>CM061142.1:602432914-603032914 GCA_030789695.1 Scilla litardierei | reverse complement strand
TTGAAACTTGGGTGAACTAGTTGCAACTAAATGTGGAACCAAGCTCACGCTCTCTCGCTATTGCCGGTCTATAGCCAACCTAGGGTAGGGTCCAATCTCTTGCAAACCCTAACCTAGGCAAGCTAGCGTGAAGAACAACATCATCGTTCAATCGTATCTCGAGCCCACTCTCGTGCAAACTCGAGCTACGACCTAGGTTGGGATAGTTCCTACCCGTCCAATCTCTTGCAAACGGGTATCGGTATAGAGTTGCAATCAAAAACCCTACTTTCGGTCCAATCTCTTGCAAACCGATTCCGGAGAAATTCAATTGTAACCCAATTCGAATATCTAGGGATTTCTATCGAATTGGGATCCAATCTCTTGCAAATCCCAATCGGTATGAATCCCTAGCTATTCGTTTTATAGCGATCCCAAACTAACCCCTAATCAATCCTAGCAAAAGTTTCACCAATTCATCACAAATTCGAAATTGGGCTCGTAGGGTTCATCCCTACGCCCTAAAACGATGAACTACTCATAATTCATAATAGAATGCAATAGAAATTCACAAGTAAAATGAATGGAATTCATAGCAATATTCAACAAATCAATAAAAATGGAGTTTTTGAGGGAGAGAGATACAAACCAATGAAGAACAAGATAGCATCCAACAAAAAATCACTTTTCTCTCCTCTCTAAAAGCTCAATCTAATCCCTAAAAAGTTAATCTAAAAGGCTGAAAAAGTTCTGAAAAAGACTCTCTAAACTAGGTTAAAAACTGGAGTTCAATACCCCCCAAAATCGCCCAAAAAACCCTGACGAAAATGCCCCTGCGCAGCCTCAAATCCGCAGTTTACGCTTCAGGCAGCACGGCTCACTCGGCCGAGTGATAAATGTCACTCGGCCGAGTGACGAACCCTGTACAGAAACAGAGAGTTGGGGGTCTCGGGGGTCGTCTCCTCGGAGGTCACTCGGGCGGACGGCCTTTAGCCACTCGGGTGGACGTCGGTTGTCACTCGGGCGGACCGTCTTTCTCCACTCGGTCGAGTCAGTCATCGGGCCTGTACAGACGAAAAACAGAGAGTTTGGCATCTTTTGTTGCCGTCGTCTTGGCTCCACTCGGGCGATGGGTGACTCGGTGCTCGGCCGAGTGGCATGGTGATGCTCGGCCGAGTGCACACTGATATTGCTCTATTGCGTGTCCGATCTGGCCGGCCGAGCGGGCTTCCTATGGTCGGCCGAGTGACTCCTTCACTTGGCCGAGTGAAGTGCTCAAAGTGCCCAAACTTCATATTTTCGCCTCCTCGTCGTTCATACGACGTTCTTTCTCCTTCCACTCCTCTCCAATAGCAAAATACCCCCCAAGAGAATCGTCGGTGACACTCCGGAGTGGATGCATATCAGAATCACTCCAAATCGCTCCAAATCTCCTGAAATACGACAAAAACAACAAATCGTGAAAAGCATCGCAATATTGCCGAATAAACGTGAAAAACACGATTTGAGCGATCTAATTGGCATGCAAACATGCAGAAAAAAGGTGTAAAATACGAAGTGATCAAAATCCCCCAAGCTTACCTCTTACTCGTCCTCGAGGAAGATAAGTAAAAAGCGAACCCGGTGGATAAAGATAAAGAAAACGGCGGAAAGGAGGAAAGCGGAAAACGAAAAACGAAAAACGAAATAGAAAACGAAGAGGGAAGTGGCTAGATCATTTTCTCAGGACGTGGGTTTTGCTTACTCATATATCATGCATCGAATATAAAACACATGTCAAAGACTTTTATTTTGATATCATAGTATAATGGTGCATTTGAAATAGAAAACCCAAGGATATCAATATAGCATGAAAAATGGAATAATTCTAAGATTAACATCGTCTGAAGCATCTAAAGCGGTATACAACATCGTAGATCATACACTTTTCAATTGAATGCTTTCTATAAGGAGTATAAGAGATATCACACGATAGAGTAGAAAGAATAGAAAAAGTGTGGTTTTCATGAAATGAATGCTAAGCGTAGATTTCTGGATTTCGTAAAACTTTAGCAATCTCACCGAGTATAGAATATTACTTAGCCTAGGTTGTCATGCACCGTCAGGTAGTCACTCTCTCACACATCATTGGATTCTCTCCCCCAAGCTTATCTATAAGCGTGGTGGCATATATAAAACGATATTTACATCCCCATTTTATGAAGCTCCAAAAGTCAAAAATAAAAACAAAAGAGGGAAGAAAGAGACAAAGTATATGAGATGGGATCGTTTTCGAAGTACTTTTCTCTTTTCTTTTCTTATTCTCAAATCTTTTTTTTTCTCTTTTTTTTCTTTTTTTTTCAATAGCATATATACACAATGATCCCAAATCAAAGAGAAGGATATACAAGTACATTTTTCTTTGGATTTTGGGGAATTTGGAGCATGTGATTTTAATAACGGGGGAATGCCAATAATAGAATCGCTAAGGGGAGATTCATCAATGAATTTAAAATAGAGAAATTATGTTCAAGATATGTGGAGAAAGAAATAAATGTATCTCTCAGTTCACTCTATAGGACGTGCATGACAACTTCAGCAGGGTAATATAATCTACTCAGTTTAATCTCAAAAAGTAAACTAATCCAGATTTATCAAAGCTAGCAAACATTTCAATCAACCCGAAGTGAAGCGTACAAATCATGCAAATAGAAGTAATGTGAGAAAGGAAATCAGTACTCCAGATATAAGCATCAATGCGTGAATCTTGGTGTGTTTTCTACGATAGCATACATATGAATTATCAGACATCAGCTAATAATAGAATTTCATCCATTTTTCATACAGCAAAAGAGAGTGGGTTACTATTTCTAAATGCAAAGCAGAACATAGCATATGATATCAGAAATAAAAAGTCTATGACATGACAAATATAGCATGCATATAGAGAAAAGCTAACACCACGTCATCATCATCACAGAAAAGTCATCTCTAGCAAAAGATGAAAGGAATAAAGATAAACGAAAATAAAACTATTTACAATGCAGCACACAAGAAAAATACGAAAAACGTTATGCATGGTAAAAAAAATGAAAAAGTGATGAAAAAATGGGCGCAAAAGTGGAAAAACGTGAAAAACTAAAAATAAAAGGTGGTAAAAGCAAAAAAGCGTGAGAACTCACTCCCCCAAGCTAAAGTGCACAATGTCCTCAATGTGCGAAGTGTGGCACACCGAGAGACGTAGAATGGGTGGAGGGGGTGGGTATGCATGCATGATAAAAAGAAATAAAAATAACAAGATGAAAAATATGATGCGAATGTGATGCATGCAAGGATAAGAGTGATGCAGATATGTGTGTGTCACCAAAAATACTCTCCATCACTCCCGAAAAAGGATATAGAATGATATGATCAAAATGTGGACAAAAATAGTGATGGGAGGAGGGGGTGGGCAAAAATCATCAGGACCAAGCAGAGAATGGGCATCATAACGACAAAAAATATCGATGGCATCAAGGGTGTGCCTAAGCTGGTGGTGCTGTGCCATCTCCGTCCTGAGGCGGAGGTGGGGGTGGTGGGCGTGGTACTGTCTGCTGGGTGGATGTGGGTCGTGGCAGTCGCTTGAGGATCTGGGTCAGGCAAAAGTGAATGCCGGTAAGTAGCTCGAGGCGGTGCTGCATGGCGGTGACTGTGGAAGACAGAGCCCTAAAATCGCCCCGCAGTCCACTCATCGCCCCCTCAAGAGCGCGAACGCTCTGAACTAAGGTGTCAGGGGGTGGTGGAGCGGAGGGACGGACAGGTCTAGGCTGAGCAGGCCGGGGCTGTCTAATACGTGCAGTGTAGGTGATCGGGACAGCAGGCATGGGTCGAAAGGGTGTTGTGCTCACTAGAGGATGCCCAGCCTCAGTGCGAGGCTGGGACGCAGGCTGGTGTGAGGTGGAAGAAGTAGTAGTGGGAGTGGAAGATAAAATCGGTGACGAGGCAGCGAGAGAGGTCAGTGACATAGACGTGGGAACAGACGTCACGCCACTCTCAGATAGGACGGCTACCGTGGAGACAGAAAGGTCAACCGCTGGGGAGGAAGTGAATGGACCAAAAGGTGACAACCCAGCGGAGATCATACTGGCCATGGTCTCCACGACAGCAGTGAAAGAAGGCTCGCCGCTCTCAAGTAGGGTGGGTGGACGCTCGGGTAGCAGAGAGGTGAGTGGCTTAACCGACAAGGGCACAGCAGTGGTGGTGGTAGTGGTAGACGTGGTGGGTGTAGGCTCAGCAAGTGTACTCCCGACGCTGGCAGAAGTGGGGACAGAAGTGTCGGGAGCGGCAGAAAGTGCGGGCTCAGGCTGAGGGAACACAGGGTCTACAGGTGCAGGGTGTGCCTACTCAGCCTCCTCGGCCTCCAGCACGTAGGCGGTGGGGATCAGGAGATCTATCGCCGGAAGCCATTCCTCGTGTGCTGGTCCTATGTGTGTCCGAGCAGGGCTCGGAAGGATCATGTAGTCAGCACCAAAAGGACCGTGCAACCAAACCCAGTGCCGCTGGCCGTGCGGACGAAGCATCTTCACCCGGGCCATGACGTCTATCGAGAGTGAAGTTGGGCCCGAAGGTCGACGCAGGTCGGCCGGTAGGTCCTCGCCGGTCATCAGAGCTAGCATGGTGATCAGGCCGCCGCAACATATCGGGGAGCGAACGCCCACCGATACGATGATGCGGTCCAAAAACCAGCTAGCGACGTCAATCTCAACGGCGGGGACCATCGTGACACCATCCCTATCAAGAACTCTGGGGCGAGTCATCGCGTAGAGCATATAGAGCTCAGGCGTCGACATCGTCCCAGGCTCGTACCTCGCTAGAAAGGTGTTCGCCATAAGGCACTGTGCTATGCGGAGGCAGGGGTGGACTATGGCCGAGGCCTTGGCCCTACTAGGGTCAAAGGCCTGAGGTAAACCTGTGATCCTGGCCCAGAAGGCGTGTGAATCGAAGGATGGGGGAGGGATGTGTGTGGGGGCGTAGGCTCGGTCGGGTGTGGGGACAGCGGGCCACTGAAAGAATGCCCTAAGCATATCGAGAGTGATCTGACACTCTCGATCCATCAGTCTAAAGGAGCACCCCTCAGGGGTCCTGTCGATCGAGCTGAGCACCTCGAGTGTCGGACGGACGTAAGTGTCCACCGACACGGAAAGAAAATCTCGCCAACCCACATTGTCGTACAACTTGAGCAACCCCTCAAGTACCCCCAGGCGGTCTAGGTCAGCAAGGTGTGCAAACCTAGAGGGCACTATCGAGCGCTGGGCGATACGCTCAAAAGCGACGTGATGTGCGTCGTCTCGGAACGTAATACCCAGCGGCCCGACGATAGGAGCCGGTGGTGGATGTGGGTGGATGGGTTCGGCTGGAAGTGGCTGTGGGTGGACTGGATCGGCGGGCTGTGGCTGTGTGGGGTGAGGTGGTGTAGGCGGAGGAGAGTCCTCCATCTCGTGGGAGGGGCCGGGCTCATCCGGCCGCTTCCGCTTGGCGGAAGCTCTCCTAGTGCGTGGCCATGTTCGGGGCGGGATGTGTGCCCCGAGTGGTCACCCAATGAATATAAAATGCGGCATCTCAAAAATAATGGAACGAAGCTACCTGAACACGCCGCGAGAGCAAAACAGCAGATGCGTGCGAAGACGCCGACTCCACAAGGCCAAAAGCGTGTCCCGGAAGCTCCCCTAAGCTCCCCTAAGCTCCCCAAGATAGCCTACACATCAAACAACGATATCAGCGTGTAAAATTCAAAATACATGGGGGATTAGGGGTATAATAGATAGATAATGAAATTAATTTAGGGTAGGGGCTCGATAGGTGCACGGATCATAAAAAAATAGGAGAAAATGGAGAAATTGGGCGAAATCATGGGTACCGGAGGTTGGCCGGTGGTGAGGGAGTCGCCGGCGGTCGGTCGGAGCGGTGGTCGGTGGTCGGTGGTCGGTGGTCGGCGCTCGGCCGCCAGCGGTCGGCGGTCGAGGGCGGCGTTCGGGTGAGTGATCGGTCGTAGCAGGTGAGGGGGCAGCAGACGCACGCGGGCTCGGGGGATTTGGGAATAAGACACTTCGAATTCCGCGCCGAGCCCGCTGCGCTTTATATAGGAAAGGTTACGACTCGGCCGAGTGATCGCATCACTCGACCGAGTGAACGTAACGAAAAATATTTTTAAAAACTCCTCCCCTCATACGACTCAGCCGAGTGGATTTGCCACCCTCGGCCGAGTGGAAAAAGTCCATTCGGCCGAGTGGCACAAGCTACTCGGCAATTCTCGCCCTAGGAGCGTATCAGTTTCACTCGACCGAGTGAAGATATATACTCGGCCGAGTGGCAATTTATACTGAAATCGAAAAAAGAACAGAGAGTTGGGTGCAGCAGACTTCCCTCATTGGTGCGCCACTCGGGCGGACTACGTTGGTTGCTCGGCCGAGTGGATATGGTACTCGGCCGAGTGAGACTCTGTTTTCTGCTGTGATGCTCCGTTTTGGCTCTAATCTCTGTTTTTCTTCCTCCAACTGATTTCTTCCTTCTCCTAAAACTCGAGCACGTTCCTGGAGCACTCTTCTTCGCCTTAGTCATCCTCCATATGATAGATATCCCGTTCTCCTCTCCTGTCAAAGAAAATAGGACCCGTTGTCAAAAATTTTCGAGCAAACGACTCAAAAACACTAATAAAGTCTAAAACAAAAATAAAAATCAAAATAGAAAAATTGTGATAACCGTCGGGTTGCCTCCCGACAAGCGCTCGTTTAAGGTCTTGAGCTCGACCCCTTTTCATTTTCAATTAACGCTTGATGTTGGGTGCATACGAGATGCACCCGTCGAACTTGCTTGGAAGACCACTCGGATTTGGATCATGGTGGGGTGTGGTCTTCCTCAGCGCCTCTTTGTCATGGGCATTGTTGGGGGGTGGCTCCCCCAAGCTAGAGCTTGCTCTGGTCTTCCTCTTTGTCGGTGACACCGATCTTCGTATCAGTGGAGCTTTCTTCGGAGTCCTCAACTTCGAGAGCTTGCAGAGCTCCCGTATTCTTGCGACATCAGCGTCGCCATCATCAATTGCCATGGAGATATTGATTTGGGTTCAATATTGCGTATTTAACCCCCCATTTAGCCTTATTTTGTGCTCATGTGATGCTATATTGGTCTCTAGTACGTACGTATTTTCTACACATTTATTTATTAGAGAAAACACACTATTTGAGCACAAAACAGCATTTAACGATGCAATTCTGCACATTTTATATTTTTCTTAGCATCGTCTCGATCTCACGATTCCAACGACTATTTATTTGTATTTTTCTGAGATCTGTGCTAATTTCTATGATTTATTGAATGCAGAATACCAATTAAATGAAGAAATACACTCAAAATACGCAAAATACGGGCGACAGCCAATAAACGATCGACACGTGGCGCGATCTCCACCCTCCAGCCTTCATCCTACGGCCGCGGCAAGGTATAAATGGTATTAAATATCGACCGTTCGATCGAGATCGAACGGTCGATATCTCGCCCATCAGCAGCTGCGGAGAATTTTAGAAGCGGGTGACGTGGCACGTTGTGGGCGGTCGATCGGAGATCGGACGGCGTTCGGCAGCTCAAAACGAAGCGGAGCGGGAGGACACGCGGCACGCATCGGGCTTACCCCCGCTTCATCCGACGGCCCTGAACTGCCCCGCCTCGCGAAATCGGAGGAGCGACGTGGCATCCAACCGATCGTTCGATCAGAATTCGACGGACGATCTCGACCCCGCATCAGCGACGAATGCAGCGAAGCGATGACCGTTGGATTACGATCCAACGGTCGACAAGAGCCCCGCTCCGGAGTCGGATCGCGTAAATTATCGGGCGACGTGGCTTCCTCGTAGCCGTCTGATCACGATCGGACGACCCACCGTTACCCGGAGGCGGATGCTGATTCGCGAATGGCTTTGCACGATTCTTAACGCACACGTGGCGCCACGAGGTTAAATCCCGCTGCGATGAACGGCCCACATCTGTCCCGCTTTAGATCTGTGGCTAGGATCAATTCGGGTGCGAAATTGGTGCGGGTTTGAACCCGTTAAGCCCAATAAACCCGCAATCTTATTATTTAAGCGTATTCTAGGGTTTTTGGGCGTATAATTGGCGTATTGGAGCACTTAGAGGCCGTAATTTCTTCTGAAAAAATTCTGTAAAATTCCAGAGCCTAGTTTCTAATTTCCAGAGAGTTTTGAAGACTTTTCAGAGAGATTTGGTGATATTCTCTTCAACTTTAGCTTGTATTTGGGTGTTTTAGCTTGTATTTTGCCTCTAAACTTCCGTATTTTGCTATGAAACTTATGAATTTGAATCTGAAAATTGTGTATTTCTGCACCATGAGTAGCTAAATATTTTTGTGCATGGTATGGATTAATTAGGTGATGTGAATCGTATTCTTTGGTTGTATAATTGCGCTTAATCGTTGTATTTGCTAAAGTTTTAATCGTCGTTCTTAAATCCACTTTTACAAATTCCAAAAGAGTTGTTCTAGTTGATGATCACCCCACAAGGGTGAGATTTGATCTCTCCAAAAGAGAGCTTCATACTTCGTATATACGTTTACAACTTTAGCGATATATTTTTAGAATTGATGCGTTAACTCCCAAAAGGACATCTTCCGACGATTCGCTCCCAAAAGGAGGTTTCGTTGTGTTATACTTGATCAACCAAAGCTTACGATTCGCTGATCCTAATGAACCCATGCCATGTACATGCTTTTTATATCTATTTTTCACGAATTAGAGTTCGTTGTTTGCATTGATCGCACGTAACAATTCCATCACCACACTTTTCATACCACCTTCACCATCACTATTGAAGTGTTTAGATTTTATTCGTAGTTACTCTATTTGATTTAGATTTGTGGTTTCAACAGATTCTCCCGAGGATTCGACATCTGGACTCCCAGATTTTACTACTTGAACGGACTCTTGCGCTTGAGAGAAGCACCTTTCGGAGCCCACCAAGTTTTTGGCGCCGTTGCCGGGGAGAACGGTTTGTTACTACGGTTTAATTCATTCAGAGGACCTTCGGTGAGATCCTTCCACTTTATTGTATATAAACTTTTGTTTGCTTTCATATAAAAAAAATATTTGTGCTAGTGTATGTGGCATAGGACTCCTAGGACACATAGGTTGACTCGACGTTTTGATATGGCTAATAATAATATGGATGAAAATTTTAGCAACAATAACGAGAATAATGTGCAACCTGGAGTGCCTAGGACTTTAAAAGATTTACTTCGACCCACTAGGACTAGCACTGCTTCATGCTTTGTTCTACCTGCCGATGCAAATTCTTTCAATTTTAAACCTGGGGTGATCCAACTCTTACACACCTTTCATGGGTTAGACAAGGAAAATCCATATCTTCATATTAAAGGATTTGAGGAGGTTTGCTTGACATGCTTTGATGGGAAAACTAGCGAGGACACGATATATCTTAAACTATTCCCATTTTCATTGAAAGACAAAGCTAAGAATTGGTTGAATGCATTGCCATCTCGTTCTATTACTACATGGATTGATTTGCAGGCTGAATTTCTAAAGAAGTTTTTTCCTATTCACAGGACACAGGGACTGAAGCGGCAGATTATGAACTTTGCCCAGAAAAGCGAAGAAACATTCTACCAGGCATTTGAAAGGTTCAATGAGTTGCTGCTCGCATGCCCGCACAATGGCTTCGATAAAAGCAGGATTATTGGCTTCTTCTACGATGGACTGCAGCCGCAAATGAAGCAATTTGTAGAGATGATGTGCAATGGAGGATTCTTTGATAAAGAGCCAGACGAAGCTTGGACGTACCTGGAGGAGATAGCAGAAAATGCGCAGACATGGGACACCACTTCAGACTACGAGAGAGGAGGCCACTCTGCACCATCCCAGCCTACGCGAGGACTGGTTTATAATTTGAAGCAAGAGGATGCGTTGGAGGCAAAGATGGAGGCCATGATCTCAAACAAGCTTCACGCCATGAATCTGAAAGAGGCCAAGGCAGTCGAGATAGAGCAGATTTGCGCACTTTGCGACGTTGGTGGCCACGACACTAGTGCTTGTCCTACACTTCCAGCCTTAAAGAGCATGTTAGGAAATCCTACTGGTGTGAATCAAGTTTCTTCGAACTACCAGAACTTCAATTCCAACAAGGGGTGGCGCAACAATCCAAACTTGAACTGGGGCCCCAATCAGCAGACTCAGCAGCAGCAGCCTCCCCCTCCGTTCCGACAACCTCAATACAACAACAACAACTATCAAGGTGGGAACCAGAGGAGGGACCCTGAGCCAGTGCAACAACAGCAGATGCAACCATTTGGCGATGCGCTTCAGCAGCTTATCCAATTGCAACAAGCCCAGATGCAGCAGCAGCAGGCTCAATTTCAGGCTCAGCAGACTCAGAATCAGCAGATGAGCGAGAGCTTGGCGAGGCTTACAGCGACATTAGAAAAAGGTAAGCTCCCATCTCAGTCAATTCCAAATCCTAATATGGGCTCTTCTTCTTCTGCAGGAAATAATATGAAGCCTTGCCAAGCGGTGTCCACTTTGAGGAGTGGAAAAGAGATTCAGAAGCCTGATCCACCGAGCAGACAAGCTGAGCAGGAAGAGGAAATTCAGATCCAAGAAGAGGGAATCAAAGAACAAGAAGAGGTGCAGGAAGAAAGCACGAATGTGGGTGTGAGCAAAAGCGTCATTAAAGAGAAGGAGCCCGCAGCATATGTACCTGCAGCACCCTACCCTCATCGGCTACTTCAGAAAAGCAAAGATAAGTATCAAACTGAGATTCGTGAAATTTTTCAGAAGTGCCAGATCAATATTCCATTACTTGATGCTATTAATCAAATACCTGCTTATGCTAAATTTCTGAAAGATTTGTGCACTGTTAAAAGAAAGTTAAACGTGAAAAAGAAAGCATTCTTGACTGAACAGGTTAGCTCTATTGTGCAACAAAATACACCACCTAAATTTAGAGACCCTGGATCACCCACCATCACTTGCACCATTGGCACTAAGAAAATTGGAAATGCTTTATTGGATTTAGGATCTAGTGTCAATATTTTGCCATATCCTATTTTTGTGCAGCTTGGGTTAGGACAGCTAAAGCCTACATCTGTTATATTACAACTAGCTGATAGATCTATTAAAGTTCCTAAGGGATGCATTGAGGATGTCCTCGTTCAGGTGGACAAATTTTACTACCCTGCGGACTTTATAGTTCTAGACATCCAGGGACCCCAAACTGCCAATGCTACTCATATCATCCTAGGTAGACCATTTCTAGCTACATGTAATGCTTTGATAAATTGTAGGGATGGTCAACTGAAAATTACTTTTGGCAACATGACTTTAGATTTGAATATCTTTAATACTTGCAAGTTGCCACATGTGGATGATGAGATTGAGAGGGTGCATATGATTGATTCGTTGGTGGATGATTATATTTGTTCTGAATTTTATGATGATGCTTCTATTGTTGAGACTTTTATTGGTGATTCTGATGACATATCTTTTGTGCAGGAGAACGTGAAGGAGCTCAATGCGGTATGGGAGCCTAGGTTCGAGGCTTTGCCACCTAATGCATCAATTCAAATTTCATCTGAGGTGGAGGATCCAAAGCCAGAGTTGAAGCCACTTCCTGACTATCTTAAGTATGCTTTTCTTGGCGATGAAAACAGCTTCCCAGTGGTAATATCTTCTAAACTTTCTTTAGAGCAGGAAAGCTCTTTACTTGATGTGCTGAGGAAACATAGAGGTGCTATTGGTTGGTCCATTGCTGACATTAAAGGTATAAGCCCTATTGTATGCATGCATCATATTTATTTAGAGGATGACGCCAAACCCACTAGAGAAATGCAACGTAGGTTAAATCCAACATTAAAAGAAGTGGTAAAAGGCGAGGTTTTAAAATTATTGGATGCAGGCATTATTTATCCTATTTCTGACAGCAAGTGGGTTAGCCCTACACAGGTTGTTCCTAAAAAGTCTGGCCTCACCGTGGTTAAAAATGAGAATAATGAGCTTATCCCAGTCAGAGCCACCACAGGTTGGAGGATGTGCATAGACTATAGGAAGTTGAACTCCCGAACTAGAAAAAATCATTTCCCTCTTCCATTTCTTGACCAAATTTTAGAGAGGGTAGCTGGACATGAATATTATTGCTTTCTAGACGGTTATTCAGGTTATTACCAGATTGAGATTGCACCTGAGGATCAGGAAAAGACCACTTTTACCTGTCCCTTTGGTACTTTTGCATTTAAAAGAATGCCGTTTGGTTTATGTAATGCTCCAGCTACTTTTCAGCGATGCATGCTCAGTATTTTTGATGATATGGTTGAGAAAATCGTTGAGGTATTTATGGATGATTTTTCAGTATATGGTAGCTCTTTCCATGATTGTTTAGCTAACTTGGCTCTTGTTCTCGACAGGTGCATTGAAAAGAACCTCCTATTGAATTGGGAGAAGTGTCATTTCATGACCACAGAGGGACTTGTCCTAGGTCACCTGGTTTCTAAAGATGGTATACAGGTAGACAGAGCCAAGGTAGTAGTAATTGAGAAGCTACCAAGTCCTAAATGCGTGAAGGACATCAGATCATTTTTGGGACATGCAGGATTTTATAGGCGGTTCATCAAAGATTTTAGCGCTATATCTCGCCCTCTTTGCAACTTACTTACTTTAAATGTGGATTTTATTTGGACACCTGAGTGTCAAATTTCTTTTGAAACTTTAAAGAAGTTGCTGATTTCTGCTCCTATTTTACAGGTGCCAGACTGGTCCCTACCATTTGAAATAATGTGTGATGCAAGCAATTACGCAGTTGGTGCAGTCCTAGGCCAAAGAAAAGACAAAGTTCCAATGGTGATTTACTACGCTAGCAAGACACTAAATGACGCTCAGAGGAATTATACGACCACAGAGAAGGAGTTGCTTGCAGTAGTCTTTGCGTTGGAAAAATTCAGGAGCTATATTTTAGGATCACCAATTTTGATATATACTGATCACTCTGCTTTAAAATATTTATTGTCTAAAAAAGATGCTAAGCCTCGATTGATACGATGGATTTTATTGCTGCAGGAGTTCAATGTCACAATCAAAGACAAGAAAGGCGTGGAGAATCTAGTAGCTGACCATTTATCACGTTTGACAGTAGGCCTTGATTCAGCAGATGTGCCTTTGAAGGACTCCTTTCCCGACGAGCATCTTTTTAGCGTCTCCACCTCTCCATGGTATGCTGATATCGTTAATTATCTGGTAACTGGTAAGACCCCTGACACTTGGTCTCTTCAAGACTTTAAACGGTTCAAGTACGAGGTAAAATATTTCTTCTTTGATGATCCGTACTTATATAAATATTGTAGTGACCAAATTGTTAGGAGATGCATTCCTGATCATGAAATAACCCGTGTGATACAAT
The DNA here is from genome assembly GCA_030789695.1 of Scilla litardierei. Lineage (NCBI taxonomy): Eukaryota > Viridiplantae > Streptophyta > Magnoliopsida > Asparagales > Asparagaceae > Scilla > Scilla litardierei. Next base: position 603,019,510 of record CM061142.1, on the reverse strand, counting down.
TTTGCCATGATGGAGTATGTGGTGGACACTTTTCAGCGAACAAAACTGTGGCAAAAATCTCGCAATGTGGCTTTTATTGGCCATCTATGTTTAAAGACACATTTCATTATTGCAAGACTTGTGCTGCATGCCAACAATTAGGGGGTATTACTAAACGTAACATGATGCCTCTGAACCCCATTTTAGAGATTGAAATATTTGATTGTTGGGGCATAGACTTCATGGGACCTTTCCCACCTTCATTTGGATATGCTTATATTTTGGTTTGCATTGATTATGTTTCTAAATGGGTGGAAGCTACTCCTTGCAGGTCGAACGACACTTCCGTTGTGCTTAAGTTCCTTAAAGAGAACATTTTCTCTAGGTTTGGAGTGCCCAAGGCCTTGATCAGTGATGGAGGGTCTCATTTTTGCAACCGCATGTTCGCTACTTTAATGAAGAGGTTTGGGGTCACACATAAAGTTTCTACTCCGTATCACCCCCAAACCAATGGCCAAGCAGAGTTAGCAAATAGAGAGATCAAAGGAATTTTGCAGAAAACGGTGAATCCATCGAGAAAAGATTGGAGTTTGCGCTTACCTGAAGCGTTGTGGGCCTACAGGACGGCCTACAAAACAATTTTGGGGATGTCACCTTACCGTCTTGTATTTGGGAAGTCTTGTCACCTACCTGTCGAGATAGAGCATAGAAGTTATTGGGCTATAAAGAAAATGAATTTTGATACTGATGTCTCTTTTTCTTCTCGCAGGTTACAATTGTTGGAGCTGGAGGAGTTGAGGAGAAATGCGTACGACAACGCTAAAATTTCAAAAGAGAGGATGAAATCCGTCCACGACATGATGATCTTGAGGAGGGAGTTCACCCCAGGCCAGAAAGTACTCCTATACAATTCCAGGCTACACATCTTTCCTGGGAAGCTTCGCTCTAGGTGGTATGGACCTTTCGTCGTCAAAGAAGTTTTCCCACATGGCGCTGTGCTCTTACTAAATGAGAAAGATGGAAGCGAGTTCAAGGTGAATGGCCAGAGATTGAAACATTTTCACGAGCCTTGGACCAAGGAAGCGAGCACCATGGATCTCACAGACCCACCTTCGGGTGGGAACTAATCAGGTGTGTTCTTTCCATGATTCCCTCTTCCTAACATTGAGGACAATGTCTATTTTAAGTTGGGGGGAGGGAAATAACTTTTAGGATTTTTATTTGCTTTTTCTTTTTCTTTTAGGACTTTTATTTTCTTTTTCTTTTAGGATTTTATTTTTTTAGTTCCCTTTTTGCATTGAAAAAAAGAAAAAAAAATTTTTTTGAGTTAAGAAATATCACCAAAGTCTATCTCTACCTAGAAATGACCCTCATGTGATGAAATTTCTCGATATTTATTCACCACCGTACACTCGTGATTTATTTTCTCCACCACTATTATTCAACATTTCAATCTCATTTTACATGAATGTGAGTGCTTGTGGTGAATTTCTTTTTACACATCTCAATGGCAAGATTAATTGACGACTTAATGAATCTGGAAATTATGGATTAGCAAGTGGTATGCTTTCATTGGAACACACCAAAATTCATGTGCCAATAATTCATAAATTAACTGGAGCATTGTTCTTTATCTCGTATTCATTGCCATTTGCATGCTTGGTGTGATTTTGGGTAGAAAAACGTACCACGTTATTTGAAATGATTAGGATACCCATTCTTGTGAACAATTAAAGAATAGGAAGTTATCTTGCCAAGTTGTTTATGCACACACAAAAGAAGAAAAAAATGAGATGAATGAGAAAAAAATGATGAATAAATGTGCTATTAAAGAAATAACTTGGTTGGCTTGAGTAGTACAGTCCGAGGGGTCCTTCTTGGCCTAATGCCCTATTATCGTCTGATTTGGGAGCCATTGACCGGAACCTCAATTATTTGATGGAGCGATCCAAGTTATATACTTTTCTGCGAATGTTGCTTGATGCGCGTTACGCGGAACTATGGAGAAAAGTGAAAGAACATAGAGAATAAGTGTGCATGATTAGCGAGGCAAGAAAACTTCCAAAGCTCAAAGGAAACACAAGATGTGGTGTGAGTTCCTATGAATAGAGATTGACGTGTGTATGTCTTGATACCATCCTACTTTTGATGCTTGCTTTGCATGAACCATCTACGCTCCAAGTTAAAATATTTGATTGAACGGTGTGGGCCATTGATTTTGTGTACTATGAGCTATGAGGTAATTGATAGTGAATTTGAGTCTATTTTATAACCATTTGAGATGCTTGACTTTTATTTTTGAAAACCCACAAGTACCATTACTTGATGAGTTTGAAATATTGATATTAGTGTTTGGTTATCTCTTTTGTCGTTGTAGTATGGTGGTGAAAGATTTGAGATCTGATAAGGTGATCTAGGCGTATTTTTAATCGCTCTTTTTGCTAGAGACTAGCAAAACGCTAGTTGGGGGTGTGATTTGGGTTCAATATTGCGTATTTAACCCCCCCATTTAGCCCTATTTTGTGCTCATGTGATGCTATATTGGTATCTAGTACGTACGTATTTTCTACACATTTATTTATTAGAGAAAACACACTATTTGAGCACAAAACAGCATTTAACGATGCAATTCTGCACATTTTATATTTTTCTTAGCATCGTCTCGATCTCACGATTCCAACGACTATTTATTTGTATTTTTCTGAGATCTGTGCTAATTTCTATGATTTATTGAATGCAGAATACCAATTAAATGAAGAAATACACTCAAAATACGCAAAATACGGGTGACAGCCAATAAACGATCGACACGTGGCGCGATCTCCACCCTCCAGCCTTCATCCTACGGTCGCGGCAAGGTATAAATGGTATTAAATATCGACCGTTCGATCGAGATCGAACGGTCGATATCTCGCCCATCAGCAGCTGCGGAGAATTTTAGAAGCGGGTGACGTGGCACATTGTGGGCGGTCGATCGGAGATCGGACGGCGTTCGGCAGCTCAAAACGAAGCGGAGCGGGAGGACACGCGGCACGCATCGGGCTTACCCCCGCTTCATCCGACGGCCCTGAACTACCCCGCCTCGCGAAATCGGAGGAGCGACGTGGCATCCAACCGATCGTTCGATCAGAATTCGACGGACGATCTCGACCCCGCATCAGCGACGAATGCAGCGAAGCGATGACCGTTGGATTACGATCCAACGGTCGACAAGAGCCCCGCTCCGGAGTCGGATCGCGTAAATTATCGGGCGACGTGGCTTCCTCGTAGCCGTCTGATCGCGATCGGACGACCCACCGTTACCCCGAGGCGGATGCGGATTCGCGAATGGCTTTGCACGATTCTTAACGCACACGTGGCGCCACGAGGTTAAATCCCGCTGCGATGAACGGCCCACATCTGTCCCGCTTTAGATCTGTGGCTAGGATCAATTCGGGTGCGAAATTGGTGCGGGTTTGAACCCGTTAAGCCCAATAAACCCGCAATCTTATTATTTAAGCGTATTCTAGGGTTTTTGGGCGTATAATTGGCGTATTGGAGCACTTAGAGGCCGTAATTTCTTCTGAAAAAATTCTGTAAAATTCCAGAGCCTAGTTTCTAATTTCCAGAGAGTTTTGAAGACTTTTCAGAGAGATTTGGTGATATTCTCTTCAACTTTAGCTTGTATTTGGGTGTTTTAGCTTGTATTTTGCCTCTAAACTTCCGTATTTTGCTATGAAACTTATGAATTTGAATCTGAAAATTGTGTATTTCTGCACCATGAGTAGCTAAATATTTTTTTGCATGGTATGGATTAATTAGGTGATGTGAATCGTATTCTTTGGTTGTATAATTGCGCTTAATCGTTGTATTTGCTAAAGTTTTAATCGTCGTTCTTAAATCCACTTTTACAAATTCCAAAAGAGTTGTTCTAGTTGATGATCACCCCACAAGGGTGAGATTTGATCTCTCCAAAAGAGAGCTTCATACTTCGTATATACGTTTACAACTTTAGCGATATATTTTTAGAATTAATGCGTTAACTCCCAAAAGGACATCTTCCGACGATTCGCTCCCAAAAGGAGGTTTCGTTGTGTTATACTTGATCAACCAAAGCTTACGATTCGCTGATCCTAATGAACCCATGCCATGTACATGCTTTTTATATCTATTTTTCACGAATTAGAGTTCGTTGTTTGCATTGATCGCACGTAACAATTCCATCACCACACTTTTCATACCACCTTCACCATCACTATTGAAGTGTTTAGATTTTATTCGTAGTTACTCTATTTGATTTAGATTTGTGGTTTCAACAGATTCTTCCGAGGATTCGACATCTGGACTCCCAGATTTTACTACTTGAACGGACTCTTGCGCTTGAGAGAAGCACCTTTCGGAGCCCACCAGATATCGGGGGAGTGCTCCATCTTCTCTTCCTCGGCCAAATCTAGGCCTTCTTCGAAGCTATCTTCGTGGGGTGCGTCGATGGAGTGGGGTGTCACCTCTTCAATGACCTCATCAAGGAGGTCCATGTAATCTAGCTCTTCGTGATGCGGCATGTGCTTCATTGCCTTCGGTATATTAAGCTCTACTTCGATGTTGCCGACGTTCAAGGTAAGGGTCCCCTCCCGCACATCGACGATGACACCGGCGGTGGTGAGGAATGGGCGTCTGAGTATGAGTGATGTATCGCCCTCCTCTTTGATGTCCATTATCACGAAATCGCATGGCAAACATATGCCCCCCGGAACTTGGAGTGGGATGTCCTCCGCGATCCCAACCGGTCTTGTAATCCTCCCGTCCGCTAGTTGAATCCGCATGTCGGTAGGCTTTAAATCCGTGCCGGTGTTCAACTTCCGGAACATAGAGAGAGGTATGAGGCTAACACTAGCCCCCAAATCCACCAATGCTTTTTGTAGGGGGGACGTCGCCTAGAGTGCAAGGAATCCGGAAACTCCCCGGGTCTTTAAATTTGGCAGGCTCCTTCTCTCTCTCTTTGTGAACCAAGTCCCTTCCTTCGCGAGCATTATCTTCTCCTTCCTCTTCCTTCCCGTGATCAAGTCCTTTAAGAACTTGGCGTAAGATGGGATTTCCACTAAAGCGTCGAGGAAGGGGATATTGAGGCTCACCCCTCTCAAATATTTGAAAAACTTGGCTAGCCGTTTCTCCATCTTGGCTCTAGCTAGCCGTTGGGGGAAGGGCACCGGTGGCATAAACCGGCGCTCATCGACAAGCTCATCCATTCTAGATTTTTCTCCTTCTTGCGGCTCCTTCTCCTTCGCTACTTCAACTACCGGCTCGCTTTCTTCTAGATCTTCCACCACGGGCTTTTTGACTTGAGTCATGGGGGGAGTGGTATCCTTCCCTCCTCTTGTAGTAACCGCAACGACCGCATTGATATGGCCGGTGTTGCCCCGTGGATTCGGCTCGGGTTGGGCCGGCAATTGTTGATTGTTTTTATTGAGCAACGCAAGTTGCTTCCCAATTTGAGCTACGACGGTGGCGAGAGAATCTTGTCCCGCATTCAAAGTGGCGTTAATCTTTCTTTGTTCCGCCATAAACTCATCCACCTTAGCTTCAAAATCCGGACGTGGTTGAGCTTGCGGTAGGTTGGGATTTCGCCACCCTTGATTGTACCCGGGTGGCCTATAAGGTCCCACTTGTTGCCTTGGTGGGAAATTTTGTTGTGGCGGCCCCCTTTGTGGATAATTCAGTTGTGGTGGTGGCGGTGCCCGAGCTTGAGGAGGTTGTTGTGGCGGTGGGTTCAATGCACCATCATTATTGGCATATGAGAAACCCGGATGGTTTCTAGCAGCCGGATTGGCCCAATATCCAGAATTCCCCGCGACGTATTGAACTTGCTCCAAAGCTCCTTCTCCTTGCTCTCCTCCCACATATATGGATTGGGATTGGTCTTGCCAATCGCTCATATGATTTGTCGGCGTGGATGTAGGAAGTGCTCCTTGAGGCTCCGTAATGAATTTCTCCAATCTCTCCACAACCTTGTGGAGAGAATCAAACTTGCTAGAAAGCTCCGCCACGGCCTTGGCCTCATAGATAATAGTGGGCTTCAAGGAAGATGAAGAATGTCCTCGCTCGTCCTCCCATTGTTGGTTGTTCGAGGCCATCTCTTCAAGCAAGGCCGTAGCTTCATCGGGAGTCTTCGACAAAATGGCTCCATTTGCCGTGGCATCAATAATCTGCTTCGTCCCCGGTTGGAGTCCATTGTAAAAGCTATGGACAAGCTCCCAATCCTCAATGCTATGATGGGGGCATTGATGTTGCAAGTCCTTGAAGCGCTCCCATGCTTCATAGAGAGTCTCTTGTGGTCCTTGCTTGAAGGACATGAGAGCACTTCTTATCTTCACCGTCTTGGAGGGCGGGTAAAATTTGTCGACGAAGGCACTCGCCAACTCATCCCAAGTGGTGAAGATTCCTTCGGCTTGCGTCCTCAACCAATATAATGCCTTGTCCTTGAGTGTGAAAGGGAAGAGGCACAGTCTGATAGCATCCACGGAGACGCCCGGCATTTGGAAGGTGGCACACTTTGATAGGAAGAGCTGGATGTGGTAATGAGGGTTTTCATGGGAGTTCCCATGAAAAGGATCTTGTTGTATAAGGACCACCAATCCGGTCTTCAATTCAAAATTTTTGTCGGCCGCCAACTCCGGCATGGCTATGGACAAGGTCGTGGAAGAAGTCTTAGGCCGAAGCCTATCTCTTATAGAAATAATCCTTGCCATTCACGCCGCCAATTGTTCGGGTGTCTCAGGATGGGTCATAAAATTTCCTTCCGTAACGGGTCTCCTCTCCGCTCGGATCCTCCTCAATGTACGCTTGATCTCCGGATCGTATAGTATCTCTTCGGGGTTCGCCGAGGATCTCGTGTACATGCAAGGGAAAACAGAGTTTCAAAGAACTAGTTAGCACAACGGAAGGGTGAAACAGAAATAAAAAATGATAAAACAAAAAGAAAGAAATAGCTAGGTTATAGGAATCAAACACTATTGCCTCCTCGGTAACGGCGCCAAAAACTTGATCGCACCCCGGATACACGTCCCGGAGCGGCGACGATCGTAGTCTTACCGCAAGCGCACGGTGTAGCGACGAGCGGGTATCGAACACAGGGAGGCCTAATAACAGTGTCTTCTTCGGTCACCTGGCTATGGGAAAAGTCGGAAAATGTTCGCAAATATGCGGTCACAGTCGTTCAAATGTAATAAAGGAATAACAAATTAAAAAAGACGCTTAGGGGATATGGAATCCCCGCTACTTGTCGTATCTCATCATTGTGATTCGTGGGTTTCACAATTGCTAGACTTGAAACTTGGGTGAACTAGTTGCAACTAAATGTGGAACCAAGCTCACGCTCTCGCGCTATTGCCGGTCTATAACCAACCTAGGGTAGGGTCCAATCTCTTGCAAACCCTAACTTAGGCAAGCTAGCGTGAAGAACAACATCATCGTTCAATCGTATCTCGAGCCCACTCTCGTGCGAACTCGAGCTACGACCTAGGTTGGGATAGTTCCTACCCGTCCAATCTCTTGCAAACGGGTATCGGTATAGAGTTGCAATCGAAAACCCTAGTTTCGGTCCAATCTCTTGCAAACCGATTCCGGAGAAATTCAATTGCAACCCAATTCGAATATCTAGGGCTTCCTATCGAATTGGAATCCAATCTCTTGCAAATCCCAATCGGTATGAATCCCTAGCTATTCGTTTTATAGCGATCCCAAACTAACCCCTAATCAATCCTAGCAATAGTTTCACCAATTCATCACAAATTCGAAATTGGGCTCGTAGGGTTCATCCATACGCCCTAAGACGATGAACTACTCACAATTCATAATAGAATGCAATAGAAATTCACAAGTAAAATGAATGGAATTCATAGCAATATTCAACAAATCAATAAAAATGGAGTTTTTGAGGGAGAGAGATACAAACCAATGAAGAACAAGATAGCATCCAACAAAAAATCACTTTTCTCTCCTCTCTAAAAGCTCAATCTAATCCTTAAAAAAGTTAATCTAAAAGGCTGAAAACGTTCTGAAAAAGACTCTCTAAACTAGGTTAAAAACTGGGGTTAAATACCCCCCAAAATCGCCCAAAAAACCCTGACGAAAATGCCCCTGCGCAGCCTCAAATCCGCAGTTTACGCTTCAGGCAGCGCGGCTCACTCGGCCGAGTGATAAATGTCACTCGGCCGAGTGACGAACCCTGTACAGAAACAGAGAGTTGGGGGTCTCGGGGGTCGTCTCCTCGGAGGTCACTCGGGCGGACGGCCTTTAGCCACTCGGGCGGACGTCGGTTGTCACTCGGGCAGACCGTCTTTCTCCACTCAGCCGAGTCAGTCATCGGGCCTGTTCAGAGGAAAAACAGAGAGTTTGTCATCTTTTGTTGCCGTCGTCTTGGCTCCACTCAGGCGATGGGTGACTCGGTGCTCGGCCGAGTGGCATGGTGATGCTCGGCCGAGTGCACGCTGATATTGCTCTGTTGCATGTCCGATCTGGCCGGCCGAGCGGGCTTCCTATGGTCAGCCGAGTGACTCCTTCACTCGGGCGAGCGAAGTGCTCAAAGTGCCCAAACTTCATATTTTCGCCTCCTCGTCGCTCATACGACGTTCTTTCTCCGTCCACTCCTCTCCAATAGCAAAATACCCCCCCAAGAGAGTCGTCGGTGACACTCTGGAGTGGATGCATCTCAGAATCACTCCAAATCACTCCAAATCTCCGGAAATATGACAAAAACAACAAATCGTGAAAAGCATCGCAATATTGCCGAATAAACGTGAAAAACACGATTTGAGCGATCTAATTGGCATGCAAACATGCAGAAAAAAAGTGTAAAATACGGAGTGATCACCCAGTCTGGCCTGGGTCAGCCTAGTCTGGCCTGGTCTGATTCATTGAACTCTTTTGGGCATATCTTGAGCATATGGCGTCCGATTTGGACGCCGTTTGAACCTGGGTTTAGACCGGGATATTCCCGTCTTACCCGTGAACTTTTCCTTGCATTTATTATATTAAATATGGTCTTAAACTATTTAAGACACATTTAACCTCTTTTGCATCATATGCAAATTAGTCCCTATCTAGGCTTAAATTTTCATTTGCATCAAATACAAATGATCTCAGGGCATATCCTCCAACATCTCCCACTTGCACTTATGATCATTTATCTAGATTGCAGGAGATAATTGCAAACATCTATTGCAATATTTTATCCCTTGCATCAAATGCAAATTATTCTCCTTAACTAATTTCTACCTATTACTAGACGAAGGTCGCACTCTATGTGAGACCCTACAGCCTGATCCTTACAACAGGTTGGGCTCAAAGCCCTATACGGAAGTGACCACGAGCAGTGGTTACCGTCCCTGCTTCAGAATCATCCTTATGTGGTTGACTCATCGACATGAGTATTGTCGGGACCACCCCGACTGTTTCCGTGATGAGTTCCGTAGTTATAGTCTCTTCGTCTTAACTATGTCGTGTAGATCAAGTCTAGGGTACAGTCAAACTGTCAACCCCAATAACTTGACTCCGGTTAGTTTCTATCGATCTTTAGTCAACCAATGTTGGACTTCTTCCAACAAACTCTGTGCAAAGATTTTACTAAAGACCGAACTAACTCTACGACACTAACTTCCATTGATCAGGAGAGACGAATCCTCTCTTGGTCATTACTCTCCTCGTACGCTTCAAGTGACACCCAATCAAAGACCTTTTGATAGGCTTAGCCTCGAAGCTAGGTCAGTGATCTACATGGTACCGTTCACGCACAGGTTCATAAATTGACCTCAAGTCAAAAGACCAACTTGCCTATCATCACTAAGAGTTATCATTGACAGATTGCTCAATGTAACCATATGATAACTCTTGTGGATCGTTCAGTGAACTCATTCTCTAATGAGCACCTGTGTGTCATCTTCGACTTCGCCAAGTCAAACGATCATGAGATCATCGCCACCGCTAAACGGTGAAGACTAAGACACATTGGTCTATCTGATGTTTCGATATCCTTGTCTCGAAACATCAACGACCACGAACCCTTTTAGACTTATGCTACAGACGATCAAACATTTCTCCATGATCGAGATACTCATCTCGATATCTATTTGACCTTGCATAAAGTCTCAGGACTTTACCTAAGTTAATATTTAATGTTAACTTCATTATAACTTAGATAAATTATTACTAAATAGCTTACTGTTATTTTGAACAAGATGTTTTGCTATTCACACAGAGATGGATTGCCTCGAGAGTATCATCTCTCAACATCTCCCACTTGCAATCAGGCCCATTTATCCCGGTGTCTAATACCGGTTTTAGACATAAGTTTTCCCGACTTCATGTGGTAGAGCCTTCGTGACTGGATCTGCTAAAACCGTCTACACTATAGACTTAAGGGGTTTCTATGTTCATGTTAGACCAACCATTTGAATCTCATTCAAATAATTCACTTGGTCTTTCGGAATCCATAATAATTTTTATTTCCTTGGATCTTATCCAGTTCATCGTACCTTACGATAATAATTTTAAATTAGTTACTGGTCATTTCAAATGGCTCATTTTTATTTCTGATAAAGTGTCAAACCTTTTGATAACTTTGTCAAAATAAATGTTCCATCCCTTTGATGTATCGCATGTAATTTATACGCTCCCACTGACCTTGAAAACTTTCTGGCTAATTCATATAAGTTGGTTTGTCTAAATCATATTTAGAAAAAACGAACTTATAAGTGAATGCTCCAATTTTCATGGTCAACATAAGCATTTACATCGAGCTTGGTCCGAGTAGATCCGTACACATCTGCTGGCGAGACGGTTTCAACATAATCCCTTTATAGGAATTAGGATGAAAACCGTTTTCGACCAACATGATTGTACTTCACTATTTTCTTTCTACACCACTCTTTCATCTTAAAGATTTACTTGCAGAAAGTGAGGAAACATTTTCCTTCGGCACGTAAACTAAATTCCAAAATTTATTTACGCACACGGACCTATTCTAATTGCATCAAGTTATAAATCGGAGTTACTACTCCGAATTTCATCCCGGAAGTTGATTAAGTCATCATCAGTTATGATGTCTAACTCGACAGTTCGTCCCACGAAATTCGAGTAATTATACAATTTCTTAATGATCGATTTATTGAATATCTTATTGATAATGTCCTCATAGAACATTATCAAAACCTAGGCATTACTATCTGGGACTCAACCCAGAGGGAGGACTTAACTCAGAGTCACTTGCAATGGATCACACCAAGTCTAACTAAGTGTGATTCATACCTTTTAACACACCGATGTGTTAACAGACTTGACCTGAGAGAAAATAACATTTTCTTTTAATTACGCAAGATTTTATGTAGCTAAGTATTTGATCATTCGATCCAATCGAATCAGTTTAAATACTTTTGTCATTTCGTTCTTTATTTTATCAGACTTGTGTTTCATCAAGAACACATGTCTTAATAAAATATAAGAATAACTTATTTTGGTTAATCTAGACTCTGGTACATCAGAATGTACGAGACTGAGTTCGACAACTCATTCTCCTACTATCTCACAGATGGGTATCGGCCACTATATCTAAGAGGATAAGACTCACAAGTGTCCGTAGACTTCATAATACGAGAGGTCAGACCCCTCTTTATGTGGCTTGTAAAGCTTAGTCTATCATACGGCCTAGTCTATTTTGCCATACAAGTTTGCTACTATCTTGTGTATTTATATATTAACATTTAATACATATATTATCGTTATACATATTACTCATTACTTCAGAAGCAATGTGACGACATTCGTCAAAATGTATTAACCTTTTGTATAACAATAATTATGAAATCGTGACATCAAAATTTGTCACATTTTCGTTCACTCCTACTTATGCCTTTACTAATGATAAATTAAACTATTTAACTCGATTGACTTTCCAGAGTGCCTTCTTCCTTTTCTAAATCATATTTAGATATTAAATAACCCAACATAAATAAATAGCTATGCAAGCATCTCATGTATCCAAACGCCTGAGAGTTGCAATCTTGAGTGTAGCTCAAGAAGTTGCTTGCCTCAAGATCCGGTTGGGATACATAGTCATGCACTGCTCATGCACTCGTATTCGACTCAAACGGTTTGATCGAATTCTCGAACTTTGCGGATCAAAATTGTTTATCCATACAACCTTGAGTGTAGCTCGACAAATTGTAGGGAGAAACATACTTCGAATATCCTATATGTTCAAGCTCCCTTATATAGAGGTGAGTGACATGTAGCGTGAATTTATTTGTTGGACCCAGAACTTAATGAAATCATATTTCTTAAGTCTGTTCTTTAGAAGGTCATTTTTATGTCAATGAGAATATAGTTTAATCCTATCAATTAGAATTTAACTTGATATTCAATTAATCAACCAATTTACCAAGTTAACTTATTTCATTAAAATATTATATTTTGATTCCTTCGGTAAACATAGTCTTGCCCTAGTTTAGCATATGTTCAATATTAAATATAGGTAGAATGGCTTTTATCTATCTATATCCTCCCACTATTTTTACGATCATTCTTAAGCCTTAATAATGAACGATTTAATCAAATTTAAATAAATGGGTAAGAGATCCAATCACCCTGAGCCTAACAACCTTGAGCGTAGCTCAACAAGTTGCTTGTCTCAACGATCGGAAGATGACTCTTCATCGATCATATCAGATATGACACTCTTAATCGGTTTTTACCACTAGCCATTTGTGATCATGAGTGTGCTCATCCAAATCACAATGTTTAGTCTAGTCGGACCCTTATTTTCGTGTCTAGCCTGACTTGCCCCGGCGCTCGGTGTATTCACGACCCGTCGGTTTGGGTCAGGTCTTAGACTACATCTAGCCAGACTACATCATTGACTTATCTTATGCCGGCGCTCGGTGTATTCACGACACGACGGTTTGGGTCAAGTGAAGATTTCATCTTATGTATTTAAGGAGTTGGTTTCTATAAGGTTGCCATGTCACATCTTGAGTGTAACTCAACAATTGTAACACTGGTCATATAGTTACCAACTCCTAAAACAAAGAGGGCTACAACTAATCTTGAAGAAGATTATTAACGTATTTGACTTAGATATATTCCAGGGTGTCATACAATCATGATTCGCATCATTGCGGTCTAGCGGAACACCGCCAGGGAATTGACTAAGCCAGGATCACTATCCCTTATAGGGTGATCCAGCAAACTTAGCCAAGCACATTGACTAGATCATGGTCCATTAAATGAAGCTTGTTATTTTTATATGCGTGCCATAGACTAAAAAGCTTTTATTAACAACTAATTAATCCTATCAACTAGTTGAATCCTTAAATTCAAAATTTTAGGATTTGTTTAATAACTTTTATTAAATCCTTATCAACTATAAGGTTCACGTGCTATCCTAATCGTTATTAGGATTTTAATAAATTTATTAACATCGCTAAAAGTGAAGTCCTTTAATGAGAATTAATTTCATAACAATTAGAATTAAAATTTCATTAAAGGGAGTACCCTAATCAGGAATTAGGTCTTAAAGCGTTGTTAATGTTTTATTAAAACATAGCATGTCATTAATAATTTATCTCATAAATTTTAACGAGTGTTTTAATGGCTAACCTAAGAGGTTGTCTTGTGTTATCAAATAAGGGACAAGATGTCATAGCCATTAACATAAAGTTACACTAATTTTATCGCATAAAATAAAAGTGTACAACTATTTAACAATTAAATAGACTAATGTTTATCAAATAAACAAGTTTAGCATGCATACTTAAATTTAACATTTAAATTTAAAAATGTGATTTTTAAAACATTTTATTTTATCTCATAAAAATAAAAAGCTTGCTTTAAAAAGATCACAAAATTTGCATGCAACTTAAAATATTTATCGCATAAAAATTTTAAAATTTTAAAATCAGTTTTAAAATATCTCATAAATTTAAAAAAACATTTTAAAAAATTTCATGCTTAAAAATTTATCATATAAAATTTTTAAACATCTAAAATTATTTTAAATTTATCGCGTAAATTTAAAGAAACATTTTCAAAAAAGGCTTCTAAAACATTTTTAAAAATTATCTCATAACTTTAAAACATTTTATAGGGCATTTAAAAATATTTTAAAATTATCTCATAACTTTAAAACATGTTAAAAGTATTTTAAAAAGCATTTCAATGTTTAATAAGATCGCAGTGCTAGATCGTTACGCAAACCTAGGCTCTGATACCACTGAAGGGTATCGCTCTGATATCATTGCAATGCTGTTGAGGCCCATCATCCATGGCACCTTAGACCTGTCACAAGATCCCTCAAGAACGTGTTTTACGGCGTGCCTCTCGACAACGCACAACCCATTATAAGAACCCCATCTTATCGGGACTTGGTACGTTAAGAGCGATTACTTCAGGTCAGCTCATAACCCGAGAACCCGTACTCAAGCCCAACAAGCTCCGATACCACTGAAGGGTTTTCTAGGACCATTATGGCACAAAAAATCTATTCCCGTCCTAAGTCGGACGGAACATAGACATAAAAACTTGCAGCGGAAGAATAAATAAGTTAATCTAATTAACATGCAGTTAAACAATTTAACTTAGCCCTAAGGTACAAGACCCTTAGACAAGATCTATGCCGACTCGGGATGGATCTGACCATCCCAAGAAGGATCTAACCTACTGCGATTAAATTAAACTAATGCTTAAAACACATACCCGGAATCTCAACCCTGGGGCAGGCGAGATGTTCCGCACCGTCTTCCGAGCCGCTCCCCATCCCACGTCTAGCCGTTCCTTGAACCGCTCCTCGAATTGCTCCGCATCCTGAGGCGAGCAATCCTCGTGTCACCGAGATAACCACGCACCGAAGAAAGTTTCACGCGAGTGAAAGCCTTCGCCAAGATTTCGGATCCGAATCCGAACTCCTTCGTGGCTTTGCTAGAGCCCTCAGGAGTAAGGCAGAAATATAGGGAGATAGAGAATATTAATTTAAGCCTAGATCCGAGCGTGCTCCAACATTTACGAAAGCCGCTCAGATCTAGAGCTTGGGACGAGTTTGGAAGAAGGGGGAGGCCCCTATTTATATAGGCGGCGGACTCTCCCCTTTTCCGCACAACCGATGTGGGACTATTAAATTAGAGTTAATTAAATCAAGTTAGTTTGCCCTTCACAAAGTGAAAACTTCCGTAAATTTTAACTCCCTCACCGTTGAGCTTCATGATTGATACAACCTATTAATTCGAGGGGTGTTCAACGGTGAACGCATAAGAAAAAACGGCGAGTTAATCGGAGTCCATTTGGCCCTCCAATTGATCGACCAAAGTTTAACCCAAGGCTTGTTTTTCGCAAAAACTGAGCCGTCAAAAACTGTCCAACCTATGTTTCAGAAAACCTACTCTTCGGGGCCCACCAGGCCAGCTGGGCGAGCCCAGACCAGGTCAGATCCTGGTCTAGGTGCACCCAGACTGGCGCGCCCGGGCCTGGGCCTGGGCGCCCAGGCCCATGCGGGCCTGGCGCACTACCTTTACTGGGCCTGGCCTGGCTTCCAGGCCAGACCCAGTCTGGCCTGGGTCAGCCTGGTCTGGCCTGGTCTGATCCATTGAACTCTTTTGTGCATATCTTGAGCATCTGGCGTCCGATTTGGACGCCGTTTGAACCTGGGTTTAGACCGGGACATTCTCGTCTTACCCGTGAACTTTTCCTTGCATTTATTATATTAAATATGGTCTTAAACTATTTAAGACACATTTAACCTCTTTTGCATCATATGCAAATTAGTCCCTATCTAGGCTTAAATTTTCATTTGCATCAAATACAAATGATCTGAGGGCATATCCTCCAACAGAACGTTCATTGCTCACCAAGGGAGTGAGAGATATGCTACAGACTGTGGGGATAGAGGCACTCATCAAGCTAGAACGAGTGGTCATATATTGTATTGTCTTGCGCACTTGGGTATGGGGTAGGGTTGCGCGGTCGCACGGGGAGAGAGTCTGGCCGCCCTCAAACTGTAAAGCGTGAACCCTTTGTGACACACACGGTACTTCTTGTCTGTCCTGTCTTGTCTAGTCTTGTAGCCAATAGCACACGCTACGGCTATTGCCTGTCACGTTTACTTTCATGCTCAGTGTTTACTTCCTTTGTAAAATTGTATAATTGTCATGTCATCGCAACTGCATGTAATCAACCAGTAAAACGTTGTTTAGTACATTGTTTCACACTTGCTGTAGAGTCTCACCTTCTCTTCGTAGACTTTACCTGACGTACGGCTCCTTCTCTCTTGGGTGTTGTATGTTAGGTACCGAGCCAGAGTACGTTGACGAGCCAGAGCTACCTGAGGACTTGGAGCCAGATGACGTTGACCCGAAGTACTTTTCTAACGAGGACCAGTCCTAGAGCTACTTCCCTATTGCTGATCCCCAGAGGTTTTACCGCTCTCTAGTTCGGGTGCGTAGCACCGTTTACTTTTCTGCCTAGGTTGGGTGCTTGCACCATTAGTTTCCTTTCTGCTGTTGTAGACATGCTGGGCTTCTTTTTAGACTCCTGTACTTCTGGATATATTTGTGGAATAAAATGAATGCCTCTTTCTTTCTGTACTTTCTGTTGTTCCGAATTTTATATATGCAAGGACTTGTTTCTATCTTTGGTGTTCCTCACAGACGCTTATTGGGTCTGAGCCTCACAGCTTCGACCCATGTGGACCTTAGTCACGTCTCGTCCCCGTCGTTTTGGGAAGCGGGGCATGACACCCGTGCCCATTTCCAGGCAGGGTTCAGCCCAAACCAGTTGGCCTGACCCATTTGGGCTCCTTTGGCTGTTTTGGCTCTAACTTGAGCATTTGGCGTCCGATTTAGGCGTGGTTTGAACCTACGTTTAGACCGGGACGATCCCGTCATCCAGGTAATCTTTTCAACGTATTTTTTAAATATTGTCTTAAACAATTTAAGACACATTTAATCCCTTTTGTATCATATGCAAATTAGTCCCTATTTCGGCTTAAAATTATCAATTGCATCAAATGCAATTTTTCTATCCCTTGCATCAAATACACATTCTCCCTAATGTTTCTACCTATTACTAGACGAAGGTCGCACTCTGTGTGAGACCCTACAGCCTGACCCTCCTACAGGTTGGGCTCGAAGCCTTATATGGCAGTGATCACGAGCAGTAGTTGCCGTCCCTGTTTCAGTATCATAATTATGTGGTAGACTCATCGACATGAGTATTGTCGGACCACCCTGACTGTGTCCGTGATGAATTCCGCAGTTTTAGTCTCTTCGTCCAAACTATGTCGTTTAACTCAAGACTAGGGTACGGTCAAACTGTCAACCACAATAGGTTGAAGCCGGTTAATTTCCATCGCTCTTTAGTCAACTAATGTTGGACTTCTTCCAACATACTCTGATCAGAGATTTTACTAAAGACCGAACTAACTCTACGACACTAACTCCCATTGACCGGGAGAGAAGAATCCTCTCTTGGTCATTACTCTCCTCGTACGCTTCAAGTGACACCCAATCAAAAACCTTTCGATAGGCCTAGCCTTGAAGCTAGGTCAGTGATCTAAGTGGCACCGTTCACGCACAGGTTCGTAAAATGACCTCAAGTCAAAAGACCAACTTGCCTATCATCACTAAGAGTTATCATTGACAGATTGGTCAATATAACCATATGATAACTCTTGTGGATCGTTCAGTGAACTCATTCTCTAATGAGCACATGTGTCTCGTCTTCGGCTTCGCCAAGTCAAACGATCATGAGATCATCGCCACCGCTAAACGGTGAAGACTAAGACACAACAGTCTATCTGATGTTTCGATATCCTTGTCTCGAAACATCTACGACCACGAACCCTTTTAGACTTATGCTACAGACGGTCAAGCATTTCTCTATGATCGAGATACTCATCTCGATATATGTTTGACCTTTGCATAAAGTCTGAGGATTTTACCTAAGTTAATATCTAATGTTTACTAGATTATTGATTAACTTAGTTAAAACTATACCAGACAGCTTACTGTTATTTCGAACAAGATATTTGTGCTATTCACACAGAGATAAATTGCCTCGAGGGCATCATCTCTCAACATCTCCCACTTGAACTCTGGCCCATTTATCTCGATATCTCATACTGTTTTTACACATAAGTTTTTCCGACTTCATGTGGTAGAGCCTTTGTGAGTGGATCTGCTAAAACCGTCTGCAGTATAGACTTAAGGGGTTTCTGTGTTCATATTAGACCAACCATTTGAATCTCATTCAAATAATTCTCTTGGTCTGTCGGAATCCATAATATTTTATTTCCCTGGACCTTATCCAGTTCATCGTACCTTACGATAATAATTTTAAATTAGTTGTTGGTTAATTTAAGATGGTTCATAATCATTTTTGATAAAGTGTCAAACTCTTTGATTACTTTGTCAAAACATATGTTCCATCCCGTTGATGCCTCACATGTAATTTGTTTGCTCCCACTGACCTTGAAAACCTCTCTTTGTGATTCATATAAGTTGGTTCGTCTAAATCATATTTAGAAAAACGAACGTATAATCGAATGTTCCAGTTTTCATGGTCATCATGAGCATTTACATCGAGTTCGGTCCGAGTAGATCCGTACACAACTGCTGGCGAAACGGTTTCAACATAATCCGTTTATAGGAATTAGGATGAAAACCGTTCTCAACCAATATAATTGTACTTTACTATTTTCCTTTCTTCTGCAATCTTCTAACTTGAAGATTTTCTTGCAGAGAATGAGGAAACATTTTCCTTGGGCACGTAAACTAAAGTCCATACTTTTAGTCACGTGCTCGGACATATTCTAACTACATCAAGTTTTTAATCGGAGTTACTACTCCGAATTTCATCCCAGAAGTTGACTAAGTCATCATCAGTTATGATGTCTACCTCGACAATTCGTCTCACGAGATTCGAGTAATTATACAACTTCCTTACGATTGATTTAATGAATATCTTATTGATAATGTCCTCATAGAACATTATCAAAACCTAGGCATTACTATCTGGGACTTAACCCAGAGGGAGGACTTAACTCAGAGTCACTTGCTATGGATCGCACCAAGTCTAACTAAGTGTGATTCATACCTTTTTGACAGACCGATGTGTTAACAGACTTGACCTGGGAGAAAATCATATTTTCTTTTAATTACGTAAGTTTTTATACAGCTAAGTATTGACCATTCGATCTAATCGAATCAGTTTAAATACTTTTGTCATTTTGTTCTCTATTTTATTAGACTTGTGTTTCAGTAAGAACACATGTCGTAATAAAATGAGACTAACTCAATTATGGCTAATTTAGACTTGAGTCCGGATACTTCTGTATGTACCAGACTGAGTTCAACAACTCATTCTCCCACTGTCTTACAGAAGGAGTTTTACCCATTGTATCTAAGAGAATAAGATTCACAAATGTCCGTAGACTTCATAATACGAGAGGTCAGCCCCCTTCTTATGTGACTTGTGAAGTTTAGTCTCTCGATACGGCCTAGTCTATTTTGACGTATAAGTTTTTTACTTCCTTCCGCATTATATATTAACTTTTAATATATTATAGTTATTACAAATTACTAACACAAAACATTGCTTCAGAAGCAAGGTGACGACATTCGTCAAAATGTGTTAGACGTCTTTTGTATAACAAATTATTCTGAAATCGTGACATCAAAGTATGTCGCATTTTCATTTCCTCCTATTTATGCCTTTACTAATGATAAATATAACTAACTTTCTCAATTGACTTTCCAGAGTGCCTTCTTCCTTTTCTAAATCTCATTTAGATATTAAATAACTCAACATAAATAAATAGTTATGCAAGCATCTCATGTATCCAAACGCCTGAGCTTTGCAACCTTGAGTGTAGCTCAATAAATTGCTCGTCTCAAGATCCGATTGGGATACATAGTCTTGCACCGCTCATGCACTTACATTCGACTCAAACAGTTTGATCGAATTCTCGAACCTTGCGGATCAAAATTGTTTTTCCATACAACCTTGAGTGTAACTCAACAATTTGTAGGGAGAAACAAACTTCGAATGTTTATAGGTTCAAGCTGCCCCATATAGAGGCGAGCGACATGTAGCGTGCATTTATTTTGTTGGACTCGGAACTTAATGAAATCATATTTCTCAAGTCTGTCCTTTAGAAGGTCATTTTAATGTCAACCGGAATATAGTTTATTCTATCAATTAGATTAACGTTGACATTCCATTAATCAACCTATTTAACCAGTTAACTAATTACATTAAAATATTATATCTTTATTCCATTGGTAAACATAGTCTTGCCCTAGTTTAGCATATGTTCAATATTAAATATAGGTAGAATGGCTTTTATCTATCTATATCCTCCCACTATTTTTACGATCATTTTAGGTCTTAATAATGAACGATTTAATCGAATTAAATAAATGGGTAAGAGATCCAATCACCCTGAGCCTAACAACCTTGAGTGTAGCTCAACAAGTTGCATGACTCTGCAATCGGTAGATGACTCTTCATCAATCATATCAGATTTGACTCTCTTATCGGGTTTTACCCCAAGCCATTTGTGATCATGAGTGTGCTCATCCAAATCACAATGTCTAGTCTAGTCGGACCCTTGTTTTCGTGTCTAGCCTAACTTACGCTGGCGGTCGGTGTATTCATGACACGACGGTTTGGGTCAAGTCAAGATTTCATCTTATGTATAGAGAAATTGGTTTCTACAAGGTTGCCATGTCACATCTTGAGTGTAGCTCAACAACTGGAACACTGGTCCTATAGCTGCCAACCCCTAAAACAAGGAGGGCTACGGCTAATCTTGAAGAAGATTACTAACGTATTTGACGTAGATATAGTCCAAGGTGTCATATAATCATGATTTGTGTCATTTCGGTCCAACGGAACACAGCCAGGGAATTAACTAAGTCAGGATCACTTATCCCTTAGACTAGCTAGGGTGATCCAACAAACTTAGCCAAGCACATTGACTGGATCATGGTCTATTGAATGAGGCTTGTCATTTTTATATGCGTGACATAGACTAAAAGGCTTTTATTAACAACTAGTTATTCCTATCAACTAGTTGAATCCTTAAATTCAAAATTTTAGGGTTTGTTTAATAACTTTTATTAAATCCTTATCAACTATAAGGTTCACGTGCTATCCTAATCGTTATTAGGATTTTAATAATTTTATTAACAACGCTAAAAGCAAAGTCATTTAATGAGAATTAATTAATAACAATTAGAATTAAAATTTTCATTAAAGGGACTACCCTAATCAGGAATTAGGTCTTAAAGTGTTGTTAATGTTTTATTAAAACATAGCATGTCATTAGAATTTATCTCATAAATTTTAACGAGTTCTTAATGGCTAACCTAAGAGGGTTGTCTTGTGTTATCAAATAAGTGACAACATTTGCATAGCCATTAAAATAAAGTTACACTAATTTTAACGCATAAAAAGAGTGTCCTACCATTTAACAATTAAATAGAAAATTATTTATCTAATAAACAATTTTGCATGCATTTCTTAAATTTAACAATTAAATTTAAAATAATGAATTTAAAACATTTTAATTTTTTATCTCATAAAAATATAATAGTTTTAAAAGGATCATATAATATGCATGCTACTAAAATATTTATCGCATAAAGTTTTAAAGTTTTAAAATCAATTTTAAAATTATCACATAAATTTCAAACATCATTTTAAAAAAAATTCATGCTTATAAATTTATCATATAAAATATTTAACCATCTAAAATCATTTTAAACTTATCGCATAAATTTAAAGAAACATTTTACTGTATTTAAAAGCATTCAATTAATTAATCGCAATCCTAGATCAGCATACAGACATTGCTCTGATACCACTGAAGGGTTTTGTAGAACCCTTAGGGTACAAATCCGTGCCCGTCCTAAGTTGGACGGACCACATAAACAAAAAATGCAGCGGAAAATTATATATTAATCTAATTAACATGCACCCCTAAGGAACAAGACCCTTAGCCAGGATCTCTGCCAGCTTGGGTGGATGTGACCACCCCAAGAGGGATCTAAACTACTGCGAATAATTAAAACGAAAGCTTTTAAAAACATACCTGGAACCTTGCCCTGGAGCAGGCAAGGTGTACTGCACCGTCTTCTGAGCCGATCCCTGTCCTACGCCGAATCGCTCCTTGAACCGCTCCGCATCCCGAGGCGAGCAATCCTCGTGTCGCCGAGCCAACCAGGTGCCGAAGAAAGTTTCACGCAAGTGAAAGCCTTCGCCAAGATTTCAGATCCGAATCCGAACCCCTTCGGGGCTTTGCTAGAGCCCTTCAGGAGTAAGGCAGGAATTATGGGGAGAAGAGAATATTTAATTTAAGCCTAGATCCGAGCGTGCTCCAACATTCACGGGAGCCGCTCAGATCTAGAGCTTGGGACGAGTTTTGAGGAGGGGAACAGACTCCTATTTATATAGGCGGCTGACCCCTCCCATTTACTCAAATTCCGATGTGGGACTATTATTTGGAGTTAATAATTTCAATTTAGTTTTCCTTTCACAAAGGCCAAACTTCCGTGAATTTTAACTCCCTCACCGTTGAGCTTCATGATTGATACAACCCATCAAATCGAAGGGCGTTCAACGGTGAACGCATAGTAAAATCTGCGAGTCAATCGGAGTCCGTTTGACCCTCCAATTGATCGCCCAAAGATCATACCAATGCCAACCAAAACGAACACAGTCAGCCGTCGCAAAAGGGCACACTGCCCTAAGCAGCACGTGGGCCCACCTGTGCCAGGCCGCAAGCAGTGCACGTGCCTCGAGGCGTGTGCACTGCACGTGCCTGCCTGGGCACGTGCGACACACGCACCCAGCAGGCGCCCGGGCGCCCGTGTCTAGCGGGCGCCCACGCCTGCTGAAGCGAGCGCGGGCTTGTGCCTGCTCCCAGTGGGTGCCCGTGCCTGTTTCTAGGCAGGGTTCAGCCCAAACCTATTGGGCTGATCCGTTTGGGCTCCTTTGGCTGTTTTGGCTCTAACTTGAGCATTTGGCGTCCGATTTGGGCGCGGATTGAACCTACGTTTAGACCGGGACGATCCCGTCATCCACGTAATTTTTTCAACGCGTTTATTTCTTTAAATATTGTCATAAACAATTTAAGACACATTTAACCCCTTTTGCATCATATGCAAATTAATCCCTATCTAGGCTTAAAATTATCATTTGCATCAAAAGATCCCATGCATGAAATTCAAATTCTCCCTAATGTTTCTACCTATTACTAGACGAAGGTCGCACTCTGTGTAAGACCCTACAGCCTGATCCTACGACAGATTGGGCTTGAAGCCCTATACGGCAATGACCACGAGCAGTAGTTGACGTCCCTGTTTCAGTATCATAATTATGTGGTTGACTCATCGACATGAGTATTGTCGGGACCACCATGACTATGTCCGTGATGAATTCGGTAGTTTTAGTCTCTTCGTCTTGAAAAACACCCTAGAGGGGGGTGAATAGGGTGTGTGGCACAAATTTTAAAAACAATCACAATCACAGAGATAATCAGACACAGATAATTTTTTAATGGAGTGGCTCCCCGCCAAAACTCCGACACCAAGACCTATGAGGATTTCACTCAATAAATGTGATCACACTTACGGGTAGTGATCTCACCGTTCACAGATATAGTTTGACAAGATTAAGCACAGATATAGCTTTTGAATAAAGCTATTCTCAATATGATCTCACAACAAAGCAGTATAACCAACTTAATACTTCAGTAAGAGTCTGGAAAAATATCACAGTGATGAGATTTATGAGATCGTGGTTATGTGGGCTCAAACCGCTCGCCAATTCGACGTCTGGATTAGAAGATCCGCGCTGTTGAAGTTTACTCTGCAAAGTGGTTTGCTGATAGGCTGTGCGTAAAGCAATTCAATATAACTCTTTTTTGGACAACGAGCTGTGCGTAAAGAAGTTTTCACAAATCAGCAATAACAGTGCCCTGGAAATTAATCGAAGGTGATGCACACGACAGGGGCTCTCGAAGATGATGCGCAGTCGGATCGCACGTTCTGGAACTGGGGAAATTGGAGAACGGCCGTTGATCTTGGACAACACGAGTTCTGGAAGAGGGAAGCAGCGCACTTTCAGAGGCCGCTCGCTCTCGAACTGGAAGGATCGAGGAAGACGAAGGTGGCCGTGCATTCTCGGATGCCGCGCACTCTTGAATCAAGGAGGCCAGAGGTTGCCGCACGCGGCGCCCCTAAGGAAGATGAAGCCACCGGCCTTGGATCGCTTTGAATCACCGCCACGAATAGCCGTGAGGTGCTGAAGGGTCTCGAATCAACCGGCGCCCTTGGATCGCCTGAGGAAGACGGGGCCGCCTCTTTAGACCGCCTGCGGAAAACGGAGCCGCAGCCTTCGATCGCCTGAGGGAAAGCGAAGCCGCTGCCTTGGATTGAAACCCTGGAAGGTGATGAAGCTGACGCACAGTACAGGGGCACTCGAAGATGATCACAGGGAGATGAAGCACGTCACTCAGAACTCTAAGATGATGCGCGCTTGATTTTTTTTGTTGGGTAATCTCTCTAGATTGTTGAAGAGGAAGCCGCCCCTTTTAAATCACAGAGGATTTGATCTGTTTCGATTTTTTTGTTGAAAAATATTTTTCTTGTTTACAACAACCAAGAGAAAGATGTGATCTGTTGTTTGTTCAAAAGGAATGCTATCTCCTTAAAAATTTCGCAAGTAACCCCTTTGTTCATGTTTCGGCCATATATGAGTCACAGTTTCCAAAAGTTCCTTTTAAAAAAAATTAAAACACAAGTGGACGCACTGACATGTTCAAAGGGAATTGAGTATTTGATTGGACTTATCTTTTGACCAGAGCTAAAAGAGTTTGTCAAAAAAATCCGGTTGTGATGATTTGTTTTTAACAGGAGGCAAAAAAAATTGATCCACAAAAAGAAAGATACGGTAGCTATAAAGATTTTGTAAATCGAAAAGTGAGTTGCGCCTTGACAAAACAAATCGGTTAAGTCTAATGTATGGAGATCATGGGTGATAATGGGATGAGATTTTTGAGTAGAAGATTGAATAAAGATAATGTAGAATTATTTGAATTTTCCTTTTTGCATCAATGTCCACATACACGCTCTCTCTTGCAAACGAAATTTATTTTGCATTTTGCTTCCTGAAATCACTTAATGAAAATTGTTAGTCACACGGTTTGTTTGTCATCATCAAAATAATGTCGTACGACCTAGTTAGTAGACTAACTAGGCCAACAATCTCCCCCTTTTTTATTATGGCAAACAAGTCTGGAAAAAATTGAGAAAATGGCATTAAAGAGCAAGTCATATAATGCAGACGATTATAAACATCATATAAAGCTCCCCCTATCGATGTGCTCTCATGAAAAGTTATGACAAACTCCCCCTCAAAATGTGCACCTCTCCCTCTTGTGCATTATTTTGTCACTATTTTTCTATCCCCCTTTTGCCATTAATCGAAAAGATCACACAAATATATTGAAGAGGTTAAGAATGAGACATGAAACAAGTTTAGCACATCGAAGAAACAAGAAATTGATGACGATGCTCATATTAATGCTTTTTCCCCACGAACTTAAAGTATAACAAATGTCGTGATCATTGAAAGCATACGGTCGTTGCAAGAAATATAATAGGAAGATGTTGTATCATGAAACACTTTGATAACAAGAAGAATGCTTAGAAACTAAGAGATGAAAATATAAGATTATCTAATACAATTTGTGAGCCTTCGTTGTTATGGAATAAACAATAAGTAGCGTGTAGGGAGACACCAATCAAGGGATACCATGGTGTTAAATTTCGGGTCCTTTGGAATTGAGGTGCGCTAAGTGGTTACTTCATCTACCATATTTCATACGCATTGCTCAACAAACCCCCGAAATCCGGTTACTAGCCGCCGGTATCAAATGTAGTATATTTGAAGATGTTTTGCTATTCCCTTTTTCTTTTTCTATTTTTTTGAATGCTCATTGCAATATTTTTTTTATATTACAATGTTGGTGTCTCAGAATAGTGACGCACGAAGGCATCGACATACTCGACTCCTACTAAATAATTTTCCATAGAGATTTAAGCGCATAAAATTGTAAGGATAAAATATAAATTTAGAACCTTTAGAATCTAAGCACATCCAATTGTCTCCATAGTTTATAAGACTCAATCAATCTATTTGATTTGTACAATTTGGTATGCTTACAAGTTTCACTTTTTCATTAATAATTCAAGCATGTGGATTTTGCAAAAATATGGTGCATCATCATCAAAAATATTTTAATGTTTCTAAGATGTCTGACAAGGTTCATATCAAATTCTCAACCAAAATCAATAATAGTGATGACGATCATGCATGCACATACAAATAATGACCAAACCCACGTTAAGATGAAATAGTGTGCAATGTGTGTAGCTAAGGTACAATATTTAAGCATGTGTATGTGCATGGATATGCATGCTAATGCTCAATTAGTGACATAATTCCCAACTCCCTTCGAATGAAGCAAAATTGTTTTTGGTTTAAGGGTTTGATGAAAATGTCCGCTAATTGTTGTTCTGTATCAATATATCCTAAAGAGATATCTTTCTTATCAACGTGATCTCTAAGGAAGTGGTGATGAATATCAATATGTTTTGTCCTATAGTGTAGAATAGGATTTTTAGATCGATTTATAGCAATCTTGTTGTCACACCAAATGATTGTATGTTGGAAAGTAAGATCATAGTCTCTGAGGATTTGTCTCATCCATAGAATTTGAGCACAACAACAACCTGCTGAAACATATTTGGCTTCGGTTGTACTCAATGCTATGGAGTTTTGCTTCTTGGAGAACCATGAAACAAGAGACATACCTAGTAGTTGGCAAGTGCCCGTGGTACTCTTACGATCAGTCTTACTTCCTGCAAAATCCGCATCACAATATCCTACATGCTCAAATGATGTGGAACAAGGATACCATAAACCAAAATCTAAGGTTCCTTTAACATATCGAATTATTCGTTTAACATAAGAAAGATGGGACTCTTTTGGACAAGATTGAAACCTAGCACATAAACATACACTGAACATTATATCAGGCCTACTAGCTGTCAAGTATAATAGGCTACCAATCATACCTCGGTACAAGCGTTCATACACTTTCTTTCCCTTTTCGTCTTTATCCATCGTTGTCGTCGTTGACATATGAGTAGAACTTTCCTTAGCATTTTCAAGTCCAAACTTCTTCACTAACTCATTTGCATATTTCGCTTGATTGATGAAAATTCTGTCCTCACATTGTTTGATTTGCAAACCAAGCATGAATGTAAGTTCAACCATCAGGCTCATCTCAAATTCCCTAGACATGCATGTAGCAAATTCCTCACACAGTAGATTGTTAGTAGCACCAAAAACGATATCATCAACATATATTTGTACTACAAGTAGATCTTTGCTTTGATGTTTAACAAATAGAGTTTAATCCGCCTTTCCCATGGAAAAATTATTTTCAAGCAAAAATTTACTAAGTCGCTCATACCAAGCTCTAGGTGCTTGTTTAAGCCCATATAAAGCACGTTTAAGCTTGAAAACATAGTCCGGGTGGATGGAGTCTTCAAACCCAGGAGGTTGTTTGACATAGACTTCCTCAGATAAAACTCCATTCAAAAAGGCACTCTTGACGTCCATTTGAAAGAGTTTGAATTTCATGAAACTAGCGAATGCTAAAAGCATCCTAATTGCTTCTAATCTTGCGACGGGAGCAAAGGTTTCATCAAAATCAATCCCTTCCTCTTGGTTATAACCTTGTGCTACTAATATAGCTTTATTACGCACAACATTTCCCATTTCGTCAAGTTTGTTTCTAAATATCCATTTAGTGCCTATAATTGTTTGATTTTTTGGTTTAGGAACAAGTTCCCAAACTTGATTCCTATCAAATTGTGACAATTCCTCCTGCATTGCCATTTCCAATAGGAATCTTCTAATTCACTATCAACATTTTTTAGGCTCTAAAATGGATATAAATGCAAAGTTAACCATCAAATTAAAGCTACTTCTAGTACGTATACCTTCTGTCGTGTCTCCAAGGATTTGATTCTTTGGATGATCTTTCTGAAAGTGCCAATCCTTAGGGAGATCTTGTGATGACGTAGTAGCTTCTACTTATTTTGGTACACCATCATTGTTGTTCTCTTACTCATTGGAATTGCTAGTGTTTGTCTCCAGTCCATCCAAGCCACCTGTAATATCTGTAGATTCTGCAGCACTAGAAGATTCATTAATAGCACTTTTCTCATCAAATTTCACATGCACAGTTCCTTGAATAGTAAGAGTTCTTTTGTTAAATACTCGGTAAGATTTGCTATGTGGTGAGTAGCCAACAAAAATACCCTCATCGGATTCAGTATCAAATTTATCCAGATTTACGCCTACTTTCAGAATATAGCATTTGCATCCAAATGGTTTTAAATGTGATAAGTTGGGAGTCAACTCTCTATAAAGCTCATAAGGTGTTTTCTTCAAAATGGGTCTTATGGCCACACGATTTAAAATATAGCAAGAAGTATGTATAGCTTTAGCCCAAAAATATAAAGGCAAATTGTAATCATGAATCATGGTCCTAGCCATTTCTTGCAAAGTACGGTTTTTCCTCTCAACCACCCCATTTTGTTGTGGTGTCCTCAGGGCGGAAAACTTATGTGATAACCTTTTGAAATGCAAAAATCATCAAAGCTAGTATTACCAAATTCTCCTCCATGATCACTTCTAACTTTGACAATTGAAAACCCTTTTTCATTTTCAACCTTTTTGCAAAACATTTTGAAAACGTCAAAAGTTTCATGTTTGTGTGTCAAAAAATAAACCCAGGTGAAACGTGGAAAGTCATCGACAATAACAAAGCAATAATGCATACCACCTAAACTAGCAACCTTTGTGGGTCCAAATAAATCCAAATGAATTAGTTGCAATGGCTTAGAAGTAGTTACAACGTTTTTAGGATTGAAGCTACTTTTATGATGTTTACCTAGTTAACATGCATCGCAAAGCTTATCCCAATCAAAGCTAATTTGAGGTAAACCTCTCACCAGTTTCTTTCGAGCAAGCTTTGAGATTAGATCCATGCCGGCATGGCCTAATCTTCAATGCCAAAGCCAACTAGTCTCATGTGATGCAACTAAACATTTTAGATTATTTGAATCACTAAGTTTGATAGTATAGATGTTATTACAAGATGTACCCTTGAAAAGAATATCATCACCTTTTAAAATATATACTTTGTCATTTTCGAAATGAACCTTAAGGCCTATAGAGCAAAGCTGACTCACACTTAACAAATTATGTGCTAAACCATCAACAAGATTAACATTTTCAATGACCATAAGAGGATGCTTACTAATGTTACCTTTACCCAAGATCTTGCACTTCTTTCCATCTCCAAGAATAACCGTCCCTCCATCTTTCCTTGATAGCGTCATGAAGAGGGATTCGTTGCCCGTCATGTGATTTGAGCAACCGCTATCAAGGTACCAAATGCTGTCATTTTCCACCTTTTCGTTTCCAGCCATAAAGCAAGTACCAGTGTTGTCGTTCCAGTCATCATCTGAGGACAGCTCTTCTGCGTCACTTTCTCCCCACGTAGCCACCATTCCTCGCTTTAATGTTCTCTTTTCTCCATCACCAGTCTTTTCCTTTCCTTTTCCTTTCAGAAGTGGACATTCTGCTTTCATGTGCCCTCTCTTGTTGCATCTGAAACACTGAGGTGCAGAAATTTCTCCATCATTTTCTTCATTTTTCTTGGTTCCACAAATGCTTCCCGTCCTTCTTTTGTTGTTTTTCATGAATTTCACAAATTTCCTTGTGACAAGAGCCATGCTTTCATCGTTCGATTCATTCATCTCCTCCTTGAGCATTTTGGAGATCTGAAAGGCTAAATTCTTTTCCTTTGTTTCCTCCTTCTTAGATTTCTCTTCCATCTTTGGTGTGCTGTCATTGGCCATCTTCAATTGAACCTCATAAGCCATTAATTTTCCCATTAGCTTCTCGAAACTGATATCTGCCAAATCATGTGCTTCTTCGATCGCCGTCCTCTTTTGAATCCAATCGCCAGATAAAGAGTATAAAATCTTTCCGACCAGATCTTCCTCTGGGATGTCCTTCCCTAAGGATTTCAATGTGTTACGACCTAAAGATCGTGATAGTCCGACCTTCCATCCCAGACCACCTAAATACCCCGCCGGCTCGTCCCTCCCTCCGAAAGGACAGCCGACCCAGCGACAAGGCGCTCCACACCCAAACGATAGAGGGCCACATGGCGCCTGTCGATTCTAGAGTCTGACGCGACTATGGGAAGGTCGCACTCTGCCTCGACCGCTGATAGCCAGTGATGACCTCTGACGAGCTAAGGGGGCCGAGCTATGAGGCCGAGCTAACGGGGCCGAGCTACGGGGCCGAGCTAACGGGGCTGAGCTAACCGGGCCGAGCTAACGGGGCCGAGCTACGGGGCCGAGCTAACGGGGCCGAGCTATGGGGACGAGCTACGGGACGGTTCTTTGGCATATTGGACACGACAAACAACCTAGTACAAAGACGCTACTGACACTATCGCCGCCCGATTATCTGACAAAGCACCCACTGGCGGCTGCGCCCCCTGACACTTAATGCTTTCGGCCCTGATGCCCTGACACCTTGACAAAAGCACCCCGGACCGCTACACCGTCTGACAAAAGCGTGGCAGGCACTCCTGTTCCTGACATCCTCGTCCGAAGCTTCCGCTGACAGCAGGGCCAGCTCAGCATGTCGGGTCAGCATGCCAGGTCAGCCCTACCGAACCGCCTCCCATCAGGTATAAATATCCCCTCACTTCTTGCGGTGAGGGGGGGAGAAAATTCACTCTCAATCTCCTTACTCACACACAAGAGCAAAGGTCGTCCTCATCTTTGCTCTTCCACTCATAGCTCGTCACGTACGGTCGACTCACCCTCAGTCCGACCTGCGTGCCTAGCCCCCATTTTAAGCCCTATTACTGACTTAGGCATCGGAGGGGCTAAGGGTTGAACCCCAACCATGCCCTTCTGACAAGTTATTCGTGCTGTAGGAAGGCTCGCCCCTTGCCCGACGTCAACTTCAGCCCCCTGCCATCCAACCTTCCTCAGCTGCATCCGGCGAGATTCGACCCCGTGATCACCACCGGCGGCGGGTCCAACTTCTTCACCCCACTATTCACTTGTTAAACAGCCCACCTAAACCCTCTTCTCAACATAACCACCGTGCCCTTGGTTCCCCATAATACAAATTCATTGTACGCAAGTTCCACCTCGTAACAATTGGCGCCGTCTGTGGGAACGAAGGGTCACACCCATGTCAAATCACATACCAATCACCAAGACACTAAGGGTTGGACCCCAACCCCGCTATCTTGAAGACCTCCAGGGCAGCTCGTTAGCTCGCCACCCAAACTGGAGGGGCACAATGCGGGGGAGGCTTTGGCCACTCTGTACCCGCTACCTTGCAGACCTCCGGGGCAGCTCGTTAGCTCGCCACCCAAAGTGGAGGGACAAAATGCGGGGGAGGCTTTGGCCACTCTGTACCCGCTACCTTGCAGACCTCTGGGGCAGCTCGTTAGCTCGCCACCCAAACTGGAGGGGCACAATGCGGGGGAGGCTTTGGCCACTCTGTACCCGCTACCTTGCAGACCTCCGGGGCAGCTCGTTAGCTCACCACCCAAACTGGAGGGGCAAAATGCGGGGGAGGCTTTGGCCACTCTGTACCCGCTACCTTGCAGACCTCCGGGGCAGCTCGTTAGCTCGCCACCCAAACTGGAGGGGCAAAATGCGGGGGCGGCTTTGGCCACTCTGTACCCGCTATCTTGAAGACCTCCAGGGCAGCTCGTTAGCTCGCCACCCAAACTGGAGGGGCAAAATGCGGGGGAGGCTTTGGCCACTCTGTACCCGCTACCTTGCAGACCTCCGGGGCAGCTCGTTAGCTCGCCACCCAAACTGGAGGGGCAAAATACGGGGAGGCTTTGGCCACTCTGTACCCGCTACCTTGCAGACCTCCGGGGCAGCTCGTTAGCTCGCCACCCAAACTGGAGGGGCAAAATGCGGGGGAGGCTTTGGCCACTCTGTACCCGCTACCTTGCAGACCTCCGGGGCAGCTCGTTAGCTCGCCACCCAAACTGGAGGGGCAAAATGCAGGGAGGCTTTGGCCACTCTGTACCCGCTACCTTGCAGACCTCCGGGGCAGCTCGTTAGCTCGCCACCCAAACTGGAGGGGCAAAATGCGGGGGAGGCTTTGGCCACTCTGTACCCGCTATCTTGAAGACCTCCGGGGCAGCTCGTTAGCTCGCCACCCAAACTGGAGGGGCATAATGCGGGGGAGGCTTTGGCCACTCTGTACCCGCTACCTTGCAGACCTCCGGGGCAGCTCGTTAGCTCGCCACCCAAACTGGAGGGGCAAAATGCGGGGGAGGCTTTGGCCACTCTGTACCCGCTATCTTGAAGACCTCCGGGGCAGCTCGTTAGCTCACCACCCAAACTGGAGGGGCACAATGCGGGGGAGGCTTTGGCCACTCTGTACCAGCTACCTTGCAGACCTCCGGGGCAGCTCGTTAGCTCGCCACCCAAACTGGAGGGGCAAAATGCGGGGGAGGCTTTGGCCACTCTGTACCCGCTACCTTGCAGACCTCCGGGGCAGCTCGTTAGCTCGCCACCCAAACTGGAGGGGCAAAATGCGGGGGAGGCTTTGGCCACTCTATACCCGCTATCTTGAAGACCTCCGGGGCAGCTCGTTAGCTCGCCACCCAAACTGGAGGGGCACAATGCGGGGGAGGCTTTGGCCACTCTGTACCTGCTATCTTGAAGACCTCCAGGGCAGCTCGTTAGCTCGACACCCAAACTGGAGGGGCACAATGCGGGGGAGGCTATGGCCACTCTGTACCCGCTACCTTGCAGACCTCCGGGGCAGCTCGTTAGCTCGCCACCCAAACTGGAGGGGCACAATGCAGGGGAGGCTTTGGCCACTCTGTACCCGCTACCTTGCAGACCTCCGGGGCAGCTCGTTAGCTCGCCACCCAAACTGGAGGGGCAAAATGCGGGGGAGGCTTTGGCCACTCTGTACGCGCTACCTTGCAGACCTCCGGGGCAGCTCGTTAGCTCGCCACCCAAACTGGAGGGGCAAAATGCGGGGGAGGCTTTGGCCACTCTGTACCCGCTATCTTGAAGACCTCCGGGGCAGCTCGTTAGCTCGCCACCCAAACTGGAGGGGCACAATGCGGGGGAGGCTTTGGCCACTCTGTACCCGCTACCTTGCAAACCTCCGGGGCAGCTCGTTAGCTCGCCACCCAAACTGGAGGGGCAAAATGCGGGGGAGGCTTTGGCCACTCTGTACCCGCTATCTTGAAGACCTCCGGGGCAGCTTGTTAGCTCGCCACCCAAACTAGAGGGGCACAATGCGGGGGAGGCTTTGGCCACTCTGTACCCGCTACCTTGCAGACCTCCGGGGCAGCTCGTTAGCTCGCCACCCAAACTGGAGGGGCAAAATGCGGGGGAGGCTTTGGCCACTCTGTACCCGCTACCTTGCAGACCTCCGGGGCAGCTCGTTAGCTCGCCACCGAAACTGGAGGGGCAAAATGCGGGGGAGGCTTTGGCCACTCTGTACCCGCTATCTTGAAGACCTCCGGGGCAGCTCGTTAGCTCGCCACCCAAACTGGAGGGGCACAATGCGGGGGAGGCTTTGGCCACTCTGTACCTGCTATCTTGAAGACCTCCAGGGCAGCTCGTTAGCTCGCCACCCAAACTGGAGGGGCACAATGCGGGGGAGGCTTTGGCCACTCTGTACCCGCTACCTTGCAGACCTCCGGGGCAGCTCGTTAGCTCGCCACCAAAAGTGGAGGGACAAAATGCGGGGGAGGCTTTGGCCACTCTGTACCCGCTATCTTGAAGACCTCCGGGGCAGCTCGTTAGCTCGCCACCCAAACTGGAGGGGCACAATACGGGGGAGGCTTTGGCCACTCTGTACCCGCTACCTTGCAGACCTCCGGGTAAGCTCGTTAGCTCGCCACCCAAACTGGAGGGGCAAAATGCGGGGGAGGCTTTGGCCACTCTGTACCCGCTACCTTGCAGACCTCCGGGGCAGCTCGTTAGCTCGCCACCCAAACTGGAGGGGCAAAATTCGGGGGAGGCTTTGGCCACTCTGTACCCGCTATCTTGAAGACCTCCGGGGCAGCTCGTTAGCTCGCCACCTAAACTGGAGGGGCACAATGCGGGGGAGGCTTTGGCCACTCTGTACCTGCTATCTTGAAGACCTCCAGGGCAGCTCGTTAGCTCGCCACCCAAACTGGAGGGGCACAATGCGGGGGAGGCTTTGGCCACTCTGTACCCGCTACCTTGCAGACCTCCGGGGCAGCTCGTTAGCTCGCCACCAAAAGTGGAGGGACAAAATGCGGGGGAGGCTTTGGCCACTCTGTACCCGCTACCTTGCAGACCTCCGAGGCAGCTCGTTAGCTCGCCACCCAAACTGGAGGGGCACAATGCGGGGGAGGCTTTGGCCACTCTGTACACGCTACCTTGCAGACCTCCGGGGCAGCTCGTTAGCTCGCCACCCAAACTGGAGGGGCAAAATGCGGTGGAGGCTTTGGCCACTCTGTACCCGCTACCTTGCAGACCTCCGGGGCAGCTCGTTAGCTCGCCACCCAAACTGGAGGGGCAAAAATGCGGGGGAGGCTTTGGCCACTCTATACCCGCTAGCTTGAAGACCTCCGAAGACAAGCCTAAAACGCTTCGCCTCCCAAACTGGAGAAAAAAGGGCACGGTCGAGCTACGACTCCCTCCCCCCTACGAAGACTCTGGGGCAGGATCTATCCCCGCCACCCAAGCCAGAGAAGGGCACGGTCTGAGCTACGCGCTCGTTCCCCCTCAAGTAAAGACTCCGGGGTAGGTAGACCCAACGTGCTATTCCCAGGAGAGAAGGTGATACGTCATCCGCATCGAGCCGGGCTTCCAACTCGAGCCCGGATGACGAGGGCAATTGTTACGACCTAAAGATCGTGATAGTCCGACCTTCCATCCCAGACCACCTAAATACCCCGCCGGCTCGTCCCTCCCTCCGAAAGGACAGCCGACCCAGCGACAAGGCGCTCCACACCCAAACGATAGAGGGCCACAGGGCGCCTGTCGATTCTAGAGTCTGACGCGACTATGGGAAGGTCGCACTCTGCCTCGACCGCTGATAGCCAGTGATGACCTCTGACGAGCTAAGGGGGCCGAGCTACGGGGCCGAGCTAACGGGGCCGAGCTAACCGGGCCGAGCTAACGGGGCCGAGCTACGGGGCCGAGCTAACGGGGCCGAGCTACGGGGCCGAGCTAACGGGGCCGAGCTATGGGGACGAGCTACGGGACGGTTCTTTGGCACATTGGACACGACAAACAACCTAGTACAAAGACGCTACTGACACTATCACCGCTCGATTATCTGACAAAGCACCCACTGGCCGCTACGCCCCCTGACACTTAATGCTTTCGGCCCTGACGCCCTGACACCTTGACAAAAGCACCCCGGACCGCTGCACCGTCTGACAAAAGCGTGGCAGGCACTCCTGTTCCTGACATCCTCGTCCAAAGCTTCCGCTGACAGCAGGGCCAGCTCAGCATGTCGGGTCAGCATGCCAGGTCAGCCCTACCGAACCGCCTCCCATCAGGTATAAATATCCCCTCACTTCTTGCGGTGAGGGGGGGAGAAAATTCACTCTCAATCTCCTTACTCACACACAAGAGCAAAGGTCGTCCTCATCTTTGCTCTTCCACTCATAGCTCGTCACGTACGGTCGACTCACCCTCAGTCCGACCTGCGTGCCTAGCCCCCATTTTAAGCCCTATTACTGACTTAGGCATCAGAGGGGCTAAGGGTTGAACCCCAACCCTGCCCTTCTGACGAGTTGTTCGTGCTGTAGGAAGGCTCGCCCCTTGCCCGACGTCAACTTCAGCCCCTGCCATCCAACCTTCCTCAGCTGCATCCGGTGAGATTCGACCCCGTGATCACCACCGGCGGCGGGTCCAACTTCTTCACCCCACTAATCACTTGTTAAACAGCCCACCTAAACCCTCTTCTCAACATAACCACCGTGCCCTTGGTTCCCCATAATACAAATTCATTGTACGCGAGTTCCACCTCGTAACACAATGGATTGACAATATCTGCAAAACGAGAAAACATAGCATCAATAGACTCATTAGGCATCATAGCAAAATTTTCATATTTCTGTAATAACATTCTAATATGAGTTTTCTTAACTTCACTAGTTCCCTCATGAGTAACTTCAAGTCTCGTCCAAATATCCTTAGCAGTAGAACAAGAACTAATGCGGTTAAATTCAGTTTTACTAAGACCACAGTACAAGATGCTCATGGCCTTAAAGTTTAGGTTTTCTAACCGATCATTTTCTTTTTGCTGCTCAGGAGTGGGTTTATCAAATAGTGTAAATCCTTCACTGATTATTTTCCATAATGCCATATCAATACCTTTGATGTGTATGGACATATGTTGTTTCCAGTAACTATAGTCCGTACCATCAAATAGAGGAGATCTGAGATACGACTGACCTTCTCTTTGATTGTGCGTGTCATATGAGTATGTGTTCGGAATTTGTGTCATAGGATCGAAATTCCACTAGACTTTGAGTCTAAAAGGAATCCCGCCCTGATACCAATTGAAAAACACCCTAGAGGGGGGTGAATAGGGTGTGTGGCACAAATTTTAAAAAAAATCACAATCACAGAGATAATCAGACACAGATAATTTTTTAACGGAGTGGCTCCCCGCCAAAACTCCGACCCCAAGACCTATGAGGATTTCACTCAATAAACCTGATCATACTTACGGGTAGTGATCTCACCGTTCACTGATATAGTTTGACAAGATTAAGCACAGATATAGCTTCTGAATAAAGCTATTCTCAATATGATCTCACAACAAAGCAGTATAACCAACTTAATACTTCAGTAAATGTCTGGAAAAATATCACCGTGATGAGATTTATGAGATCATGGTTATATGGGCTCAAACCGCTCGCCAATTCTGTTGGATATGGACGACATGTATACACCCATGAGGGGATGTATGAGGGTATACGGACATCGGATGTCGCGTGCATGAAAGCATGTGCGAAGGGAACCTTTTCATGTGTGAAAAGGACCACTCGATAAGTGGAAAAAGTCACTTTATAAGTGCATAAAGTCATTTGATAAGTGCATAAAGAAGAGGATAAGCAATGGTACTAATATAAGACAATAAGCATATATGTAGTTATTTCCTACAATAACTACCCATAAAGCTTATAAATAGGACTCAAGGGTAAGGCTTTTAAGGCTAACCTTCATGCCATAAGTTTTGCATAAGGCAAACTTTTCCTCTTCTCCCTTCCATTTTGTTCTTCTTCTAAATAGAGATTTAGACGGTGGAAACTCTGCTTCGATCCTCTATGATGAAGTACTGACCGTTGTGGCGAATCCAAGGGCAAAGTTCAGAGACTACAGCGCAGCGTACGCTAACGTAAGTTCTCTTTCGATCCTACATCCACGCGCGATGGGTTCCTACAAATTCGACGTCTGGATTAGAAGATCCGCGCTGTTGAAGTTTGCTCTGCAAAGTGGTTTACTGATAGGCTGCGCGTAAAGCAATTCAATGTAACTCTTTTTGGACAATGAGCTGTGCGTTAAGAAGTTTTCACAAATCAGCAATAATAGTGCCCTGGAAATTGATCGAAGGTGATGCACACGACAGGGGCTCTCGAAGATGATGCGCAGTCGGATCGCACATTCTGGAACTGGGGAAATCGGAGAACGGCCGTTGATCTTGGACGCCGCGAGTTCTGGAAGAGGGAAGCAGCGCGCTCTCGGAGGCCGCTCGCTCTCGAACTGGAAGGATCGAGGAAGACGAAGGTGGCCGTGCGTTCTCGGATGCCACGCACTCTTGAATCAAGGAGGCTAGAGGTTGCCGCGTGCGGCGCCCCTGAGGAAGATGAAGCCACCGGCCTTGGATCGCTTTGAATCGCCGACACGAGTAGCCGTGAGGTGTTGGAGGGTCTCGAATCAACTGACGCCCTTGGATCACCTGAGGAAGAGCCTTAGACCGCCTGAGGAAAACGGAGCCGCCACCTTGGATCACCCGAGGGAAAGCGAAGCCGCCGCCTTGGATTGAAACCCTGGAAGGTGACGAAACTGACGCACAGTACAGGGGCACTCGAAGATGATCATAGGGAGATGAAGCACGGCACTCGAAACTCTAAGATGATGCGCGCTTGATTTTTTTTGTTGGGTAATCTCTCTAGATTGTTGAAGAGGAAGCCGCCCCTTTTAAATCACAGAGGATTTGATCTGTTTCGATTTTTTTGTTGAAAAATATTTTTCTTGTTTACAACAACCAAGAGAAAGATGTGATCTGTTGTTTATTGAAAAGGAATGCTATCTCCTTAAAAATTTTGCAAGTAACCCCTTTGTTCATGTTTCGGCCATATGTGAGTCATAGTTTCCAAAAGTTCCTTTTTAAAAAAAATTAAAACACAAGTGGACGCACTGACATGTTCAAAGGGAATTGAGTATTTGATTGGATTTATCTTTTGACCGGAGCTAAAAGAGTTTGTCAAAAAAAATCAGGTTGTGATGATTTGTTTTTAACAGGAGGCAAAAAAAATTGATCCACAAAAAGAAAGATACGGCAGCTATAAAGATTTTGTAAATCGAAAAGTGAGTTGCGCCTTGACAAAACAAATCAGTTGAGTCTAATGTATGGAGATCATGAGTGATAATGGGATGAGATTTTTGAGTAGAAGATTGAATAAAGATAATGTAGAATTATTTGAATTTTCCTTTTTTGCATCAATGTGCACATACACGCTCTCTCTTGCAAATGAAATTTATTTTGCATTTTGCTCCCTGAAATCACTTAATGAAAATTGTTTGTCACACGGTTTGTTTGTCATCATCAAAATAATGTCGTACGACCTATTTAGTAGACTAACTAGGCCAACACGTCTAAACTATGTCGTTTAACTCATGCCTAGGGTACGGTCAAACTATCAACCCCAATAGCTTGAAGCCGGTTATTTTCCATCGATCTTTAGTCAACTAATGTTGGACTTCTTCCAACATACTCTGATCAGAGATTTTACTAAAGACCGAACTAACTCTACAACACTAACTCCCATTGACCGGGAGAGACGAATCCTCTCTTGGTCATTACTCTCCTCGTACGCTTCAAGTGACACCCAATCAAAAACCTTTCGACAGGCCTAGCCTCGAAGCTAGGTCAGTGATCTAAGTGGCACCGTTCACGCACAGGTTCGTAAAATGACCTCAAGTCAAAAGACCAACTTGCCTATCATCACTAAGAGTTATCATTGACAGATTGGTCAATATAACCATATTATAACTCTTGTGGATCGTTTAGTGAACTCATTCTCTAATGAGCACCTGTGTCTCGAC
This sequence comes from Scilla litardierei, assembly GCA_030789695.1. Lineage (NCBI taxonomy): Eukaryota > Viridiplantae > Streptophyta > Magnoliopsida > Asparagales > Asparagaceae > Scilla > Scilla litardierei. Next base: position 602,980,031 of record CM061142.1, on the reverse strand, counting down.
TTCGACTTCGCCAAGTCAAACGATCATGAGATCATCGCCACCGCTAAACGGTGAAGACTAAGACACAACGGTCTATCCGATGTTTCGATATCCTTGTCTCGAAACATCTACGACCACGAACCCTTTTAGACTTATGCTACAGACGGTCAAGCATGTCTCCATGATCGAGATACTCATCTCGATACATGTTTGACCTATGCATAAAGTCTCAGAATTTTACCTAAGTTAATATCTAATGTTTACTACATTATTGATTAACTTAGTTAAAACTATACCAGACAGCTTACTGTTATTTTGAACAAGATGTTTGTGCTATTCACACAGAGATAAATTGCCTCGAGGGCATCATCTCTCAACAAAATCACCTTCCCAAGTCCTTCCAAAGCGTTCACGATGTCTGTAGCCCTTGTGAACATTTCTGAGATGCTTTCTCCTTCCTGCATATTAAAAATTTCATATTTAGATCTAAACACACTTTGTTTAGATTTATTTACCTTGGATGTCCCTTCAAAAGTAATCTCCAAGATATGCCAATTTTCGTTGGTCGATTTGCATATGGAGATGCGGTTGAACTCATTCGAAGTGAGGACTCAATAGAATGCATTCATAGCCCTCGCATTGAATTTGATAGAGTCCTTCTCTGCCATTTTCCTTGAGGCCGTGGGTGTAGTAGGCTCCTCAAAGGGCAACTCGGTGATGTCACAAAGGTCTTAACCCTCCATGTAGATCATCATCCTGATCTTCCAACTTGGGTAGTTGGTTTTGTTGAAGAGTGATTGCACATCGAGGGCGTGCACAATCCAAGTAGGATGCACACCTCTCCTCCCATGAGAAGGAGTGTCAACTGCAATATAAACCCGTGAGTACAGGGTCGAATCCACAGGGACAAGTCGTTTCACATTCACAATCTCAATCGGCTAAGGAAGGCTAAAAGTGTTGGTACAACCAACTAAACTAACAAATGTAGTGAGTGGAAGTGTGGGGTGATACGGTCGAGCCAAACCCAAGGTAGGTAGGGTGGAGACCAAAGTGTGGAACTAGTCAAGCAAGGAAGAGTGTGTGGAATAGGGCGTCATTAGGGTTGTAAGTTGATTAGCAATAGGTTCATTCCAAATGAGTCAATCCATTTCAAGGTATGCAAGGGTTGTGCCCGTAGGTAATGCCCATAAGGCACATTACCATTCTACGGTCCCACCAAGGGTAATGCACGACTCATTGATGTGTTGATTAGTGGGTTGAACTCCCTAACTTAAGCTCGTGAATCGATCCTTGCATCCGTGTCAATAGAATGCACGGATCATGCACGTAGGTGTGACCCTTAAGGTACACCACCGTTCTACGGCCCCACCAAGAGTAGCACACGACTTAATCAAATCTAGGGCACAACCCATCAATCCACACTATCTAGCATCCATTGCAAGGTATTCTAGGTCCATTAAATGCAAGAGATGAATAATTACTTATCAACCACACAAGCCCTAATTAATCACAATCCACACACAAATGGATCTAGGCCTTCATAATGAAAACAATATGATAGTCATTCAAAATGAGAACACAAATCTTCATTACAAGCTATTAAGCAAACAATTATCCAATGAATCTCACTTTCATCCAACAATCATTCACATATATTCATACAAAGTATTAGAGCTAAATGTTACAAGAGAGGGGAAGAGATCACCAAATAGAGCCCTAAAACCCCAAGCTTTCCCCTTTCTTGAAGCTCATCCAAGCTCTCCTAGCCTCCAATGGCCTCCAACCCTAGCCTTAGCCCTTGAGAAAGAAGATGGGGGGTCTAAACTCCCCAATGGAATAGTAAAAATCTGAGCTGGCCTCTGGAAAACAAACCCAGGCACACAAAATACCCAAAATCGCAAATCAGGCCTGTCTTTTGGGCCTACGGGTCGAAGCGATGGGCGCCCGACCCGCCCGAAGCCGCTCCCTGCATTCAATTGCACATGTGCCTGCTGCATGCGGAGCGGGGCCGGGTCAGAGACCCGACCCGCTGGAGCGGGGCGGAGAGCCTGCTTTAAAAGAAGCGGGCGGGCTTTTAGCCCGCAAATAAACAAGTAACAATGATTAGCACCGCGTGGTGCCGTGAGATCGTGCCACATGGCGGTCCATTAAAATCCCCCTTTTCCCTCTTTTAAAATGATTTTCTCGCCCCAATAATTCACCAAAATACCTAGAAATCCCATAAAATCCCAGAAAATTCTGAAAATTCCCCAAGACTCCCAGGAGTACTTGAAAAATAGGATAAGGAGAAAATAGTCCATATGATGATGTTTTGTGCAAAGAATGCGAATACTGTCTTATATGAAACATAAAGTGAGCATACACTCAAGAAAGCAAGATTAAGCCTAACCTTTAGCACAAGATGGAGGTAGATAGGGGGTATAAATATACACTTTTCACTGCGAATCACACCCCGAACTAGCATTTTGCTAGTACCTAGCAAAATAAGCGATAAATTCAGATTAAATGAAAAACATGCACCAAACTCAAGATATCATCATGGCATACTACAAATGTTATTTCCAAATGATTTCAAAGACAATATACACAATGTATGAAAGTAAACAACAAATGACATTCTCCTCAATCCAATTCAAAGAAAAATGAAGTAATAAGAACCGTATCACATTCCTTGGGATATATCACAAAAGCAAAGTTTCCAATAATCAAGGAAATGGCCAAAACAAAAGAAATTTCTTCTAAGTTGTGGGAGATGAGTTTGCATCACTAATGTAGCTTATTCCTTCATTTATTCATTCCCTTTTTCTTTTTTTCTTTTTCTCTCTTTTTTGTATTCTTTTTGTTTTTGTATGTTTATGTTTATGTTTTGCATACATGTAATAATGCTATGAAATTCAAACACGGCCACCTTTTCTTACACGTGATAACGCTATATTGGCAAAGGAATAGAATTATCCCCTAAATCTCATCTATGGCAGCCTCCCCAATGTTTCGTGGGGCACCGGCTACTCAATTTGATTAGAAGAAACATATAGCACTCTTTCTCATTCTCAACATAAGCTATCAACTCATCCACCCACTCCTTAGTAGGAAAACAAAGCATAAACCATTGGCAACACCCTATTCAATCAAAAACTAAGCCATTCATCCCAATTTATGCAATCACTTACACCAAACTATTCCCAAATTATCTCAAAGAGAGTATCACAATATATAAAATAATTTCATACACAGCATATTAACATTTGACTCCAAAGTGGAAAAGAAATTAAAACATACCAATCAAACATCTATAAATTTGATACCAAAATAAAAATCCGAGAAAATCGTATGATATTAAGCATGTAGGGACTAAACAAAAGAAATGTAATGGAGGTAAGAATGGAGGCACCAAAAAGATATGCTCAAAAATGAATGAATGATGATGATGACGAATGCGAATTTTTTATTAACATCAAAATTTTCAAAACTACCCAAAACTAGCATCCAACTTCATAGTGCATTACCCCCCAACTAGAAATGAGCATTGTCCTTAATGATTGAAGTGAAACTAGATATTATGCAATGATGCTAGAAGGAAAACAAGCATACAAAAGCAAACTAAACCACATTTTTTTATTTAATTTTATTTACACTAAGTAAAGGAAAGAATACACCTTAGCAAAAGGCGGATCCCGAATATGCAATGGTGGAGGCAGCTGCTCTATCATATCCTTTCGTTCCTCAGCCAGATGCTTTGGAAACGAAGCTCATTCAGCTTCCTTGGATCCTAGCAACACAGCTCCCAGCATATCCCTAGAATATGCTCATGTGTCCTACGAGAGACAAGTTGTGTCAATCCAAGGAAAAGAAATTTAACTTCCAATGAAGGAAGTCCAAAAGGGATCGTCATAATAAAGATGAGGATGTAAATATGTATGCCGACAATCTGAATCTAAGATATATGGAAATGAAGCTTGAGATTCAGAAATGAAGGGAAAAGTGTGATGAGAACTTCCCTGAATGGCGATGCTATCGCCTGGCTGATGCGAATCCTTGGGAGGGGAGGTGAAATGGCTGCAGGGGCAAGTGTGGAGGAGAAGGCAACACAGGCTCAATGTAGATCACCTCGCAGTCACTGTCGCTTGTCGCATCCTCGCCATCGAAAGTAATGGCCTCTGCAGTCATCCCTGAACTCTGTGGTCCACCCTGAATATCTGCATCCTGGATGATGAGCTGATGCATGTCCTAAGGTGTCTGAAGTGATAGCTTCTGAACTAAATCTGTAGGGAGGGAGGGCTCGGGCTCCAATATGGTCTGTAGGCTATATCTCGTGCACTCATCCTCCTCAATAACACTATAGTAAACCATCTCAGCAGTCCACCCAAGATGCTCGCACACCTCCAGCTGTGGTAATGGATTAGACAAGCAATGTGACTCAGGCACTCCGATGTCAACTATCTCACTCTCGCCTAGACACATCTCCATCTCATCAGCACCACCAACCCAACGAAACAACATCGTGTCTCCAACATGGGTGACACACAATCCATCATCCATCTCCTCCTGATCCTCAATATATAGTCTTTCAACGTCCTCTGCCTTGCTCTCATGCAACCCAATATCTTGCTCTACTCAGTATCCCATGGGGTCGCAAGAAAAAGAGCCCAAAGGTGGCTCCTCAGACTGGCACTGGACCTACTGCTCTGCATCCTGAAGTGGAAGTGGGGACTGGTCATCATCCTCATATCCAAGTGATGGCTCTCCAGATGGCGCATTCTGCTCCCACTCTGCAAGGTCCCTCAGATACAACCATGCATCCTCTGTCGTGTATGCAAAGAAATCTCCACTACTACTCATCTGCACAAAGTCTCGTGACGACAGCTGCAACCCTGTGTAGAAAATCCGAAGTAGATCCTCTGCACTGAAAGTATGGCATGGACACCCAAGCACTAAACCATCGAACCTCTCCAAAACCTGACAGTAGGTCTCACCATCAAATTGGATAAAGCTTGCCATTTGTTGCTCAAATGCATGGCGCATGTGTACCCGAATCCTGTAATAAATAAGAAAGAAAGCTCGAAGGAAATCAGTCTGAAACGAAAGCCAAGTAGAAAATAATTTCGAGAAAAAGCATCAAACCAAATTTTAGCATTATCTCTCAATGTATGGGGGAACACTTTAAAATAAATAAAATCTGTACAAATGTTCTCATCAAATAAATCCACAAACTCTTTTCGATACCATTTTTCAAACTTTTGCATAAATGAACTAGGATTTTCCAGCACCACACCGTGAAAGAACGGTGAAAGTTGGGAGTCCTCCACAAAAGCATCGCTAAAGTTTGAAAATGAATCCATAAGAAAAAAAATTTATTTACAAAATATTTTTAAAATAAAAGAAAGAAAGAAAGAAAAAATGACTCAAAAAGTATAAAATAAACAATCAAAAAGATTCACCACTAAACTGGAAGTACTATACCTAAAGTGTCCAAAACCAACCAAAATGTGAACGTGAAAACCATTGTCTCCGGCAACGGCACCAAATGATTACACGTCGAAGGCGTGCACAATCTAAGTAGGATGCACATGCTATCTTCTAAGAGAAGGGGTGTCAAATGCAATATAAATCCGTGAGTACGGGGTTGAATTCACAGAGACAAGTCGTTTCACATTCACAATCTCAATCAGCTAAGGAAGACTAAATGTGTTGGTATAACCAACTAAACTAACAAGTGTAATGAGTGGAAGTGTGGGGTGATACGGTTGAGCCAAACCCAAGGTAGATAGGGTGGAGACCAAAGTGTGTAGCTAGTCAAGTAAGGAAGAGTGTGTGGAATGGGATGTCATTAGGGTTGTGAGTTGATTAGCAATAGGTTCATTCCAAATGAGTCAAACCTTGCATCCATTTAAAGGAATGCAAGGGTTATGCACATAGATAACGCCCTTAAGGCACACCGCCGTTCTACGGCCCCACCAAGGGTAATGCACGACTCATTGATGTATTGATTAGTGGGTTGAACTCCCTAACTTAAGCTCGTGAATCGATCCTTGCATCCGTGTCAATAGAATGCACGGATCGTGCACGTAGGTGTGACCATTAAGGTACACCACCGTTCTACGGCCCCACCAAGAGTAGCGCACGACTCAATCAAATCTAGGGCACAACCCATCAATCCACACTATCTAGCATCCATTTCAAGGTATGCTAGGTCCATTAAATGTAAGAGATGAATACTTACTAATCAACCACACAAGCCCTAATTAATCACAATCCACACACAAATGGCTCTAGGCCTTCATAATAAAAACAAGATGATATTCATTCAAAATGAGAACACAAATCTTCATTACAAGATATTAAGCAAACAATTATCCAATGAATCTCACTTTCATCCAACAATCATTCACATATATTCATACAAAGTATTAGAGCTAAATGTTACAAGAGAGTGGAAGAGATCACCAAATAGGGCCCTAAAACCCCAAGCTTTCCCCTTTCTTAAAGCTCCTCCAAGCTCTCCTAGCCTCCAATGGCCTCCAACCCTAGCCTTAACCCTTGGGGAAGAAGATGGGGGTCTAAACCCCCCAATGGAACACTAAAAATCCGAGCTGCCATATGGAAAACAAACCCAGGTACACAAAATACCCAAAATCGCAAATCGGGTCTGTCTTTTGGGCCTATGGGTCGGGGCGCTGGGCATCCGACCCGCCCGAAGCCGATCCCTGCATTCAATTGCACACATGCCTACTGCATGCAGAGCGGGGCCGGGTCAGAGACCCGACCCGCTGGAGCGGGGCAAAGAGCCTGCTTCAAAAGAAGCGGGTGGGCTTTTAGCCCGCAGATGAACGGGTGGTGATGATTAGCACCGCGTGGTGCCACGAGATCACGCCATGCGGCGTCCCATTAAAATCCCCCTTTCCCCTCTTTTTAAATGATTTTCTCTCCCAATAATTCACAAAAAATACCTAGAAATCCCAGAAAAATCCCAGAAAATTCTGAAAACCCCCTAAGACTCCCAGGAGTACCTGAAAAATAGGAGAAGGAGAAATTAGTCCATATGATGATGTTTTGTGCAAAGAATGCGAATAAGATCTTATATGAAACATAAAGTGAGTATACACTCAAGGTTGCAGGATTAATCCTAATGTTTAGCACAAAATGGGGGTAGATAGGGGTATAAATATACATTTTTCACTACGAATCAAATAGCAGGGGTTGAACAGTTGATAGACCTTCTTCATGAGACGTGGATATAGCGTTGAATGCCATCATTGTTGTATGCTATAAACTCGCTCTGATACCAATTGTAAGGACCATCTACCTTGCAATACTAACAACAAACACTTTAGAGGGGGTGAATAGAGTAATGGTAATAAACTATGCAATTAAAATTTAACTTGCAAATGCGGAATAATAAATGCAAGAGGAATTAATCAACACAATCAATGTAAATGCAAGCACAAGATATTACCCTGGTTCTCCAAACTTGGGTACGTCCAGCCACACCAATATCCACTATAAATCTTATACAGAGAAGTGAATACAATCTCGCACAGAGATACCTCACACAGAGGATTTTGGATTTCCACAAAGAGATATCCTGACTTTCACACAGAAAGACTTATGCTCTCATACAGAGAGACTCAAACTCTCATACACAGAGATCACAATCAACCCTCACACAGAAGGTTATACTCTCACACAGAGATTAACTAGCTCTCACACAGAAAGCTAGGGTTTCAATGAAATAACAAAGTAAAACAAATACTCTTACCTATGCCTTGATGATGAACTTACTCATTAATGAATGCAAGGCTTGGAAGAGGATCTCCAAGTGATGAGATTAGCTTGAATGCACTTGGATGATTTATCTTGAGCTTGACTTCAATGCATGAAGGAGAGAATGAGCTTTAAGAGGGAAATGAGAGAGTTTGAGAGTGGCTTAATCAATCTCTAAAGATTTGCAATAGTTCGAAGACGTTCTAATAAACTCAGTCCTCTCATATATATAAAAACCCTATATAGACTCTAAAACCCCAAGGATAAAACCAAAAACAAAAGGCTGTAACGGCTAGAATCTGGGCTGAAACGTCAGCGACAATCGACTGAAGAACATCTGACAGTCGACTGCCCAACGGATAAATAAATCGCAACGGCTATAATCTGAGCCAGGACAGGCGACTGTAGAAGACTACATAGGCGACTGTAAAATGGGCAGGCACATGTATATCCTTCAGCAGGCGACTGTTACATGGGATGGAAACGGAGCAGAGAAAATGCAACATGCGCACAGACAACTGTAGAGAAAATTTCAAGTGACTGTAAATAGACAGGCGACTGTAAATACTGCAACAGTCGACTGACTTGCAAATTGGGATGACGCCCAGAAAATGCAAGTTGCGCACAGACGACTGTAGAACAATTACAGGTGCCTGTTGGAAGACAGGTTGACTGTAAATTGCACTTCAATCATCTGTTCCAAAAGCTCCAGTAAGAGTCAAGTAATGGTTAACTTGAGCTGGGGCACACCAGTCGACTGTAGAAGGCTCGACAGGTGCCTGGAGTCATCCAGTCACCTGTATGACTTTCACCAGTCGCATGTTGGAGAGCTAGAGACTCCAATTGAGTCATTTGGCAAGAAGAACCTATTGGATTGGATTCTATGATCATCCTAAGGCTCACTAAGATGGTTATATGCATATGCATGAATGAGTAGACAATCTATCAAGGCATTACATTAAACCTAGACTCAAAAAGAGAAAAGCAATAAATGAAATAATACATGAATTACATTGCTTTCCTTAGGGTCTATGGCTTCAATTCTTGATGCCTTGATGCTCGCCATCATCTCCAAGCTTTGGCACCCCTTGAGACCAAGCCTTGGCATTGCTCCTCTTGATGTCCATCCTTGCACCAAGCTATTAGTCTCCAAATCATGCTATTCTCCATATGATAAACATTAGACTAAAACAAGAGAGACATTAGCAAAAATATAATGTTGTGATCATCATTAAAATAACAGTGGTATGAAACACCAATACTCAACGTATACATCTTTAAGAGCGTCTTCAAATAACATGTGGTATTTTGAAGTCGATGATCACGGTACATGACAGGCAACAAGGAGTTTTTTGAAGACTACGAAGTCAGTACATGTGGTCGTGTGACATTTGGTGATGGTCAAAGGAGCAAGGATGTTGGTAAAGGTAATCTGAATGTATTTAGACTTCCAAAGCTTAATAATATTCTCCTTGTTGAAGATCTCAAAGCCAAACTAATAAATATCAGTCAATTGTGTGATCAAGGATTTTTTGTGAGATTCACTAAGGAGAAATTCTTTGTGCTTAATGTTGATGAAGAGTGTATTATGATGGTCAAGAGGTCTGCTGACAACTACTATCTGCTACAAGAATCTATTACTTGTATGAATGAAGATCTGAACACGGCAGCTTCAGACAAAACACCTCATGTTGTGACTGATGTTATAACATTGGATATGACACAGATTAATGTTGCTACAAATGTTATGACACCAGAACCAACATCTCCTTTCAACAATCATTGTGAGCAACTGCTACAAATTCTCATGAATCTTCCTCCAGAATTATTAGAGAATTGGTAGAGCAGAAAGTTATAGTCATGGAGTATGATACAACATCACGACAACTAACAGATGTCTTTACAAAACTGCTAGACTTTGGGAGATTTGAAGAGTTGCGGCAGGAGTTGGGATTTTGCTGCATTTGAATTTACAGTCTATTATAATAAACAACAGAAATAAGGGAGGTAATAATGGACAATATATCAGTCTTTTCCAATCCCCTTCATTTTACACTTCATAGTAAAAAGAGGATTCTTCTAGGTTTTTCCTTCTCCTCTTCCTCATGTCTCGAACTCACGGTGGTCACTGCTCTTCTATCCGCTCTTCCTTTGCCAGTGCCGTCGGATCTTCTCCCGTCTCTCCTCCAGTACGGCGCTATGCTGTTGATCCAGCTGTGTCGGCCTCTTTTCTCATTCCGGTGGATTTCCCCCAAAATTCGCACGCTTCTACGCCGGTTCCACCGCCGTTGTCTACAATTTCTGCCTCTCAGAGCTCGATTGCTTCAATGTCTCTTGTTCCTTTCTGGCAGACCACTATCAGGAGTGAGATACCATCTTCTTTCGTTAATTCTGCTGCGTCTGAGTATCTAAATGCTTTATTTTGTCGAATAAACAGTCAGGGGAGCTTCTTGATGGTTCTCGGTTTGATTTTTTTGGATTGATTATTGGAGATGTGTACTTGGACTATATTGGAGGTCAGCTAGAGTGTACTAGACTTATCGATGAGGACATACTGCTACTGTCAACCATTAAGTCTGGTCCCCCATCTTCGTCTGTGGTATTGACTGAGATTGTCATCTTGATGACTCAAATTCTTCCATGTCTGTATCTGATGGTGTCTGTGCATATCAGAAAGCTGGTGCAGATTTCTCAGATCCACATGATGCAAATAGTCAAGCTACTTCTGTTTGGTGGGTTAGAAGATGTTGTGAACCTTCCTGATGTCATCTTGTCAGATTCTATTGTAGATGAAGGAGTTGCCCCCACTAACCTGCAGACGATGTCATGACACATGAGCCAACACCTCTTGATGGCTCAACTGATTCTCATGCTGCTCATATTATAGAATATGTTCTGATACAGGACACAACATCCGCTTATACTCCACGTGTTGTTGCTCCAGCTATTTTTGGTTCTGAGCATCCTTTACCTGATTCAGTGCCTCCATCTGCTCCACACTTCCGAGCTGACATTGCCATTTATAAAGCAGCATCTAGAGACATTGCTCATCAGATTTCCATTTTACAAGCTCAGAAGACTACGTTTGACAATAGAGCTCAAGCTCTAAGGGGTATTTTGGCGTATTTTCGCCCACATGCACCTCTGATATTACTCCAGCTCCAACTATGACTTCTTAAGGTATCATTTGGCTTATTGTGGCTCAAAGAGGGAGTATTGTTGTGGTGAGCACTTTTGCCCGTGGTGTTTGGGTTGTGACACATAATGCCAAAGGGGGAGATTGTTGGGTTGATTTTCTGTTGCTATATGTTGGCATTAGTGGCACTATATCTGGATTGTTCTGGTTATGGAGTCTGAACTATTTTTGCATATTTATGAGGCCATGTTATGAGTCATATTATATGCCATCATTCATGACATGAGGGATTCGACTGTAGGATCTTTGTTTCAAAATTTCCAGATGGATTCGACTGCATGATCTTTGGTGCAGATTTTCCAGATTTATATTATTGCCCAGTATCGTGCCCATAATTTGTTATTTCATATTGTCACCCAGAATCTTGCCCAGAATCTGGTTGTTGCCTAATTTGTTGAGAGGAAATAATTGCTGAGATTAATTGATTCTATTTACCCGAAATAGATCCTTAATTGATGGGTGGTAATAATTGCTGAGTTTAACTGGTTCTATTTACCCGAAATAGATCATTGATTGATGGTCGGGAATATCTGCTCGATATTTTATAGGACTGTTTACCCAAAATAGTTCATTAATTTATGGGCGAAAAATCTGCTTGAAATATTATAGAACTGTTTACCTGAAACAGTTCCTTGATTGGTGGAGCTCGATACAAAAGGCTCTCAAGCAGTTTCGGCTAGTGTTAACCTTTCAGAGATTGGTTCATCATCATGGGAATGAGGCTGATTGCTATGAAAGTAGGATCAAAGAGAGTTTGATTCAGGTCATTTTTTGCAAGGAGATCTTGCTGGGATTACTCCACTTTCTCATTCTGGAGAATAAGACTGACAGCTACAAAGGTAGGGATCAGAGGGAGTTTGATTTAGGTCAGTTTTCATTGCAAGGGGATCTTTCTAGTGTGTTGATTGGAATCACCTATTGCGGGTTGTATTGAGGGGAAGGGAGTTCTCCTAATGGAACTGCAACATTAGTGATTGTAATCGTTTTTTGAAAATAGTGGAGTATCTTTTTCTGGGCGTAGCCCCGCAGATATAGGTATGCACACCGAATTGCGTTACCAATTTCTGTGTGTTCTTTGTGCTTTCCGTATATGTGTTCATATTCATATGATTCCATATTATTTTCATATTGTATGTGATTGAATCATAGGTACCGATCTAACAATTTCTTTGAAGGGGGGGTATTTTTTGAATATTGAGTCACATTATCTTGTTGATTAAACTTATCAGATTTATTTGCCACGGGGGAGAAAATTTTGAATATTATTTATTTCCATCCTTTTTGATATGCCAAGGGGGAGAAAATAGAGTGATATAAAATATGAATTTAGCGGAGAGATCTGATTCACATCCACTCACTCTTTCATACTTTTTATATTTTATATGCTATCTTTATTGAAGTTCACACACACTTAGGAACACATTATAAATATTTTAAAATATTTTTAAAATAATCTTCAAGTGTTATATAGGTCAAAAACCCCGTTTATAGTTGAATACTCGACTAGAACAGATACCTAGTCGTTTGGGCAAATCTGAGCAATGGCTAGGTATGTACAAGAAAAATAGTTGATCAGTGTTCATGTAGTAGCCGACTAGTACCAATGCTCTGGTCGACTAGGCAATGGACTATGGTCGACCAGTTTTTAAAGAGAGCTCAAACAGCTTCTGAACCGAACTGGCCTAGTCAACTGTAGTGATGGACCAGTCGAATAAGCTCTTGACTATTCGACTAGTATACGAACTATAATCGACTAGTACTAACCATTGAGCTCTTATGAGAGGGTTTTTACTAGACATTTTTTTATCGTTTAATGTGCTTTTTGGTAATCTGTTTTGACTAGGGATGGCAGTAATGGCCTGACCCGGCCCGACCCGGTTTTGACCCGGCCTGCCCCGGCCCGCAGATGGGTCGGGGCAAGCTTGGGCTTCGTATGCGGCCTGCCCCACTCTGGCCCGCCCCGGTAAACTATAGAAGTTCTAAAAAAACCTTACTATTTTGATGCGGACTATGCGGCCAGTCCATGACCCATAACTCATACTGTGTTCCAATGTTCTCCCATTTGAGCCAATTCCCAATTCTAAATTACCAAACACATCACAATTCTCCCAATTTTGAAATAAAATTTTTGATTTGGATTCATAGGGATGGTAGTAATGACCTCACCTGACCGGCCCGTCCCGGCCCGTCCCGGTTTTAGCAAGAAGTTACATGTCCCGCCCCGGCCCGAGATCCACCCTGTCCCGACCCGTAGACGGGATGGGGCAAGCTTGGGTAGTTAAATACCCGCCCCGCCTCGCAATATTGCCATTCCTAGTTTTGACCAGATTTGATCCATATATATGGGGGTTGTTCAACATTTATTCTTATGCATTTATGATCATTTAAGAAGAAAATTTCCAAGATAAAAATTGTTTTTTAGCTTAATTCTTTCAAAAGAAAATCCTCTCCTTGGTCTTGCTTTACAAAATTTTCAAAATCTAGGCCAATCTTTTGATCTCAAAAGCTTCATTTGTAACATCATTTGGAGATCAACATATAACCACATCACTTCTACACAACAGCTTCAACAGTTGGCTATAGGTAAAAGAGCTTTGTAAGTATTTTTTTCACTTGAGTGTGAGGTGTATTCTCGCGGTGGAGAGCTGTTGGTTTATTCACTTTTTTTTTGATAGGACGTGTAGCTGGATTAGTGGATTTGTTCTTGAGAGGACGTGTAGCTGGATGTAGGGCAAGTGGTGTGCCTGACCCACGGTAAATCTATTTGTTTGTGATTGTCTCGCTCTGGATTTGTTCTTTATATACTTGCAATTACTTAGCTCTCGCAACTCTTATACTTCTATTTATTTGCAAGTTAGTGTTGATTAAGATTTAATTAGGTAACACTAACTGAAAGCATATGTAGAATTTTCTAGAGGATTTTATATTTTATAAAACAATATCCACCTCCCTTCTAGTGTTCTACTTGCCATCTCAAGATCCAACACTGTGTGCTCTTGTAATTCTCTTTATTAGATTGTGTTTTTTCTAAGAATAGCAAAAGTCCTAATATATTTGTTTTTTTGCTGCTTTGTATCTTGGATTGGAGTCGGAAAATTGTTAAGTGCTTCACATGCATTTTACTAAACGCGCACAACAGTCAAAAGTTTTGCATGTTATGCGCATTTAGTAACCAATGAGCATAACCTAAATTTTTCTCCCGAGCACAAGTAAGCAAATCTGTTTCCCGTTGTGCGCAGCTAGCAAAAAAATTTTCTTCGCCAAAATCGTTCTTGCACTAAAAATTTTCTTTCGCGATCTTCATAAAATTGTTACAGACTTTTTTCACGCCGTCGCGATCCACATATTTCTTCGGATCCTCATTCGGTCAATAAATATATGTCTAAACTTTGTTTTATGATTGTATTAACTAATTTTACGGTGTTTTGGGTTATGGGAATTTTCGGTATTCCCGATTGTTCGCAGAGCAAAAACTTGAATAATAATATTTTACGGGTATGTGTGCCGAGTAATTACTGTGGCGGCGGTACGTGCACGGAGAAAAAATGGTAGGTCCTTGTAAATATAGCCGTTGCAAGATGAATTTGGTTGCTTGTAAATATAATTCGAAAATCTACCTGCACCTTGTAAACCGACTGAATTTAAGGTTGGTCCCAAACGGAGTAGGCTCCTCCATGATGGGCACAAATAGCACATATATATAAACAAATTAGGTTCCATCTTAAACTTTGGCCACGTCCAAGTGGTCCTAAGTTTAAAAACACGGTCGCTGCCTGTCAAATTAAATTATATTTGTCTGGTGTTGTTCAATGAGATGGCTCGCATAGCCAGCTAATTTTCACTAATTAATATCCCTAGAGAAAATAAATAAATAACAGAGAGATGTAGATGGAAAAATAAATGAGAGAGTTTTTTAAAAAAAATTTAAATAATGGAGCACATGATCAATATTTCCACTTGTTTGCCAAAAAAAAAAAATCTTATTTTAAATATAAGAAAATGGAGCACATGATCAATGCATTAGGTCCAGGCTTCATGTGTCGTAATCAACGAGGCAGGCAAAAATTCATAATCAAATGTCATCACATGATAATAGTTTTGTCTTCATCAAAGCCAGTGGGTCCCTCATCCCCTTCCAAACATTGTGGGGGCCACTGTGCGTGGGAGAATGAATAAAATAGTAGCCATGAGATGCATGCATGCATGCTTCCATTCAAATTTGGATTTGTCAACTTGTTGTTATTATTATTATTTAGTAACCATGGGCATTTATGAAGCATTGGTCTCATATGATTGATTTCCACACTCGGCTAATTCTCATCAAAAGTTTGACATGGTTATGGAATTCACAAGATTATGTTTGGTAGCATACCATTCTAAAGTCCATATGCCAAAATCAACAACACACACATGAGACATTGTGAAATCACAAAAAGCTATTCATTCATCTCTGTATAAATCCCTTCACGTAAAGGAGGAAGGGAGGATTCCCATTCTCAACCCTTCTCTTTACTTTGAGATTGGATTATTACTTACTGGAATCTTAATAAATTTGGATATATATATATATATACAATGAATCAACAAAGAGTTATAATGTAACTAATTTATGTTTTCATCAAGCGGGGATAGCTCAGTTGGGAGAGCGTCAGACTGAAGATCTGAAGGTCGCGTGTTCGATCCACGCTCACCGCATGATCTAAAATTTTCTTATTTTAATACAATATTTAAACTATTTTTTTCATTGATCAAACAGAGTGATAACTTTTGTTAATGTCCCCTTTTATTAATTCAAGGGAACAACTCTCTAATGATAATCCTTGGCATCAAAACTCTACCTGAAGTATATTTCTGAAAAAGCCTGTTTTGCCTATATCACTAGCCAATTGGCTCAGTGTTCATGTCTCATTTTTCGGTCTTAAGATTGTGGTTACGGCTTTCATTAAGGTTCAAATTTTTGATAAAATTATGGGGTAATCGAGTAGTTTCGTATTAAAATACAAACACCAAGTCGTTGTAGTATAGTGGTGAGTATTCCCGCCTGTCACACAGGTGACCCGGGTTCGATCCCCGGCAACGGCGTCCTCTTATTTTTTTTTTTCAACACTCCCCCATTATCCACCATAACTCTCCACTGTCATGTAGTGAGGTGAACCCTTGAGCTACTAGGTGTAGCCTCCTATGCTATGAATGAATAAAAGGATACCATGTGCTATTGACATGGTTGCTCTTTCTCCAAACACGTTATTAACACGAAGCTCTAGAAAAAAAATTTGAGCCATAAAATTTTATTCCATCTTCCCACATATTTTTCCCTCTTGCGAATGAATTTAGTTGTTGCGGCAAAGTTTTTGCGACGACGAGCGATCGATTACTTGCAAGGCATTGCGGGAGAGGTGATTTTTTCTATCTACGGATTATTTTGTTCTTCCCTAGATCATTGATCTAGAGGTATACTTCTTTTCCCGTAGATATAGATTATGCACCATAAATTTTTTTACTTACATATGCAAGTTGCTTGTAATAATCTAATCAAATACAAATAAAAACTATTTTATTACAAACAAAAAAAATCATCTCCATTATTGTATTCATCTCTGTTGACAACCAACCCGCCTGAAGCGGCATGCCAAAGGATTTTCCGGATATCGCCCGAAGCGATTTACATGTTATGATATGTTGCTGGAAATTGACGTGTGTTTATATTTTATATATTCACGCACGTCTTCTCCGTAATTTCCCGTCGTTTTTCGTTGTTTCGAATCCGTTCCTTTGTGTTTTTAGTTCCTTTTCACTTTCGTTGTGTTTGTGTGCTTTTGCAGGATGTTGCTAGCACAGGAGACATACAAGGCCAACATCATGAGTCCCCGGAGCAATGGGAGGTGTCGCACGAGACCCTGAGAGCCAATCGTCAAGATAAATCATGTATCAGCTCTCAACCGATCGGGTGGACAGATCCACCCGATCGGTTCGTGCGGCGGTATCAGTCCCGAGGAAGAGGCGATTTCACCCGATCGGTTCAGTGATCGGGTGAATGTGACACAGGACGCTGTTTTGAGAGCCAAAGTTCATCTGATCGGTTGACTTGTCAACCGATCGGGTCACCTGTAGCAGATGCTTCCCATGCTCGAGAACCCGAAGTCTCACCCGATCGGTTCAGCGATCGGGTGAAATTTATCAGAAGCTGAAGACCCAACTTCCTGCCGTTTCACTCGATCGGTTGAAGTTTCAACCGATCGGGTGAATGTCTATTTTTGTCTTTTAGTGGGAATATTCCCTGGCATCTTGCCAAAATGTATAAATAGAGCTAGGTTTCCCAGAAAACAAAGGCCACAATTTTTTTAAGCTGTTTTTTAGGGATTTTGGCTGCTCTGAATTTATTTTTATTTATGTTGTGAAGGGAAAAGTAGGGAAATAGGTGTAGAGGGTTAAGAGCCCCCTACCCTTGTATTTATAGCTTTCAATAGTGGGTTGGATACCCAATTGGCCCAATGGGCCTATTCATAACACTTCCCATTATCCAACCAACATTGAATAAGAGGTGGATTCTTCAGGATCCGAGTTAGGATAACTGCCTTGTTAAATAAAGAACAGTTAATCCATAACTTCCCTTGTTTTGGGGATGTGTCTAGGGGTGGATACTTCAGGATCCAGAGTCAACGAGGTTGCCTCGTCAAAACCATGACTACGTAAAACCCTGTGGGAAAAAACCTGTAGCCAATGGAAAAGAGTACAACTCTGCAGTCAACTCCCCCTCATCTGACCAAGCTTCAGGCTTGCAGATTTCCTATGAATCTATACATCATTTTCCTATGTATCTATGAGTTCATAGTCCTCTCATCCTGACCCAGTTTACATTTACCCACTCTCCTCATCCCAATCCCATATACAAGTTTCTCAAAGATACTAGTAGGCAGAGATTTGGTAAGCAAATCCGCCAAGTTATTACATGATTGGATCTTCTGTACCTCAATCTGCTTTTGCTTCTGAAGGTCGTGCGTCCAGAAGAACTTGGGGGAGATATGCTTCGTCTTGTCGCCTTTTATGTAGCCGTCCTGTAGCTGGGCTATACATGCTGCATTGTCTTCATGAAGTGGAGTAGGCGCAAGAACGCCAGTCATCAGGCCGGTGGAGGTGAGGATGCGCTGGATCACAGAGCGTAGCCAGAAACTTTCCTTGCTTGCTTCGAAGATAGCTAGGAGCTCTAAGTGAGTGGATGAGACGGTCGTCATGGTCTGCTTCACAGATCTCCAGGATATGGCTGTGCCGCCATAAGTGAACATGTATCCTGTCTGAGACTTCTCTGTATGAGGATCGGACCTGTATCCTGCATCAGCATAACCAACTAAACCAGTTGATGCCCCTTTCCTGTAGAATAGACCTAAGTCTATGGATCCTTGGAGGTAGCGCAGAAGATGCTTTACTCCGGCCCAGTGCCGCTGTGTAGGTGCAGCACTATATCTGGCTAGTAAGTTGACTGCAAATGCTATGTCAGGGCGAGTGCAGTTAGCCAGGTAAAGGAGTGCACCGATAGCACTTAGATAAGGCACTTCAGGGCCTAGTGCTTCCTCCCCCTCTTCCAGCGGTCGGAAGGGGTCTTTATGTACATCCAATGATCTGACGACCATTGGAGTGCTGAGGGGGTGGCTCTTATCCATCTGAAACTTTTTCAATAAGTTCGATGTGTAAGTTGACTGATGTAACAGGATCCCATCGTTAAGATGCTCTATTTGAAGACCTAAACAAAATTTTGACTTTCTGAAGTCTTTCATCTCGAAGGTTCCTGTCAAGCTTCTAGAAATCTTTGCGATCTCTTCAGGAGATCCGATGAGGTTCAAGTCATCCACATAGACGGCTATGATTACAAATCCTGTTGCCTTTGCTCTTATAAAGATGCAAGGACAGACTGGGTCGTTTGTGAATCCTTGTTTTGCAAGGAAATCGCTCAGTCTGTTATACCACATCCTTCCAGATTGTTTTAGACCATATAATGATCTTTGCGGTTTCACTGAGTAGATGTCACGTTCTCTCTCTTTTAGTGCTGCAGGCAAAGAATAACCGTCAGGCAATCTCATATAGATGTCTCGGTCTAGGTTTCCATATAGGTATGCAGTGACCACGTCCATAAGCTGCATATCTAAACCCTCTTGGGCTGTTAAGCCAATGAGGAATCGGAAGATGATTGCGTCCATGACCGGGGAGTATGTGGCTTCAAAATCCACCACTGGACATTGGGTAAAACCCTACGCTACAAGCCTTGCTTTGTAGCGAACGATCTCATTCTGTTCATTTCGTTTTCTAACAAATACACATTTGTAACCCACAGGTTTTACACCTTTTGGTGTCTGGACTATGGGTCCGAAGACCTTGCGTTTGGTGAGTGAATCCAACTCCACTCCTATTGTCGCTTTCCACTTTGGCCAATCATCTCTGCTTTGACATTCTGTCAGAGAGCGTGGTTCAATATCATCGTCGCAGTACACGACGTTGATGGCAATATTACACGCAAATGTGTCATCTATGGTTGTGCTCTTTCTATCCCAATACTCCCCAGTTCGTACATAGTGTATCGAAACTTCATTTTCTCCCGGTTTTTCCTCTTCATGAGAGTTTGGGAGAGATTGCGTAGCAGGGCTTATAGTAGCATCCTGTGGTGGTATTTGTTTACCATTACCAAGGGTCCTACTCTTTCGAGGGACTTGGTCCTTGGATCCCGGTGGTCGCCCTCTCTTTTTGAGAGGTCCAACCATTTCTGCTGCAGGCGGATTGCATCCATTTTGCGGTATGTCAATCCTAGCTGGAGTGTTAGCAGCAGGGACGTGTGATTTGACAATCTTCTGGTTGTCAGTAAATTTGTCCGGCAAGAGATGAACAGTGTTTTGGATGTGGAGAATCTTCAGGACCTCCTCCTCACACTGGCTTGTGGGCGGATCAAAGTGACATAATGTCTTTGTATCCCAAGTGATACATTCTGAAGCTTCGGGCTTCTTTGTCTGTGAGCCTAGTCTTGGAAACGATGTTTCATCGAATTCACAATCTTCTAGACGTGCCTTGAAAACGTCTCCCGTAAGGGGTTCTAGGAATATAATTATGGAGGGGGTGTCAAACCCAACATAAATGCCTAGGCGACGTTGTGGACCCATCTTTGTCCTTTGTGGTGGTGCTATGGGGACGTATACTGCACAACCAAATATTCTCAAGTGTGAGACAATTGGTGGGGCTCCAAGTGCTAGTTGCATTGGAGAAGATGACTGACCTCCAGAAGGTCTTAATTTTATTAAAGATGCAGCATGCAAAATTGCATGACCCCACGCATTCACTGGCATCTGGGATTGAAGTAATAATGGACGAGCAATCCATTGCAATCTCTTAATTAGAGATTCTGCTATTCCGTTTTGGGTGTGAACATGTGCTACAGGATGTTCGACTTCAATTCCCTGAGCTTGGCAGTAGTCTAGAAAGACTTGTGACGTAAACTCCCCCGCATTGTCCAGACGAAGTTTCTTTATCTGGTGGTCGGGGAAGTGGGCCCGTAACTTGATTATCTGAGCTAAAAGCTTAGATAGTGCTAGGTTACGGGTGGACAGTAGATACACATGTGACCACTTAGTAGATGCGTCTATCAGGACCATAAAGTACCTGAACGGACCACTTGATGGGTGTATTGGCCCACAAATGTCTACGTGGCTTCTTTCCAGAAAACTAGGGGACTCCACGTCCACTTTCAGTGGAGAGGGTCTTGTAATCAGTTTACCCTTGTAACAGGGTGGACACGGGAATTTGCCTTTTTGAAGAATCTTCAGGTTCTTCAGGTCTATGCCCCTGGAGTTCTTTATGATGCGGTACATCATAACAGAGCCAGGGTGTCCCAGTCTACTGTGCCAGAGTTGGAATTCTGGTGTTTGGGGGCACTGCAGGTGCTCTGCCATGCATGTTTCTGGAGTTTGTATACTTGTTTGGTAGAGTCCTGAGGGGAGTCCCTTGAAACGTTCCACAATAGTTTTTGAACCATTTGTAAGAGACGTTACAAGCAAGTATTCCCTTTTATCTTCCTCGACCGTCTCTAAGTGATATCCATTTAAACGGATATCTTTAAAGCTTAGGAGGTTTCGGATAGATTTAGGGGAGTATAACGCATTTTTAAGTGTGATTTGTGTGTTACCGGGGAGCAATATAATTGCTTCCCCTGATCCTTCGATTATGTTTGCTGGTCCTGAGATTGTTCTCAGTGGACCAGAATAGCTACTTATGCTCGTGAAGTAGTCTATGTTTTGAAGGATCGAGTGCGTCGATGCACTGTCCACTAGGCAGATTAATTCCATATCTAAAAAGAAAGACATTCAAGCAGTAAATGATATGAAAAGAAAAGATCTACTTTCATAAATGCTCAAAATATTGTTTGACATGGAAAATAAAACTAGATACGATGCATAAAGAGAAGATACATTGCTAGTACATAGAAGTGGTCCAGAACTAAAGAGTGTCATCTCCCATGAAGTCTTCAGGAGTCCATGAGGTCTCTGGCAACGCTGCGCTCTCAATCAAGTTTGTCTCAGCTCGAGGCTTGAGGCTTGCCTGGTAGAGGTCCTGGAGGTGTTTCGGGGTGCGGCAGATTCTGGACCAGTGGCCCGTCATTCCGCATTTGGAGCACTTATCCTCCTAGTCTTTCTTGGGAGTGCCACCTTTGTTGGACATCCTCTTTTGCTTCTTATCCGTGAACTTCTGGTTCTGAGGAGGAGCTGGGGGAGTGGCCTTCTTCCGCTGCTTTTGTTCTTTCCATTTCTGGAATTTTGCCTTTTTGTCCATCTTCTTCTTCTGGGAAGACTGGAAGTGTGCCTCTGCAGGAGGTGGCAGTGGAGCAGAGCCAGGAGGGCGCAGGTTGTGAGTGGCAACCAACAGGTCTCTGTTCTGTTCAGCCATAAGCAGGCATAAAAGCAGATCAGAGTACTTCGTGAACTTCCTCTCACGGTATTGTTGCATAAGGATCATGTCCTTCTCGTGGAAACACGTGAACGTCTTTTCCAGCAACATTTTCTCCGTCACCGTTTCACCGCACAACTTCAGGCGTGAGGTGATACGGAAGAGAGCTGAGTTATACTCCGCTACGGATTTGTAATCCTGTATGCGGAGATGAGTCCACTCGTACTGCGCACGGGGGAGTATGACATCTCTCTGATGTCTGTACCTCTCCTTGAGTGTGTCCCACAGCTCGTAAGGATCCTCTACAGTGAGGTACTCGTCCTTCAGGGTCGAGTCTAAATGTTTCCTGATATATATAATGGCTTTCGCCTTTAATATATCGGAAACTTCCTCTGTATGAGGTGCTTCTTTTGAAGCATCCTTGTCGGCTGAGGCAGTACTTGTTGTTGCCTTCTCAGTCGTTGTGAGACTGAAACCATGAGAGCGCAGATGGAACTTCAGGTCCAACTGCCAACTCAGGTAGTTTGACCCATCGGCCTTCAGGACCGAAAAGTCAACATTTGCAAGTCTGGCCATTGAATGATCTCTAGATTCGACAATGGAATCTAGTCGACGGTTGGTGAAGGATGCCCTTTTCGCTTCCCGTTGAGAAGATTACGATCTTCTTGAATCTGAGCGATTGATGGATCTCCTTCCCCGCGAGCCGCCGTCTCCTCCAACGAGCGTGATCGTGCTGATAACGTGTTGTGAATGGAAAAGTAGGGAAATATGTGTAGATGGTTAAGAGCCCCCTACCATTGTATTTATAGCTTTCAATAGTGGGTTGGATACCCCATTGGCCCAATGGGCATATTCATAACAATTTATAAGTTCATTGATCGTTGTTATATTTTAATATTGCGTTTATACTTCTATTTGCTATAGCAATCTATTACTTGATTTCCATTTTGATGGCTATAATTTGTTTTATTGCTTCTCATGCCATGATTAGTGAGTAGTTCTTAAATCTGGGACATTGGTGGAAGCCCCTTCGTGGGTTCTCCCTAGAACGACCATAGGATTAGGATTCGATAGGATATAGGGATTTAGATGGTTATGCGGGGGCGTTTTATTGTCACTGGCGAGAGAAAGACCGCCTTTGACCGTCGGGCCAAAGGGAAATAAAACGGGAGTTTGATTCCATAGCCACAGCTCACCCCCCTAGCGTAGACAATGATTCCTCGCGCGTGGGAACGGCTTGGATGAAATGTCGGGAGAAATCGTTGTGAGCTTAGTGCTCCCAGATTCGGGGCGGTGTTGGACATGAGAATGCCCACCGTCCGAACCCGGGTAGACCTAACGTATCATCCTGGCCATCGACCGGAATATCGGGCCCATGGGATGCTAGGTACCACTATTAGAGGCAACGTCTCATTGCTAAACCCTAGATTCCGATCACATTCCTATCCTTCGGGCGTAATAGTGAGAATTTGTGATAGGGCGGAAGCAAAGGTCCTAGGTTGCCTTTTTTATCTCTTTCACCTTTTTCATTAGTTTACTATCGTGACATCCAACAAGCGATTAAGCTAGCTCACCCACCGGGTGATCAGGATCCCGATTGTTTACAAGCACAACACACGCCTTCCTGTGTTCAACCCCCAAGCCACACTTCGACACCGTACGCTTGCGGTTTAAAAATTCTAATCCTAGTATCCCCGTCCCAATTTGAGTGCCAAACGGACGGGCGGTCAAGCTTTATGGCACCGTTACCGGGGAGGTAACGTGCCTGTTACATTTAGGACCCTGTTTTCCTGAGACTAGCTCACATCCTAACCCCGTGATAATTTTCACATTCTACACTTTTGTTTTTATTTTTTTGTTTTTATTTCGCATCATACCATACGTGCTTCACGGTATATCTTGATTTTTCATGCGCAGGAACTCGAGGAGTCTTGACGACTTAGTTCCTTTGGATCCCGATATCAACGCCACCCTGAGGCGTTTAAACGCAGAAAGAAGAAGAAGAGAAGAATTTGCTGTTATGGCAGGAAATATCACTCCTCCAAAGTCTTTGCTCGAGTATTCGATGCCGTCTATTGGGTCCATGATCAGCCCAAATATGTGCTTCTCTCAAGCGAAAGAGTCCGTACAAGTAATATAATCTGGGAGTCCAGATGTCGAATCCTCGGGAGAAAATCTGTTGCAACCACAAAGCTCAAATCAAATAGAAATCCAACATAAAGAAACTAACCACTTATGTTGACGATGGTTTGAAAGTGTTTGATTGTGATTTTTTGGTACGTGAACAATACGAACAAAGAAACTTCGTGTATGAAAATATTTATGAGAAATATGCACATGGTATGGGTTCATTAGGATCCATGATTCTTATTAATTTGGTTGATTAAATATAACTCAATAAATTCTCCTTTTGGGAGCAATTCACCGAAAAATACCCTTATGGGGATTAAAGCACAATATTGAATAAAATCGTTGCTAAAGTTATAATCTTTTAAAAATACGATATGAAACTCCCTTTTGGAGAGATCAAAACTCACCCTTGTGGGGCGATCATCAACTCAATCACGTTCTTTTGGAAGATGAAAAGATGGTTTTAAAATAAAGATTACAACTTTATCAATGTTAACAATTTAGCACAACGATTCAACCAAATAAATACGCATCATATCCCCTAACTACACCATACCATGCACAATAAAAATTTAGCTACTCATACTGAAAATAAACACCAATTTCATCATATAAAGCATGGTTCCAAACAATACAAGTAAATAGAGTTCAAAATAAGCAATAGAGTTCAAGAATATCACCAAATACGCTAACTATTTTCCTAAGAACACCCTTCTTCTTCCTCCCAAAAGCCTCTAAAAATTAGCCCAGGTTGTTATCTGTTTTCTCTGGAAAAATCTGCAAAAATCGGCTCCAAAATCGCCCAAATACGCCAAGAATACGCTCAAAACCCCTAGGAATACACTTAAATAGGAACATTGCGGGTTTAATAGCTTAACGGGTCCAAAACCGCTTCATTTACGCACCCAAACCCGCTCCACCGCCGGATCAAATCGTAGCCGTTCGATCGTTGCGGGATTAAATGAGGAGGCGACACGTGTCCAGGTTTATCGGATCCGAGTTCTCGCCCGCTTCGCTCTTCGACCACAGCTCGGAGTGGATCTCGTCCATTGGATCAATGATCTAACGGTTCTACGCTTGCCACGTCGCCGCACAAAAGAGAACGCCGCTGCCCGCTTTACATGTATTTCTCACGCTAATGGCCGTTGGATCGACGGCTGGACAGTACGGATGCTGCCACGTCGCCCCGCAATCGACAAAGTTGCCCGCGTATTTGAAAATGCCATCGACCGTCTGATCAGGCGGGCTCTTGATGAGATCGTGCCATGTGGACACCATTTCCCACCTTCGCAACGCTCAGTGGGGAAAATGCGATCCGTTGGATCTGAATCCAACGCTCCACGAAAGACCACGTCGCTCGCCTTTGAGTCCGATGCGGGGTTGTCTACTACCGTTGGATCTTGATCCAACGGTCATGATGAGGCCGCCTCTGGATTGCCAGGAGTCGTTTGATTTCGATCGGACGGCTCCCATATTGCCGCGTCGCAGCTTTTTTGGTAGCCTTCTATCTGAGCGGTCCACCGCTCGGATGTCGCCACGTGTCAACATCTTATTAGTTGGCGACCATATTTCTTGTATTTTGAGCTTATTTCTTCATTTATATGGTATTCTGCATTCAAAAATTCACAGTAATTAGCACAGATCTCAGAAAAATACAAATAAATAGTCGTTGGAATCGTGAGATCGATGCCAAGTATGAAAAATATAAAAAGGTAGAAATACTTAATAAAATTTATATTTTGTTCACAAATCAAGTGATATCTCTAATAAATGATGGTATACAATATACGAATGTATTAGAGACCAATTAAGCATCATATGAACACAAAATAGGACTAAATGGGGGGTTAAATATGCAATATTCAACCCGAATCACACCTCCCAACTAGCGATTTGCTAGTCCCTAGAAAAAAGAGCGATGAATGCGGATGATTAATAAAATAATAAATTCTATCAATTGCTTACGGCATGGCTAAATAACACGCTTTCCAACATGATCTAGACCATCAATATATACAATTCATGAATAAGATCAATCACAAGATATTTTCTCTAATTTAATTTGAATAAATAACATGCAAGCATCGTTTTGCGCAAACGAAAGTATAACACGTCGTTATATTCTAGTTTTCTTGTTTCCAAGGAATTGGCCTATCAAAACAATCATTCAAATCATGGGTATCTTTAGTTGCTTAGTTATTCACCATTTCTTTTCTTCTATTAGTTCCGCGTAATGCGCATAAAGCAACATTTGCGGAAAAAATGTATAACTTGGATCGCTTGATCAAATGAGTGAGTTTCCGGTCAATGGCTCCCAAATCAGACGATCATAGGGCATTAGGCCAAAAAGGACCCCTCAGACTGTACTACTCGAGCTAACCAAGTTATTTATTTAGTGACACACTTATTCATTTCATTTTTGCTGTTTCTTCATTTTTTCTCCTTTTTTTGTTTTTTTTGTAAGCAACTCAACACCCATTCTTCGAACATAAACATTAATAACAATGGCCAAATTCCTCTTCAACTAGAAGACTTTTCTAATAAATCGTGTATACTTAAGCTTTTTTCATCACATAAGCATGCATGAAATAAATTCAAACTATTTCGAGATATTAATCATGGCAATTGAAAATTTCCATGAATAGCATATTAACGATAATTCCATGAAGGAAAAATAATTAACTCAAGCCACAAACAATTTTTAGAACTCAATCAATGTATAATCATCTGTATTTATGGAATGTGAAGGTGCTTTAAATGATGAGATTTGGTAATTAAATCTTCTCTTAGCAAAAAAAATCCTAAGGTCTCATACACACCCCCAACTAAAGATGGACATTGTCCTCAATGTCGAAAGGGGTACGAGTTTATTCAAAGCAAGCAACCTAGAAAGCATATAAAAACTACACTAATGGAAAGAACACACCGTGGTCAAATGGCGGATCCCGAATCTTTAATTATGGAGGAAGTAGTTCAATTTGCTCCTTGCGCTCCTCGGCGAGTAATATTCCTCCAATGACTAAACTGGATCCCAGCAACGTAACTCCCAGCATCTCTATAAGATGTTCACCTGTATCCTGCAAGAGATGAGTCACGTCAATCCATTTTAGTCTAAGATTCTTTTCAATAAAAGTATTCCAAACGTAGTCATCAAAATAGGTGAAATAAATTAAAGCATATTGATGACTACTCCCTGAAAGACATGCACTACTCTCGGTATGATGCTCGATTAATAGGGAGAGGGGTAAATGATTTTGGGAAAAAACTGGAGGAGGGAATGGTTCTGGCTCCATGGCGATAATCTCAAAACCCTTGTCCCTAGCTGTGCCCTCCTCTTGTTCATCCAAAATTGCTAGCTCGTCCTCTCTTTTGCACACACTTCTTGCCATGTAGATATTTTTATTTGTGTCCTCAACGTGACATGGCTTGCTCGATATACCTGTAATAGAAGATAAACTCGTATTAGATTCTTGAAATTGAGTTTCAAAAGCATTACTTTCTTCTAAGCAAGTGGCAATCAGAGTAAGATTTTCAATAGATTTCTGAATCTGCTGACTCCGAGCAAGGAAATTCTCTTGGAATTGATGGGATGTGGCATCCTGTGTCTGAATAAGCAGATAAACTTCCTCTTTCAAAGAATACAAAGGTACGTCTATGCTCTGCTCCCCTTGATCAAGGCATGAAGGCTCCGTTGAATCGCATTCTGAAGTCTCTTTCGTGATTTCTTCATTCTCTTGTAAAGACTCAATGTATTTCCACGCCTCTGTCGGCGTCGTGACTCCCAAGAATTCCTGCAGCTGTGGACGTAGTCCATCTAGGAAGGACTCCATAAGCTCGTTCTTTGTGTAACCATGCTACGGATAGCTCGATATTATGTCTGTGAACCTCCTCCAGGCCTGAAAGAAAGTTTCACAATCAGTCTGATTAAAATTAACGATCTTGAGCTTCTCCATCTTATGTTTGTGTGCATTAGCGTACTCTGCATCATGCCAATTATTTGGGCAATAGAAATTCATATACTCCATTTTTAAAAATAAAAAATAAAAACAAATAAAAAACAAAAGTTTATGTACAGTAAAGTGGAAAGATCTCACCGAAGGTCCCCTAAATGAAATAAACTGTGGTAACAAACCATTCTCCCCGGCAACGGCGCCAAAAACTTGGTAGGCCCAAAATATGTGCTTCTCTCAAGCAAAAGAGTCCGTACAAGTAATATAATCTGGGAGTCCAGATGTCGAATCCTCGGGAGAAAATCTGTTGCAACCACAAAGCTCAAATCAAATAGAAATCCAACGTAAAGAAACTAACCACTTATGTTGACGATGGTTTGAAAGTGTTTGATTGTGATTTTTTGGTACGTGAACAATACGAACAAAGAAACTTCATGTATGAAAATATTTATGAGAAATATGCACATGGTATGGGTTCATTAGGATCCATGATTCGTATTAATTTGGTTGATTAAATATAACTCAATAAATTCTCCTTTTGGGAGCAATTCACCGGAAAATACCCTTGTGGGGATTAAAGCACAATATTGAATAAAATCGTTGCTAAAGTTATAATCTTTTAAAAATACGATATGAAACTCCCTTTTGGAGAGATCAAAACTCACCCTTGTGGGACGATCATCAACTCAATCACGTTCTTTTGGAAGATGAAAAAGATGATTTTAAAATAAAGATTACAACTTTATCAACGTTAACAATTTAGTACAACGATTCAACCAAATAAATACGCATTATATCCCCTAACTACACCATACCATGCACAATGAAAATTTAGCTACTCATATTGAAAATAAACACCAATTTCATCATATAAACCATGGTTCCAAACAATACAAGTAAATAGAGTTCAAAATACGCAATAGAGTTCAAGAATATCATCAAATACGCTAACTATTTGCCTAAGAACACCCTTCTTCTTCCTCCTAAAAGCCTCTGAAAATTAGCCCAGGTTGCTCTCTGTTTTCTCTGGAAAAATCTGCAAAAATCGGCTCCAAAATCGCCCAAATACGCCAAGAATACGCTCAAAAACCCTAGGAATGCACTTAAATAGGAACATTGCGGGTTTAATAGCTTAACGGGTCCAAAACCGCTTCATTTACGCACCCAAACCCGCTCCACCGCCGGATCAAATCGTAGCCGTTCGATCGTTACGGGATTAAATGAGGAGGCAACACGTGTCCAGGTTTATCGGATCCGAGTTCTCGCCCGCTTCGCTCTTCGACTACAGCTCGGAGTGGATCTCGTCCATTGGATCAACGATCTAACGGTTCTATGCTTGCCACGTCGCCGCACAAAAGAGAACACCGCTGCCTGCTTTACATGTATTTCTCTCGCTAATGGCCGTTGGATCGACGGCTGGACGGTACGGATGCTGCCACGTCGCCCTGCAATCGACGAAGTCGCCCGTGTATTTGAAAATGCCATCGACCGTTCGATCAGGCGGGCTCTTGATGAGATCATGCCACGTGGACACCATTTCCCACCTTCGCAGCGCTCAGTGGGGAAAATGCGATCCGTTGGATCTGAATCCAACGCTCCACGAAAGACCATGTCGCTCGCCTTTGAGTCCGATGTGGGGTTGTCTACTACCGTTGGATCTTGATCCAACGGTCACGATGAGGCCGCCTCTGGATTGCTCGGAGCCGTTTGATTTCGATCGGACGGCTCCCATATTGCCGCGTCGCTGCTTTTTTGGTAGCCTTCGATCTGAGCGGTCCACCGCTCGGATGTCGCCATGTGTCAACATCTTATTAGCTGGCGACCGTATTTCTTGTATTTTGAGCGTATTTCTTCATTTATATGGTATTCTGCATTCAAAAATTCACAGTAATTAGCACAGATCTCAGAAAAATACAAATAAATAGTTTTTGGATTCGTGAGATCGAGACCAAGCTATGAAAAATATAAAAAGGTAGAAATACTCAATAAAATTTATACTTTGTGCACAAATCAAGTGATATCTCTAATAAATGATTGTATACAATATACGAACGTATTAGAGACCAATTAAGCATCATATGAACACAAAATAGGACTAAATGGGGGGTTAAATATGCAGTATTCAACCCGAATCAGTCCATATCCAGCATTCAACCCCCGGCCATTACGACCGGAAACTTTGAGCTGAAGCCATCATGTGTGGCTTGGATTCAACAGGACCAATTTTCTGGAGCTCCCATGGAGAATCCGATCGAGCACTTGGACTCTTTTTTGGAGAAGTGTGAGACGTTCAAGATCAATGGCGTATCAACCGAGACTGTTCGGTTAAGATTATTCTCGTTGTCTCTACGGGATAAAGCGAAGCAATGGCTGAGGGGGAAGGACCCCAACACGTTCATAACCTGGGAGCAGCTCTCGAATGCATTCCTGAACAAGTTCTTTCCTCCGGGGAAGACGATGAAGCTAAGAAGCGAAATCTCCTCTTTCTCCCAGGCTAGCCATGAGTCACTGCATGAAGCGTGGGTGAGGTACAAGGAAATGCAGAGAAAATTTCCTCATCACGAGCTCCCCCGCTGGCAAATCATCAACTTGTTTTATAATGGACTGAAGGACGATTTGAAGTCCTCCATGGATGCCGCAGCGGGTGGATCCTTCATGGTAAGAAATGAAGTGGATACTGGAACTATTTTGGAGAACATGGCATCCAACAATGAGAGGTGAAGCGACGAGCGTGCTACGCCAAAAGCTGGATGGATGCATCGGGTTGAGGAAGTGGATAAGCTGTCAAGCAAATTCGATTTGCTTTCCACTCAGATTTCAACATTCATGGTTGGAGCCGGTGCCGCTAACCCACAGCAAGTAGCGGCAATGGAAACTGAGGTAATGGGAGACTTCGATGTTAGAGACATCTCTGCGCTCGTGGATCAAGCAAGTGCCCTATTTTACAATCATACGGGAAATGCGCCCTATCTGTCGTGGACAAGTTCCAATCTTGGATATTTTCCCAACAATCGAAACCATCCAACTTTCAGCTACAAGGGACCCTACCAACAACTTCAGCAACCTCATCAGCAATAACAATATCAGCCTCCTCCGCCTCAACAACAAATGTATCAGCAGTTTCCTCCTCGAAATCAGCAACCTCTGCCCCAACAACAACAGTACAATCAACGAGTGGTCTCTCTGATTGAGAACATCTTGGCTCAGTATATTTCGAATCAGGAGAAGATCACCCTACAACTACAGCTTGGGCAGCAGTCCTTGGCCGACCAAGTGACCCAGTTGGGGTTACAAGTGGCCAACCTCCAAAAGGCGTAAGGATAGCTGCCAGGTCAACCGGAGGTGAACCCTAGGGGACCAAGCCAAACTCTAGCCTTGACACACGGTCAAGCAAATGTCTCCGCCATTGTTCTGAGGAGTGGGAAGAAGATTCCGGCACGGGAGGCCGAGAAGGATAATGAAGCACCACTTGTCAATGAGAAACCGAATATGGAAGTGAATGACAATGGAGCTTCAACATCGAGCCCCATGACTCCGGAGGGAGATTCTGAGGAGAAGAAGAAGAATGAGGGCGACGACTTGAGGGCTTTCAAGCCTTCAGTACCATTTCCGCAGAGGCTTGCCAAGGCCAAAATTGATGAAAAGTATGGCAGGTTCTTTGAGATAGTGAAAGACCTAAGTCTGCAAATCATGTTCCTGGAAGCGATTGAGACTATTCCCTCCTACGCGAAACTCCTTAATGAACTGGTGACGAAGGGGACAAGAAAGGAAAAGTGGTCCTTACGGCGGAATGTAGCACCCTGATTCAATGAGCAAATCCACTGAAACTCAAGGACCCAGGAAGTTTTTCTATCCCGTGCTCCATATGGGAGGTATCTATAAATAGAGCGCTTGTCGATTTGGGAGCAAGTGTAAGTTTGATGCCCCTATCATTGTATATAAGGATCAATATGGGTGAACTGGAACTCATGGGGATGACCCTGCAGCTAGCAGATAGATCCGTGAAGTACCCCATGGGAGTCGTCGTCGACTTACCGGTCAATGTCCACGGTGTACGTGTGCCGGTGGATTTTGTGGTTATGGATATGACCGTGGATAATCACACTCCGATTATTCTCGGAAGACCTTTTATGGCAACCGCCGGTGTGCTCATCAACGTAAAGAAGGGGAAATTGTTCTTAAATGTCGGCGATCAAACAGTGGAATTTGACTTGGCACTGTCCATGAAGTCGCCACCTGAGGAACCCAAATGCTGTAATGCCCTGATAGCTACTGCACAAGTACTAGAGGGGGGTGAATAATACTTTAAAATAATCAAGAGTAATTATTCCTAATTATCGTGCAAACACAACCAACAATGTGGAAATGAAAAGTGACAACAATAAAAGACAATCGCAAACAAACGATATAACGGGTTTGGATCCACCCAAGTCTCCCCGACTTGTTCCTGGTGATCCTACGTCCCAACCACCTGGATCCCCTGCGGATACTTGAGTTAGAAACCTCTAACTCAAATTTGCACTATGAAATACTTGTAAAAAATCACTACAAGATCAAATCATACACAAATGAAAATGTGACTCCCACAAACCGGGATCACACACAACTCTCACAACCGAGAGAAAAACACTTGCAATATCAAAGTAAATGAAATATGAAATGCTTACCACAAAACCCTATGCCTTGAGTAAAACTTACGATTTTAGGGCAAGAAGGATTTTGGGGAAGAAGAAGGCACCAAACCCTATCTCCAAGAAGTTGACCAGCAATAGAAGCATAGGGTGGAGTTGGTGACCTAGAATCAAGCTCTTGGCTTTAGTGGCTCACAATCAATGAGAATCTCTCTTTTGAAATAATAGTGAGGGAGAGATTCTTGAGAAATGAATGAGCTTGGAAATGAGAATTAACTCTTCTCTTTGATTCTCTAAAACACAATAAATATCAGCCTTGAATGCTATGAAGAAGCATCTCAAGATTATATAGGATAGAGAAGAGAGAGAGAGAGAGAGAGAGAGAGAGAGAGAGAGAGAGAGAGAGAGAGAGAATTCGTGCATTTAATGCTCCAACGGATCTATTTCTGAAGCAGTCTAATCGGTCTAAGAAGGATTACTGACCGACTAGATTCACATCTAGTCGGTCGGTGAATCAACATGGACCGACTAACAGCTTCACAGCCAATATAAAAAGTTCAGGGAATATAGAACTAGTCGGTCTAAGAAGACTTGCCAACCGACTAGTTTCACAACTAGTCGGTCGGTGAGTGTTATTTGACCGACTAAGAGTTGAAAAAGGTATAGGCTGAATTCAAAGACAGCTAGTCGGTTTAAGAACAAATTCCAACCGACTAGTTTCACAACTAGTTAGTCGGTCATTGTTCTTTGACCGACTAACTGTAAACAGTAAGTTAGGCTGAAAAATGAAGTCTGAACTAGTTGGTCTAAGAAGGATTCCTAACCGACTAGTTTGACAACTAGTCGGTCGGTGAACCTTCTTGGACCGACTAATTGAACAACAGTGAATAGGCTGAGTTGAGCAAGGAGATCTAGTCGGTTCAAGAAGGATTGCCGACCGACTAGATTGCCATCTAGTCGGTTGGTTCTTCTTCTTGAACCAACTAAGATGCACCAGAAGCCCCGAAATGAAGCGCGAAGCTTCAGAAAAGTTTGTATGGGCTTCTAAGATAACCCTAGCTCTAAGATATGAGTGTTATGAAGATTATCAAGTAAGACCTAATCAAGGCTTAACATTTGATCACTCCTCATTTTACACCTTTTTTCCGCATGTTTGCATGCCATTTAGATCGCCCAAATCATGTTTTTCACGATATATCGACGATATTGCGATGCTTTTCACGATTTGTTGTTTTTGTCGCATTTCAGGTGATTTGGCGCGATTTGGAGTGATCTTGAGATGCGCTCACTTTAGACGGTCACCAACGACCTCCCCGAGGGGTATTTTGCTGTTGGAGAGGAGCGGAAGAAGAATGGACGTCACAGGAGCGACGAGGAGGCCAAAACAATCAGATTGGGCATTTTTTGTGTCCCACTCGGCCGAGTGGAGGAGCCACTCGGCCGACCAGCGAGACACTGCTCGGCCGACCTGAACAGATACAATTTCTATGTGCACTCGGCCGAGCACCAAAGACCACATCGGCCGAGTGACGATATCGCGTCCGCTCGAGTGGCGCCCAGACGAGGCCCTTCCAAAACATCGAAGTTACTGTTTTTTTGGCCGCCTGAACTTCAGAAGACCCACTCGGCCGAGTGGATTATTACGTCCGCCCGAGTGCCTTGAAGCCATCGGCCGAGTGACGACAACTCACTCAGCCGAGCCGCCCCCGAACTGAAGACCCCTGAAGCCCCCGATTTACTGGAAAATGACAGGGTTTTCACTCGGCCGAGCGACTTTTGTCACTCGGCCGAGTGCGATGCGCTGCCTGTAGCGAAAACTGCGGAAAACAGGCTGTGCAGGGGTATTTTGGTCACGATTTTTGGACGATTTTTGGGGCTATTTAAGCCCTGTTTTTACCCTAGTTTAGAGAGCCTCTCTCTTAGATTTTTTGCAGCTTTTTAGATTACTTTTTAGCTTTATTATTGTGATTGGAGAAGAGAGAAAACTTGGATTTTTGTTGGATTAATTGAAGAATTACATTGGTTTGCATCTCTCTTCCCTAAAAATTCTATTTTTATTGTTTATATCATTGTTGTGATGAATTCTATTGCTTATTTCATTGATTATTTTTGTGCTATTGCTATGATTTGTGAGTAGTCGCCACGTCTTGGGGCGTGGGGATGAACCCTACAAGCCCTATTTCCTATTTGTGATGAATTGGTAGAAATTGAGCTAGAATCGCTATTAGGGATTAGATTGGGATCGATTTACTACGGATAGCTAGGAATTCATATCAATTGGGATTTGCAAGAGATTGGATCCCAAATTGATAGGAAGCCCTAGAAATCCGAATTGGGTTGGAGTCGGATTTTCGAAGTATCGGTTTGCAAGAGATTGGACCGATACCAGGATTTCCGGTTGCAATTCCATGCCGATACCCGTTTGTAAGAGATTGGACGGGTAGGAACTATCCTGATTTAGATTGTGGACCGAGTTTGCAAGAGATTGGGCTCGGAGCGCAATTGGACGATGATGTTGATCCTAATGCTAGCTTTCCTAGGCTATGGTTTGCAAGAGATTGGACCCAAACCTAGGATAGCTATAGACCGGCAACAGCGCGAGAGCGTGAGCTTGGTTCTACATTCAGTTGCAACTAGTTCATCCGAATTCTCTTTCTAGCAATTTTGATACCGACGAACCACATTTATGAAATACGGTGAGTAGCGGGAATTCCCCATTCCCTAGACGTTCTTTATTTGATTTAATATTTCGCACATTTGTCTGACGATTGTGACAGGATCGCCCAAGGCAATTTTCTCTATTCTTAAATAGCCAGGTTGATTGGGAACAAGCACGGTCATTCGTCCTCCCTGTGTTCGATATCCCGCTCGCCGCTACACCATGCGCTTGCGGTAAAACTACAACCGTTCTCTGGGTGTATATCCGGAGCGACCAAGTTTTTGGCGCCGTTGCCGGGGAGGATTTGTGACGGCATTCGTCATCGACCACCCGGTTACTTCTTCTTTCTCTCTCTCTTCACTTTCTTCTGTTCGCACATCCTCCCTGTATTTTGTATAAGGCCTTTGCAGGAAGAATGGAGGATGCAATGTCAACAATAGGACTCAGTCAGGAAGATTATGACTCCTTCACAGACCTCCTTAAGGAGCTTGTCAACGAGGTCCACGCTACCGGAGCTTTCGCTATCGATGTCAAGGACCCCGACGAACAGCTATTTGCTAGTTTCGTGATGGACCAGATCTCCCCGGAGGGGACTATCGGGGGCAATGTCAGAGTTGACGTGATCGACGACAAATTATATTTCGAAGACGGAGGGACAAGTGTCGAGGATCACTATACTTCGGAAGGATCTTCAGAACAAGCCAATGTTCAGGGAGTTACACCCCATGACCCTTACTCTTGCTTCTACGAATCGTCTGATGTGTTTCTTGATTCCAGGACTGAACCGGAGCTGAATGAAAACTCTGACGATGCTAGCACAGAATCGGAACACGCCTATTTTGATGCATTGTCCTCGCTAAGCAGTGAGTCTGACTCTTCGCAAGAGAGCGCGCCACCTGAGCACGAGCTAGACCCGGATGGCAAGGAAGGAGCGGAACTCATGCGAGCCGATGAAGTAGAAGGAGAGGTGCCTCTTCAGGTAGAACTTAAACAATTACCTCCGAATCTAAGGTACGCCTTTTTGGGTAACAAGTTAACTTTCCCGGTGATAGTGAACTCCCACCTCACGCCAGACCAACTTGAAAAACTCCTAGACGTCCTTAGGAGCCACAAAGATGTCTTGGGATACACTATCTCCGATCTAAAAGGGATAAGCCCTAGGCTTTGCACGCATAGGATCCATTTGGAGGATACCGACGCCACCTCCATAGAGCCTCAAAGGCGGTTAAACCCGAACATGAAGGAGGTGGTTAAAAAGGAAATCCTAAAATTGCTAGAAGCCGGTATAATCTATCCTATTTCAGACAGTAGGTGGGTTAGCCCCGTTCACGTCGTCCCCAAGAAAGGGGGGATGACTGTCGTAAAAAATGAAAAAGGTGAGCCCATATCTACGCGCACCGTCACAGGATGGCGAATGTGCATTGACTATAGGAAACTCAATAAAGTTACCCGAAAGGACCATTACCCATTGCCCTTCATTGATCAAATGCTTGAACGCCTTGCAAAACATAAATACTTTTGCTATCTTGATGGGTATTCGGGATTCTTCCAAGTCCCTTTGCATGAAGATGACCAAGAGAAGACAACTTTCACTTGTCCCTATGGCACCTATGCCTACCGCAGGATGACGTTTGGCCTTCGTAATGCTCCCGCTACTTTTCAGAGGTGTATGACATCCATATTTTCCGATTACATTGAAAATATTATGGAAGTTTTCATGGATGACTTCTCGGTTTACGGAAGTGAGTTTGACTCTTGTTTGGAAAATCTCACTAAAGTCCTAAAAAGGTGCCAACAAAACAATCTCACTCTCAATTGGGAGAAGTGTCACTTCATGGTTACGGAAGGTATAGTCCTCGGACATCTTGTCTCCTCGAGAGGAATTGAGGTAGATAAAGCAAAGATTGAGGTAATCGAGAAACTCCCTCCTCCTATTAATGTCAAGGGCATTAGAGGCTTTCTTGGTCACGCGGGGTTTTACCGCCGCTTCATCAAGGACTTCGCCTCGATTGCCCGACCCCTTACTTCTTTGCTCGCTAAAGATATTCCTTTTATTTTTTCAGGTGAATGCTTGCAAGCCTTCAACGCTTTGAAGGAAGCACTAGTCTCCGCGCCCATCATACAACCGCCGGATTGGAGCCTTCCTTTTGAGCTAATGTGTGATGCTAGCGACCAAGCCATTGGAGCGGTATTGGGACAAAGAAAAGATAAGAAGCTTCATGCGATATACTATGCAAGCAAGACATTGGATGACGCGCAGAAAAACTACACAACTACCGAGAAAGAGCTTCTAGCGGTCGTCTATTCCATAGAGAAGTTTCGCTCTTACCTCCTTGGCTCCAAGGTGATTGTCCACACCGACCATGCGGCATTGAAGTATCTTTTAAACAAGAAGGAGGCAAAACCTCGGTTGATTAGGTGGATACTCTTGTTGCAAGAATTCGACCTAGAGATAAGAGATAAGAAGGGTACGGACAACGTCGTGGCGGATCATCTATCTAGGCTCATTCGCGACAAGGATGATGAGAGCTTACCTATTGACGACACATTTGTTGATGAGAGGCTATATGCGGTAAGGACCGGTGAAGTACCTTGGTACGCGGACTTCGTCAACTACTTGGCTTGCGGAATCAAACCGCATGGGATGTCCACGCAACAAAAGAGGAGATTTATGCATGAGGTCCGTAGCTATTTTTGGGAAGATCCTTACCTTTTCAAGATATGCAAGGATAGTGTCATCCGTAGGTGTGTTTCTAAGGAGGAGGCGACATCGATCATTTTGCATTGCCACGGTCTACCGTGCGGAGGACATCATGCCGTCTCTAAAACGACCGCTAAGATCTTGCAGAGCGGGTTCTTCTGGCCGACAATGTTTAAAGATACCCACAACTTTGTAAAGGGATGCGATAGATGCCAACAGACCGGGAATATCTCCAAGCGCAATGAAATGCCAATGAGACCCATCCAAGAAATTGAGCTTTTTGATTGTTGGGGAGTAGACTTCATGGGACCATTTCCATCGAGCAATGGCAACAAATACATCTTATTGGCCGTTGACTATGTCTCCAAATGGGTGGAAGCAATTGCCACCCCTACCAATGATGCAAGGGTTGTCTCCAAGTTCTTTAAGCAAAATATCTTCCCGCGCTTCGGAGTGCCGCGTACCTTGATAAGCGACGGGGGAAGCCACTTCATAGAGAACAAGTTTGAAGCCATGCTAAAAAAGTACGGGGTAAATCATAGAGTTGGCATGGCTTATCACCCCCAGACAAGCGGCCAAGTGGAAGTCTCAAATAGAGAGATCAAGCAAATTCTCGAGAAAACCGTGGATCGGTCTAGAAAGGATTGGTCAATGAAGCTAAACGATGCTTTATGGGCATATCGCACGGCCTTTCGCACCCCCATCGGTACCACACCGTTCTGACTAGTTTATGGGAAGGCTTGCCACTTGCCGGTAGAGTTGGAGCACCGCGCATATTGGGCCATCAAGACCTTTAACTACGACTACAAGAGTGCGGTGGTGAGGCGACTCTTGGACATCAACGAGCTTGACGAAATAAGGAGAGACACCTATGAGAACTCGAGAATTTACAAGGAAAGGACCAAGATCCTCCACGATGCCCGCATAACCGTCACGGACTTCAAAGTAGGAGACAAAGTCTTGCTCTATAATTCCCGGCTCCGACTATTTCCCGGTAAGTTGAGGTCATGTTGGTCCGGACCTTTCACCATCAAGCATATACAACTGGGAGGAGCTTTCGAGTTGGAAAGCAAGGACGGTTCCACGTTCAAAGTAAATGGTCAAAGGCTCAAGCACTATTCCGAAGGAATCCCGACGGGCGAAACCAATAGAGTATATTTGCTTAAGGAACGATCGGATGACCTCTCGGACCTCCTTGATGAGGTGATAGAGGAGGCGATTCCTCACTCAATCGGCTCCCTCTTTGATGAAGAATTTGAAGAAGGCCCGGATTTAGGCCATGAAGAGAATAAAGATGATTCCCCCGACTTCTCCGCTGAAGAAGATGAAGGCGACGCTGATGTCGCAAGGATTCGAGAGCTCTGCAAGCTCTCGAAACTGAAGTCTCCAAAGAAAGCTCCACCGGCACGGAAATCGGCGTCACCGGCAAGGCCGTTGACCGGAGAAAATGCTAGCTTGGGGGAGCCTCCCCCCAACACTATTCGAGATAGGAGACCACCGAGGGAGAACGCGCCGCCGCCACATCCAAATCCAAGCGCGCTCCCCGGAAAGTTTGATGGGTGCATCTCATATTCACCAAACATCCCGCATTGATTGAAAAATTATAGGGGGTCGAGCTCACGACCTTAAACGAGCGCTTGTCGGGAGGCAACCCGATGGTTTTTGCTTTATTTTTACTTTTTCTTTATTTTCGTTTTAGAAATTTTTAGTGTTTTGAGTCATTCGACCAAAAATTTTGTGATAACGGGTCCTATTTTTCTTGACAGGAGAGGAGATAGGTAGATCCATCATGAGGAGTAGGAACGAGACGACGAGGAGCGCCCCAAGAAGGCGCTCAACGCTTAGGAGGAAGATGAAATCGATTGGAGGAAGAAAGACAGTGTTTAGAGCCAAAACGAAGACAAACAGCAGAACACAAGGCTCGCTCGGCCGAGTATACTAGTCACTCGGCCGAGTACACAAGTTCGTCCGGCCGAGCCGCTCACGAACGAGAGAAGTCTGCTGTACCCAACTCTCTGTTTATTTTCTTGATTTCGATATAACTGCTACTCGGCCGAGTACATTCGTTCACTCGGCCGAGTGAAACGGATACCCTCCTAGGGCGAGTCATGCCGAGTAGCTTGAGTCACTCGGCCGAATGGACTTACTCCACTCGGCCGAGGCTGGCAAAGCCACTCGGCCGAAGCGATAGCGGGGAGGAAATTTTCATTGGCCTCGCTCGGCCGAGTGACCACGTCACTCGGCCGAGTCGTAACTTTTATTATATAAGGGAGAGGGGGGCGCGGATTTCGAAACGCAAAAAACCCCAAATCCCCCGCGCCCCTTCAGCTGCTTCGCCCGAACCCCCTCGCTCTCGCCCTCACTCGCCCGACCAAGCCCGCGCGCGCCGCCGCTCGGCCAGCCACCACCGGCCGACCATCGCCGCGCCCCGCCCGAGTCGCTGCCGGCGGCCTTGTCTCCGGTCACCTCCGGTATAGCTTGTTTTGCCCGTTTTCTCCTCTTTTTGCGTATTTTTCGAGGATCCGTGTATTAATCGAACCCCTAACCCGAATCAATTCCTATATCTATCTGTTATACCCCTAATACTCCATGCATTTTGAATATTACTCGCTGATATCGTCTTTTCATGCGCAGATTGCTTTTTGGAGCTTAGGGGAGCTCAGGGGAGCTTCTACGGGCTGTTTTGGACTTCGTGGAGGCGCGGACTTCGCACGCTTCCACTGCTTAGCACTCGCGGCGTGTTTGGGTATACTGTTTCCATTCTTTTTGCACACGCCACACTTTTTCACTTTTCGGCTCGCTCGGGGCCGATATGCCGCCCCGGACACGGCCTCGGACGAGGAGACCTTCCGCTAAGCGGAAGCGGTTGGATGATGCCGGCCCCGCCCACGAGGTGGAAGAGTCTCCTCCTCCTTCCCCCACACACGCCGCACACCCCGCACAGCCTGCAGTGCACCCCCAGCCCGCACAGCCTCTCCCCGCCGCTGCACAGCCACCACCACCGGCTCCACTGGTCGGGCCGCTCGGGATTACGTTCCGAGACGACGCACACCGCGCCGTCTTCGAGCGTATCTCCCAGCGCTCGATCGTACCCTCTAGGTTTGCACAC
This sequence comes from Scilla litardierei, assembly GCA_030789695.1. Taxonomy (NCBI): domain Eukaryota; kingdom Viridiplantae; phylum Streptophyta; class Magnoliopsida; order Asparagales; family Asparagaceae; genus Scilla; species Scilla litardierei. The sequence goes on along the minus strand of CM061142.1, from coordinate 602,938,995 downwards.
CTCGCTGACCTAGGACGCCTGGGGGTACTTGAGGGGATGCTCACGTTGTACGACAACGTGGGCTGGCGAGATTTTTTCCAGGTGTCGGCGGATACTTTTACCCGCCCGACACTTGAGGTTTTGAGTTCGATCGCCCAGACCGATGAGGGAAGCTCATTCAGGTTCATGGATCGAGAGTGCCAGGTCACTCTCGATATGATGAGAGCTTTCTTCTCTTGGCCCGCTGTCCCCGGTGCCGATCGCGGTTACGGTCCTACCCATATCCCCCCACCCTCCTTTGACGCCGGTGCCTTCTGGGCCCGGATTACTAGCCACCACGCTGCCTTTGACCCTAGTAGGGCCAAGGCCTCGGCCATTGTCCACCCCTGCCTACGCATTGCCCAGCGCCTCATGGCGACCACCTTTTTGGCCAGATATGAGCCGGGCACGATGTCTACGCCAGAGCTCTACATGCTCTATGCGATGACACGTCCCAGAGCTCTATCTAGGGATGGAGACGAGCTTGTCCCCGCCGTCGTGATCGACATTGCGGCTTGGTTTTTAGACCGCATCATTGTATCGGTGGGCGCTCGCTCACCGATCTGCTGCGGCGGTCTGATCACCCTGCTTACCATGATGACCGGCGAGGACCTACCTGACGACTTGCGACGCGTCCCGGGCCCCACTTCTCTGTCGATAGACGTTATGGCCCGGATGAAGATGCTTCGTCCGCATGGTGAGCGTCACTGGGTCTGGTTGCACGGCCCTTTCGGTGCCGACTACATGATTCTCCCGAGCCCTGCTCGGACCCATATTGCACCAGCCCACGTCGACTGGCTCCCGGCGATGGATGTTCTCATCCCCGCCGCCTACGTGCTCGAGGCCGAGGAGGCCGAGCAGGCCCACGCTGCCCAGGCTGCCCCCGCAGACCCTGCTACACACCCTGCCGAGCCTGCCGCCGACCCTTTTGACCCAGTGGCCCCTCAGCCCGTACCAGATGTTTCCGCTGCTCCCGACACCGCTGTCGGTGTCGAGAGTACTTTTGCTGAGCCCACTCCCACCACTGTCACCACTTCCGAGGCTGTCCCCACCACTCCCACTGCCACCTCTGGCCCTCTGTCCGTGGAGCCTCTTTGCTCCGCTCTCCCCGAGCGCCCGCCGACCTTTGTTGAGAGTGGAGATCCCTCATTTGCCGCGGTCGTGGAGACCATGGCTAGCATGATCTCCGTTGGGGTCGCGCCTTTTGGTCCACACACTTCCGCCCCAGCGATAGTTACCTCTGTCTCCACCCCTGCCGTATTTTCTGAGAGCGTCGTGGCGTCTGTCCACACTTCTGTGCCACTGACCTCTCTAGCTGCCTCGCAGCCACTTTTGTACTCTTCTTTCGCTGCTGCCGCCTCCACTTCTCACCGCCCGCCCCGGCCTCACACTGAGGCCCGGCCCACATTTCCAGGCGCAGCACCTTTTGTTCCCTTCCCTGCTGAGCCCGTTACATACTCCACTCACGTACGCCAGCCCAGACCTGCCCAGCCTCGCCCGGTGCGTCCCTCTGCACCACCCCCGCCCGACACTGTATTGCAGAGCATACGTGCTCTTGAGTTGGCGGTGAGTGGTCTTAGAGGTGACCTTAGGACCCTGTCCTCCACCGTCTCTGCGATGGCTGGACGCTTCGAGCTGATCCCCCAGATCCACTACTGCCTTACACAGGTCTTGGAGCGTCTCCCACGCGTTCCCCCACCCACCCAGCAGGTTCCCACACACACTTCCACACACACTAGACCTGCTTCCACTTCCACGCCCACCCCCGCTCAGCACCCTACACCACCACCACCACCTCCGCCTCAGGACGGAGACGGCGCAGCACCACCTTCTTAGGCACCCTTGATGCCTTGATCCATTCATGCCGTTGTGCTGCCCGTTTCTGCTGGGTCCTGATGCACTTTTGTCCACCCCCTCCCCTCATTTATTTTGGGATTCTATTTTTGATCATATCTATATATATCCTTTTTGGGAGAGAGGGAGAGTTTTTGGTGCCACTTATATATCTGTTTCACTCCTATCCGTGCATGCATCATGTCCGCATCATATTTTCATTTCTTTATTTTTCTTTTTTATTTTTTCACTTGTCCATGCATGCTTCCTCACTTGCCCCTCACATCGCTTGTCTCTCGGTGTGCCACACTTAGCACATTGAGGACACTGTGCCATTTAGCTTGGGGGAGTGAGTTCTCACGTTCTTTTTCTTTTTGCCACCTTTATTTTTATTTTTTCGCCTTTGCACTTATTTTTCATCATTTTTCTTTTTATTTTTGCCATGCACCACGTTTTTCTTATTTTCCCGTGTGCCGCATTGCATAGTTCTATTTTTCCCTTTATCTTTATTTCTTTTTCATCTCATGCTAGAGATGACTTTTCTGTGATGATGATGACGTTGGATTTAGCTTATTCTATATGCATGCTATATTTGTCATGTCTTAGGTTTTATTTCAGATATCAGATGCTATGACTTGCTTTGCATTTAGAATAGTAACCCACACCTTTTTCCGCATGAAAATGGATGAAATTTTATTATTAGCTGAGTCTGAATGTTCATATGTATGCTATCACAGAAAACACACCAAGATTCACGCATTGAATGCCTGTATGCTATCACAGAAAACACACCAAGATTCACGCATTGAATGCCTATGTCTGGAGTACTGATTTCTTTTCCTATATCACTTCTGTATGCATGAATTGTACACTTCACTTCAGGATGATTGAATGATGTTAGCTATGATATATCTGGATTAGTTAGCTTTTTTGTGATCGAAACTGAGTAGATTAGATTACCCTGCTGAAGTTGTCATGCATGTCTTATAGAGTGAACCGAGAGTTATATTTATTTCTTTCTCCACAAATCTTGAACATCATTTCTCTACTTTTAAAATCATTGGTGAATCTCCCCTTAGTGATTCTATTTTATGGCATTTCCCCCGCTATTAATTCCTAGCTCCAAGTTTCTTATTCCAAAAAATAATAATAATAATAATAATAAAAGAGAGAAAAACATTCTTGTATATCATTATCTCTCTTTGAGTTGGGATCATTGTATATGTGCTATATCGAAAAGAAAAAAAAAGAGAAAAAATCCTCAACAAAAGATCCCATCTCACTTTCTTCCTTCCTTCTTTCTTTTTATCACTTTTGGAGCTATATGTATATAAAAATGGGGATGTAAATATTTTTTATGCCACCACGCTTGTAGATAAGCTTGGGGGAGGGGATCCATTGATGTGTGAGAGAGTGACTACTTGACATTGCACGACAACCTAGGCTAAGTAATATTCTATACTCGGTGAGATTATTTTAGTTTTACGAAGTCCAGAAATCTAAGCCTAGCACTCATTTCATGAAATCCATACTTTTCTATTCTCTCTATTCTATAGTGTGATACTCTTATACTCCAGATAGAAAGCGTTCAATTGAAAAGTGTGTGATCTGTGATATGTATACCGCTTTAAATGATTCAGACGATGTTGATTTTGAAATTATTCCGTTTTTCATGATTATATCGTTGTTCGTGGGTTTTCTATTTCTACTTGCACTATTATACTATGATATCAAAATAAAATCCTTTGACATGAGTTTTTCATTCGGTGCATGCTATAAGAGTAAGTGAAACCCACGTCCTGAGGAAATGATCTAGCATCCTACCTCTTCGCTTCTTTCTTTCTTACTTGATTCTATTTCGTTTTCATTCTTCTTCGTTTTTCATTTTTCGTTTCTTTTCGCCATTTTCCGAATCCACCGGTTTCGCCTTTTACTTATCTTCCTCGAGGACGAGTAAGAGGCAAGCTTGGGGGATTTTGATCACTCCTCATTTTACACCTTTTTTCCGCATGTTTGCATGCCATTTAGATCGCCCAAATCATGTTTTTCACGATATATCGACGATATTGCGATGCTTTTCACGATTTGTTGTTTTTGTCGCATTTCAGGTGATTTGGCGCGATTTGGAGTGATCTTGAGATGCGCCCACTTTAGACGGTCACCAACGACCTCCCCGAGGGGTATTTTGCTGTTGGAGAGGAGCGGAAGAAGAATGGACGTCACAGGAGCGACGAGGAGGCCAAAACAATCAGATTGGGCATTTTTTGTGTCCCACTCGGCCGAGTGGAGGAGCCACTCGGCCGACCAGCGAGACACTGCTCGGCCGACCTGAACAGATACGATTTCTATGTGCACTCGGCCGAGCACCAAAGACCACATCGGCCGAGTGACGATATCGCGTCCGCCCGAGTAGCGCCCAGACGAGGCCCTTCCAAAACATCGAAGTTACTGTTTTTTTGGCCGCCTGAACTTCAGAAGACCCACTCGGCCGAGTGGATTATTACGTCCGCCCGAGTGCCTTGAAGCCATCGGCCGAGTGACGACAACTCACTCGGCCGAGCCGCCCCGAACTGAAGACCCCTGAAGCCCCCGACTTACTGGAAAATGACAGGGTTTTCACTCGGCCGAGCGACTTTTGTCACTCGGCCGAGTGTGATGCGCTGCCTGTAGCAAAAACTGCGGAAAACAGGCTGTGCAGGGGTATTTTGGTCACGATTTTTGGACGATTTTTGGGGCTATTTAAGCCCTGTTTTTACCCTAGTTTAGAGAGCCTCTCTCTTAGATTTTTTGTAGCTTTTTAGATTACTTTTTAGCTTTATTATTGTGATTGGAGAAGAGAGAAAACTTGGATTTTTGTTGGATTAATTGAAGAATTACATTGGTTTGCATCTCTCTTCCCTAAAAATTCTATTTTTATTGTTTATATCATTGTTGTGATGAATTCTATTGCTTATTTCATTGATTATTTTTGTGCTATTGCTATGATTTGTGAGTAGTCGCCACGTCTTGGGGCGTGGGGATGAACCCTACACGCCCTATTTCCTATTTGTGATGAATTGGTAGAAATTGAGCTAGAATCGCTATTAGGGATTAGATTAGGATCGATTTACTACGGATAGCTAGGAATTCATATCAATTGGGATTTGCAAGAGATTGGATCCCAAATTGATAGGAAGCCCTAGAAATCCGAATTGGGTTGGAGTCGGATTTTCGAAGTATCGGTTTGCAAGAGATTGGACCGATACCAGGATTTCCGGTTGCAATTCCATGCCGATACCCGTTTGCAAGAGATTGGACGGGTAGGAACTATCCTAATTTAGATTGTGGACCGAGTTTGCAAGAGATTGGGCTCGGAGCGCAATTGGACGATGATGTTGATCCTAATGCTAGCTTTCCTAGGCTATGGTTTGCAAGAGATTGGACCCAAACCTAGGATAGCTATAGACCGGCAACAGCGCGAGAGCGTGAGCTTGGTTCTACATTCAGTTGCAACTAGTTCATCCGAATTCTCTTTCTAGTAATTTTGATACCGACGAACCACATTTATGAAATACGGTGAGTAGCGGGAATTCCCCATTCCCTAGACGTTCTTTATTTGATTTAATATTTCGCACATTTGTCTGACGATTGTGACAGGATCGCCCAAGGCAATTTTCTCTATTCTTAAATAGCCAGGTTGATTGGGAACAAGCACGGTCATTCGTCCTCCCTGTGTTCGATATCCCGCTCGCCGCTACACCGTGCGCTTGAGGTAAAACTACAACCGTTCTCTGGGTGTATATCCGGAGCGATCAACATTCTACGAAAAGAAGCTAGAAGACTATAAATAAAACTTGACGAACCGTCTTCAAAAGCTTCAATCCAAATCTCTTGACTTCAATGATGCTCCTAGAGCTTCAACGAAGCTTTAGGCACACGATCACGTGCTTTATGAAGTCTTGAGACGTCGCTTTTGATGTTCATAGAATTTTGGCGACGATCTCCATAACTGCGCTCACAAAGAGTTAGTTCACGATATTTACGTTTGTTCATCATCAAAACCAAATCCGGGAAATCAATAATCAATATTCTCCCCCTTTTTGGTGATGACAAACCAACATAAATAATAATCAATAATAATAATTCAAATGAAATTTACTTACTCCCCCTGCATTGAGACACGTTAATTCCATATAAATTAATAATCATAAGCATCAAGCAGACGAGTTAAATATAAAATGTGAATCCAATTATTGAAATTTAGGATCTAAATCCATTTTTATATCTTAACTCCCCCATGATCTAACATATCAAATTAGATTCACGGTAAATTGCTTTAAATAATCATTTAGCACATCGTCATTATTAATTCTCTCCCCCTTTGGCATTAGCAAAAAGAGTGGGAGGAGATCAACGACAACAACAATGGCTATAAATAAAAGCACAGGAGTCGAAGAATACAACCACGGTTTAAATGACACCAAAGGTAAATACGAAGTAAATCAAAGCATGCCAACGAGCCCATAGTCGAAAATCGAAAAATAAAATCATCAAAACTCTCCAATATCAACATTCTTAATGAATTTAGTGCATGGAAAACAATTCTATGTTTTCATAGAATGAATTCTATGTTTTCATAGAATGAATTCTATTAAATCAAGATGGTCGTCGAGCGACAAAGTCAACATCAGAGACAAAAAGATATATAATGTGCACACAGAAGTAAATGTCAACATGATGTATATATATATATATATATATATAACATGGTACAACAAAAAGTATACATCCGCCAACATACATAAAAACGATCAAAAGATCGGTGCACACATACAACATATGTCTCAACAGACATCAAAAAGGAACATACAACAAAAAGTGTATCATCAAAACATCCAAAAATATCAAAAAATCCATAACCACCTGCTATCCTACCCCACTCTCTCACTACAAATATATCATCCAGATGCACATAGGAGAGTCCTCCAACGCAAGCTCAGGAGGCGGAGGGAGGATCGGCAGCAGCAGGCTCTACAGAAAGGGTGGTGGTCACTGGGTCGACTGGAGTGTCCACAGAAGGGAGAGTCATAGCAGGAGTGGTTTCGGGATCACCAGCAGAAACATCCACCGAAGGAATGGTGGCAGCAGGTGTGCTCTCGGGAGCAGCAGCAGAAGTAGCAGCAGCAGACGTACCCGCTGGGGCACGTGCAGGAGAACCAACAAGCTCCTGGAGATCAGCCTCATCCATTTCCTCCTCGTCAGAAACTGAAGGAGGAATCTCAATGCCCAAGTGAGAACAGATGTGAGCTAGCATCTCCTCAGAACGAGAAACACGAGACTCCACACATCGCAGGGAAACTGCAAACTTAGCGAGTGACGGAGTATGAGCAGGAGCAGGAGCAGCTGAAGCTGAAGCTGAAGGGGTCGTCCTCTGAACGTGACGAAGCGCCGCAAGAGACTTCTTGACAGCCGTCGCATTCAGGGGAGGACCCAGAGGACGCTCATCATCGGGAGGGAGAGGGACGTCGAAACGACGAAAAACAAGGGTCAGCAGACAAGGATATGGGATGTGAGCAGATTTAGTGGACTTTCGGATACATTCAAAAGAGTCCATCTTATCTAAGATAATATGAGCCCAATTGATCTCGCTCCCCATGAAAAGAGCGTAGATCAGCTTGAGGAACGGCTGGGAGGGCAAGCTAGAGGAGCCGTACTTCAGAAGGGGGCATGACTTCAGGATAAGATTGAGAACCCAAGCATTCAGCTTAAATGATTTGGAGGGAACGCCAATCATGGCGAGAGGGATGACATGAAACATCTCAGAAAGCATCGCCTGGTCAAGATCGTGGATGTCATCCACGGAGATATCAGCAGGAAGCAGGCCAGAGGATGAGACACCTATCAACTCCCCTAAGATCTCTGCAGTGAGGACAATACGTGTCCCCAAGACAATGGTCTCAATGGAGTGGGTGTCATCATACTCACCCCGTACTCGATTTGCATAGAATAATTTGACGAGTCGGGGGTACGGGTGAGGGTTCACCTTGGGGTCATGGCAAAGATAATCCAAAAGGCCGCTAGAGGAAAGAAGATCGACGAGATGTGGAAAATCTGAGAACTAAACGAAGTGCTCCAATATCACTGGACAGTGCTCAATACGGTTGTAAGCCGTGAGACACAACGGGTCATCGTGACACAACGATATATCGATACCGCCCAAAGGCATGGGAGCCTTTCCCTTAGACGGACGAGTGCTAGGTCGAGGAGGAGGAGGAGGAGGAGCCCTATCGGTAGGATCGGTCTCCGGAATCAGAGTCAGAATCATCGGGAGGAGTGGGAGCACGAAAGGGGCCTGGAGTCAAAATTTTCTTCTTAGGCTGTTGCTTGGGTTGAGATGTGGCTCTAGGCTTCGCAATTGTCGTTCTCTTCTTCTTAAGAGGAGGCGAAGAGGAAGATGGATGGGTCGATTTGGCGCGGCGTTTGGATTAAGGGGGGTCCGTAGGAGGAGACTCGACGGTCATGGGAGATGGACTCGAGGGACGGATGGGGATACGTGTCTTCGCCATACTCGAGACGAGACAACATAACCAACACACGAGATCGACACAAAATCGAATGAAGAAACCCTAATACAAACCCTAGATCGACGGAAATCGAAGATAAACCTAGAATGAAACCCTAAAACGCAGAGAGAAGGTGATACCTAGGTCGACTGGAGGTAGGGGAGAGATCGACGATGACGTACGGTGGCCGGAAGTGGCGGCGCACGGAGGAGGAGGAGAGGAGACGAAGGGGTTTTGGGTAGAGGGAAGAAGTCGCACCGATTAGAAAGAAATCTAATCGGTGCGAGAGTTATTAAATCGACTGGGAAGGCCAAAAGACACAACATCCCCTGCGCATTTAGTCGGTCACAGTTCAAGTGCTGACCGACTAGAATGAAATCTAGTCGGTCGGCCAATGAGCATGAACCGACTAAGTGCAAACAGTAACTGAAGCCAAATTTTGAGCAAGAGTAAGTAGGTCTAAGTTCATTCACTGACCGAGTAGAACTGAATCTAGTCGGTCGGCCATTGAACTTGGACCGACTAAGAGAGTCCAAAAATTTGTAATTCAGAAATTTTGAGTTCTCTCCTACGCGCACTTGGACGAAACATCGAAATACTCTCATACATCATGAATCTACCCCATAAAACATTGAAAATCTTAAATACGACGTTCATGAATAATTCGAGCATAAATTCCGAAAATTCAACCAAAAATCCAGACAATCTCAACAATTCTAGCATGAGCATATAGAAAAGAAATTATTATCATGCAAGATTATTGAACAAAATGAATCCTAAATCTCGGATTCACCCATAATCCCCAATTCTCGACGTAACCGCACAAAGAGTCTTCCTTGAGTGGTTTCGTGAAAATATCGGCGATTTGCTTCTGGGTTTCAACGTACACTAAAATGATGTCCTTTTTAGCAACATGATCATCAAGGAAATGGTGTCGGACATCTATGTGTTTAGAACGGGAATGGTGTACCGGATTCTTAGAGAGACATATTGCACTTTGGTTGTCCACCATGATAGGGCAAGTATCACAGTTTATACCAAAGTCTTTAAGAGTGTGTCTCATCCAAAGAACCTGAGCACACGCAGCACGGGCGGCAATATATTTCGCCTCGGTGGTTGAAAGTGATACGGAATTCTGCTTCTTGAAAAACCAAGAGACAAGAGAATTTCTTATAAAATGGCAAGTGCCACTAGTATTTTTCCTGTCGGATTTGCATCTCGCATAATCTGCGTCACTATATGAGATTAACTCATACATGCTAGACTTTGGATAAAGTAATCCGTAGTCAAGTGTGTAACTTAAATAACAGAAAATACGTTTTATCGCTACTAAGTGAGATTCCTTAGGTTGAGACTGATAACGAGCACATGCACATACGACAAACATAATATCGGGCCAACTGGCAGTAAGATATAATAAACTACCTATCATACCTCGATATAGACGAATTTCTACATCTTTGCTGGCCGTATCTTTATCAAGATGTGTAGTAGTGCTCATTGGAGTCTTCTTGCCTGAGGCATTCTCCATTCCAAATCGCTTTAGCAACTCCACCGTGTACTTGGTTTGGTGGATGAAGATTCCATCTTTCATTTGGTGAATTTGGAGACCTAAGAAATATTTGAGCTCACCCATGTGGCTCATCTCAAATTGGTCTTTCATGACATTAGAAAACTCTTCGCAAAGAGTGAAGTTAGTAGCACCGAAAATGATATCATCAACATAAATTTGAACTAAAAGAATATCATTATTCGATTACTTAACAAATAGTGTAGAGTCAACTTCACCCATTTTAAAACCCAAATCTAAAAGAAAGTTCTTTAGGCGGTCATACCAAGCTCGAGGAGCTTGTCTCAAACCGTAAAGTGCTTTCTTAAGTTTGAAAACGTGATTTGGAAATTTTTCATTTATTAAACCCGGAGGTTGAGAAACATAAACTTCCTCTACAACATCTCCGTTTAAAAACACACTTTTAACATCCATTTGAAAGAGTTTAAAATCTTTATGGCATGCAAAGGATAATATCAATCTAATAGATTCTAATCTAGCTACCGGAGTAAAGGATTCTTCAAAATCTATACCTTCCTCTTGCCGGTAGCCTTGAGCTACTAACCGAGCTTTGTTTCGGACGACGTTTTGGTTCTCGTCGGTCTTGTTCTTGAAAATCCACTTCGTTCCTATAACGGTGTGGTTCTTTGAAGGCAATGGAACAAGCTTCCAAACCTCATTCCTCTCAAATTGAATGAGTTCTTCCTCCATGGCTAGGATCTAAGCACTATCTTCGCACGCTTCATTAATATTCTTTGGCTCTATGGAAGAGGCAAAGGCACAATGAGCGAAGTAGTTGACTTGAGATCTCGTCTTGACACTATCATGTATGTTGCCAATGACTTACTGATGGGGATGATCACGAACTGTATGAAGCTGTTTGGGAACTCCCTGATCACTAGGAATATTCTCAAAAGATTCATCAGTAGGGTTAGTATCAATAGAATCAATAGAATTAGAATTGACAATAGAATCACATAAAACATCCATGGAGTCATCATCATTGGTAATTCTAGCCGGGACAAAACCTTCATTGAATGAAACATGAGGTGATTCCTCGATCGTTGAGGTTCTTTTGTTGTATATCCGGTAGGCTTTGCTACGTGAGGAATATCCAACAAATATCCACTCATCGGATCTTGGATCAAATTTGTCCAAGCTACCATATGTGTTTTTAATAAAACATTTTGCACCGAAAACTCTAAAATGCTTAACTTGAGGCAATCTACCAAACAACAATTCATAACAAGTTTGTTTGGTACCAGGCCTCAAAAGTATTCTATTAAACACATAGCAAGCGGTATGTACTGCTTCCGCCCAAAATTGATGGCCAAGTTGGCTATCATCAAGCATAGTGCGAGCACATTCCACTAGCGTCCTATTCTTTCTCTCAACGACACCATTTTGAGGAGGTGCGCGAAGGAAGGAAAAGGTGTGTGTAACCAACTTCATCACAAAAATTTGAGAAAAACTCATTCTCAAATTCCCCTCCATGATCACTACGAATAGTGACAATGGTGGTTCCAATGAGATTTTGTACTTTCTTAACAAATATTGTGAAGTTTTCAAAAGCATCATTTTTATTACTTAAAGAAAATACCCAAGTAAATCTAGAAAAGTCATCAACGATGACAAGTCCATATCGTGCATTTCCTAATGAAGCAACTCTAGTTGGCCCAAAAAGATCTAGATGTAATAGCTCTAGAGGCCGCTTAGATGAAATGCTTTTCTTAGGTTTAAATGACGACTTTGGAAGCTTGCCTCGTTGACATGAGTCACAAAAGCTTTTCTTTTGAAAGAAAAGCTTAGGAAATCCTTTAATAGAATTTAACTTGGAAAGTTTGAAAAGTGTTCCAAAGTTCACATGACCAAAACGTCGATGCCATAAGTGTTGTTCACTTGTGTTGGTAATGAGACATTGTTCATGTGACTTGGGGATATCTAGGATATATATATCCTTATGGCGTGTGCCGGAAAATAACAAATTATCATTATCTTTACTAAAAATATGGCACATTCCTTTCGCAAAGCTAACTTTGTAACCTTTGTCACAAAGTTGGCTTATTGAAATAAGATTGTGATTTAATCCTTTAACAAGGTAAACATCACTTATTAGAGGTTTAGATGGGTTACCAACTTTACCAACACCTATGATGGTTCCGCTCTCGTTGTCTCCAAAGACGACTCGGTTCCCATTTGCAATGGGCACCACTCAGGAGAGCAATTGAGCTTCACCCGTCATGTGTTTTGAACACCCGCTATCGAGTATCCACCCATCCTTGGAGCTAAATTTGGATTTGTTGCTCCTTTTCTTTTTCTTGAGTACCTAAGATAGAACATATCGTATCATGGTACCCAAGGTCATTGGGTCCTAAAAGATTAGACCTTTGGAAGCCAAGTCCAATTGGACTTAGACTTTCCAATGTAATCATCATTATGCACGACATTCATAAAATAGGAATTCATGTATGCTTGTTTTTCATGCATGTTAGTGTTCTTTGGGCCCCAAATAGTGAATATTTTGGGAGCCCTATTCCTATTGGGAGCATGCATACGTTATTGATTTCTACGTGATGCATGTCGTGGATAAGCATATGGCACATGATGAAATGGTGCATGATGATAATTGTTCATATGATAGTGTGGATGAACATATGCATGTGAAGGAACACGTGCGTGAGTGTGTCTCACATGGTGTGCACATGCCCGTGGATGTGGGGCATAAAAATCATCATAATTGTGAACCGGTGGAGTAGGATGTGTGTTCCTACGTGGCATGGTATTGGTGTACATAAAAGCATGACCCTTCTTTGGAGGTCCACCCAAAGTGGGTTTCTTTCCAAATGAAGGTGTGTACGAAGTAGAAGCACCATTGGTAGATGAACTACTAATGGGGTGTTTGCTCCCACTCGTTGAGGCATCGGAAGTTGGCCTAACAAAGGTGGTAGACGATTTGGATGAATTTCCCATCTTATACCCCAAGCCAATGCGATGATTGGCCGGAAGTAAGTCATTTAGGATATTATCCAAATGGTCCTTAACTTTATTGAATTTATTAATCCGGCCTAATGTGGACTCATACTTCTCGGTGAGAGAAAGTATAGAAGCATCCAAAGTGGACACTTGAGTGGTGAGTACACAAACACGAGACTTGAGATTCTCATTCTCAATACTCAAAGTTGAGTTTCGAGAAATCAAATCCGCCATCTCGCGTTCATCCGATTCCTCAATATGAACATGCTCAAGTTGAGATTTGAGATTTACAATCTCATTTCTCAAACCTTCAACAACGGTGTCGTTGTTGATGATGATAGGCGTAGGCGAGGTTTGGAGACTAGTTAGCTCATCTTTAGTATTAGTATATCTAATTACTAATTTAGAATACTTAGACCATATTTGCTCGTTAGCTAATCTTAGGTCATCCATAGTTACCTCATCGCCTTCATCCTCGCTATCATCAGAGGAGGATCCTTGATCATGTTCCTCTCTTGCCATGAAGCACATGTATGCTTGCTCCACTTTCTCATCATCCGACTCTCCACTTGAGGAATCCTCGTCGGAGTCGGTGAATGTCCCGACAAGCCCTTTCTTGTACCCTTTCTTGTACTTCTTTGACTTGTCGTACTTTGGCGCCTTCCATTTCTCCTTTTGCTTGTTTTGAGGACAATCTGCTTTCGTGTGTCCTGGCTTGTTGCATTTAAAGCACAAAGGAGCGGAGGCGTTAGAAGAACTAAATTTAGATTTGTTCTTGAAATTACCTTTCCGGAAGAATCGGTTGAACTTCTTTGGCATGAGGGCAATGGATTCCAAGTCCAACTCGTCTTTCGAATCTTCATCATCGGTAGAATTAGATGGAGCGGCCTTGAACGCAATCGCCTTTTTCTTTGGCTCGTCTTGCTTCAAGTAAGACTTTATCTTGTCTTGCATCTTTATCTTACTATCCTTACGTACCTCATAAGACATCAAGGTACCCATTAGTTGAACGACGGTATATTTGTTCATATCATTACCTTCCTCGATGGTGAAGGTACGCTTTTCCCAACAAGAAGGAAGTCCATCAATGATCTTTAAGACTTTCTCCTTTTGGGTGTAAGTCTTTCCAAGAGCCTCCAACTCATTGGTAATGTCGACGAAGCGAGCATAGTACTCCTTCATCTTCTCACCCTGTTGCATATGAAATAACTCATAATCTTTATTAACAACTGTGACTTTGGAGTCTCTTACCCTACTCGTTCCTTCATGCAAGATGAGGAGTGAGTTCCAGATTTGATATGCACTCTTACATGTGCATATCTTGTTAAAGTCTTCTGGCTCCAAAGCGCATTGCAAGGCATTCATTGCCTTGGCATGGGTTACCTCCGCGGCGACCTCCGCGGGAGTCCACTTAGCGAAATCTTCTTCGGCGGGCTCGACATACTCCGTCATCGTGGCTCTCCATAGTGAAGTGCTCCGGAGGAATGTTTCCATCCGGAATTTCCAGTACCCGTAATTGGTACCATTGAAGAAGGGAGGCCTTGTTGAGGAGTGTCCTTCCATCACCGAATAAGCTCCTTCACGGTTCCTGAAGGTGCTATAGTCTGAAGGTAGACGAACAAGCTTGTTGTCGTTGGTAGTCATAAATATGAACTTGGCTCTGATACCAATGTAATGCCCTGATAGCTACTGCACAAGTACTAGAGGGGGGTGAATAGTACTTTAAAATAATCAAGAGTAATTATTCCTAATTATCGTGCAAACACAACCAACAATGCGGAAATGAAAAGTGACAACAATAAAAGACAATCGCAAACGAACGATATAACGGGTTCGGATCCACCCAAGTCTCCCCGACTTGTTCTCGGTGATCCTACATCCCAACCACCCGGATCCCCTCCGGATACTTGAGTTAGAACCCTCTAACTCAAATTTGCACTATGAAATACTTGTAGAAAACCACTACAAGATCAAATCATACACAAATGAAAATGTGACTCCCACAAACCGGGATCACACACAACTCTCACAACCGAGAGAAAAACACTTGCAATATCAAAGTAAATGAAATATGAAATGCTTACCACAAAACCCTATGCCTTGAGTAAAACTTACGATTTTAGGCAAGAAGGATTTTGGGAAAGAAGAAGGCACCAAACCCTAGCTCCAAGAAGTTGACCAGCAATAGAAGCCTAGGGTGGAGTTGGTGACCTAGAATCAAGCTCTTGGCTTAAGTGGCTCACAATCAATGAGAATCACTCTTTTGAAATAAGAGTGAGGGAGAGATTCTTGAGAAATGAATGAGCTTAGAAATGAGAATTAACTCTTCTCTTTGATTCTCTAAAACACAATAAATATCAGCCTTGAATGCTATGAAGAAGCATCTCAAGATTATATAGGATAGAGAAGAGAGAGACATAAAATTCGTGCATTTAATGCTACAACGAATATATTTCTGAAGTAGTCTAATCAGTCTAAGAAGGATCACTGACCGACTAGATTCACATCTAGTCGGTCGGTGAATCAACATGGACCGACTAACAACTTCACAGCCAATATAGAAAGTTCAGGGAATATAGAACTAGTCGGTCTGAGATGACTTGCCAACCGACTAGTTTCACAACTAGTCGGTTGGTGAGTGTTCTTTGACCGACTAATAGTTGAAAAAGGTATAGGCTGAATTCAAAGACAGTTAGTCGGTTTAAGAACAAATTCCAACCGACTAGTTTCACAACTAGTCGGTCGGTCGTTGTTCTTTGACCGACTAACTGTAAACAGTAAGTTAGGCTGAAAAAAGTCTGAACTAGTTGGTCTAAGAAGGATTCCTAACCGACTAGTTTGACAACTAGTCGGTCGGTGAACCTTCTTGGACCGACTAATTGAACAACAGTGAATAGGCTGAGTTGAGCAAGGAGATCTATTCGGTTCAAGAAGTATTGCCGACCGACTAGATTGCCATCTAGTCGGTTGGTTCTTCTTCTTGAACCAACTAAGATGCACCAGAAGCCCCGAAATGAAGCGCGAAGCTTCGAGAAAGTTTGTATGGGCTTCTAAGATGATCCTAGCTCTAAGATATGAGTGTTATGAAGATTATCAAGTAAGACCTATTCAAGGCTTAACATTCTACGAAAAGAAGCTAGAAGACTATAATAAAACTTGACGAACCGTCTTCAAAAGCTTCAATCCGAATCTCTTGACTTCAATGATGCTCCTAGAGCTTCAACGAAGCTTTAGGCACACGATCACGCACTTTGTGAAGTCTTGAGACGTCGCTTTTGATGCTCATAGAATTTTGGCGACGATCTGCATAACTGCGCTCACAAAGAGTTAGTTCACGATATTTATGTTTGTTCATCATCAAAACCAAACCCGGGGAATCAATACTCAACAAATGCAACCTTCTGGAGATAGAAGAAGAAAGAGTAAATGAAGCAGGATCTTGGGAAGTTCTTTCAAGGAACCCCCCTGAAGACTTAGATGGAATAAAGGAGCACACTAGGCTGGATGGAGAGAAAGTTCTTGAGCCCGTATGTGTCTCACAGTCCACCCCCCGACCTGGAAAGGGAGCTCGGACGAAGAGCAAGGGAAAAGAGCATCTGACGCTCCCTGCTGACGAAGTTCAAATTTTGAAGAGAGTGGTGAGTGTCGCCAGCACAAAAGAGAAGCCCCCGGATATCATCAGTGGGGGTGTTATTGAGACCATCCATTTGTCGTCGCTATCAACAACCAGAATTTCTGCCCCAACAGCTGAGAGGACGTCTTTCGATGAGCGTCATCCGTTCAAGCCCCCCTGAATATCATATTGGGAGTCGAGCAAACGACTATAAAAAACAGCGCTTCATGGGAGGCAACCCATGTCCTTAACTTCTGTTGGTTTTGATAGGATTAGTTTACTAATTTTTGTGAATAAATACTGCTGTGGGGATTTTTGTCAGGGCACTTAGAGGATTTATACTTTTTTGTGCAGGAATTGCCCCACCCAATCGGGTCAAACATCAACCGATCGGGTGGATCGTTTCAGTAAGTGGCCAGCTTCAGTCGAAGAGTGAACTGATCGGGTGATAAAGTCGGGAATCGGGTCGCTGATCGGGTGATGAAAACAGAGGCCTGGGAAGTTTTTCGGGGAGCGGTCAACCGATCAGGTGAGTCTCAACTGATCGGGTGACCTGTAGTTGCTTATCCACAGAATTTTTTGAAGATCGATCCAACCGATCGGGTGATTTTCACCCGATCGGGTCACCCAAACCCTATATATTTAACCCCACACTCGACTTCATTTCACCCTACCTCTGAAATCTCCCTTCGAGCGGTTCATTTCGCCTTCTTCCAAATTGATCTCCCCCATCACTCCCACTACTCCTAATCGTACTCCCCCACTTCCTCCACTACTTCCCCGCCATCAACCCCCTCCGTCGACCACGTTCAAGCCGCAAACCACTCAAAACCCTAGCCCTAACCTCCCGATTTTCAAAAATTCTGTTTCCTTTGGATTAGCGTGCGGCGGCTCCCTGGATCACTCCTTCGTGCATTGCGGGATATTTTGGGAGCTAGGAGTCGCATCATTGCTGGGTAAACTCGCTCCATAGCTCGATTATTACATTGCCCAGGAATTTTTATTTTGTCACTTTGTCATTTGTTGCATGCACCCACATATCATCTTGCATATTACACCAAATCGCCACAACATCATGGCAAAAGACAAAGATAAGGGTAAGCAACCCATGGTGGAAGAGGAGCCGCCTCGCAAGAGACAACGACTCACACGTCCAACGCGTGGACGTGTTCCTCCACCACCGCCTACCGAACCATAACCCCAACCTGTCATGCCTGTGGTAGACCCACTGCTTAGACCGCAGGGAGTTCGTTTTATGAGCCAAGCACACAAAGATTTCTATTCTTGCCTTAGCCAACGTTCTCACCTAGACACCAAGTTCGCACATGATCAAACCCTATTCGATCTCGGTGTTTTCACCGAAGTCGAATCCATATTCGCAAACTTAGGTTGGATTGGTTTCCTGCACTCCCATGCCATATCCTACCCGGTTCTCACACTAGAATTTCTCTCCACTATCAAAATTGAGACGGAGTCAAATATCGATTTTCACCTTCGAAACCGAAACTTCCGTGCCCCTTTGGCCACCATCAACGATATTTTTGGTTTCCCCAATCTTGAAGGCATCTCCCTCCCCAATGAATTGCATGCCGACTTTGATGTCGACTTCTTTTGGGGACGGCTCACATTACACGATCATTATCCTAGGGGCAAGGCCAAGGCCTATTCTATTATCCACCCAGTTTTCTGTCTCGTCCATCGCATTATCTCGAGTACCTTCTTTCCACGGGATGAGTTCGGCACCGTGACCATCCCAGATTTATTCATTTTATGGGCGACGACCTTTCCTTACATTTTCGGTGTTGACGGGATTACTTTCGAGGCACCGCGCATACGCATCAAAGCCGTTGCGTGGTTAATTCAAAAACTTGTTGATATTAACCGTGCAAACAAAGGAAAATATTGTTGTGGTGGCCTCATCACTATCATTGCCCTACACCCTCCCTTCAACATCGAGATTCCCCCTGATTTGCCCCGTGCCCCAGGATCTACCTATTTTGACATCGATGTCCTGAGGCACACCCATATGATCAAACCGCTAGGCGGCGGTCGGTTTGCTTTCCATTATAGCCATCCCCCTGCTCCTTACACCATTCTACCGAACCTTGACCATGTCACCATCGAGCTTCTGGCAGATTGGTCATTTCCACCCGATCCTGAGTTTGTGGAGGGGCTACACCTTCAGTTTGTTCTCCCTGACGCTCCTAGACCACCTTCCCCTGTCGTCCACTTGCACGAGCAGGATATCCCTGAGTTCAGAGGAGACCCCGGGGCTAGACCCAGTGCCACCACCCCGGCTGCTACTGCCATTTCTTCCGAGGCCCTGATCACGGCCCTGCATGGCCTGGCCTCTCATGTCGACATGACCACTGCTACCAGCACACACTCTGTTGTGCACTGTGCCACCTCTTCTCGCCTCGCTCTCAAGGCTGAGATGGCTGCTTTGCGTGCTGGTGCATCCTCCTCCACCTCCTCGGATCCATCTACTTCTTTCATATCACATCCATGTTTCCTCGCTCTCGAGCGAAACGTCGCCGCCATTCTCCACCTTCTTACCCATGTCCACGATCCTCCACCCCCATTACCTCCTCCATCGCCTCCTCGACGATCTTCCCCTCCCACCACCACTACCACTGACCCACCACTCCCACCACCTTTCACCTCCATCACCACAGCTTACTCGCGTCGCAGGAAGCAGGTCGCTATGCGCACAAGATCATTACCCACACCCTCCTCATCAGTCGCCGCATCCCTACCACCTTCCATTACCACCGACACTCCAGCCATCATTCACATCCCCATCGCATCCATCCGTCCACCATCTCCACCCCTTTCTGCACTTCTTCGCACACATGTCACCTCTCCCGACCACACCCCTCCGCTCTCTTCTGAGGAGGATGAGGAGCCTCCCGCTCCTGCACCTTGATTTCCCTTTTTTCTGATTTTCCCCTAGCCATTTTTTCTGATTCACCATGATCACATCTTTTTTCTGGCATTATTGAGATCAGGTTGGGGGAGATCAATATTTTGTGGTTGTCGTCGTGTCACTTGTTTGCTGTGTGTTTGCTTTGTTTGTTTGTGTGTATGTCTTTTGTATAGTTCGTTTTGGTATTTATTTTCTTTATTTTTCTATGTCTCCTTTTGTGAGTTTTTCATGTTTTTCCCGTTTATTTATCGGTGCATACTTCCCTCCCATCTTTCGTTGCCCTCCCGCATTTACTCCTATTGCATTGAGGGCAATGCAACGTTCAGCTTGGGAGAGTCATACTATGTGCGTCAGTCGTGTCTTTTCCACCATTTTTGAGTCGTTTTCGTCGTGTTTTTATTTTTTTCTTTCCATCCTTTTATTCTCCCTCTCCTAGAGATGACCCCGCATGATGAAACTGCACTGGACCACACGCACACTTAGCTGAGCTACGATAACCATTCGCACTAACCCTAGGAAGCCGAGTTATATTGCATTTTATGCTCCGTGGGTTTACTTCGCTTTTTGTGTTGAGTTGTGTGTTGTGACTAGCTAGTTGGTGGGCTTCTACATTGTGATTTTGTTTTATATGCCTGTCCTTGGATGACCCCTAGACTATCATGCTTCAATTTCGAATATGCGGTATATTGCCTCTACTGTCTGCTTCTTTATGCATGAATCATCTATATATTTACGCTTCAAATCGCATTTGCCAGGACTCTACCAATAGGACTAGGATAACCCATGTTACTAACGCACTGATTCGCGAAAAAATTTCCTTTGGCCAAGTGTTTAGAATTCAAATTCTTTTTTATTTTACTTGGTGCAAATCCCCTCGTCGTGTACTTTACTTCCACTTGGGAGAGTACACAATTTTGCCACTTACCTGCGCATCGTTCTCCCACTTTTGGAGAATGCGCATTATCCCACTTCAAAAAAGAGAGAGAGAGAAGAAAAGAAAGGAGAAAAGAAAGAATATGTATAGCCAAAATCCAAAAAAAAATTTACAAATATCCAAAACCAAAAAAAATCCCTGTTATGAATATTACTCCTACCGCCGTGAATAAAGGAAAGGCGAGAATTTGCACCAAGTGCTCCCTCCACACCTACTCAACCCCTTTCGTTTTCGAACACACTTGGAATATGAGCTTTCTACCGATCATCTAGGCAATCGAGCGGTGATTTCCTAGTTTCTAGTAGTGTCCCTAACGTATGATATGTTTCTATTCTTACTCTATTCTCATGCATGCTTGAACTATTATTCACCGCTAACTTGAATTGATTCGATATTTGGGTCATTCCATGGATATGTGTATATGGAGCTTGATTGCCCGATTTAGATAGTTACACCGTTTGCAAGCTCACGACCTCACTCACTTGCGCTTCACCGCGTGGACCCACAACACTAGTAGGGACTCGTATTCCGGGGCTTAGTGCTATGCTTCTTGCGTGCTTGCTTAGTGTGTCGTGTTAGTTTCCGTTGGCTCTGACGGGTAATCTAGGATTTCCTTTTCTTTTCCTGTTTCTTTCTTTCTATTTTCCACTCCGAGCTTCTACTCTCACTCGTCTTCCTCAAGGACGAGGAAGGGTTCAGCTTGGGGGAATTTGACGTGCGTTTATATTTTATATATTCACACACGTCTTCTCCATAATTTCCCGTCGTTTTTCGTTGTTTCGAATCTGTTCCTTTGTGTTTTTAGTTCCTTTTCACTTTCGTTGTGTTTGTGTACGTTTGTAAGATGTTGCTAGCGCAGGGGACATACAAGGCCAACGTCATGAGTCCTCAGAGCAACGGGAGGTGTCGCACAAGACCCTGAGAGCCAATCGTCAAGATAAATCATGTATCAGCTCTCAACCGATCGGGTGGACAGATCCACCCGATCGGTTCGTGCGACTGTATTAGTCCCGAGGAAGAGGCGATTCCACACGATCGGTTCAGTGATCGGGTGGATGTGACACAAGACACAGTTTTAAGAGCCAAAGTTCACCCAATCGTTAACTTGTCAACCGATCGGGTCACCTAAAGCAGCTGCTTCCCATGCTCGAGAACCCGAAGTCTCACCCGATCGGTTCAGCGGTCGGATGAAATTTATCAGAAGCTGAAGACCCAACTTCCTGCCGTTTCACCCGATCGGTTGAAGTTTCAACCGATCGGTTGAGCAATCATCGAATCTGACATCAACTGTAATTGGCATGAGATGATGGATGGGAGCGATCTTTAAGCGGTCCTGTAGACTCGGATTTCGAAGTGCCCTCAACCGATCGGGTGAACGTCTATTTTTTTCTTTTAGTGGGAATATTCCCTGGCATCTTGCCAAAATATATAAATAGAGCTAGGTTTCCCAGAAAACAAAGGCCCCAATTTTTAAGATGTTTTTAGGGATTTTGGCTTCTCTGAATTTATTTTTATTTGTAAGTTCTTTAATCGTTGTTATATTTTAATATTACGTTTATACTTCTAATTGCTATAGCAATCTATTGCTTGATTTCCATTTTGATGGCTATAATCTGTTTTATTGCTTCTCATACCATGATCAGTGAGTAGTTCTTAAATCTAGGACATTGGTGGAAGCCCCTTCGTGGGTTCTCCCTAGAACGACCATAGGATTAGGCATTCGATATGATATAGGGATTTAGATGGTTACGCTGGGGCGTTTTATTGTCACTGACGGGAGAAAGACCGCCTTTGACCGTAGGGCCAAGGGGAAATAAAACGGGAGTTTGATTCCCTAGCCACAGCTCACCCCCTAGCGTAGAAAATGATTCCTCGCGCGTGGGAACGGCTTGGATGAAATGTCGAGAGCAATCGTTGCGAGCTTAGTGCTCCCGGAGTCGATCGGTGTTGGACATGGGATGCCCACCATCCGAACCCGGGTAGGCCTAGCGTATCATCCTGGACATCGACCGGAATATCGGGCCCATGGGACGCTAGGTACCACTATTAAAGGCAATGTTTCACCGCTAAACACTAGATTCCGATCACATTCCTATCCTTCGGTCGTAATAGTGAGAATTCGTGATAGGGCGGAAGCCAAGGTCCTAGGTTGCCTTTTTTTATCTCTTACACCTTTTTCATTAGTTTACTATCGTTACATCCAACAAGCGATTAAGCTAGCTCACCCACCGGGCGATCAGGATCCCGATTGTTCACAAGCACAACACACGCCTCCCTGTGTTCGACCCCCAAGCCACACTTCGACACCGTGCGCTTGCGGTTTACAAATTCTAATCCTAGTATCCCCATCTCGATTTGAGTGCCAAATGGATGGGCGGTCAGAAATCAGGACAGATTTACATGCTCCTTATTTTGTTTATTCCTCTTAATCTAGAACTGATATTGTTCTAAAATTTTTATGGCTAATGGTTTGGACTATTTTCTACAAGTTTCATGTTGTGAACTTTGTCTAATTCGGACTGTAAATATGAGTAAGAATTTAATCTTTCCAACGTGTCTGATTTTATCCAGTCTGTACACCTTTCACGAAAACAGTGATCAATCCCTCAATACTTAATGAAATTTAGTGTTCTTGGTCTCGTTGGAAGGATAACTTCAAGATCTACAACTTTGTAGTTTTCCACTTTTTTGAATTGAACTATAATGCGGAGTAATTAAGTCATGAAGTCAATGAAGTTTCTGTTTTCAATTCCAGCACATATACACTTTGGTGTAAATTCTGTACAAAACAGAATACTCATCTAAACTTCATAAAAATTGATATGTGAACCCAGGACACCTATATGTACAACTTTTATTTACATTCTATTGTCATATTTTGTACAAAAATATGGATAAATTTGCTGTTAAACCTGACTGTTATGTAATTTCCAGCCAAGCTGAAATTTATGGGAGTTGGATTTTGATTCTCGACCTTTTTAATAAATAAATTTATATCTGGCTACTGGGCATGATGCCCTTAGCTGGCCCAAAATGTCTCATATTACATATAAATGGCCTTTTTAAATAGTAAAATCTGTTTTTAAATCAGATTTTCTAATAAAAATCCTTAAAATAATCAAAAAAAATCCAGAAAAATTCTGGAAAATTCTGAAAAATAAGGATAAATCATAAATCATTTATTGTCAATAAATTTTAATTTTTGGAGAATTTTTGCTAATAAAATATTGTTTTTGGTCCATATAATATTAATAACATCACATTTGCTTAATTATTACATTGGATTAATTAGTATTTTTATGTTTAATAATTATGAAAGGTCTTGATATCGCTCTGCCGTTAGTTATCTAACCTAACGGTGCATGATATGTCTATTCGTGGCCTAAGTAATTATTAAATATTTTAATGTTTCCATATAATTACTTGCATGTGATGTTGTGCAATGATTTATGCCTGTGTTTGTTGCATAATTTATAAATTGTGTGGATGTTTAATAAATTACGTTGTGGTTTTGGATCTGCCAGTTTGTTACCATTTTATAGTCCTCGCATTTTCTTTTCTTTTTAAAGAGAAATTGAATTGTAGTGAGGATATATTTGTAAAGCCAAAGACCGGAGTATCTTTCCTTGAAGACGGAGACAAAATTGCAAATTTTCTGGGACCCCAATGGGTTTTCAAGTTGTACTTTTCCATTTTTGTCTTTTGTATTCACTGGACTGTATATCTTATGGACTTTAGACTTTATTATGTGGTGACTAGCCGATCCGCGCAACTAATTTATTAACTTTACATGAATTTTCAATATGCTTTATTATTAATTCATATTATTTTAAATGCATAGATAATATGGTAAAAATAGCGAGCGTCGACTTTGAAGTTCTCGATGTGGCTGAAAAGAATTATCTGAGCTGGCATGTGGACCTGAAGTTCCACTTGCGCACACAGGGCCTTATGGCCACAATCTCTACTCATGTGCCTACGGCTACGGCCACGGTAACGGGCACTGCTGAGACAGCTTCTACACCAATAGTCTCTGATGTAGATAAAGCGAAAGCCATAATTTATATCAGGCGACATATTGATCGGAACTTGAAGGCCGAATATCTCACTGTAGAAGATCCACTAAAGTTGTGGACTGCACTGGAGAACAGGTATAAGCATCAGAAAGATGTGATCCTCTCAAGTGCACGTTATGAGTGGGAAAATCTCTGACTTCGGGACTTCAAGTTCGTTGCTGAGTATAACTTAGCACTTTACAATATCACCTCACGCCTGAAGTTGTGTGGTAAAGAAGTCACGAAAGAACGCATGCTGGAAAAGACTTACACATCCTTCCATGAGAAGGATGGAATCCTCATGCAACAGTACCGTGAACGCAAGTTCACCAAGTACTCTAACCTGCATTCCTGCCGTCTCATGGTAGAGCAGAATAGAGACTTGCTATTGGCCACACATAACTTACGCCCTGTAGGCTCAGTTTCTCTCCCTGAGGCTCACAAAGTTTCTTCCCAGAAGTAGAAGAACAAACTGAAGGGAAAATTCAACGAAGGGAAAGCCCTAAGAGGCAGGACATAGGTCCTCCCCAGAACAACAACCATCTCCAGAGCAACAACAATGAGGAAAAGAAGAAGCTCCAGTGGAAGAAAAGGAACACTGGACAGGCGTCTATTCCCAAGAAAAATTGGGAGGACAAATGCCACAGATATGGTATGACTGGACATTAGTCTAGAAACTGTCGTACTCCACGACACCTCTAAGATCTGTATCAGACGAGTCTGAAGTTTCCCGTTGAAACAAATCTGGTGGAAAACCAGCCGTCAACCACGTTCACAATGGACGACTTCAAGACTGACGACCTCCTAGACTGATGTCATATTTATCTGTTATGCATTTACTTTATCTGTTATCAGCACTTCATCTGTAGTTTGCTTAATCATGTTATATCTTTCCTTTTCAATAATGAATGTCTTTCTTTTTATTAAAGTATTGAATTCATGTTCTATAGATGAAGTATGAGTGCCTAGTGGACAGTGCCTCGACGCACACAGTCCTTCGCGAAAAAAGCTATTTTATTAGCTTAAATGATTATGATGGTCATGTCAATACTATTTCTAGACTGACAAACATAATTGAAGGATCTTGTGAAGCAATGATTGTGTTCCCAAATAACACGAGACTAATAATAAATGATGCACTTTTCTCTCCTAAATCAAATAGGAATCTGTTAAGTTTCAAGGATATTCGTTTAAACGGATATCACTTAGAAACTAAATATATAAATGAGGATGAATATCTGTATGTTACTCGTCAAAAAGACGGTTTAAAAATTGTCTTAGAACGATTTCAGGGACTCCCGTCGGGTCTCTATCATACTCAAATTCAACCTATAGAAGCTAATTTGAC
Organism: Scilla litardierei; assembly: GCA_030789695.1. Taxonomy (NCBI): domain Eukaryota; kingdom Viridiplantae; phylum Streptophyta; class Magnoliopsida; order Asparagales; family Asparagaceae; genus Scilla; species Scilla litardierei. The sequence goes on along the minus strand of CM061142.1, from coordinate 602,913,204 downwards.
TGTGCACTAGAAGTTCCTTTCATCACCAGGATTCAAACTCTGGCATAACAGACTTGGTCACCCTGGATCGGCAATGATGCATCGCATCATCACCCAATCTTTTGGACATAATCTGAAGAACCTGAAGATTCTTCAGAAGGGTGATTTTCTGTGTCTACCTTGTTTCAAGGGTAAACTGAAAGTGGGATTAGAGTCTCCTAGCTTCTTGGAGAGAATACATGGGGATATTTGCATGACTATTCACCCCGCAAGTGGCCCATTTCGGTACTTTATGGTACTGATATATGCATCATCAAAATGGTCTCATATGTGCCTCTTGTCCACCCGCAACTTAGCTTTTCAAACATATTGGCACAAATAATTAAGTTGTGGGCTCATTTCCCTGATAACCATATCAAGAAACTACGACTTGATAATGCAAGAGAATTCACTTCTCAAGTCTTCCAAGACTATTGCCGAGCAACTGGCATCGAAGTTGAACATCCAGTATCACATGTTCACACCCAGAATGTTTTAGCAGAATCTCTGATAAAGAGACTGCAATGGATTGCACGTCTATTGCTGATACAATCACAGTTGCATGTTAATGCTTGGGGACATGTCATATTGCATGCCGCATCGCTTATCAGAATACGGCCCTCTGGTGGCCATATTTTATCGTCGATGCAGCTAGCATATGGTGCACCTCCGAATATATCTCATTTGAGAGTGTTTGGTTATGCAGTCTTCGTCCCTATTGCACCATCTCAAAGGACCAAAATAGGTCCACAGCGTCGTTTGGGTATCTATATAGGGTTTGATTCACCCTCTATAATTAGATATCTTGAACCACTGACGGGTGACATATTTAAGGCACGTCTTGATGACTGTGAGTTTGATGAAAATGTTTTTCCAAAAATAGGCACACAGTCTAAGAAGCCAGAAGCTTCTGAGACCATTTCTTGGGACACAAAGACTTTGTCTCATTATGATCCGCGTACTAGTTAATGTGAAGATGAGATCCTAAAGATTCTTTATCTTCAGAATACAGTACATTTACTACCGAATAATTTTACTGGCGACCAGAAGATTGTCAGATCACATGTCTCTGCTACCAATACGCCAGCTAGGATTGACATCCCCAAAGATGGATGCAATCCACCGGTAGCAGAATCGGATGTACCTCAATTGAAAGAGGACGTGCACCATGTTCGAAGGACAAAGCTCCTCGAAAAATAAAAAATCCTGGAGAAATAAGATGAACCCTACACAGGATGCTGAGTTCAGACCAGCTAGCTCTCCCCTCCTACATTACCTTGAAGAGGAAACTATAGGAGAAACATCATTAAATATTTTTACATACTGGGGAGATACTGGATAGAAAAAGCACTGTCATTGACGACGACTTTGTGTTCACGTAGCTGAATACGACGATGACATCGAACTACGATCTCTTGCAGAATGTAAACGCATAGATGATTGGCCAAAGTGGAACAAGACAATAGGAGTAGAGCTGGACTCACTTTTGAAATGCGAAGTTTTTGGACCAGTAGTCCAAACACCTGAAGGTGTAAAACCTGTGGGTTATAAGTGGGTTTTCATTAGAAAAAGAAATAAAAATAACGAGATCGTACGCTACAAAGCATGGCTTGTAGCACAGGGATTTTCCCAACAGCCGTGAATAGATTATGAATAAACATATTCCCCTGTTATGGATGCGATCACGTTTCGATTTTTATTAAGCCTATCATCTCTGGAAAGCCTAGAAATGCAGCTCATGGACGTTGTGACTGCATATCTATATGGCAATATAGATAAAGAAATCTATATGAAACTCCCTGACTGATATAAATTACCTCCAGAGATAGCAGAGAGACCTCGGGACGTCTACTCTATAAGGCTTCAAAGGTCATTATATGGTCTTAAGCAATCGGGTAAAATGTGGTATAATAGACTGAGTGATTTCCTTGCGCAGCAAGGTTTGACCAATAATGAAGTCTACCCATGTATCTTAATTAAAAGATCAGGAACAGGATTTGTTATAGTCACCGTTTATGTGGACGACTTAAATCTCGTAGGATCTCCTGCAGATATCGCTGAGATATCTGCAAGCCTAAAGAATACTTTTGAAATGAAAGTCCTAGGCAAAACAAAGTATTGTCTTGGCTTACAGATCGAACACCTACGTGGTGGTATCCTGTTACACCAATCCACATATACAAGGAAATTACTGATAAAATTCCTAATGGATAAATGTCATCCTCTAAGTACACCAATGGTCGTTAGATCCTTAGATGTACATAAGGACACATTCCATCCATTGGAAGCGAGGGAGGAAATGTTAGGTCCTGAAGTACCTTACATTAGTGTCATTTGAGCACTTCTATATCTAGCTAACTATACGCGTCCCGATATAGCATTCTCAGTGAATCTTCTATCCAGATATAGTGTAGCACCCACAAAGCGCCATTGGAACGGAGTTAAGCAGCTCTGCGCTACCTCCAAGGGTCAATTGACCTGGGATTATATTTCCCTAAAGGTGGATCTCCCACTTTAATTGGTTATGCAGATGCAGGTTACAGGTCTGATCCTCACACCGAGAAATCACAAACTGGTTTTGTGTTCACCTATGGTGGTACAGCCATCTCCTGGAAATCTGTGAAGCAAACCACTACAGCAATCTCTTCCAATCATTCCGAGCTCCTCGTGATCCATGAAGCAAGCAAATAATGTGTATGGCTTCGTTCAGTCATTCATCATATCTTAATGACTACGGCCTGAAGACTGGTGACCTTGAGCCAACTGCGATATTTGAGGACAATGCATCATGCATAGCTCAACTACAGACTAGTTTCATCAAGGGCGACAAGACGAAGCACATATCTCCTAAGTTCTTTTGGACGCACGACCTATAAGAGGAGAAGCAAGTCGAAGTAAAGCAGATTCAGTCTTGTAATAATTTAGCTGTTTTGTTCACTAAGGCTCTGCCTAGATGTACTTTTGTACAACTTGTAAAAGGAATTGGGATGAGACAGTTGAGAGACCTACAAGCCTGAAGCTTGTACGGATCGGGGGAGTCGACCTGTGGGTTGTACTCTTTTTCCTTAAGACTGTTGGTTTTTCCCACTAGGTTTTCCACGGCTAGGATTTTAACGAGGAAAACATGTTTCCTCTGGATCCAGAAGTATCCACCCCATTAGCATCATGAATCCTGAAGCATTCATATGCTAAGTACAAGGTAATGCATGGATAAGGGGGAGTGATATGAGTGAGGGAGACTTAAGGTCTCTCCTCCCTCATTATCCACCATAACACCCCACTACCATGTAGTGGGGTGAACCCTTGAGCTACTAGGTGTAACCTCCTATACAATGAATGAATAAAATGATACTATGGGCTATTGCCATGGTTGCTCTTTCTCCAAACAGTAAATAAATTATATGTGTGTGGTGGATAAGATTGTATCTAGGGTAAATTGCATAAAAATACCCTCACGTTTGGGCCATTTTAAGTAAATACCTTGAGGTTCGCTTTGATCAATTTTAATACCCAAACGTTTGGCTCCGGTTTCAAGTTGATACCTTTTTTAATTTTCCGTCCAAAAACAATAAATTTCGACGGAAATACCCCTCTCCACATCCAGCCATCTCTCTCTCTCTCTCTCTCTCTCTCTCTCTCTCTCTCTCTCTCTCTCTCTCTCTCTCTCTCTCTCTCTCTCGGGTGTGTGCAGGGGGTGGGGGTGTGTGTGTGTGCAGGGGGTGTGTGCACGTGGGGTGTGTGTACTTGGAGTGGGTGTGTGTGCATGGTGTGTGTGTGTGCGCGCGTATTGGGGTGGGTGGGTGCATGGGTGTGTGAGCATGGGGGTGTGTGTGCATGGGGTGGGCGTGTGCATGGGTGGGGTGGGTTATGTGCATGGGGTGGGTGTGTGCATGGGTGGGTCGGTGAATGCATGGGGGTAGGTTCTTTTGTGTGTGTGTGTGCGCGCGCACGCGCGCTTGCTTGCATGGGGGTGTGAGTGTGTGAGTGTGCGCTCACACACGTGGGGTGTGGGTGCTTGTATGGGGGGTGTATGTGTGCATGGGTGGGGTGGGTTGTGTGCATGGGTGTGTGTGTGCGCATTAGTGTGTGGGTATGTGCATGGGGTGTGGGTGCTTGCATGGGTATGTGTGTGCGTGCACGTGGGTTGTGTGTGTTAGGGTTAGGGTGTGTGCATCGGTGTGTGCTTGGAATGGGTGTGAGTGTGCATTGGGGTGTGTGTGTGTACGTGTGCGTGTGTGCGTGTGTGTGGGTGTCGCCCACCCACCCATGCACACACACACCCCCCCTAATGCACACACACCTACCCACCCACCAATACACACACACACCCATGCAAGCACCCACCCCTTTGCACACACACACACACACGCACACCCACACCAGTGCACACCCACCCACCCACCCACTCCATGCACACACCCCCAACCCCCATGCACACACACCCGCACCCCATGCCCACACACACCCACCAATGCCCACGTACACACACCGATGCACACCCCCCCACGCACACACACTCCATACACACACACCCCCCCACACACACGCACACACCACACACACACAACCCCTCCTCCCCATGCACACACACTCCATTCACACACACCCACGCACATAACCCACCCCAGTACACGCACCCACTTACCCACCCCATGCACCATCCCACCCCAGAGATAGAGAAAGAGAGAGAATCTATAGAGAGAGAGAGAGAGAATTGGGGAGAGAGAGAATCGATAGAGAGAGATTTAGTGTAGAGAGAGAGAACCGTTAGAGAGAGAATATGTAGAGAGAGATAATCGGTAGAGAGAGAGAGAGAAGAGAGATGGGAGGAGGGGCAAAATGGTCCAATTTAACACCGTCAGCCCATAATCCGCCACATGGTATGAATTTGTCACAAAATAAAACTCATGGTATTTACTTAAAAGGCCCAAACGTGATGGTATTTTTATGCAATTAACCCTTGTATCTATTTAAAAGATTGTATCATATACATGCATGAACTCTCACATCCACTATAAATAAAGGCATGTGGTCCCCCCCAGAGAATATGCTTCATAATAAGTTATCAGCACGTTCTCCCTGAGTTTCGAATATCTGTTCATTGCAAAAGCTGGGAGGAGACGGTAGAGCCATCGCGTGCTGATCGCTCCTTATTTTACACTTTTTTCTGCATGTTTTCATGACGTTTTAATCGCCCATATTGCGTTTTCCACAATTATTCGACGATACTGCGATGCTTTTCATTATTTCTTGTTTTTGTCTTATTTCAGGAGATATGTAGCGATTTGGAGCGAAAATGAGATCAAAGGATTTTCATGCACTTCGGAGCGTCGCCCACAGCTTATTTGAGGAGTTAGCAGCATTAGAGGATGAGCGAAAGAGGAAGAAATTCGATAGAAGCAACGAGGAGGCGAGGAGGAGAAGAAAAGGAGGCAGATACAGCCCACTCGGCCGAGCAGACTGCTCATTCGGTCGAGTCAGAAGCTGCATTCGGCCGAGTGAAACGGATACGCACAGCAAAATTTCAAAGTGCACTCGGCCGAACAAGGAAGTCCACTCGGCCGAGTGAGAAAGCTCACTCGCCCTAGTGGTACAGGGATTTCATCCCGAGAAGCTGCCAAGTTACTGGAATTCCTGAGGAAGCCTACTCGGCCGAGTACGATTGCTTACTCGGTCGAGTAAAGAAGACCGTTCGGCCGAGTCAGCCAGAGCGACAGACCCCTGAAACTTTTAAACTCTCTGTTATTTATTGGGTCTATCACTCGTCCGAGTGACATTGCTACTCGGCCGAGTGACGCTTTCCGACTGCTACGAGGATTGCGAATTCTGGGATGCGCATGGGCAGTTTTGTCACGATTTTTGGACGATTTTAGCTTGTATTTAAACCTAGTTTTTTCCCTAGTTTGAGGAGAGACTTCTATTGTTTTTTGACGGCTATCCTTTTGTGAAATCTCGGCTGGAGATCATAGGCGACAATTTCGGTTTGTTCTTTCTTGTTAAAAATCTTATTTTTTGAATTGTCTCTTCTTTGCAATGAATTGTGCTATTATTATAATTGTTATTTCTGAGATTTTCATGATGATTAGTGAGTAGTTCCGTCGTTCTAGGGCATGGGGATGAACCTTATGGACCCGATCTTTTGAATTGTGATGAATGAATAGAATTGTTGCTAGGATTGAAAGAAAGGTTAGGTTTTGATCGATTTATTGCGAGTAGCTAGGAATTTCCATCGATTGGGATTTGCAAGAGATTGGATCCCAATTGATGGGAAGGCCTAGATATTCGACTTAGGTTTATAATTAAGATCCGCTAGATTTGGTTTGCAAGAGATTGGACCAAGGCTAGTATTTTTATTATAAATCTATACTAATATTTGTTTGCAAGAGATTGGACGAATACGAACTATCATAACCTAGGTTGTAGCTCGAGTTTGCACGAGAGTGGGCTCGAGTTGCGATTGGACGATGATGTCGATCTTCATGCTAGTGGCATAGTTTAGGGTTTGCACGAGAGTGGGCCCTAATCTAGGTTGCTATAGACCGGCAATAGCGCGAGAGCGTGAGCTTGGTTCTACATTAAGTTGCGACTAGTTCACCTTCATTCAAGCCATGCAACATTAATATTCATAATTCATAAGGATGAGAGACGGTCCGTAGTGGGGATTTCCTATCCCTAGACGTTTTTATTATATTGATATCTATTTGCAATTTGAACGATTGTGACAACAACATCAAAACTATTCTTATTCTCTTGATAGCTACGTAATCAAAGTAGGATACTGTCATTTGTCCTCCCTGTGTTCGATACCCGCTCGCCACTACACCGTGTGCTTGCGGTAAGACAACAAGTCGTTTTCCGGGTGTATATCCGGGCGCGATCAAGTTTTTGGCGCCGTTGCCGGGGAGTGGACCTCCCTGCTGGCTTGCTTAGACCACCGGGCCCCACTTCACTCTCCATAGATGTTATGGCCCGGATGAGGATGCTGCGTCCTCATGGTCAGCACCACTGGGTGTGGCTGCATGGTCCCCATAGTGCCGATTATATGATTCTTCCGAGCCCTGCTCGGACACATATTGGACCCGCCAACGGGGAGTGGATTCCAGCGATGGATCTCCTTATCCCCACCGCGTACATTCTTGAGCCTGAGGGTGCTTAGCAGGAGCCCCTCCTTCCACCCCAGGACCCTGTGATACCTCAGCCTGCACCTGCTTCGTCTGCACCTCCTGACACCTATGTCCACACTTCTGTTAGTTTCGGGAGTACACTAGCTGAGTCCACCACCACCACCACTGTGCCGATATCCATTGACCCCATTTCTGCTGTGAGGCCCGAGCGCCCCACCACCATTATTGAGAGCGGCGAGCCCTCTTTTGCCTCCGCAGTGGAGACCCTCTCCTCTTTATTATTCTCGACCCATGGGGAGTCATTTCCTTCGCACTTCACGACCTCCCAGTCGTCGAACTTACCTTCTCCACTGCCGATGTCTTCTCTGAGAGTGTCGTAACGTCTGTCCCCATTTCTGTGTCACTGACCTCTCTGTCTGCCTCGCCCTCTGTCACCATCTCAACTTCTCCTGCTGCTCCTTCCTCTTCGACCATTACTGCGTCTCAGCCTCCCACAGAGGCTGAGCGTCTTTTCGTGAGCACATCACCACATCCCCACCCGGTAGTCGCACCAGTTATTTACGGTAGCCGTGCGAGGCAGCCCCGTTTCTCACCTGTTCGACCCTCTGCCCCACCTCCCCCCGACACCCTAGTTCAGCACGTCCGTGCTCTTGAGGGGGCTGTTAGTGGGCTCAAAGGGGATTTTTGGGCTCTCTCTCTACTACCGTCGCTGCTGTACAGAGGCACGTCGCTTTACTTCCGGAAATTCAGGCTAGCTTGAACCAGATTCTTGCACGTCTGTCACAGCCACCACCACCGCGACCACCACCTCCACCACAGGACAGTGCTGGTGCTCCACCGCCCACTTAGGCACACACTGGATGCCTCTCATACTTTTGTTGCTGCTATTCTGGATATTTTCTGCCTGCTGATTTTGCACCCCTCCTCCACACACGTTTTAGTCACCATTTTGCTCATATCTGTCTATATCACTTTGGGAGAGAGGAGGTATTTTTGGGGACACCTATATAGCACCATTTTGATCTCTGCATGCATCACTTGCATACCCATCTCATTTTTATTTTATTTTCATCATGCATGCATTCTCACCCACCCCACCCATATCATTTCTCTCGGTGTGCCACAGTTTGCACATTGAGGACACTGTGCAGTTTAGCTTGGGGGAGTGAGTGTCTCACGCACTTTTTATTTTTCTTCACTTTTACTTTTATTTTTTTCCACCTTTCTTTATTTTACACTTATTTTCACCCACTTTTTCATTTTTTTCTCATGCATCACGTTTTCTTACTTTTTTGTGTGCTGCATATGTACAGTAGTTTTTATTTTCCTTTTATCCTTATTTCCTTTACCTTTTTTGCTAGAGATGAATTTTCTGTGATGATGATGACGATGTATTAGCTTATCTCTATATGCTTATTATCTTGTCATGCGATCGCTTTTATTTCAGATATCATATGCCATGCTTGCTATGCATTCGAGATAGTAACCCGCACTTTGTTATATGAATATGGATGAAATTCTTCTATTAGCTTAGTCTGATGATTTATATAGTATACTCTTCATAAAAAACACACCAAGCTTCACGCATTAACTGCCTATATTTGGAGTACTGCTTTGTTATCTGATATCACTTCTTATTGCATGAAAATTGTACGCTTCACTTTCAGATTGATTGAATGTATGCTATGTTGATAAAACTGGATTAGTTTACTTTCTGAGATCAAACTGAGTAGATTACATTACTCTGCTGAAAGTTGTCGTGTACATGCTATAGAGTGAACCGAGTGTTACATATTTTTATTTCTCCACATATCTTGAGCATTATTTCTATACTTAAAATCATTGGTTAATCTCCCTTTAGCGAATACTATATTGGCATATTTCCCCGCTACAAAAATCCATGCTCCAACACCCCAAAATCAAAAAGAAAAAAATATTCATGTATATCTCTCTATCTTTTGATTTGGGATCACAGTTGTATATATTTGTATGGGAAAAAAGGAAAAAAAAAAGAGAAAAGCAAAGAAAAGAAAAGAAAAGAAAGAGAAGTACATATATGATCCCATTTCATCTTTCTTTCTTTCTTTCTTCCCTCTTTTATTTTTATTTCTTGGAGCTTCAAAAATGGGGAATGTTCTTATTGCCAAATTTGATGCCACCACGCTTATAGATAAGCTTGGGGGAGAGGATCCAATGATGTGTGAGAGAGTGGCTACTTGACTGTGCATGACAACCTAAGCTAGGTAATTTTCTATACTCGGTGAGATTACTAAAAGTTTTACGAAGTCCAGGAATTGAAACTTAGCATGCATTTCATGAAAACCACTCCTTTCTATTCTTATTGCTTCATATTGTGTGATACCTCTTATACTCCAAATAGAAAGCGATCAATTGAAAAGTGTGCGGTCTACGTTTATGTATATTGGTTTAAATGCTTCAGACGATGTTAATACTAGAATGATTTCATATTTCATATTGTTTTGATATTCTTGGGTTTCTATATTGAATGCATCCTATATGATCATGATATCGAGATAAAAATCTTTGGCATGTTTTTATTCGCCGTATGCTATTTGAGTAAGCAAGTCCACATCCTGAGAAAATGATCTAGCACCTCCCTCTTTGTTTCCTTTTCTATCTTCTTTTTCCTTTTTCCTTTTCCTTATTTTTTTACCCGCCGGGTTCGCCTTTTACTTATCTTCCTCGAGGACGAGTAAGAGGTAAGCTTGGGGGATTTTGATCGCTCCTTATTTTACCCCTTTTTCTGCATGTTTTCATGACGTTTTGATCGCCCATATTGCGTTTTCCACGATTATTCGACGATACTGCGATGCTTTTCACTATTTCTTATTTTTGTCGTATTTCAGGAGATATGGAGCGATTTGGAGCGAAAATGAGATCAAAAGATTTTCAGGCACTTCGGAGTGTCGCCCACAGCTTATTTGAGGAGTTAGCAACGCTAGAGGATGAGCGGAAGAGGAAGAAATTCGATAGAAGTTGAGAGGAGGCGAGGAGGATAAGAAAAGAAGGCAAATACAGCCCACTCGGCCAAGCAGAATGCTCATTCGGTCGAGTCAGAAGCTGCATTCGGCCGAGTGAAACGGATACGCACAGCGAAAGTTCAAAGTGCACTCGGCCGAACAAGGAAGTCCACTCGGCCGAGTGAGAAAGCTCACTCGCCCGAGTGGTAGAGGGATTTAATCCCGAGAAGCTGCCAAGTTACTGGAATTCCTGAGGAAGCCTACTCGGCCGAGTACGATTGCTTACTCGGCCGAGTAAAGAAGACCGTTCGGCCGAGTCAGCCAGAGCGACAGACCCCTGAAAATTTCATACTCTCTGTTATTTATTGGGTCTGTCACTCGGCCGAGTGACATTGCTACTCGGCCGATTGACGCTTTCCGACTGCTGCGAGGATTGCAAATTTTGGGATGCACAGGGGCAGTTTTGTCACGATTTTTTGGACGATTTTAGCTTGTATTTAAACCTAGTTTTTTTCCCTAGTTTGAGGAGAGACTTCTATTGTTTTTTGACGGCTATCCTTTTGTGAAATCTCAGCTGGAGATCATATGCGACAATTTAGGTTTGTTCTTTCTTGTTAAAAATCTTATGTTTATGAATTGTCTCTTCTTTGCAATGAATTGTGCTATGATTATAATTGTTATTTCTGAGATTTTCATAATGATTAGTGAGTAGTTCCGTCGTTCTAGGGCATGGGGATTAACCCTATGGACCCGATCTTTTGAATTGTGATGAAAGAATAGAATTGTTGCTAGGATTGAAAGAAAGGTTAGGTTTTGATCGATTTATTGTGAGTAGCTAGGAATTTCCATCGATTGGGATTTGCAAGAGATTAGATCCCAATTGATGGGAAGGCCTAGATATTCGACTTATGTTTATAATTAAGATCCGCTAGATTTGGTTTGCAAGAGATTGGACCAAGGCTAGTATTTTTATTATAAATCTATACTAATATTTGTTTGCAAGAGATTGGACGAATACGAACTATCATAACCTAGGTTGTAGCTCGAGTTTGCACGAGAGTGGGCTCGAGTTGCGATTGGACGATGATGTCGATCTTCACGCTAGTGGCATAGTTTAGGGTTTACACGAGAGTGGGCCCTAATCTAGGTTGCTATAGACCGGCAATAGCGCGAGAGCGTGAGCTTGGTTCTACATTAAGTTGCGAGTTCACCTTCATTCAAGCCATGCAACATTAATATTCATAATTCATAAGGATGAGAGACGGTCCGTAGTGGGGTTTTCCTATCCCTAGACGTTTTTATTATATTGATATCATTTGCTATTTGAACGATTGTGACAACAACATCAAAACTATTCGTATTCTCTTGATAGCTTGGTAATCAAAGTAGGATACTGTCATTTGTCATCCCTGTGTTCGATACCAGCTCGCCACTACACCGTGCGCTTACGGTAAGACAACAAGTTGTTTTCTGGGTGTATATCCGGGCACGATCAAGTTTTTGGCGCCGTTGCTGGGGAGTGGACCTCTCTGCTGTCTTGCTTAGACCACCGGGCCCCACTTCACTCTCCATAGATGTTATGGCCCAGATGAGGATGCTGCATCCTCATGGTCAGCACCACTGGGTGTGGCTACATGGTCCCCACAGTGCCGATTATATGATTCTTCTGAGCCCTGCTCGGACACATATTGGACTCGTCGGCGGGGAGTGGATTCCAGCGATGGATCTCCTTATCCCCGCCGCGTACGTGCTTGAGCCTGAGGGTGCTCAGCAGGAGCCCCTCCTTCCACCCCTGGACCCTGTGATACCTCAGCCAGCACCCGCTTCGTCTGCACCTCCCGACACCTCTGTCCACACTTCTGTCAGTGTCGGGAGTACACTAGCTGAGTCCACCACCACCACCACCACTGTACCGATATCCATTGACCCCATTTCTGCTGTGAGCCCCGAGTGCCCCACCACCATTATTGAGAGCGGTGTGCCCTCTTTTGTCTCCGCAGTGGAGACCCTCTCCTCTTTGTTATTCTCGACCCCTGGGGAGTCATTTCCTTCGCACTTCACGACCTCCCCAGTCGTCGACCTTACCGTCTCCACTACCGCTGTCTTCTCTGAGAGTATCGTGACGTCTGTCCCCATTTCTGTGTCACCGACCTCTCTGTCCGCCTCACCCTCTGTCACCATCTCAGCTTCTTCTTCTGCTCCTTCCTCTTTGACCATTCCTGCGTCTTAGCCTCCCACAGAGGCTGAGCATCTTTTCGTGAGCACAGCACTACAGCCCCACCCGGTAGTCACACCAGTTATTTACGGTAGCCGTGCGAGGCAGCCCCGTTTCTCACCTGTTCGACCCTCTACCCCACCTCCCCCGACACCCTAGTTCAGCACATCCATGCTCTTGAGGGGGCTGTTAGTGGGCTTAAAGGGAATTTTCGGGCTCTCTCTACTACCATCGCTACTGTACAGAGGCACGTCGCTTTACTTCCGGATATTTAGGCTAGCCTTAACCAGATTCTTACGCGTCTGTCGCAGCCGCCGCCACCCGCGACCACCACGACCACCACAGGACAGTGCTGGTGCTCCACCGCCCACTTAGGCACACACTAGATGCCTCTCATACTTTTCTTGCTGCTATTCTGGATATTTTCTGCCTGCTGATTTTTGCACCCCTCCTCCACACACGTTTTAGTCACCATTTTGCTCATATCTGTCTATATCACTTTGGGAGCGAGGAGGTATTTTTAGGGACACCTATATAGCACCATTTTGATCTCTGCATGCATCACTTGCATACCCATCTCATTTTTATTTTATTTTCATCATGCATGCATTCTCACCCACCCCACCCATATCATTTCTCTCGGTGTGCCACACTTTGCACATTGAGGACACTGTGCAGTTTAGCTTGGGGGGTATGGATGTGGGGCCTAGAGCCCATAAACCACAAATATTACAGAGAAATGAAGGGGGTTTAGGGCCTACTAAATAAATGATAAATATGGAAAATTGGGATAAATATGGGGATTTATAAGGGGCAAATGGGGACTTTTGAGATTTTTATATGGGGCACAAAAAGGAAATCTTTCTTTTTACAAAACAAATTATTTGAGAGAACCACTCAATTTTATTTGAATTGACCCCTATTCGCATAACTTATACATAGCATATTATCATATATGATGCATGTGTTTGGATCATATTTATATGCATTGCATCACGCTTTTCTGCCACATATTCTGGGGTAAATTCTATGCATTGTTGTGCGAGCATTAGCTTAATAATTATGAAAATCATGCAACTGCTCTGCCATTAGTTATCTAACCTAACGGTGTATGACATTGTCCAGCGGTCTGAATAATTATTAAGCATTAAATTTGATATATTTTTCCTATTTTGAATCTCTGATAACTGTGATGCGTTATAAACATATTTAATGAGCACAAATTTTGCATGAATGGCTAAGTGTGATTTTGGATCTACTATTTAGTCCAACATTTTACTTTTCATGCACTTTTCTTTTTCATTTGAGAGAAATTGTAATGAGAAATAATATGTAATGCCCAAGACTGATGACCATTTCCATGGAGGCGGAAGCTACTCCTTAGATGAATATTTTCAATGGAACCCATGTGGTTTCCAAAATTGTAATTTTCTCTTTAATTTGTGTAAAATGGACTGTAATATGGACTTTGGAACATTATTTTTATGTGGTGATTGGCCGATCCATGCAATTAGTTTATTCATTTAAAATTACATATACATGAAATAATGTTTTCGGTATTATTAATTCATGCAAAATTGTGCTTTTCTAGATAAAATGGAAAAAATCGCAAGCGTCGATTTCGAAATACTGGATGCATCAGGGAAGAATTATTTAAGCTGGCAAGTGGTTGTTAAATTCCACTTGTGAGCTCAATCCCTTCTAGACACAATAACAAAAGACAAGCATATGACAGACAGTGAAAAAGCGAAAGCTATTATATACATTCGACGCCACGCGGATAAGACCCTAAAGGATGAATAACTTACGGTCGAAGATCCACCAGAGCCGTGGACTGCCTTTGAGAATAGATACAAATATTAGAAATATGTTATACTCCTAAGGGCCCGTTATGAGTGGGAGAACCTGAGACTTCAGGACTTTAAGTCCATAACTGAGTATAGCTCAGCTCTGTTCAGCATTACCTCACACCTGAAGTTGTGTACGTGGTGAAAAAGTTTCATATGATCGCATGCTAGAAAAGACATACACGTCTTTCCATGAAAACAATGCGATATTGATGCAGCAATACCGTAAACAAAAAATCACTAAATATTTTGAGATGATGTCATGTTTACTTATGGTTGAACAGAATAGAGAGCTTCTGATTACCACTCATAACATGCGCCCTTGGCACGGCCCCCTCACAGAAGCTCACAATGCATCTTCTTCCAAAAAGAAGAAATACAATAAAAGGAAAGAAAAATTCCAGAAGGGGGATCAAACAAAAAGGCCAGAGGACAAGTCTACCAGTAATGGAATAAAGGGAGGCAGAAGTTCACTTGGTGTAGGAATGACAATAATAGAAATCAAGCACACATACCTAGAAAGGATTAGGAAGACCGGTGCCATAGTTGTGATATGAAAGGACACTGGTCCAGAGTGTGCAGAACTCCGCGGTACCTCCAAGATTTGTACAAAGAAAGCTTGAAGAAGAAAGCTGAAACAAATCTGATGACCACCCTTACGCCAGTCCAGTTCACTGCTATGCTTTCAAAAAATACGGCTTGTTTGAATTGCCGTTTTATCTTTGCTGAAAAAACATTGTCATGAGAGCCATTTATTTTTTTCCGTAAATATAAAGTATGCCTCTGAATAAATTAGTTTTGTTTTATGAAATTAAATGTGCGTATATGCTTTATCTTTTAATAGATTGACTGCTCTCATGACTGTTTAGTAGACAATGCATCAACACATACGATCTTTCAATACAAATGCTACTTTCATAGCATTATACCATAGGAAAGCCTAGTAAATGCAATATCAGGGCCATCAAACATAATTAAAGGCTCATATAACGTAACACTGTTGCTCCCAAATGGTACAGAAATAAAAATAAAGGATGCATTATTCTCTCCGAATTCAAAAAGAAATTTATTAAGTTTCAAGGACATCCGTTTAAACGGGTTTCACTAAGAAACTGCAAATATAAACAAAAAAGAATATTTGTATGTGACATCTCAAGAAAAAGGAACTTAATCCATACCTGAGCATTTTGAGAGCCTTTCATCAGGCATATACTATACAAAGATTCAGATAGAGGAAGCGAATTTGACAGAGCACCTGAAGTGTCCGATATCATCCAAGTTTCTACTTTGGCATGATTGACTTGGCCACCATGGATTGGTTATGATGCATCGCATATTATCCCAATCCTACGTGCATGACTTAAAGAACCAGAATATTCTTCAGAATGGTGAATTCCCTTGCATCCATTACTATAAGGAAAAACTAATTACAAGGCCATCTCCACTAAAAGTGGACAAAGAATCTCCAAGCTTCCTCGAAAGAATGCAATGAGATATATGTGGACCAATCCATCCCCTAGTGTGCCTTTTTGGTACTTTATGGTACTGATTGATACATCCTCAAAATATTCGTATGTGTGTCTACTATCGACCTGCAACCTAGCTTTTTCAAAGCTATTGGCAAAAATAATAAAGTTGCCGGTACATTTTCCAGACAATCAAATAAAGAAAATCTGTCTGGATAATGCTGGGGAATTCACCTCCCGGTCATTTTAAGAATATTGCCAAGCAACTGGGATAGAAATTGAAAATCATGTGCCACATGTTCATACCCAAAACATGCTGGCAGAGTCATTATTAAAAAGACTCCAATGGATTGCACGTCCATTACTAATGAAATCCTAGTTGTTGGTGACTGCATGGGGACATGCAATATTGCATGCTGCTTCGTTAATAAAAACCATACCGTCTAGATGTCAGAGTCTTTCTCCAATGCTATTTGCATATGGAATACCACCGAACATCTCTCACCTGAGAATTTTCAGTTGCACATTCTTTATCCCCATAGCATCACCGCAGAGGACAAAAAATCGGTCTTCAACATCATTTAAGGATCTATGTAGGATTTGACTCACCCTCAATAATAAGATACCTAAAACCCCAAATAGAAGACACATTCAAGGCACGTCTTGAAGACTGTGAATTTGGTGAGACAACTTTCCCCAAATTGGGCCCAGATACTGCAAATCTGGAGCTACACAAATAATATCGTGGGATACAAAATTATTGACCCACTATGATCTGGTAAACCAGCAATATGAAGATAAGATCTAGAAGAACCTACATATTCAGAATAATGTTCATCAGTTATCGGATTCATTTACTGACAACCAGAAGATTATCAAATTACACATCCATGCTGCAAATACTCCAGTTAGAATTGACATCCCCGAGCATGAATGCAATCCACCAGCAGCAGAAGTGTCTGTTCCTCAAATGAAAAGAGGCAGACCACCAGGCTCTAAGGACAAAAATCCAAGAAAAAGAAAAACTCTTGGAGACCTCGTGACAAAACCACCACAAAAAATGAGCTTATGTACATACCCTCATCCCTCCCAGAATCCACTGTAGAGGAAAAGCCGAGAGAAACTGAAATATCATTAAATTATGTACGAACAGGAGACGTTTTAGACAGAAAGAACAATCGTCAATGATGACTTCGCGTTTCATATTTCCATTTACGTCACTGAAAGCGACAATGATAATGATCCACATTTCGTTCCTGAATGCAAACGAAGAAATGTTTGGCCAAAGTCGAATGAGGCAATAGAAGCAGAGCTAGACTCACTTAAGAAACACAAAGTTTTTGGGCTAATAGTCCAGACACCAAATGGTGTCAAACCCGTGGTATATAAATGGGTATTTTCCAGAAAAAGAAATGAAAATAATACGATCACTCGCTACAAAGAAAGGCTTGTAGCACAGTGATTTTCCCAAAGACCATGTATAAACTATGAAGAAACATACTCACCAGTAATGGATGTGATCACTTTCTAATTTTTGATAGGCTTAACAAAGGAAAGATTAGATATGCAGCTAATGGATGTTGTGACTGCATATCTATATGGAAATCTTTATAAAGAGATATATATGAAACTTCCTGATGGCTTTTCACTGCTTACAAATTTAAAAGATAGACCTCGGGACGTCTATTCTGTTAAGCTACAAAAATCAGTATATGCGCTTAAACAATCAGGAAGGATGTGATATAACTGACTCGATGAATTTCTTGTACGACAAGGATATCATAATAATGAAGTCTGCCCTTGCATCTTTATAAGAGTAAAGGGAACAAGATTCGTCATAATTGCAGTCTACGTAAACTATCTGAATCCCATTGGATCTCCTGAAGCGATCACTGTGCTATCTTTAAGCCTAACAAAAGAATCTGAAATGAAAGACCTAGGCAAAACAAACTTCTACCTTGGCTTACAGATTGAACATCTAAAAGATGGAATCATGTTATACCAAACCACATACACAAAGAAATTTTTACAAAGATTTCACATTGATCAATGTCATCCATTAAGTACACCTATGGTAGTACGACCTTGGAAGCACATAAAGACCACTTCCATCCACTGGAAGAGAGGGTGGATATACTTGGTCCTAAAGTCCCTTATATGAGTGCTATTGGAGAACTTTTATACCTGGCCAACTGTATGTGTTTCGATATAGCGTTCGCAGTAAATTTACTAGCCAGATACAGTGTAGCACCCACAAAGCACAACTAAACTGGGGATAAGCACCTTCTGTGCTACCTCCAACATTCAACAGAGTTGGGATTGTTTTACAAAATAGAATCATCCTCCACACTTGTTGGTTATGCTGATGCAGGATATGTGTCTGATCCCCACAATGAAAAGTCATAAACAGGGTATGCGTTTACCTACTGTAAGATAGAAATTTCCTGGAAATCTGTCAAGAAGACCATGACGCTCATCTAATCACTCAGAGATTTTGCCATCCGTGAAGCAGGCAGAGAATGCATTTGGCAACGCTCAGTTGTACATCACATCTTTGAGGCGATCGGAATGAAGACTGGTGACCTTCAACCTACCACTATGTTCAAGAACAACGCTGCTTGTATTGCTTAGTTACGAGGTGTCACGCCCCGCTCTCCCAAGTACGAAAGTTGCGTAACTGACTAGGCTACAGTAGTATTCAGACATTGGGCTTCGAGCCCCTAACATCCAAATACTACTAGGCATTAATTGTGATTAAATAAAACCGTACATGCAGGCCCACTACAATAAACTGGAATAGTACAGAAAGTAAAGTACAGAGCTCCAACAAAATTAAAATCTACAAGTACTGAAAGAAAAATACTGAACTACATCATATGTATATATATAAGAAGTGCATTAAACAACCCCCAAGCTGTACAGGGGTACAAAAGTACAAAAGTACAAAAGTACAAAAGAAAACCCCAACTCCCAAAAGAAACCAAAAGGAGTCCACACCTGGCACAACACACTCCCTAGTCCACCCCAATGAAATCTGAAGTCTCCATCTATGACTGGGAAGATGAAGTAGTCTGCTGTACACAAGTTTGCCCTGGCGTTTCTACCTCTGAACCTGAAAGACGTAGTGGAACACGTCAACGCGTGACCCAGTAGGAAACTTAACTAAACTAAGTGGGACTCGGTTTTAGAACCGGGCTACCTATCTAGGGAGTGGTCTACAGAAATAATTGGGTTCACAAACATACAAAAGTAAATACATCATAGCATTCTAAGCTGAAAGTAAACTGAGGCACAAGTCAACATGAGATGACAACATTTATGGGTTGATGTTAGTTATATTAAGGTTATCAATTTAAATATTCGGGAACCCGTGTAAAAGTATGACACTTAAGGAGCTGGACTTCACCCATGG
Organism: Scilla litardierei; assembly: GCA_030789695.1. Lineage (NCBI taxonomy): Eukaryota > Viridiplantae > Streptophyta > Magnoliopsida > Asparagales > Asparagaceae > Scilla > Scilla litardierei. The sequence goes on along the minus strand of CM061142.1, from coordinate 602,894,141 downwards.
TGAATGAAAAGTGGTACCCCAAACAGCGACACGAGCACTGCAGGGGCCTCTCGTAACTCCCTCTTTCGGGAGTGAGACAATTCTCGGTTTTTCTGGGCAAACGAAGAAAACCATCAGTTATCTAATAGTGCATCATGAATACACCACCGGCCTCTCTAACTCTAGCCAACTCCCCCTTTCGGGAGTACAAGTGAGAATTAAATGTGTGTCCACTCCTTAACGCCTACTTTTTACACATGTCCCCCCAAACCTATGTCTAAGGTTTCACCCATTTTAGAATGGACTGAAGACTCCAGCCTTTTGCACTCATCTCACTCTTAATTTCATCATTTCATATTTCCTTTACATCATATAACATGGATATGTCATCATATACATTTATCATTTCTTTTCATTTTCAATTTCAGATGAAGTTTGCATAGGAAATAACATGTCTTCCTTTCATGATCAATTTTCATATAAACCATTCAACAAGAATATGAGTTTCTTTTTATCACATATGAAACATAATGGAAAGTACATACATCATGGGGTTTTTATTCACAATCTCAACATGGATTTATAACATATGAATTGAAATATACTTAACATGAAAGGCATAACTTTGCATGAAACTTGCATGACATGGTAGCATAGTCCAAACAATAAAACAAGTTCAACTCTATCTCTGGATCTAGGCCACACGACTGTCTGGGGCCTCCACACAGCCGTCTGGAGATAAACTGATAAGGCTACAAGTATTTCCACACGATCATGTGGCTTCATCCACATGGCAGTGTGATACTGAATGGTTTGAAAGGCAAACAACACGGCTACACGACCGTGTGACTATCTCACACGGTCGTGTGAGGCAGCATTAGTCGGAGCTCAAGAAGTAACTCCACACTGTCGTTTCAAGTTCGATACGACCGTGTGTATTGAGGAAAGCCCGATTCACTCTTTCTACGTCTAAGTCGACGTGTTACGATGATAAAAAGGGTCAACACGACCATGTCCAAGGCTATACAGCCGTGTGGGGCTAAAAGATGTCTACACGATCGAAGAACAACCGTGTGCCGCTCTAATGGGTCGAACGATAACCACGCAGTGAGACTCGACCGTGTGGGTAACGACACGACCCTCACACGGCCTTAACTCGGCTGTGTGGTTTCTTCCTGTTGTCGATTCTACTGCGATTAAAATAACTTAACGATTCTAAAACGAATCCTAACTAGTCCAGTTAAAATCCTACCTCTTGATATCTTTCAAACAAATATGAGGCCCTTCTTAATCCTTGAAGTCCTTCTGAATCTAGCTTCTCCTTCTTCCTCAACGAGATTAGGGTTTGGTGGTGAGTTGTTTTAGCTTTGGGTTGAAGAACAGTAGCAGCAATGTAGTTGGGTAGCATGAGCTGGGTAAGAAAATGAAGCTTTCTCTTTTTCTCTCCTTTTTCTTTGGATTTTCTCAAAAAAAATTCCACCTTTATTCCTAGCATTGGCATCATCATCACCTAAAATCCTATAAACATGCCATGTGGAGAAAATTAGGTAGGGGTTAAGAGGGTGTTGACACCTCTTAAGTAGGAGGTGTTGCAATTAGGAGTTTTTATGATATTGTACTTTAATAAATAAAAATACTCCTCTTAATACCTCATACTCCATCCTATACTAGTATTTCCCCCAATACTCCATATAGTTAATTCCAAATGGTGATTAGAAATTATTTAAAAATAATCTCTTCACCACAAAAATTAGGGAAAAAATTATAGAAATACTAAGAAAAATTTATACGTACACATACGTTCAAAAACACGTACTAATACACGTATATTAACTTTAGCATTATTACATCATATCCCCCTTAAAATAAATTCCATCCTCGAAATTTCAAAACAAGATGAAAAAGCCATTCTATACATTACCTCATATACATATACATCAAAAGATAATTATCATTGTACAAATAAGTGAGTGTATTTCTCTCTCATCTTATCCTCGAGTTCCCAGGTGGATTCTCCTGGTGACTCTCAGTGTCACATGACCCTCCCAAGGTTGATAGCCTTCCTACTCAACGTCTTCTGCCTTGTATCCAAGATGGCTACCAACTGCTGATCGTATGTCATATCTTGTCGTACTTCAATCTCGGAGAAGTCGACAACATGGTTGGAATCTCCAACATATCTCCTAAGCTAAGATATGTGAAACAGGTTGTGTACACCCTCGAGAGATGGTGGTAGTGCGAGTATATAAGCCGCTTCACCAACATGAGCCACAACTTGAAATGACCCAATATATCTCGGGCTCAGCTTTCCACGTCTGCCAAAATGAATCAATCCTCACGTAGGTGAGATTTTCAAGAACACTTGATCACATGGCTGAAATTCCAAGTGTCGTCGCTTCGTATCTGGCCAGTTTTTGTATCGGTCTTGGGCTATACGAAGGTTGTCCCTGACAATTCTCATCACATCTACCGTCTCAGCAATCATATCTGGACCCAAAAGTTCACGGTCACCAACATCATCCCAACTAAGAGGAGAGCGACACTTCCTTCCATACAATGTCGCAAATGGCACCATTCCTATGCTTGCCTGCTAACTATTTTTGTATGTGAATTCCACTAAGTGTAAGTGTTCATCCCAAGAACCCTTGAAATCCAACATACAAGCCCTCAACATATCTAGTACTGAAACTCAACTAAGTTCCCACGCTAGCCTGCAAACTTCTTCAGAAATGTGATGTGAATCTAGTGTCACGATCAGAGACTATGCATATAGGCACTCCGTGAAGTATCATGATTTCTTGTATGCAAGACTCGAATCAGAATCTATACTAATGGACAAATCTAACAGAGATTTGGAAAGAGAAAATCTTACCTCCATATATCTCTAGGCAAGATGGTCAGTGGACTGACCAACCCTAAAAGGAATGAAATCAGTCAATTTGGTTAATCAATCAATGATTACCCAAATAGCATCATGTCCTTGAGGAGTATGATGTAAACCAGTCACGAAATCCATCGTCGCGTGAAGCCACTTCCATTCTTGTATAGGAAGAGGTTGTAGCAGTCATGCCGTTCTTTGGTGTTCTGCCTTTACCTGCTGACAAACCAAGCACAAAGCCACACTCGCTACACTACACTTCATTACATTCCACCAGAAATGTTGTTGCATATCTCGATACATCTTGGTGCCCCAGGATGAATAGAGTAAGGAGAGCTATGAGCCTCCCTCAAAAGTTCATCCCGAACATCACCAGCTGGCACATAAATCCTGCTTCCAAAGCATTGAGACCCATCTTCATGAACATGGAAATCTGTACGAAGTCCAGTCTCTGTCTACTCTCGAATCTTCTTCAACTTCTCATCTCTAGGCTGAGCAGCCTTAATCCTCTCAACCAAGTCGGATTGGACTGGCAAATTCATCATTATTATCGACGTGCCAAGAAGGACAACTTCAATCTCCATCTGACGAATGTCTCCACAAAGTTCTCTTTGTACTGTCATCATCATCACTGTTGGCATACGGCTGAGAGCATCGGGTACGACATTAATCTTTCTAGGATGATACTGAAGATCAATATCATAGTCAGCCATCAATTCAAGCCATTTGCACTGTCTCACGTTGAGTTCCTTCTGAGTGAAGACATATTTCAAACTTTTGTGATCTGTGTATAACTTCACATGCTTACCCAGAAGAAAATATCACCACAACTTCAATGCAAATATCACTGCTGCTAACTCCAAATCATGCATAGGATAGTTCCACTCATGCGTCTTCAATAATCTGGAAGCATATTCTACTACCCTACCATGTTGGTGGAGAACACATTCCAATCCACTGACAGACGCATCACAGAATATTTCGAATCTGCCCGAGCGATCTGGAATTGTCAAGACAGGTGCAGTGATCAGTCTCTGATTCAGCTCATCAATCTCTTGCTGACATTCCTCTAACCAATTGTAATCAACATTCTTCTTGGTAAAGTGAGTCAACAGTGCAACAATCTTAGAGAAATCCTTGATGAACTTTCTATAATACCCAGCCAATCCCAAGAAGCTTCTGATCTCCGTGACTGACTTAGGAACTGGACACTTCTCTACTGCAATAACCTTCTCTGGATACACAAATATCCCATTTATTGATACGATGTTTCTAAGGAAAGCAACCTTAGATAACCAAAACTGACACTTGCTATACTTGTCATATAACAGGTGCTGCCTCAGAGTCTCCAAAATTTTCTTCAAATGCTCAGCTTGGTCTTCTTCAGTATTCGAATACACCAAGATACTATCAATGAAGACTACCACAAACTTATCCAGGTACTCATAGAAGACTTGGTTCATCAGCCTCATAAAAGTAGCCGGTGCATTAGTAACGCCAAAAGGCATCACTAAGAACTCGTAATGGCACCCAAGACCAGTTCATCTATCTCGTTAATTTCGTTAATTTTGATATGAGGCTGGTTAATGGCACACAAGACCAATTCAGTATTCGTTAATCTCGTTAATGTCACCCAAGACTTGGTTCTCTACCTCGTTAATTTTGATTCGAGCCCTAGTTTATCTTTTCCTATCGATTTCTTGTTCATGGCACCCAAGACCAGTTCATCTACTAATGGCAATTCCTTTAAGATTCCCAAGGAACCTAAGGTTAGGGTTCCTACGTCTCCTCCTACCCAGGGCTGCAAGAAACCTCGAACCAAATTTGCAACTCCGTCTTCTGAGCTTTTGCAGTATGCTGAATCTGAGTATGACACGTCTTTGTCTAGTAAGGAGATTCCCCTCAAATGTAGGCACAAACAAGCACCTTAGAGTCAGCCCCTAGCTTTGACATCCACTCCCCATGAGGATGAACCCAATGTTGAGCTTGAAACTCATGCTTCTGAGCCTCCTAACCCCGAAACTGAACATCTTGGCCTCATGAATCTTTGCAGCCCTCTGCAACTGCTTCTCATATTCCCACGTGTTGTGACGACATGTTGTTGGGGAAATATAATCTCATGTTCAATGTCAAGCTCCTCAAGGAGTGATTTATCACATACCCTGCTTTCACATCCGAGGATCTATCCCAGCTTATGACGATGACCAAATTGGTCGATCTCTTTCGGTATTCTCATGATGATTCTCCTCGTCCGTACCCCATGATCGTGAAGCTATTCTATGCAAACCGCACTTGCAGTGAATACTCTGAGTCTAGGATTTTGTACATCGTTGTTCAGGGGACCCTAATAAAGCTTGACCCCAAGCTTTTAGGGACTATTTTTAGGATTCCCTCCACTGGATCTTTACCTGCTGACATTTCCATTTCTTTTGTTGTTGATCTTGATCAGGTCATCCTTCGAGACATGTTCCGTGAAATTCCCTGTATCCTCACATCTGGGGTCAGATCCTTCATCTTCACTCCTATAGGTTGGGATGTCCACCATGTGGTCAAGTCCAACATCCTGCCTAAGTATAAATCTTCTGACCAGTCGTCCCATGAGATACTCAAATGCATGTATGCAATATTCTCATGGATGGAGGTGAACTGGGCTAGGGTCATACTTGACAGGATGGACCATATCGAGATCTCCTCCTCCTCTTCCTATATTCATTATGGATGTATCCTCACTCATGTATTTCGCCATTTTGGCATTGATCTGAATGCTTATGAGTGTGTCCCTATTGGCCCTCTTCTTGATGCTTCTGCAAAGTCGAAGTCATCTTCGGCTCTATAGACAGCAGCCAAGAAGAGATAGACTTCTTCTGGCCCCTCGTCATCATCTGCTCCTTCTGGTGATTCGTCGATCCCCTCATCGTCATCTGCACCTACTCCTGATCCCCTTCTTGTCGAGTTGGAATAGAAGGTATCTGTTTTATTCGAGCTTTTCCATGTATCCTTTCAGCACCATAAGATTCCCACTGCATCCCTTCAAGCATACCTCCAGCCTACTGCTACTGATTCAGGTGATGCTCAGGCCCCTCCTGTTGACGCACCCAGCCTCCTCCTCCTATCGTCTCTCCGATTCCAGAGCAATCTGATGCTGGTACTACTGACCCTGCCTCTTAGGCTCCTCAGGATGACTCTACTGTTGTTGTTGTCGTGAATTCTTGAGATCCGAAGACCCAGGGCTTTCAGGTTGAGATAAGAGCTCATTAGGACTCCACTGTTGTTCGGCTGGGCTGATGCTTCTTGACGACTGCTCACCCTAGGACCTAGATTTTTTTGTTAGGGTTGAGAGTCTCTGTCTGATGTATTGATGCGTGATGGATATTTATTGTCATTTATAGATGTTTTGTCTGTTAGTGTTTGTGCTTGTGGCACATTGGATGGTTGTTTATGTTGGTCATATATTTTTGTATGTGGAGTTGGATATCTTTTTGTATACTTCATGTATCTTTTCCATATATATATATATATATATATATATATATATATATATATATATATATATATATATATATATATATATATATATATATATATATATATATATATATGATTTAATGTAGAAAAGCTGCCACCTGATCCAATGGCTCAGGTGGCAAGACACAAAAAAGGTGGAAAGTACAAGCCCCCACATGGGCTTGTACTCGTGGGACCCCACCTTTTTGTGTCTTGCACCTGATCCATTGGATCAGGTGTCACCTGTTCTACATTAATCGCATATATATATATATATGATGTTTCAATTTGACTCTATTACTCTCTCATGTGAATGTCGTGCAATTTTGTCTCTTCTTGTGCTATTAATTGTATTAATTGAATGTAGAGATGAATTGCATAATTCATGTTCATATTAGACTTCCATTCCTTTAATCAACTAAATTTTTCTAGGTTTAATTAGTTTTGATACGTATTTGTGTGATACACCTTTGTGATTTCTCGATTTTCATTTGGTATCACATTAAATACATATCTCATTATTTATGCTCCCGTGATTGTTCTTTAGTTTAGTTAGCACTATTGTTGTTGTTTTTCTACTCCACCTTTTTGGATAATGCCATAGGGGGAGAGAAATAAACAAATCATAATTATGTGCTAATTAGAAGATAAACTTGAATCTAAGATTGAAGTTGCCTTAGATTCAAGGGGAGTTAGATATAATGAATTTGGATTCAAAAATCCTAAATTCCAATACTTGAATTCAGTTCATTCATGTATATCATACTATTGCTTTAATTTGACCATCAGATGCCCATATATTAATTGTCTACATTGATTGGCATCTATGTAGGGGGAGTAAGTATTCTTAAGCACAGTTATTTATCTTTTTGTTTATGTTTGTTTGTCATTACCCAAAGGGGGAGAATGTTGAGTATTGGACTTCTCCATACTTGGTTTTGATGAAGAGCAAACATAAATACTTGTGACTAATCCCCTACATGCAGTTAATCCATTGCATAAGCTCAACATGTCAATCAAATAGCAATGGATAACCACAAAGATCAATCAAAGCTCAAAGTTGAATATTGGGTTATCAAAGATAAAGAATGGAGTTTCAAAGTCTTCAAAAGACTTCAAGATCATTCAAGAGAAAGAAGAGAAGATAAAACATATGTAATCTTTTTATTCTCTTTTCTCTCTCATTAGAATGTAGCTTTGAAGTAGCTTACTGTTGGAGCTCACACACTTCACTATTTCTTGCCTAGGATTTCATTAGATTTCATTTCCTAGGGCTTTATCTTTGATTTCCCTTTATTGTGCATTTTGGACTTTCAACAGTCGACTGATGAACATTATACAGGTGCCTGTCTCCATACAGGCGCCTAAGAATTGTTCTTCAGTTGTCTGCTGTGCAAGCTCTATTTGACTTGATTTTTGGGCTTTCAGTTCTTAACTTGCATCAGGTGACTACTGTACAAAGTACATGCGCATGTCCAGTTACAGGCGCATGTGACTTGTTAGTCAGTCGCATGTCTCATCGTGCCCAAACTGCTTAAGTTTTGTCAATTTTTGCACTAGCCCCTGCAGGCGATGTAAGAAGGATTTACAGGCGTCTACCCATGGCACAGGTGCCTGTATATGATTCTACAGTCGCATGTCCAACACTTGCCTAGAACTTTGATTTTGGCAAGTTTTGCGTTTGTGCAACAGACGACTGATATTGGTTTCCGAGTCACCTGCCCATGGCACATGCACATGTGGATTCCACATCAGTCGTTCATCCTAGTACACCCAGAATTCTTACTCTCTGTCAACTTATTCACTTAGGTTATCAGTCGCCTGTAGAAGGTTGCTCAGTCTCCTGATGGTTTTTAGGCGCCTGTCCAACCTTCATCAGTCGACTATCCTACATGGTAAGTTATTGTTTGTATTCTCATATATCCTCTGACACAGTGCAGCAGTCGACTGTGGTTTCTTCACCAGTCGACTGTCTGTACTGTAAATTCTATCCGTTGGCTTTTTCCACATGGATTTCAAAGGGGTTTTTGGGTATTTTGTTTGAGGGTTTTGGTGAACCTATAAGAGAGGCTTATATTGTTCCATTGGAGACTCTTAGTCATTCTCTTAGAAACTCAAGAATTCATCTTCAAGCTCGCAAGCTCTCATTCTCTCCAAGCCCTAGAATCTCATTCTCTCTTGCTCTCCAATCTACAATCAAAGTGATATCATCTAGGCATTTGGTGGTGACAAGAGAAAGGGCTTTCTCTCTTTTTGGAAGAGACATCAACACACAACGCACTTGCTCCTTCAAGTTCAACTTCAAGACATTGGTGATTGTAAGTGTTGCAATTTCATAATTTCATATTTTTCGATATTTGATTCACTCTCGGTTTGTGAGAGTGGTTTGCTTGATCCCAAGTTGTGAGATTCAAGGACATCGATTGTTGTTTGATTACACTTGTAGGGTTGCTACAAGTGGGTTTAAAGAAAATCTCAAGTTAGGGTTCTAACTTGAGTATCCAGAGGTATCCGGGTGGAAGGGACGTAGAATACCGGGAACAAGTCGGGTTTGACTTGGGTAATCCGAACCCTTGAAACATCTTATTGTTTGCATTGATTCATTTTTGTTGATTCTTATTTCCGCATCTTTGTTGAATTAGGATTTTAATTAGGAGTAATTTCTTAGTTAAATTTTATAAACATTATTCAACCCCCTTCTAGTATTTTTCTTCATAGCCAGGGCCCTTACAACACCAAGTTCAAACAACTTACCACCCACCCACCCTTGTGGTTATACGTACTCTTTGCGACGATTACAATGATTCTATAGCCAATTGATTTGAAGCTTGTGTGAATAAGTGGCTACAAGAAAATATTTGATCTCAATAAAAAGATTAAAGAATAAAATCAAATCACTTGAGAATCAAACACCTCTTGATCCGATCTCAAAATATGGAGATGAAGCTCTATGGATTGAGATCAAGATAGGCTAGAATCATTTAAAATATTAGAGCAAAAACTGTAACGAAATTGGCCAAAACAGAGAAAGCAATGAGACAAAGATGAGCGCTTTGAAAACTTTAGAAAATAGGTTTTAAAATCACTTGAAATTCTTTTATTCTTAATGTTAAAACCTAGCAAAGCATCTCGCTATTTAAAGAAGATTTTTACACAAGACAATCATGGAAAATCTCCTCCCAACGTTCAAAAATCGACAAATCGTGTCATTCAAGGAAGCAGACAATTTCTGACTGTTGGGGCCATAGAAGTAGACTCCAATGCATTTGGGAGTCTACTACTAACCTAGGAGTCGACTCCTGGCACTGATGGAGTCGACTCCCAGCCAATGGCTGAAACCACTCTGGCTCTGTCAAGACTCCAGGAGTCAACTCTAGCTCATCTGGGAGTCGACTCCCTCCTGATACATGGACATGTATCATAGAGGAGTGTGACTCTCTCAAAATCCGTTCAAAATATTTTCAAAATAATTTTTATAAGTTTAAAACATTATTCTAAGTGTGTGTGGAGCATCATACCAAAGGCTTTAACATATCTAAGGACATGGACCAAAATCTATTATACATTTGACAGCGTTTTTTGAATTCTAGGGCTGACTAGGACAAGATAAAGAGTGGCTGGGATTTTATCTTGGTAAATCAATGGTTGAGATTGGAAAACTTAACTTTTGGTAGGAAAACTGTCTTGGGAACCAACACTTTGAAATTAGAAGTGTCTTGGGAAAGATTGTGGAGATTAAATTTAGGAGGAAAGTGCCTTGGGAACCTAAACTTTGAAATTAGAAGTGCTTTAGGAAAGATTGTGGAGATTAAATTGGGGGGAAATGTGCTTTGGGAACCTAAACTTTGAAATTAAAAGTGCCTTGGGAAAGATTATGGACAAGCATGATCCATTAAATTAAACAAAATAAAAAATTTAGCGTAAAACAATTTAGCGGAACAACAAATTAGCGTAAAAATACCATGAGGTTTGTTGCGCCCCGCACTGAAGGCGACCGCGCAATTTTTTTACGCTTATTTGTCGTTCCGCGTCGAAGGCGTCCGTGCCGAATTTGTTGTTCCGCGCCGAAGGTGCCGTGTCGCTAAATATTTTTACGCTAATTTATTGTTCTGTTAAATTTTGGCTGTGGAAATAATTTTTCGGGAAACAAAGATTTCACGGAGGAAATCTTAAATGAACCGTGCCCGCGGGCACGGTTATGACTAGTATATATATATATATAATACATCAAAATACCATTTGATGTAGCTTGCAGTCCATCTTCTCCATGCTTTAGAGTCTTGAGCTTTCATTGCCTTTGAGTGAGCTTCCTTCACACTCTATCTTGACCACAATCCCCAATTTGATTTGATTTCATGACTTTGAGCTTCATTGGTCAACTTTGCTCAATATTGTCCTTTGACTTTGAAAATCGTTTTGACACATACACACTCATTAAAATAATTAGTACAATCATTTGTTAATCATCATCAAAACTATATCTCAAATATCAGTATCCAACAACAAGGAGTCGATCTTCAAAGACTACATCAAAATTCAAGATTATGATAATTTTGATGTAATTTAAATTGTATTTATAGATTCATTTAAAGCCTAAGATTGAAGCTTCACACACTTAGGAAAACACTCTAAAATGTTTTCAAATTATTTTGAGAGAGTGTCCTAAGTTTTAATGGCCAAATATATGTGTTAAGGCATACTGGTCGACTAGATCAGACACCCAGTCGACTAGGAGTGATACCAGAATTTTGGGCTGTTAGCTTATCCGCTAGTATACTAGTCACTGTGCACTAGTCGACTAGTGTAGCAGTTGACTAGTTAGTGAACTCTAGTCGACCGGAAAGTGAACTCTAGGCGACTAATCCAACTGGCATGTGCTCTCTAGAATTTCTAGTCGACCGAAGTACATTGCCTAGTCGACTAGTCATGTCCTAGTCGACTAGTAACTAGTTGTTGGCCAATAACGGTCAGAATTTTTCTAATCATTTACGACCGTTGTCGGTGTATTTTATGCAGTCTATCTTGACCTGAATTGCACCATATATATTGAGGGTTGTAGGAGGAGTTATATATGGAATGAATGATGTATTTTCAATGCAAACAAAAGTTTTCAAAAGATTCTAAGCCCTCAAGTAAAAAATTCCATTTGGCCAATTGTTTTCAAAAGTCCTTCAAATTATCTTGGCCACTCTTCTTTGATCTCTCTGTGCTTTTTTCTTAGATTCATTTGAGATCAAAGAATCCTCCTTAATCATACTTTCACACTTAAACCTCAATTGAAAAGGCTATATGAGATTGTACTTCATTAACAAGTATAAGTTGAAAATCTACAAGTGTGTGGTGCTAAGTTTGTTGTTGGAAAAATCCACGAGTGTTGTGGTCCTCTCGTGAAGAGGTGTTGGTTGGAAATCCTCACTTGGTGAGGTGGTAAAAATTCTTACTCAATAAGGTGGTTGTAAATCCTGTTATGGAAGAGGCGTATTGGAAAGTCCTCTTGTTGAAGAGGCAAGCGTAATCTTTCTTCATTTGAAGAGTTGATTAGTGGATTTAATACAAGCACAGCTTGTGACTGAACGTAGCCCAGATGTGGGTGAAACATGGATAATTTCTTGTGTCTATTTGCTCTCTTTATGTTACACTTATACTATTGTATTACTTGCAATTGTGTTTTACTTTCTGCTGCTTCATATATTTGCAAGTTATGATATTATTGATTAAGAATCAATTATGTAACACTAATTTATTTCTTAGGTGAATTATTAGAGAATATTTTAAGTTAATGTTTTATTTGCATAACACTATTCAACCCACTTCTAGTGTTTTACTTGCAGTCTACATGATCCAACATTATGGACCTTGGATACTTTATTGTTCCTCGGGAGAAGAGTCACGCATCTATATTAAAAATGAGGGAGGATGATTTGACATTTGTCCCACATAACACCTTTGTCCCATGTGGCAAGGGAGAGGGATGTCACCTCATCATGGTTGGACACACTTGGGGGGTGGAGTGTGTGGTGATGTTGTGGGGTCCCCAAGGAAAAGCCCCCGCATTCCCCTTATCCGCAAGCTTCGCTTTGCTTTTTCATAAAACCCAAATGCACCTCCCTCTTTCCCGTATTTACAGGTTTGACTTCGGTCTTTTTTCACTTTGACCCCCCTCCCCATGTTTTGCACTTTAACACCTGCTTTTCCCTCATTTACCCAGAGACGATACGCACACACCCCCCCCCCCCCCCCTCCCACATTTTTCTCTCTTTTTCAATTGCATGCAGGTCCTGCATCCTGTGTGGGGGTTCCACCCTTATTTCCCTTATTTGCAAGCGTGCCGTTACTTTTTCATATAAATCATATGCCCCTCCCTTTCCCATATTTACGGGTTTGCCATCGGTCTTTTTTCACTTTGATCCCATGTTTTTTGGCACTTTTACACATGCTTTTCCCGTTTACCCCCAGACAATACACTCACCCACCCACATTTCTCTCTCTTTCATTTGCATGTTGGTCCTGCATCCTGTGTTTTTTCTTCTTAGGACCCCGTGCACTGTGCACTGTTTATTTCTAGTGCCTCTTTATATTAGCTTGGTCACCAAATAATCCTATAGACAGTAAGATTCCAAACCAACGGACAAACAAGAATCTTCTTATATTCCTAATAAGAGGAGACCCAAATACCAACCCTTATTGGGTTGGGTCAGCCAGTAACGGGCCAAACCCGCAACACACGATAGTGCCGATGCAGGTTGGATCCAACCAATCCGGATTCCCAACAGAGGTCCTTTTTGTTGTGAGTGAGGGAGACTTATGGTCTCCCCTCCCTCATTATCCACCATAACACCCCACTACATAGTAGTGGGGTGAACCTTTGGTATACTTGAGACTATTGGTCTCCCCTCTTCATATGATGAAATAATAAAATGGGACCATGGGATATTGGCCATGGTGAATCTCTTCAAACATGTTATTCTCACGATCATGCTCTAAAAAGAATTTTTTGAGCCACATTATTTTTCATCCTCCCTACAAATTTCTCCCTCTTGCGAAGGAATCTTGTAGTTACGACAAAGCTCTTGCGACGACGATCGATTGATTATCTTCGCGGAATAGCGGAAGCGGGGATTATATTTTCCTTTCTACGGACTTTATTTGTTCTTCCCAAGGTCATTGATGTAGAGGTAAAATTCTAATCTCGTAGATATAGATTATGGATCATATTCTATTTTATTACATATGTATGTTGATTGTATTACTCAAATCAACATATCAAAAAATAAAATAAAAAACCAATACTGTTTTCATCCAAATTCCCCTAATTTGGGGTTTATAACAGATTTTTTAAAAAACCCCCCTGTTTTCCCCCAAATCCCCCCCTCCCCCGAAGGGGGGGGCTTGATCCAGCCCCCCCCCCCCCCCCCCCCCTCGGGTGGCTCATCTCCGACGACACCCCCCCCCCCCCCCGTCGGGGGCTCCTCTCTGCGTCGACCCCCCTGTCGGGTGGGGGGCTCGTCTCCTCTCTGCACTGACTCCCCCTGTCGGGGGGCTCTTCTCTGGCGACACCCCCCCTCCTGCCCGGTCGGGGGGTCCTCTCTGCATCGACCCCCCTGTCGGGGGGCTCCTCTCCGGCGACGCCCCCCTCGACGTCGGGGGGGGCTCCTCTCCGGCACCGCCCCCCTGTCGGGGGCTCTTCGTTTTAGTCGCCTCCTCCTCCCTGTTGGAGGGGGATCCTCCATGCGCCCCCCCCCCCCCCCCCCCCCCCCCCCCCCTGTTAGGGGCTTTTTTCAGCGCCGCCCCCCTGTACGGGGATATCCTCCCTGCACCCCCTTTTGGGGATTTGAAAGCAAATTGGGGGAGATGACGAAATTGAGGATTGGAATTTGAGGATATGACGAAATTGAGGATTGGGATTGGAAGATATGATGAAATTGTTATCAGTTTCATTTTTTTGTTGGGGGGGCTGGATCTGATCCTAAACCCTATAGTTAGGGTTAGGAATATTTTTTGCAACACTTAACATATGGGCTAATAGCCCATTAACCCACTTATTATAAATAAAAATATAGATTTTTGGCTATTGGGCCTGAAGCCTGCAGCAAGCCTAAGGGCTTTTATTTTAATAATTGGGTTATGTTATCTTTCTATTTTAAATATAAAATTAACTCAGAAAAATTCAATTAAATCAAGAAAAATATCAGAAAATTCCAGAAAATTACTGGAAATTCTGAAAAATCTGGATAATTGATGTATTGCAATAATATATTCTTTTTAGGATGATTTTTTGTTTTTGGTCCATATCATATCAATAACATTACTATTTGCATAATTTGGATTAATTAGATTTTTTTTAATATTTAATAATTATGAAAGGTCCTGAGATCGCTGTGCTGTTAGTTATCTAACCTAACGGTGCATGATATGTCTCCACATGGCCCATGTAATTATTAAATATTTTATTTTTCTCCAATAAATTACGTGTGATGTTGATTAAATTAAATTTGATATGTCTGTGATGTTGCGCAATTATTTATGCCTGTGTTTGTTGCATAATTTATAAATTGCGTGGATGTTTAATAAATTACGTTGTGGTTTTTGGATCGGTCAGTTTGTCACCATTTTATATTCCTCGTATTTTCTTTTTCTTTTTGAGAGAAATTGTAGTTAGGATATAATTTGTATAAAGCCAAAGACCGGAGTTTCTTTCCTTGAAGACGGAGGCCAAATTGCAAATTTGTTGGGACCCCCAATGGGTTTCCAAGTTGTACTTTTCCAATTTAGTCTTTTATACTTTCTGGACTGTATAACTTTGGACTTTGGACTTTATTATATAGTGACTGGACGATCCACTCAACTAATTTATTAATTTTACATGAATTTTTAATTTATTTTATTAATTCATGTTATTTTAAATGCATAGATAATATGGCAAAAATAGCGAGCGTCGACACTTTGAAGTTCTCGATGCGGCTGGAAAGAATTATCTGAGCTGGCATGTGGACTTGAAGTTCCACTTGCGTGCACAGGGCCTAATGACCACAATTGCTACTCCTGTGCACACGACAACAGGCACTGCTGAGGCAGCTTCTACACCAAAACTCTCTGATGTAGATAAGGCGAAAGCCATAATCTATATCAGGCGACATATTGATCGGACCCTGAAGGCCGAATATCTCACTGTAGAAGATCCACTAGAGTTGTGGACTGTACTGGAGGACAGGTATAAGCATCAGAAAGATGTGATCCTTCCACGTGCACGTTATGAGTGGGAAAATCTCCGTCTACATGACTTCAAGTCCGTTGCTGAGTATAACTCAGCACTTCACAATATCACCTCACGCCTAAAGGTGTGTGGTGAACAAGTGACGGAAGATTGCATGTTGGAAAAGACTTACACATCCTTACATGAGAAGGATGCAATCCTCATGCAACAGTACCGTGAACGCAAGTTCACTAAGTACTCTGACCTGCACTCCTGCCTTCTCATAGCGGAGCAGAATAGAGACTTAATATTGGCCACCCATAACCTACGCCCTGCAGGCTCAGCTTCTCTCACTGAGGCTCACAGAGTTTCTTCCCAAAAGCAGAAGAACAA
Source organism: Scilla litardierei (assembly GCA_030789695.1). Classification (NCBI taxonomy): domain Eukaryota; kingdom Viridiplantae; phylum Streptophyta; class Magnoliopsida; order Asparagales; family Asparagaceae; genus Scilla; species Scilla litardierei. The sequence continues at coordinate 602,878,194 of CM061142.1, read as the reverse complement.
ACAGAATGGAAAATTCAACAAAGGGAAAGCCCCCTAAGAGGCAGGCCAGAGGTCCTCTCCAGCACAACATCCCTCCACAGAGCAACAAAATGAGGGAAAGAAGAAACTCCAGTGGAATAAAAAGAACACTGGACAGACGTCTTTTCCCAAGAATAATTGGGAGGATAAATGCCACAGATGTGGCATGACTAGACATTGGTCACCTCCAAGATTTGTATCAGGCAAGCCTGAAGTCTCCCGTTGAAACAAATCTGGTGGACAACCAGCCGACAACCAAGTTCACATGAGATGACTTCGAGAATGAAGACCTCCTAGACTGATGTCATATTTATCTATTATGCATTTACTTTATTTTTTATCATTAGTTCATCTGTAGTTTGCTTAATCTTTACTTTTTCAATAATAAATGTCTTCCTTTTATTAAAGTATTGATTTCATTATCTATAGATGAAGTGTGAGTGCCTAGTGGACAATGCCTCGACACACACAATCCTTCGAGAAAAAAGCTATTTTATTAACTTAAATTATTATGATGGTCCTGTCAGTACTATTTCAGGACTGTCAAACATAATTGAAGGATCTGGTGAAGCAATGATTATGCTCCCAAATAATACGAGACTAATAGTAAAAGATGTACTTTTCTCTCCTAAATCAAATAGGAATCTATTAAGTTTCAAAGATATTTGTTTAAAAGGATATCACTTAGAACAATTTAAGGGACTCCTGTCGGGTCTCTATCATACTCGTATTAAACCTATAGAAGCTAATTTGACTTTGCACCAGAAGTGCCTTTCATCTCCAGAATTCAAACTCTGGCATAACAGACTTAGTCACCCTGGATCGGCAATGATGCACCACATCATCACCCAATCTTTTGGACATAATCTGAAGAACCTGAAGATTCTTCAGAAATGTGATTTTCCATGTCTGCCTTGTTTCAGGGCAAATTAATAACGAGACCATCCCTTTTGAAAGTGGGATTACAGTCTACTAGCTTCTTAGAAGAATACATGGGGATATTTGCAGGCATATTCACCCCGCAAGTGACCTATTTCAGTACTTTATGGTACTGATAGATGCATCATCATAATGGTCTTACGTGTGCCTCTTATCCACCTGCAACCTAGATTTTTCAAAGCTTTTGGCACAAATAATTAAGTTGCAGGCTCATTTCCCCGATAATTATATCAAGAAACTACGTCTTGATAATACGGGAGAATTCACTTCTCTATTCTTTCTAGACTATTGCCAAGCAACTGGCATCGAAGTTGAATATCCAGTAGCACATGTTCACACCCATAATGGGTTAGCAGAATCTCTGATAAAGAGACTGCAATAGATTGCACGTCTATTGCTGATGCAATCTCAGTTACCTTGGATGCTTGGGGCCATGCCATATTGCATGCCGCATCGCTTATCAGAATACGGCCCTCTGGTGGCCATATTTTATCGCCGATGCAGCTAGCATATGGTGCACCTCCGAATATCTCTCATTTGAGAATGTTTGGTTGTGCAGTCTACGTCCCTATTGCACCTCCTCAGAGGACCAAAATGGGTCCACATCGTCGTTTGGGTATCTATATCGGGTTTAATTCACCCTCTATAATTAGATATCTTGAACCCCTGAGGGTGATGCATTTAAGGCACGTCTTGATGACTGTGAGTTTGATGAAAATGTTTTTCCAAAACTAGGCATAACAGTCTAAGAAGCCAGAAGCTTCTGAGACCATTTCTTGGGACACAAAGACTGTCTCATTATGATCCGCATACTAGTTAATGTGAAGATGAGATCCTGAAGATCTTTCATCTTCAGAATACAGTACATTTACTACCGGAAAATTTTACTGACAACCGGAAGATTGTCAGATCATACGTTCCTGCTGCCAATACGCCAGCTAGGATTGACATCCCCAAAAATGGATGCAATCCACCGGCAGCAGAATCGCCTGTACATCAATTAAAGAGAGGATGCCCATCAGGTTCGAAGGACAAAGCTCCTCGAAAAAGAAAACATCCTGGAGAAATAAAGATGAACCCTACACAGGATCCTGAGCTCAGACCAGCTACATCTCCCCTCCTACATTCCCCTGAAGAGGAAACTATATGAGAAACATCATTAAATTTTGTATGTACTGGGGAGGTAATGGACAGAAAAAGCACGGTCGTTGACGACGACTTTACGTTCAATATTGTCGTGCACATTGCAGAATACGACGATTACATCGAACTAGGGTCTCTAGCGGAATGTAAACATAGAGATGAGTGGCCAAAGTGGAACGAGGCAATAGGAGTAGAGCTGGACTCACTCTTGAAACACGAAGTTTTTGGACCAGTAGTCCAAACACCTGACGGTGTAAAACCTGTGAGTTATAAGTGGGTTTTCGTCAGAAAAAGAAATAAAAATAATAAGATCGTATGCTACAAAGCACGGCTTGTAGCACAGGGATTTTCCCAACGACCAGGGATAGATTATGAACAAACATATTCCCATGTTATGGATGCGATCACGTTCCGATTTTTATTAAGCATATCATCTCTGGAAAGCCTAGAAATGCAGCTCATGGACGTTGTGACTGCATATCTATATGGCAATATAGATAAAGAAATCTATATGAAAGTTCCTAAAGGAAATAAATTACCTCCAGAGATAGCAGAGAGACCTCGGGACGTCTACTCTGTAAGGCTTCAAAGATCATTATATGGTCTTAAGCAATCGGGTAAAATGTGGTATAACAGACTGACTGATTTCCTTGCACAGTAAGGTTTCACCAATAATGAAGTTTGCCCATGTATCTTTATTAAAAGACCGGGAACAAGATTTGTTATAATCGTCGTTTATGTGGACGACTTAAATCTCATTGGATCTCCTGCCGAGATCACTGAGATATCTGCAGGCCTAAAGAATACTTTTGAAATGAAAGACCTAGGCAAAACAAAGTATTGTCTTGGCTTACAGATCGAACACCTACGTGGTGGTATCATGTTACACCAATCCACATATACAAGGAAATTACTGAAAATTTTTCAAATGGATAAATGTCATCCTTTAAGTACATCAATGGTCGTTAGATCCTTAGATGTACATAAGGACCCCTTTCGTTCACTAGAAGAGGGGGAGGAAATGTTAGGTCCTGAAGTACCTTACCTTAGTGTCATTTGAGCACTTCTATATCTGGCTAACTGTACGCGTCCCGATATAGCGTTCTCAGTTAATCTTCTAGCCAGATATAGTGCAGCGCCCACAAAGCGCCACCGGAATGGAGTTAAACAGCTTCTGCGCTACCTCCAAGGGTCGATTGACCTGGGATTATATTTCCCTAAAGGTGGATCTCCCACATTAATTGATTATGCAGATGCAGGTTACAGGTCTGATCCGCACACCGAGAAATCACAAACTGGTTTTGTGTTCACCTACGGTGGTACAGCCATCTCCTGGAAATCTGTGAAGCAAACCACTACAGCTATCTCTTCCAACCATTCCGAGATCTTCGTGATCCATGAAGCAAGCAAAGAATGTTTATGGCTTCGTTCAGTGATTCATCACATCTTAGTGACTACCGGCCTGAAGACTGGTGACCTTAAGCCAACCACAATATTTAAGGACAATGCAGCCTGCATAGCCCAACTACAGACTGGTTTCATCAAGGGCGATAAGACGAAGCACATATCTCCTAAATTCTTCTGGACTCACGACTTACAAAAGGAGAAGCAAGTTGAAATACAACAAATTCAGTCTTGTAGTAATTTAGCTGATTTGTTCACTAAGGCTTTGCCTAGATGTATTTTTGTAAAACTTGTAAAAGGAATCGGGATGAGACAGCTGAGAGACCTACAAGCCTGAAGCTCATACGGATCAGGGGGAGTAACCTGTGGGTTGTACTCTTTTTCCTTAAGACTGTTGGTTTTCCCCACTGGGTTTTCCACGGCTAATGTTTTAACGATGCAAACAAGTTTACTCTGGATCCAGCAGTATCGATCCCATTAGCATCATGAATCCTGAAATATTCATATGCTAAGTCCAAGGTAATGGATGGGTAAAGGGGAGTGTAGTGAGTGAGGGAGACTTATGGTCTCCCCTCCCTCATTATCCATCATAACACCCCACTACATGGTAGTGGGGTGAACCTTTGGTATACTTGAGACTATTAGTCTCCCCTCTTTAAATAATAAAATGGGACCATGGGCTATTGGCCATGGTAAATCTCTTCAAACATTTTTCACTATTTTTTGCTTCCTTATTTTTCCCTTCAATGTACAAATGGGAATATCCAAATGAGAGCTTCAACTACTCGTGAGGAAAAATTTTCAAAAAAAATTAAGTGCATGTTTGGTTTGAAGGAAAAGGAAAGAAAGTTAGAAGTAAAACTATTTTTCGTTGTTTGGTTTAAAAGAAAAAACAAAGGAAAATGAAAGAAAACAAAGGAAAACTCTTATTAAAAATTTTCCTTGAGTTTTTCCTCTTCTTGGCCCAAGGAAAATGAGGGAAAACATAATTAGTAATTAGTTGCTTTTTTATATATTTATATTTTTATCTCACTTTCATGTATTTATATTTTTTAGGAAACATTAGTTGTTATTTTTAAAAAATTCACGAATTATTCATAATTTTTATCACAAAATCATGAATAATTCGTGAATTTTTGAAAAAATCAAGAACATTATTAACTTTCTATTTGCAAATTATTCGAAAAATTCGCAAATTATTCACGAATTTTTCAAATAAATCGCGAATCATAGACTAATTTTTCAACAAAAAACACCTTCAATATATATTCGAATTGTTCGAAAAAGTAGCGAATAATTCAAGAATTTTTAAAAATTCGTAATTCACAATCTTTTAAAAATTCGTGAATTATTCACGAATTATTCAAACTTCTTAACAAATTTGTAAATTATTCTGTACTATTTAATAACATATTATCTAAGAATCATAATATTTTCATTTCTAGCAAATTATTCATTACAATTCGCAAATTATTAGCTAACTTAATGAATTAAAATTTTTAAATTAAAAATAAAATTTTAAATTGTTATGATGGTAGAATGATTTGAATTCACATCATAAAAAGTTAAATTATTTTTTACTCATTTTCAATGAGCAACCTAATAAAAATAATTTCTATATTTTCCTTTTAACTTTCTTCCCAATTTTCTTTGGTAACCAAACATGAGAAAGAATCTCATTCCATTTTCCTTTTCTTTCTTTTTCTTTTTCCTTTTCATTTCACTTTTCTTTCTTTCATTCTATCTAAATCCAAGAGAATCCTTGCCATTGAATGACCTCCAACCATAATGCAGTTATCCGCAGATAACTGATGACATAATAGCAGACATAACAGAGAATTACAGCATTCACAGACAACACAACACATGAAATGGAAACTACTACTTGATATGTATATCAAAAACAAAATTGAGTACCAAAATACAACAATCTGAGTGAAAAACAAAAAAAACATCACGAAATCTCGAATTGGCCCACAACCGTGTCACATTTATATCAGCACGAAAATTGTGCAGATACGCAAAAAAAGTAACAGTGGTATACATACATATCGAGAGCTGGAGGTTAAAAAGAATGGTATATCGAAAAAATTCACATGGGGAATCATGGGCTATCAACCACTACCCGTCCCTCTTTCGGGGTAGAGGTAACACGAAGAATCGTCTGAGCACTCAAAGGAGAGAGCTTGGCATGGCAGAAGGCCTCCCATGAACTGGTGTTGCTTTCAGAGTCTTCGTTTGATGAGGATGTTTGGCATTCCTGGTAACGGATATGCAATTCAAGTGCAAGAGCTCGAGCAGCATCCCGTGATTCAGGAAGCTGGTCGCTAAGCTGAGATGCAGCAACTTGGATTAGCTTATCGATCCCATAGAATTTAATCCCTTGCATACCCTGCGAGAGGAAATAGCAATCAGCAAAGAAAACCCCAAGCCAGGAACTGCGAAATTGAGCATATAGGACTAATGCATAACCGATTTCCTTAATTCCATAACATATCCATGAGCATGAGGATTGCATTGGTGGGAGCTTTTTTAATTAATCATGTAACTGATATTGAGGAAGCTACACATTCAAAAGTCTAGATGAATGAACAGAATCAAAAATCCTTAAAAATGAATAACATGGAGAAAGAATGCCAAAGCTTCATAAAAGAAGTATTATGCAATTTTTTTCCCATCAAAATTAAGCTATATATCAGTAAAACGCCACTCGGATTTTGCTCCGGAAAGCTTAGTTCAGATTCTTCCCAGAAGTTTTTGCAGTTGCCTCTGTCGAGTTGTGGTTGTAATGGACTATGAGAGCTCATCAATTGTGTTGGCACAAAAAAATCAGATCAAGTAAGCTTATGACCATCACATTTACTTCCTATGGGTGTCAGAAAATCATGCTTATGGTTCAAGAAAGTGAAGGAAAGTTAATCAAGATACTACTGAGGAAGGGGCCATATGTGCAAGGCCAAAGCTGCAACTAGCGCATAACCTAGAGAACTAGGTCAAAGATTATAGGCTACATAATCTTACTGCAACCGAGCAGAAAACTAGCATCCCAAATGATTGTCCAAGTACATTCTATTTCATCATTCCGCTCTATAGAGGGCAAACTCCCCTTTTAAACTATCAAGCCATCCTGCAGCATACCTCGCAACGAACCATCCAATATGGATGAAAGGATGATGACATGTGTTTGTTTCTCCTATGTCAGAGAACCTTGCTGCAACCGTTTAACATGGTTCAACATGAATTGAATCCACAACTCATGCACGCCAATGTGGTAATGGTACCAAGCATCTCACCTGGGTCACCCTATTTTTCGATAACTCCCATTGACGCCTAACATGAATACAAAATTGGCAAGAAGATTAACGATTGTGCACGCCTGATTAAGGTGCAAGGTGTTAAAACAATTATGGCATGTATTCATGGTCATTGATTCAACAATTATGGCTTACATTCATGATGATTGTTTTCTTCATCAATGATGACCGTTATTCCAATCAATGCCTCCTCATCAATGCCTCCTTATCAATGTCGACAATAAAGCAACTTTATTAGCCCGGACGTTATCATGCAACGACCCGCCTATAAGAAGTCATTGAGGCAACATGAGAATGGGGTGAATCTATGAGACCCTACACTCAGGTATTCCTACACTCGAGATTTGATCCATCTACTTTATATTTCCTCCATATCTCGGCATGAGAACTAGCTGACGACCTCCAAACAGGTCGGGCATAGTTCTATCGAGCCTCTTCAAGTCAACCACTGACTTCAGCATCGGAGGGAATTAGGTTAGACCACAGATCCGACCCACACCCCCTGATAAGCTAGTGAAGATCCCGAGCGGCTACCATCAAAGTCAAGTAGTGAAGATCCCGAGCGACGAGAAGAAAAGAGGGATCTCGGGAATCGTGACTTTGGAATCGAGGCAAAAGTCAATCTCTGGCGAGCGAACGATGGATTGATCTGTCAAAGAACTTGGGGCTCATATCTCTCAACGATATCGAGCAAACAATAGGCTGTCTGTGGGTCATGACAGCACGTCGATGGGGGCCTGTATCTGACGGCAATATCCACGAGCGAAGATTGCTCGATATCAACTTTAAGGGGGTTTCAAACCTTCTTTGATCTATTCGATCTTGAGGTTGAAGGGGCATTTATCTCTTGTTGATCGGTGCAACTGCGTGCTGAGAGAAAAATATGATGGCGCTTGGTTTGAGGAGAAAAGCTGATGCACCGATTGAGATGAGACAAGTGTTGGTGCTGACACGCGGATCGAGAAGCTTTGATACCAATGGAGGTTTTGGATCAAAGAGAAAACAGAATAAGATTTGTTTCTAAATTCCGGAGAACAGATTTATTCATGATGATAATAGCAAAAAAAATCCTTCTCTATATCTAGTCTAACTCTACTCCCTTCACCCCCAAATAACCGGCCAAATTCTCCTCAACAGAACCTACTATATGTGAGAAAATCACGTAACTTCGTTGAGAAAATCTCTTAAATATCTCAACTAACGGGTCAGATGTTTATTAGGTCGGGTTCTATTTAATTGGGACATTGAAGACCAATAACCTTACATAATGGTTATAAGAAACCATTCATCATTTTGCGTGTCCACATACAAAGAATGGGGAATTAGTCCCATAGGTCATATCACATCAATTAAACCGGTCAACCTGTAACTAGATATACTTTCGAAAAGATGATAGACGTGTCTAGAATTATATTCTCTTAAATTTGACATACAGTTCTCAGTCAAGTTTGAACTTTCCAGTATCATCGCCAAAAAAATAAACAAACAAATAAAAAGGACATAAGAAATACCGTTCAAGGCAAATGGAGCTGATAATTGCTTTATAAATGATAATTAATATGACAAGAAGTAAGGACATCTAGAAGCAATGTCTACAATCTAAATCATCCATGTCTATCGCATACTTTATAGACTAATGCAGCATACTTTATAGACTAATGCAGCAGATAGAAAGCTAGCAAACAAATGGAATAAAAATATGTTACTGAGACTGGAAAATTTAAATTCTGCAAGTAAATTGGTTATTCAAGGATAAATGTATCAACCAGTTACCAAACAATGGCAACTTTATGGACCTCGCGATCTTATTAAAGAAAAGAGGGACAGGTGATAAAAGAACATTGGCAACCGGTAAGCTTCTCTTTTGTAAAGTGACAAAGTATGGGTTCTGCAAACTGCAACCATATCCAAATAATATAAAGCAATGGATCCAAAAAAAATCAATTAAAAAATTTGCATATTCATTAAACAGGGCATACAAACATTACCAAGATAAATGGGAATAGAGTAGGTAAATGATAGGATCCAATGCAAAACTGAAATTATATTTAATAAAAACGGCGAATAAAATGATAATTGGCTACAATTATAGGGGCAACCACCCTCCTAAGACGCCAATAAACGAGAACGTCCGCACTCTCCTAAGATCCCTCGAAGAACTCTCGAAGAACTCTCACAAATATCAAAATAATAAGCATCATCTCTCGGCTAGCCCTAGCTTATGAATAAACCCTCCTCTAAACAATTACAAGTTTGCCATTAAAATAATAATAAAGAGAAAGGGATCGAAAACGCCCCTAAGGCACGGCTAGGCTTGCGCGCGTGGCAGGCTTGCGGGTCCGACGTCACTGGTAGGTGCAGATCGCACCACTACTCCCCCAATGAGCCACATTGTCCTCAAAGTGGACGTCTGGAAACTGCTGCGCCATCACGTCCATGGACTCCCACGTGCTCTCGTGCTCTGGCAAATCCTTCCACTGCAGCAGAACCTCGCACTCTTCTGTGCTCCCTCTACGGACCCTCTTCAGCTCCTCTAACTCCAACCTCACCTCCATATCAGCTGTCAATGTCTCCGGAAGGGTGGGTGAAGGAGTGTGATCTATGATCGCCTGGCGAAGCTGACACATGGAACACCAGGTGAATAACAGACCCTGGGGGTAATCTCAGCCTGTAAGCAACTGGTCCCACTCTCGCCTCGACCTCGAAAGGTCCAAAATAACGCGGCGTTAACTTCTCATTCCTCATGTGGGTCAAGGATCTCTGCCTATATGGTTTCAGCTTCAGGTACACCATATCTCCTACGACGAACTGCACATCTCTGCGGTGTAGGTCTGCCATCGTCTTCATAACATGCTGAGCCTTAGCCAGATGGAGCTTCAGCTCCTCCAAAAATCTGATCTCTCTGCCAAATATCGCTCCACATCTGATACTGGTGTCAACTCTTGCCCATAATGCAGTAGATGTGGAGGGTCTCTGCCATACAGAATCCTAAACAGTGTCGTCTAAGCTGCAGTGTAATAAGATGTGTTATACCAGTACTCCACACATGCCAGCCAACGAGCCCACTCCGTGGGATTTTCTGAAATAAAGCACCGCAAATAAGTCTACTATACTCATGTTGACCACCTCCATCTGTCCATCTGTCTGCAGGTGGTACGTTGTGCTATGTCTCAACACTGTCCCCTGCAGCCTGAAAAGCTCCTGCCAGAACCTACTCAAGAACACATTGTCTCTGTCAGAAACAATGGACTTCGGAAGGCCATGCAAGCGAATGACCTCCCTTAAAAATACCTCCGCTACTGATACTGCGCTGTATGAATGTCGAACTGGTATAAAGTCCGCATACTTGCTGAAGCGGTCGACCACAACAAATATGACTGTATATCCTCCTGACTTCGGCCGTTAATCAATGAAATTCATGGAGAGGTCCTCCCACACTCGATCGAGTAAAGACAGCGGCTGTAGCAATCCCCCGGGAACATCGCCTGGTATTTGTGACGCTGGCAAACGTCACACTCTGCAACCATCTTCGCCACATTCTTCTTCATCCCTTTCCAGTAGACCTCCCTCGCCAGTCTCTAGTAGGTCTTGAGGACCCCGTAATGTCCTCCTATGGTGCTACTGTGGAACTCCTGGAGTATGGCCGGTATATATGTCGAAGTCCTTGGCAGAACCAATCTCCCCCAATGTAGCAGCCGCTCATCCTGAATAGAATACCCCGGGTACTCGGTAGATCCCTGCCGTAGTGCCGCCTGCATGCCTGCCAACTCCTGATCTTGCTCCACCTCCTGATGTAGTGGCTCCCAGTCATGGAGCACGGAAACTGCCAGCGCCGCCAACTCTGCCTCCTCTCGCCGTGAAAGTACGTCGGCCGCCTTGTTCTCTAGCCCTGGGCGATACTACAATCTCAAACATGTACCCCATCAGCTTTCGCAGCCACTTTTGATGCTCCTCTGCAACCATCCGCTGCTCTAATAAGTATTTGAGGCTCCGCTGATCTGTGTGCACCAGAAAATTCCTCCCCAACAAGTACGGCCTCCACTTCTGAATAGACATGACTATGGCCATCAGCTCTCTCTCTCGTAGACAGACTGCAGTCTGGCTCTAGCGGTCAACACCTGACTGAAGTACGCAATGGGCCGCTGCTCCTGCATCAATACTGCTCCCAGTCCATGTCTTGATGCGTCCGCATCTACCACAAAGGGCCAAGAAAAGTCTGGCAACGCCAAAACTGTCACGGTGGTCATGACCCTCTTCAGGGCCTCAAATGTTGTCGTCACCTCCTCCCCCCAATGGAACTGGTCCTTCAATAGCTTGGTCAGTGGCCAGGCGATCGTCTCATACCCCTCCACAAATCTGTGATAGTAACCTGTCAAGCCCAGGAAACCACGCAGCCCCTGAGTGTGGTGGGGCACGGCCAGTCTAGCATCGTCGCTATCTTCGCTCTGTCTGCTATCATCCCGTCTGCTGACACCACATGTCCCAGATACTGCACATGTGGCTGTCCGAATAAACACTTCTTCCTGTTCGCAAATAGCTGGTGGTATTGCAGCTCCTGAAACACGACCTGCAAGTGGTAGTGCTCCTCCAAGGTACGACTGTACACCAAAATATCATCAAAGAAATCGAGTACAAATCGCCTCAAGTAGGGGCGGAACACCTTGTTCATTAGGGCCTGAAAAGTGGCTGGTGCGTTAGTCAAGCCGAAAGGCATGACAAGAAACTCGTAGTGGCCCTCATGTGTCCTGAACGCCGTCTTGGGCACATCCTCCTGCCGCATCCTGATCTGATGGTAGCCCGACTTGAGATCTATCTTGCTGAATAGGGCTGCCCCGTGTAACTCATCCAGGAGCTCATCAATAACTGGTATGCGGAGCTTATCTGGCACCGTCTCCTTGTTCAGTGTCTTGTAGACTACGCAGAAGCGCCAGCTCCCATCCTTCTTCACTAACAGCACTGGACTGGAGAACGGGCTCACACTAGGTTGTATCACTCCCGCCTGCACCATCTCAGCCACCATCCGCTCGATCACATCCTTCTGATACTGAGGGTAACGGTATGGCCTCACACCGATAGGGGACACGCCCTCTCGCAGTACTATGGCGTGCTCGTGATCCCTCGGTGGTAGAAGACCCCGAGGCTCCTGGAAGACCTCAAACTGCTCCATCAGATGCTGCACCTCTCCTAGAATGGGCTACTCATTACTGGCCTCAGCGCCTCCCTCCTCTGTCAATGAGTACAACTATACTAGGTACCCTTCTCCCTCTGTCTGAATGATCCTCATCATGGTCTTCAACGAGACCAATACTCTGCATATGCTGGGACCCCCCCTTAGTGTGACTACTCTACCCTCCTCCTGAAACTCCATCCTGAGCAGTTTCCATTTCACCGTCATCTCCACCAACATCTGTAACCACGTCATGCCCAAGATGATGTCGGTGCTCCCTAGGTCTAGAGGCAAAAAGTCTGTGATCACTTGTATCCCATGTAGTGTCAGTACCAGTCCTCTGTAAACTCCCCGGCTGCTCTCCTTTCCCGTCCCTATCATGACACTGAAACTACCACAGTCGGTCAGCTGGAGCTCCTGCTGGGCCACCACTCTCCTGTAAATGAAGTTGTGAGTCGCCCCACTGTCAATAAGCACAGTCACCTCCTGGTCGCCAATCTCCCCTCTCGGCTTCATGGTATGGTTCGGTGTGAACCCTACCACGGAGTTAAGGGACACCTCTGCCACGTCTAACTGCTGACCCTCAGGCTCCACCTCCTCAGCGGTCTCATCCTCGACGTCAGCCTCATCATCATCGTCCTCGAGCAGCAGCACCTAGAGCTTTTGCCCTGTACATTTGTGACCCAGTATGAACCGCTCATCACATCTGAAACACAAGCTCTTTTGCCTCTTCTCCCTCGTCTCTGTGTCCGTCATCCGCCTGAACTGCCCCAGTCTGTGGTGCACTACTCCTCTCCCCAGTCTTCTCCTTCGTGGCCTGATCCGCTACCGTAGTGGCTTTCTGATGCACATATGTCGATGGCTGGCTGCAGGCCGCGGGTTCACTCCATCCACTCATGACCTTCCTTTCCTCCAACTGACAGTCCTCCGTCATCTGAGCGTACTCCATGGCCTCTATCAGCCCATGGGGCTTGTGCATGCGCACTGCCGCCCGGATCGTAGCCCTCAGCCCCTTCATGAAGGTGCTCTCCATCATCTCATCTGTCACCCCGTGCACCTGTCCTGCTAGGGCCTCGAACCTCTCCAAGTAGTCTCGTACCGTGCCCTCCTACTTGAGGGATAGCAGCTGCTCCCTCACGTTTTCTTGGTGGGGATCTCTGAACCGGTCTACCATCTGATCTGTGATCTCCTCCTATTAGCGGAAAGGACGCTTCGCGTCCTTTCATTGAAACCAAACGAGTGCCTTCCCATCCAAGCAAATCCCTGCTGCCTCTAGCTTCTGCTCCTCCGTCATGCGAGAAACTCTGAAAACCCTCTCAGCTCTGTTGACCCACGAAACGGGGTCCACTCCATCAAACACCAACATCTTCAGCTTTCGCTGCCGGTCCATGTAGTATGTGCACTGATCTCCTCGTCCCCCGCCATATTTAGGCTGATGGTAGTGATGCCACCTCTCTGGTCGTATCTCGTATCCTCCCTGCGGTCCCCTCCACTGGTCACCATGCCCCCATCGGGGCCCATCTCCCCGCCCACCGTATTCTCCAGTCTGACCCACATACTCCTCATAGCCCACGTATCCTCCTCCGTAGTCCCTGGGCCCCCTCATAGGTGTGGGGTGGACGCCCTCTAAAGTCGCCGTACTGAGGGTCAGGAGGGTTCTGAAAACCCCCTCCGACATCATAGTGCTCATGCCCTTCACCGGGATCAAATCCACCATCAACACCACGAGCTGTGCCCTCCGAATAGGGCGGAAACCTCCCCCCACTGTTGCTGCTGCTGCAACACGTCCCACCGCCGTGGGGGGGACCGCCTGGGGTCGGCGGGGGTCCCGCGGCCCTACTGAGGGGCCGCAGGCCCTTGTCGATGGTGATCGGGGCCCCAACGGCCCTGTACAGGGGCCGCGGGGCCCTGTCGCTGGAAGCCGGGGCCTCCGCGGCCCTGTAGGGTGGCCACAAGACCCGCCGGGGGCCGGGGTGGCTTCGCCGGCCCCTGGTGGGGCTGGGGGATGCCCCCCCCCCCCCCCCCCCCCCCCCCCCCCCCCGCTGTCCTGGGGTCCCGCGGGACCCCTTCCGCCAGTCGCACGTCATGGGGGCGGCGGCTAGGTTCGCCGCCCCCTCTCTTCGCTTCCTCCGCCTTTCGTCGTATCGCCTCGCGATAATCCACCATCCACGGTGCTCCATCTTCCTCCTCGTTAAATTCATCCTCTGTGTATGTGAGATCCTCATCAACAAGCTCCTATTTTTCCTTCCCCTTATTCAAAGGTGGCACCTTTGTTGCTGATTTAGGGTTCTCATCCCCTTTTGCTTCCTTCCCCGTGTTGGCCGCCAATTGGAAGATCAACTGAGCAAATTGTTCTTCTTGTCTCGCTTGCCTCGCCGTTAATTGGTCGATGGAAGTCGTCAACTTCGTAATGGCTTCCTCGTTCCCCGTCAAAGATCTCTTTACACCCTCGATCTCGCCGTTGACCTTCTCCTCCAATATATTAATCTTGTCCTTCGATCTTATTGAAGCCGCCATGGATCATCACGTGCTCTGATACCAAATTGATAAGATCCAAAGCAAAACTAAAATTATATTAATAAAACAGCGAATAAAAAGATAATTGGCTACAATTATAGGGGCAAGCACCCTCCCAAGACGACAATAAGCGAGGACGTCCGCACTCTCCTAAGATCCCTTGAAGAACTCTCGAAGAACTCTCACAAATATCAAAATAATAAGCATCCTATCTAATGACGGCTAGCCCTAGCTTATGAATAAACCCCCTCTAAACAATTACAAGTTTGCCATTAAAATAATAATGAAGAGAAAGGGGTCGAAAACACCCCTAAGGCGCGGCTAGGCTTGAGCGCGTGGCAGGCTTGCGCGTGTGGCAGGCTTGCGCGTCTGGCGTCGCTGGTAGGTGCGGATCGCACCAATAAACTTTGTTCGGATGCAAGCGTTCTCTTGCAAAGGTCATAATGGTAAATTGGAAAGAAAATACATCAAATCCTAGAGATAACATCTACAAGTTTTGCAAAAATGATGGTAGGAAATTAAAAGTGGACAAAAAATTGTTACCAAAATTGAAGGTTCGGATTTTTCGTTAATAATCACAAATAAGCCAAAAGATCAATTCAACCCAAGAGAAAATAAAACTTACAAGCCGTGGTACACTTCGGCTAAAACACATAGATGCTTTTGCTCTAATTTTAGGGTTCTTGTTCTTAAGGTAGGGCAGCAACTTCGGCAACAACAGGGTAGCAGAAATCCAAGTTGTCATTGCTATCAAAGCTGTCTCGGCTGCTTCACATACAAAGCGCTTGTCTTGTGAAGATTTGAGAAGCAACTGTATAAGCTGAAACCAGAATATATTTATAGCACCTTGATAAGCTGAATGGACATAAGAAAAGAGACATATACAAGGTTGATGCGATAGTTAAGCAGACAGAATCAGCTATCATACCATCGGATCAAGTGCATCAATCATTGAATCCTTGTAAACCTTGAAGATGTCAGCAGACGTCATAATTGCAGTTTTACAAACAGCACTCCTTGGACATTTCAAGGATTTCACAATCAGTGGAATCACATCTCCCCTGTTATCCAAGAAAGAAGAAACTAAATGGCATGAGGAATTTGAGACAAATGAAAGCTATATCAAGTTCCCGTGCATCATTTTCCAAAATGAAACATCTAAGTCCCACATACATCTTGGAAAACCACACAACAATAAAGCAAGACTTACAATATCTCAAGAAGCTTTTCTTTGTGATACAATGATATCTGGCGCACATTGTTCAGTGCTTCACATACCACAATCCAATCTTTTGATTCTAATCTTGTTAAAAGTGACTACACAATAAAGCAAGAACATTCCAAAAGAAAAGAATCAGGAAAGTGTTGCACCCAATATATTCAAAAACTCAAAGGGAAGAAAATTATCTCAAACACACAACATGTTATGATATATAGACAGTAAAGTAACAGTGCATACACCAAGACTTGTATCCACCGAAGGAAGATCGGGCAGGTTCTCAGATTCTATGTACTCGACTTCTGGGTTTGCAACCTCCCCGCAGTTACCCCCCGAATCAAGTTCATTCACTAAGGTGGATGATAGGGATGCATGGACTTTGTTCTGTCTCCTTTCACGAATTTCAGTAGTATTCTCGGTATCAGGTTTCGTTAACCCTCCCTTACTAGAAGTGTCACTTTTCTTCTCTAATCCCACAACTGGCAGTACATTGCGATCCCTAAGAGCTGTTTCTGACATCTTTACCTCAAAATCTGGATGAAACAATTCAAAATAAAGCAATAATACTAAGAGTGATGGAAATAACTTCCTCCACCAGCACGAAGTAGAACAACATAAAATACTTCTACCTGATATTAGAATACAATGGTTTAATGATCAACTGCCAGACAAAAATTTATGTAATCGAATAAATCATGGTTCAAACATTACAACCACCTTATGCCAAATGATTAGACTCAGCTGAGAAAAACAGAGAGGTAAACAAATTACTAAAAATAGCCTGATGCACAATCCATCATGTCTTATGTTAGCAATAATATTCATAAAAAAACTAAGAGATCTATGCGACTAACTTGAAATGAGACTAACTTGAAATGAGTATACGAACATATTACAAACAAATATGCAAGTATAGGTTTATTCAAGAAGAAAATTGAACCCATTCTATATATACAATAATGACAAAAGTGCCTATCACCACATAGCACAAAGCTATATCCAAATGGTAAAACCATGCACCGGTGGCCGATCATGATGTCCAATATGTAAGAGTTAAATCAGAAAGATCAAATGTTTTCCACAGTCTACAAACTATACGCACAAAATGTCACATGACAGACTCCATGCACAGAGTACAATTGCATTCTGCAAGTATCAACGCCTTGAGTTCTAGTCAACATGTTTAAACAATGTGTAAAGAATGATAAATGTTGTGGATGCACTTCTATGGCTTGCTATACTTCTTGAAAACTAGTTATTCCAGGGAAGTCTCATTCTTAGGGAGTGTTTGACAATTTGAAAGTGCAGGAATAAGTGAAATCACACTTTCATCCAACATGAGGGGACATGGGCAAACTTGGGGGGCAGGAGCCATGCCCCCTCCCCATCCTCCCTCTTTGACTTTTGAAATCCCTTTAAAATGCTATATAGCTTCCCCATTTCTTAATTACTATCTCATTTTATTATCTATTCTAATTTACGTAATAGAGTCAAAATCTAAAGAGAAAAGGCTTTTTAACTTTGCGTGCATGCTTCTATTAAGTAGATCTTAACTCCAATGAACTAGCTCCTAAAAATTGGTCAATAATTAACACGGATCCCTAACAAAATTGAAACTGAGAAAGTCACTTGTACTTTGGAAAGATATCTCCATTATCCAAACTGATAGTATACCACCTAAAAAGCCCACGGGCCCAACTCAGCAAATGGCCCGGGGCCCAACCCAAACGAAGACCCATGGACCTAACTCAGCAAAAGACGCATGCCTAAGACGACAAATACCCAATAGGACTAACTTTGAGACTGGTCACGAAAGGCCTGACCCACCTAAGCAGCTGCCAACTATCTATGTGCTATAACCTAAATGCCTCTCGGCATTTCCTATAGATAGCCCTCTCCTAAGAGGAGGATGTAATTGATTCTATTCATAATTTTTAATTACTTAAAGTTGTATTGCTTCTCTCTCCTAGGTTTTAACTTAAGCGTTTGAGGAGCCAAAGCTGTAACTCCTACCCAAAGTCAACTCGCTAACACTCGTGTTAGATATGATGTACAGATCAGATCACATGACCGTCTAAAGCGGGCTCGACTCAGCCCAAATGGTTCTATCTATCCATTACGTCATCATTGACATCGTCTATAGGAAACCAAACGCAACCATGCATAAAACATGGAACAACTAAAACCAAGAAAAAGAACCATGATGGAAGACGTGCCAATGATGGGAAGAATGCTTAGGAAAACCATACATGTTAAAAGATACATATATGACACACAGGCCTAATACAATAGCAATCAATATGCACTTTTCGCATCAAGATATGCCGTAACTGGATAATATAAACAACCTACAATGTAAGCACAGGTATTGCAAGATTTGCTCACCAAGCTTTTGATACAACTTCAACAGTCGTAAGAGGATCAAGAGAAATACTCCTAGTCGAGACACCCGTACTCGGCGATGTCATGACACCTCTTGCAGCAACAATGACAACAACAATTCTAACATCTGATTAGCAACCAGTTACATCTAAGAAAAACACCACGAGGAGAATACTCAGAGTGTACTGCTGTGCATGACCCTTTAGCCTAACTCCAAGAAGGGCAAGTACAAACATGAGTAGCATCTGATGATTGAAAGGCTTAGATTACATGAAAAAAGGTAAAAGGAAGACAACGACTTGCCCCTTCAACAGGCGGAGGCTACCATTCACCTTGTCGAGGCTAGACGTGCCATTGTTAAGGAACTTTTATTTACCCAAAGCTCGAGCAATATGATAGGATTGGATATCCATGGCACCACGATCAAGTTCACAACATAAGGCTCTTACTGCCAAAACACAATACGATTACAAATAATACATTTGACCCTATCTGTACCCAGAGAATACCAGCCCGCGAGGCACATAAGACGAACAGATGTGCAAATGCTAAAATGAGCCTGAAAGAGAATGATGAGCCAATAGGGGCGACGGCTAATTGACTAAAAGAGAATGGCCTATAAGGTAAAGACCACACAAGAGGTAAATTAAGGATCATTCATGTCATATCTAAAAGATAAGACATACCACAACTGAGGCTTTATTCGGAAAACGCCTACCTGATCTCACTTTTAAACAACCCACACATAATCAATTTTTCTTACAAGAACTTGAAAGGACTCGATCCCAAGTGTGATGACTCCATATTCATTAAAGCATAAGTGGAAGGTTTCCATGTGAGACGGGTCTTGATGAATGCCAGAAGCTTTGAGAACATCCTACTCTACGATGCCTTCAAGAAAAGATGAACTTGAATGAAGCCAGATCAAACTCGATATAGAGCTACACTGGCATTAGCCAGATCAAACTTGAAAGGAGGAATTTTATTCTGATCAAGTATAAGGAGCTAATCCACCAGGTACCTCAGCAAAACCTCCAAAGATGCAAAAAAATTCGCCATGCTCATATTAAGAAAGTTAATTGTGCAGTAGATGTCTTAGCAAGAAAGCTCCACCGATATGTCAATCATATATCATTATAGTGTTCTTCAACCAACCACTGACTATGTGTAATAATGAGACAAGTGCATGCTGAAAAATACCCCTTGTCAATCATGCTTTCTTAACACGACATGAAATACAAACATTGAGCAACAATAAAAGCCCAGATGTTGGTATAGTTTCTAGCAAAAAGAGCATGTTATGCCAACAAGGCTGATGAAATGTTGGATAAAGACATAGATGTGCAAATATCAAGATGAAAGACCAACTTTTATACTGCATTGAACCACCTAAGAACAAGCGATAACGTTGTCTTGTACGTTTCTGAGAATATAAAGGCGAAGTTTCACCTTAGCTGGAGAGTAGAAAATGACCTCAATGCCCAGCTCACGTAGGCCATTCCGCCTAGCAACAGATCGGAAATGACCTCATTACCTTATTATTTTACCTAGTCCTTCGGGACCAAGACCTTTGCACCCACCAAGTCCTATGAGACCAAGCCCGTGTACTCAAAGTTCTCCACGACCAAATCATTAGAAAGAGGAATGGCACTTAGCATCGAATCCATACCAACTTATGAGTGTTGGATACATTGACGACAGACTCTGCTGGACCCCGACAAAGGATGTAAAGGTGCTAAACGCTAAATCCGTACTAATTATATCGATTTGGCAATGCAACAGATACACTGCAAGATAAGACATAAAAGTTTATATCTTGACTTAATCAAATAGTTCAAAAGA
This sequence comes from Scilla litardierei, assembly GCA_030789695.1. Classification (NCBI taxonomy): domain Eukaryota; kingdom Viridiplantae; phylum Streptophyta; class Magnoliopsida; order Asparagales; family Asparagaceae; genus Scilla; species Scilla litardierei. The sequence goes on along the minus strand of CM061142.1, from coordinate 602,858,249 downwards.
GGGCATGCGCTAAGCACCGAATCCAGACCAACTTATGAGTATCAGATATGGGGATGCAGCAATGGCCAGACCTCAACCAAGGATGGAAAGATGCTAAACACCGAGTCTATATTGATCCAATCAATCTATCGATGCATGTGATTTTGCTTTAAAACATATTGAAACATGAAAAATGCACTAAGGCGCCAGACCCATACTAATGAATCATCAAGAAACCTTTGCAAATGAAGATATTCTCATTGTTACAGCTTATGCAATCGCTTAATTACAATAAGCAATTTCCTAATATTTTCATTAATTTCAAAGAAGAGATACCAGATCACATTCGCAGTAATAAACAGTGTCAGTACATAAGAAGCAAATAATCTAACTGAAGACTAGCTTATGGCAAAAGAAACAAGTCATGGAAGCATGCAAGGAAGAACAAACAAATCCATACTGGCTTACATGTGTCAAATCACCTATAAGCAACTCCCCTACAAGTGTTAACTCACTTAGCGGTGCCATAAAGACCTACGAGCAACTCACCTACAAGCATCATAAAGTTCTCTGTGCAATTCACCGACCAGCACTGATGTATAGATTCACATTATCTCTATATAATGGAAATCACTTACGCTGATCAATGCTATTACCGATGACTCAACAAATCAAAGCAATCAATATAAATCCAACCAGTTAATATAAGCACTTGGCCATTAGCATGATACCCTTAAAGAGACTTACTAAATGCAAAAGGACACATGAAGACAATACATCATCACATGCCAAAGCATATTATCAGTGTTAAACAAGAATTCAAACAATTAGCTTGCAACAATTATAAACGATTTTGGGTTAAACAGTACCACATCAAATACCAAACACAAGAGCAGAAAACAAAGAAGAAACAGAATGGAGGACTATAAGAGGATTATAAGAAGTAAAAAAGGAAACATTCTCTCCTGCCGCTACCAAGCATCAGTAACCATCAGAGCCTAAGTCCAAGGCTAATAGGATTGAATTTAAAGAATACCTAGATCTAAGCCTACAAGCCAAGGATAGACCAGATGTTGCATTGTTTCCATGGCAGGGGTGCCTCGCCACCATGACGAGGGTGCCTCATAACAACGAATCCCCCCTCGACTTCTTCTCGTGTGTGTCGTGTTTGGCCTCAAAGTTCACTTTGCCACATGCTAGTATCATCTCCAAACTATGTGCATCGTCAAACCCATGGAATTTTGTCCTTGTGCAGAGGGCCTCCGGCACGATGGGCATCCATGTGACAAGGGCCCCCCGGTACGATGGGCATCACATACCAAGGGTGGCATCCTTGTACTGGGGATGCCCATCAATGAAGCCACCCCATGTTTGCTACACCTTTGCGCCCGTGGAGAGCCCCCAACCACACTCTTTATGGTCGATGTCTCGCCAAAGACGATCTATTGATGTAGTTGATGTCTCGATGTCGTAGCAACCATGCTTCCTCAGCTTGGCCACTTCCATACGTCAACAAACAACCACCTCCCAATGCCAGGGTGGCATGTCATGCCACCCTGTGCCGATGGCGCCCCCTTGTTTGCTTCATCTTTCATTGAGGTTTACTACCACGAGGAGCTACATCCTGCTGATCTCCTTACTGCACTGTTGCTCCATATACCTCGTGGACCGTACCACCGCTCAACCTCATGCGTCGATCCTCATTAATACCCACGCCAATGCATTCATGCACCAAGCACCACATGGAACAAGGGCGTCCCCATGCGAAAGGTGCCCCGGTATCCCCTTAAACCCACCTTTCGATGATTGTGTGGTTCACGTGGTTAATAAAAATCACAATCATGGGCCCTACATAAGCTTTTGTAGCAATGGTGGGCCCCACATGGTGCCCTATCACGATGAGGAGCCCTACATGTTGCCCAGTCATGATGAGAGGACATGCATACCAGACTATTTCAATTCACCATGGTGCAATAGAAGTTCGTTAAGCCATCGTTCATAACAGTGCGCACGTACAAAAACTAAGGATAGATATGTCCACGGTCAAGATCATCTATTATGATGCCTAACTCTAATGGGGCTAAACTATTTAGCCTTTGGAAGTTTCTCCCTTGAGCCCTAGTAAGGGAGGCAATGCACCCTTGACTCACCCGCCCATTGACTTGTTGGAGGCTATGATTTATTGAACGCTTTACCCAGCCAAAAGTTGGTGACCAACACATAAGACATGGTGGCATGACTGCCCATCTTTGTCCGACGCTTGCAAACAAGTAAAACATATTCACATTAAAAGTATTTGAAAGATGGATGTATGTTGTGCTCCATTTGTCCAAAACTGATGCTTTACCAAATTAAGGCTCTTCAAACATGAATAGGAATCCCAATAAAATGTACGAGTTAGATGGCATGTGTGTGCGTGTGCGTTCAAAAAATATACATATTAGAAGTTTTTGTCCATTCTTAGTAATTAGAAGTTCTTCATTCATTTATAATTGTGGTCATGGATTTGCAGATTCTACATGGCATCACTTATTGCATTGTGCTTATTTTATATCTGAAAGGGTTGACTATCTGAACTACAGGAACAAATGTTTCATTGAAATTTGAATTAAGAATAAGAAATAGAGCAGCCTAATTTCAAGTGGAAAATATGTAGTTTGATTGCTTATGAGTATTCCACGGTACCCCTCTTTGATAATGATGTGAATGAATTTCAGTATAAGCTTTTCCAGTTTTGTAAATCAAAATGGAATACATCAATGAAAACTTAGCTGCAGTTGTGATTTTTTTATTTCTTTGGAAGAAAAAATGTATACTGAATTGGACACAGCAAACACAAATAAATGGATAGCAAAATTGAGTCACAGGTTTACTGCCTCTAAATTCTAGCATATAATTTTATAACTAAGTTTACAGTATATGACACAATCTAAATTTACAAATAGTTTACAGATTGATATACAAATTGCTCCACTAATTCAGTTGCCCACACATCTAAACAATGTTATATGATAAGCCCACCACAGCACCAATCAAACTAAAATTTAATGAAACCATAAACACTTCATAGCTACATCAAAATAAAATGATTTCTTATTAGCATAGCTCCTTCCAATACAAACTTCTTGGTAGTCCGTCCAGTTACTTTTATCAAATTAATTAAGAAGTCCCCGTGTAATTACTTTAGGATTGAGATGCAGGTTTGCAACTTCTAACAAATAAATATATGGTACATCAATATATGTTTTACATTGACAATGATGATCTTGTAACCTAGTCTTAGATTTCGCTAAAATAACTGGTTTACCCAATACCATAAGCTAATGTTTGTAATGTTTGTGGAGATAACAATGCATACCAAGCAATCCTATTAAAATTAATATTTCTTATTGTTCTTCTTTTGTTCATCTTAGTCAGCTAGCCTATGCATTTGAGTGCTTATCTTCAACTTCACAGTATTAATATTTGCATGTGGGCGCTGAAGCAAATGAGGGAAAACTTATTTAAATGGTTTGGATGTGTCAATGGAGATTGGAGCCTAATACCGGTTAGGAGTGATATGATCAAACTTAATTAAGCGACATGGACTAGAAATGGATTCATAGGTTCATTCAAATATAGAGCTCTACTGCATTGTGTTTGTGTGCTGAAACTAAGTAGGTCATTGTGTCTATACGATGCAGCCATAAACTTCTTACAAGTAAACGGCTCAGCACTACTTATGCTTATTTAGTAGCTTATTTAAGTTAATAAGCAAGTTCTTGATTATTACAAATGCAAAATGAATTTTGTATAGTTTATGTCCAGTATATTTCATAAAGACATGTACATATCAACACAATTCAATCAAGAAAAAAACTCGTCATTCTACATGTCAGGATTTAAGTCTGACAGATAATGAACTTGAGCCTTGATGTGTTCAAGAACTAGTATTTATTGGCAATTCTAGTTAACACACAAACGAAATATCTTTCCAATTAAATACATTAGACCAATATTCAACTAAAGTACAGTTTAGCATGCATACTCAGTTAAAAATGATAATAAGATTGATGAAGACAATATCATCAATTGACCAAGCCTTATATCAGATTCAAAACACTAGATAATAAAATGAACACAAAAATTTAACAACCAGACAAGAAGAAATCAGATATTACCAATGCAACCACACCCGATCAAATTATATACTACTGATGCAACTACACCCAATCATCATCCAAAGTATCAGATCGCGCATCTACCGCATCAAATTTAAAGGGAAGAACAAGTAACGTACTTTCAGTCTAAAGAAAGCAGAGTGAGTTGAACACGTATAAGAAGTACAGACCTTGTTGATGGTGTTCCGAAATTAGTCTCGGATCGTAGGATGCATCGTCCTCTCCGAATTGAACATCCCCAGCTTCAAAATTGTCTCAACAAGCTTCATCAAAGCCCCAAGATCAATTTCGAATCCAGAACAGACTAATTAAACAGTAGATCCCTTGTTCTACCTGGTCACAAAGTTGAGAATTAGGCCCAAGTTCTAATTTTTTTTGACTGAAATTCATGGCGGCGGCTACGGAGGCTACGGTTTAGTGATTTAGTGGCGTCGGCTAGGGTTTGGGCAGTTGAGATGAGATCTGGGAGGAGATGAAGTAGAACAGAGAAATGTGAGAAAAGAAAAAAAAATAAAAATTATGGAGTGAACCAAACTTCAACTGTCATCCTTAGGCAGTCCCAGCGGGGGCTTTTATCAATGAGCGTTGTTATTCGCACCACAGAGATTTATGAATACATCACACTACTTTATTCATCACACCTATATTTTTAACATCAGATGTTTGGATTTGGAGATCCGAACGGCTCTAGTACTTTTATTCTTCCGTTCGGATCTCCAAAGCCGAACAGTTTAATAAAATATGTATTGTGTTCGGATTTACACATTTATTGTATTAGAGCCGTTCGGATCGCCAAATCCGAACGTCTAATGTTAAAAATATAGGTGTGGTGAATCAAGTAATGTGGTGTATTCATAACTTTCTGTGGTGCGAATAACAACACTCTTTATCAATATGCGTGGATGGTTTTTTTTTTTTTGGGGGGGGGGCACTCCCTTAAATGCGCTTCACATCTAGCGGAAGGCTTTTTCCAAAATTTGGGGTGGTGATTTTAGCCGAATTTTTCAAAAAATACAAATGTTTATTTAAAAAACCATTGTTTCAATAATTGATCACTACACCTCTTGATTCATTGTAGAATCTATACAGCCAAATCCAATGGGATATTTAAATTGAACTACGAAACGAGTACAAGTGCAACATAACATAACATACTTAATACTAGTACAAGTGCCAAAATCGCACTCCATCAAATGCGCTTCACAACTAGCGGAAGGCTTTTTCCAAAATTTGGGGTGGTGATTTTAGCCGAATTTTTCAAAAAATACAAATTTTTGTTTAAAAAAACTCATTGTTTCAATAATTGATCACTACACCTCTTGATTCATTGTAATCCATACAGCCAAATCCAATGGTATATTTAAATTGAACTACGAAACGAGTACAAGTGCAACATAACATAACATACTTAATACTAGTAGAAGTGCCAAAATCGCACTCCCTCAAATGCGCTTCACATCTAGCGAAAGGCTTTTTCCAAAATTTGGGGTGGTGATTTTAGCCGAATTTTTCAAAAAATACAAATTTTTGTTTAAAAAAACCATTGTTTCAATAATTGATCACTACACCTCTTGAGTCATTGTAGAATCCATACAGCCAAATCCAATGGCATATTTAAATTGAACTACGAAACGAGTACAAGTGCAACATAACATAACATACTTAATACTAGTACAAGTGAAATTTGTCTCATATTTATAGAATTTCAAGGCTCCAACGGATACTAACGGCTACTTTCTTTTTAAAAAAATTATCTCATTCAAATTTGGCCAAAAATCCCAACGGTTACATCAATAAAAAATTAATTTAACCCCAAAATCCCGTATTTTTGGTGGAAGGGGGGTTTCGTTGGAATGCATTGGAGGAGGGGGGCATTTTGGGCCGGGGGGTTTTTGCAAAAATCCCCCAAAATCCTCCCCCCCCCCAAAACAAAAATCCCCTCGGTGGGAGTGGCCTTATAGCGACATCTTATTAATCTCTCTCTCTTCCTTAAACGAGGGAATTACAATGATGCATTTGTCATGGGTGTCATGTGTGTCCACATGTACAAAGTAACATGGCACATGAAATGACATCTCATTCCTCAAACAAAAAAACACATGTCTCGCTTAGGGCATGTTCGTTTTCAATTAAAAGAGTCAAGAAAGTGGCACAAAGCACTGAACGCCTACTATAGGCGCACTATTCCCCAACTTTCACACGCTTTCCACGCTCACGTGTTCGTTTCAGCGTTTGGGTTTTTGGGGGAAAAACATCGTCGTGGCACGAGAGATTCTTGTCTGCGTTTGCTCCGCTTTTTCCGGTGATTACGATGTGGATTCTGCTCTTCGTGGGCTCCACTGCCTTTGCTCACCTCCCAAAGCTGCTGCTACCTTATCCTCTCTTCCATTCGACACCATTCACACCAACAAAGCTCCGATTTTGGGCGATTCTGAAACCCTAGACGGTGGATTCAAGATGAGATCTTTGTCGCTCTTGTTGGATCTGCATCAAGGGTGCCGATCTTGGATGTTTTGATGTCTTTGGATCTTGGAGCAACACTGACGCTGCTGTTGGCCATTTGGGTAGCATCGATTCCTTGCTTTCACCGAGCTCGTTGATTGGATCTGCAACTATGGTTCAGATCATTGCTGGGGTGGTTGTGTTGTCCCTTTTGTATACTTGTTATATTCTTTTGTTTTTTGTATTTAGTGATGGATATTTGATGGAATACGGCAATTTGTTGGCAGTGGGCCATTGGGATTTTCGAAACTAATTTGTCTTTGTTGTATTTTCATTGTGCTTATTATATGTATTTTTGATATGTTAAGGATTTCGGCACTGTTCAACACTTGTGCCTTGATATGTTGTTCTTCTAGCTTCAATTGTTAATTTCTACATATGCATGTGAGGGGATCATTGTTCTCATATGTTCACCACTTCCCACTCACCACTTTCTTCCTCCAACTTTCCAACCTTCATTCTCTACAAAACAAACATAATAAAGTTGTGTGGGACCCACACAACTTTCCTCCCCACTTTCCAACCAATCAAACATAAAACTCTATTTTTCTCTCTCCTTCGACTGACAGCTGACGACGTGATAGGGTCGTTCAGTGGCGAGAGGTAGCCCCTTCGACTTACGTCTGACAACATGAAAGGGTCGTTCAGTGGCGAGGGGGTGGTCCCCTCATCTTACGGCTGACGACATGAGAGGGTCGTTCAGTGGTGAGGGGGTGCCCCCTTCAACTGACGACTGACGACGCGACAGTGTCATTCAGTAGCGAGGGGGTGGCCCCCTCGTCTTACGGCTGATGACAGGAGAGGCTCGTTCAGTGGAGAGAGGGTGGCTCCTTCAACTTACGTCTGACGACACAATAGGGTCATTCAGTGGCGAGGGGGTGGTCCCCTCGTCTTACGCTGACGATGTGAGAGGGTCGTTCAGTGGCGAGGGGGTGGTCCCTTCGACTGACATCTGACGACGCAATAAGATCGTTCAGTGGCGAATGGGATGGCCCCTTCGACTTACGTCTAATGACATGGAAGGGTCGTTCAGTGGCGAGGGGGTGGCCTCTTCGACTTATGTCATGCCCCTTCCCAAGTATGAAAGACGAGACGTGAGAAGATCCACTAAGACTTGGAGCTGTGAAGCTACAGTCTGATAAGCGTCTGGTAACTTATTACATTAGCAGGTTCTTTGCATTACGACGAAACAACAATAATAATAAAGAAGGATAGACAATAAAAATTACCCAACATTCAACATCCACAGATTTTATTCCAACATACAGAGAGTCATAAGAAAAGTACAGAGCCCGAAAAGAAGGCCTAAGCATGGCCAAAACTACAACAAGAAATGGTGCTACGCACCGAACAACCTAACAACAACTACTAAGAAGGTAAACAACAACTAAAAGAGAGTCACCAGCTGAGACTAAGGGTAGAACTCCAGTGACCTTGAACTGGACGTCAACAAGATGTCGTCTTCTGCAACTAACTCAGGCTCAAAACCTGACATGTGACACCCAAAGATAAAAGGGTACATGTCAGCAAAAATCTCCAAAAGAAAGGGAGACTTTTATGCAAGGAAACATAAGGGTAAAAAGTGTACAACCAGCAGTTCTAAAATAATGCAGATGACATGACATGAATGCAGTAGTTTAAACATGAGTATGAATGTAGCAGTTTAAGATGAACATGAAAGTTAACATTTGCACGACACTTGTAGCAAAAAGCTATAAAACAAGATATCACGATTTCACGATGAAAACATGCATTCACATTGTGCACAGGGTTTACGCCTTACAGCTGAAGTTGCTGATCTGGCATACTTCTACACTGAGTGGTCGCTTAACCCTACCCCAATCCCAGAGTTTATGCCTTACAGCTGAAGTGGCTGTACGGGCACACTTCTACGCTGAGTGGTTGCTTAACCATACCCCTCCACGTGTTATCTTCTGGATCACGAGCCAGGAAGTGTTTTTCAATACGGCATAGGGGTGCACATAGCCTCAATCAATATGTAGGAGTCAAGATCCTACTCACTGCAGCTTACATTTTAAAGTAGCGTGTGCTACACATTCATGATAAGATGCATGAAATGACATAGCAAGATGCATGAGATGACATGGCAATAAGCAATTAAGAATGCGTACAGTCAATTTGAAAGTAAACGTGACAGGCAGCATGAAATGATAGCATAGTAAAGGCGTCGGATCTAGCTTCGTTGTCAAGCTAGATCAAGTAGGGTGTCGGATCTAGTTTCATTGTCAAACTAGATCAAATATGGTCGTCTAGGCGACTATCATTTCAACGCCTAGTCTCTTTTACGCAATCGTACAAAATGGCCTAAAACATGGCCTAACAAATTACTGTGCAATTTTCACTTGCCTGAACAACGGCCGTAGTCTCAGTTCAACAATGGTCCAGATTTCCCTATGTGCTCCAAATCAATCATCCCAAATCTACAGTCCCGTAATCATTATCTTCAATTAGCAAGTTACCAAAGCAATGAAAACACAGTTTTTATCTTGTTAACTTGTAGGTGTGGGTTCCTATGGTTCAGGTATACTTTAACACGATGCGAGAGCTACACTGACATCGGGTAGCGACGTCAGGGGTTGGACTCCGGTAGCGATCGAGGGTACGGAGGATAATGGTGACGAACGACGATCAATCGGGTATCGGTACGATCACCGATCAATGACGCGAAGGGGATGGACAGCGGCACATCGTCTTACGGCATCGGGAGGGCACGGACAGCGGTACGGGAAGCACGAGAGATGGCAGACAGATCTGTCCGCGGGTTCGGGTAGCGCAGATCTGAAGTTACGCGCGAATCTGAAGTTTGCACGTGCGTGGGAGGAGCTACGGCGGTTGTAGCGGCTAGGGAAGGACCTGCATGGATAGGGGGAAGGCCTGAGGGGCAGCCGATGGCAGCGGGGTGGCCGGCAGTGACTGGACAGCTCAGGCCATGGGTTTTTGGTAGGGCAAACGGTAGTTTTTGGCGCGTCTGTTTGCGGAAGGAGGAGGAAGAGTTGACGCGTGGAAAGCTAGGAGGTGATAGGGGATGTCGAGGGGAGTTCACCGATGGAGGGGGACAACCGGCGGTGGTCGGAAAGTGGCTGGCCGAAATTTTGAAGAGGAGGCACGCCAACAGTTTTTGTAGGGTGTCTTGGTGTTTGCACGCTATTTGTGGAAGGAGGAGGAGGAACTGACGCGAGGGGAGGCTGTCGGTGGATAGGGGACATCGAGGGGAGTGATCGACGGCCGGTGGGGGTTGTTGGCGGCGACGGCGGCGGCCGGGCGTGGGGTTTGAAGGGGGTGGCTGACAGCAGTTTTTGCAATATGTTGGTGTTTGCACGAAGTTTAAAGCAAGGAGGAGGAGGTGGTTGACGAGAGGAGGTTTGCCGGAGGTGGAGGGAGTCGAGGGAAGGCTAGGCCGGAAGTTTGGTGGTTGCCGGAGGGCCAGAGAGGGCTGGCCAAATTTTTTGGTGAGGAGGCGCCGCACAGGTTGCGTTGGGTTTTCTTTTAGCCTAAGTTACGGTTTTCATATAAGAAGATGAATGGTGCTATATAGCTCTAGGGTTTGGGTATTGTATGTATTATAGGAGGAGAGAGGGAGAGATAGAGGGGATTTGATTGGTTAAAATGGTGGGTTGAATAGCCCAATTAGGTGAGTATAAGGAAGTTGTTTTGATAAAGCATTTTGAAAGGGGGGTTTGTTAGGTGATTGGAGAGAGAAGTTGTGAGGGGGTGGGGGTATACTTAGGTTAATATGTGATGGAGAATAGCTAGGAAATATTTTCATGAAACGTATTAGGCCTACCTTAATTAGGTTAGTTAATTAATCAAGTTAATTAAGTTATGTGTATTAGAAGATGATTAGTGGAAAAAGTGGGTCAAACGGTGTCCGATAATTATAAGAAAAATACCGAGACGACTGTATCGACGAGAGAATCGAGACTAAGAAGATTGGTCACGGTCTAGGGCAACGGAAAAAGGAACTAAAAATAGAAAGGTCTAACGACGAAAGGGGAAGCTACGACACCTCTTCAAACAAAGTTATTTTGTGGGAGAACGACCCGTGAAATGACGTTCAAAAATAATTCCACAAATAAGTATTCTTCCAGAGGGTCACAACGGCATATCACATCATAGGGTTCGGATACAAGAAGAGATCAAAATAAATACGCGTACGAACAAAAGTACGCGCACAAAAAACGTACGATCGAAAAGCGACCGTGACATCCTACCCACCTTAGAATAAAGTGTAGTGCCCTGTGATAGCTACTGCACACGTACTAGAGGGGGGGGTGAATAGTACTTAAAATAATTAAGAGAGTTATTCCTAAATATTGTGCAATGAACAAACGACAATGCGGAATAAAACAACGATCAACAAGAATTAAACAACGCAAACAAAGTATGTTACTGGGTTCGGATCCACCCAAGTCTCCCCGACTTGTTCCCGGTGATCCTACGTCCCAACCACCCGGATCCCCTCTGGATACTTGAGTTAGCAACCCTAACTCAAGATTTCCACTATGAAGTACTTGTGAAAAACCTTCACAAGTCAAATCATACACAAAGTAATTTGTGACTCCCACAACCCGGGATCACAAACACAACTCTCACAACCGAGAGATAAACACTTACAAAATGAAAGTAAATGAAATAAACTCTTACCGTACAAAATCCTATGCCTTGAGTAAATCTTACCAAATTAGGGCAACGATGGATTTTGAGGAGAGAATGTCACCAAACCGAATCTCCACCAATAAGATCAGCGATCTAAGACTAGGATGGAGGATGGTGACTTTGGATCAAGCTATTGGCTTGGAAGGCTCACAATGGAGAGAATCTCTCTTGAGGAAATGGCTCAAAGAGTTGAGGGAGAGATTCTTGTGAGGAAGAGAAAGCTTTAGAATGGAGTAGAATAGCTTCTTTAGATTTCTCCAAATCTCTAAAATGGCAGCCTTGGATCTTATGAAAGAGCCCCTCCAACTATATATAGGATAGAGGAGAGAGAGAGAGAAAAACGTTTGAAGAAAAGCTCCAACGACTCTATTCTGAACCAGACTAGTCGGTCAAAGAAGGATCACTGACCGACTAGTTCATTAACTAGTCAGTCGGTGATACAACGTAGACCGACTAACGGTTGAACAGCCAAACGATCGAAGTACAGGCAAAGACAACTAGTCGGTCTAAGAAGACTTGCTGACCGACTAGTTTCACAACTAGTCGGTCGATGAATGTTCTTTGACCGACTAACGTCGAAATAGAATAGGCTGACTTCAAGTTGACTTAGTCGGTTTAAGAACAAATGCTGACCAACTAGTTTCTCAACTAGTCGGTCGACAAACGTTCTTTGACCGACTAACTCGAAACAGTAGCACAGGCTGAAAATGACTGTACACAACTAGTCGGTCTAAGAAGGATTACTGACCGACTAGATCGTCATCTAGTCATCCGGTGACTCTTCTTTGACCGACTAACTGTAGTGATAGAAAGAGCTGAATTAGAGAAGGCAAACTAGTCGGTTCAAGTAGAGTTGCCGACCGAATAGATCGTCATCTAGTCGGTTGGTGACTCTTCTTGAACCAACTAACATGCACAAGAAACCGAGGGAAGAAGCGATAGGCTTCGGGAATGTTTCTAATGGCTTCTATGATAATCCTAGCTCTAAGATATGAGCGAAATGAAGATTATAAAGTAAGTCCTACTCAAGGCTTAACATTCTAATTTATGAAGCTAGAAGACTATAAAATAAACCTTACGAGCCGTCTTCAAAGCTTCAATCTTCATTCCTCTTGACTTCAATATTGCTCCTTGAGCTTCAACGAAGCTCCAGGCACACGATCACGCGTATTGAGAAGTCTTGAGACGTCGCTTTTGATGTACGTGGTATTTTGGCAACGATCTCCATAACTGCGCTCACAAATAAGTTAGTATACATTATTTATGTTTGCTCATCATCCAAAACCAAATCCGGGGAATCATATCACAACATAAAGTTCGTCCTCGGACTTTCTAACTAAGAATATTATATATACTAGCCATTCTAGTAACTATCCCAAATCACATCACACTATAATTCAACCAGGTATAGACACTTCAAGTGCTTATATATGCACTAGATAGTCAAATATTAATACTACAAACATGTATACATATGCACACTCTATACTTATACCTATCATAGACAGTCAAAATCATACACGTACTTCAATCATTCATATAGTCACGTACATCCTTATATAACTATCACTCATTTATCACAACCAAGGTACACATACATACACAAAATAGTTTCACATTAGAAAATACGATCATAGTACTCACGTATAGATAACTACCTATGTACAAACAAACATGGATATACTACTCCATATATCTCCTAGTATACATCCAACATCAAACATATCAATACATGTAATCACACCATACAATATTAAATCAGGTTTACTATATCTAATATACATTCACCATTACTACAATTTCTCAAATATATAGTTATTCAAATGCACGCAGATACTTCACCATAAATTCACATCACATACAGTCATATAACTATATTCAAGACACACCACACATACCATAGTCACAAATACCTATAACTAAGCACATACCTATCCGTGCATGGTGCACGCCCACACACGCTAACATACTATTCATACATACCACTCATATCACTATATACTTAGCACATTCTACACACCAAGTTTAGCTAACAGATATACATCCAACATGGAAAAACCTTAGTAATTAACTATACTACAAGACCAACACCTGCAACTATATAATGGTATAGCCACCCACAATCATGTGCATAACACTACCAAACACAACCAATCCTATCATTCTACATACATCATCCATTACTATATTCATAGTGCTATACACAAACCACAGTCCCATGTAACAATATACTTAGAGTATACCCACTCAAGCTTGAGTGAAACTCGAAATCCATATCAGAATACTCTATATACATAACACGATATTTATACATATACCAACACCACTCCAATATATATATAACATCCAACGTAACCATATACATACCATAATCAGCACACGTATATAATCAAATACATTATCCCATATATGCATGCATCGTATAGTCACGTACATATAATGCATATTCACACCATAGCCATTTACATATAACTAGTATACTACTACATATACCTATCCATACCTAGTTAAGACATATAATAATCGTGTATACCTCATGGTATACACGCACACACACAGCATCCCGTAAGAGCAAGCAATACTAACAAAATCATAATCCTATTACCACACGTATATCACACATATTCATATAGTAAGCACATATCTACTCAAGGCTAAGCACATTCATATCTACGCACGAGCACACGCTCACACGTACTAACATATTGATCATATAATATGCCTACACACTTAACTATAAGCACACCTATTATCATTACACTTAACATACACATGACTTACTAGTATACTATTTCAAACATTTACCACATACTCCACTAGTAGATACTCCAACACTAGATCTAATACACGCAGACATCCCTAAAGTGGTATAGCTATCCACACATATATAAGTACTATCATTCATACAACTTCATACATATATCACGAATAACACTGAGTATACATATACAACACAAGAGACAATCATTAATATCATAAGAGTAGCACACTCATACAGGTCCAGACACTCTACCTAGATACATGCACCACGACGACATCACAAAAATCAATGGGCCCACTACTAAACTAGAGTTGACACAGGCAACGACAAGCACTAGTGTCTAAACAATAGAAAGGAGACCAAAACCAAAAGCGTAACGAAACGAGGTCGGAAAGAACGAGTTTCGATAAGGCGAGGATAAGGAGATAGCTGGTTGGGTGAGACAAAAATATTGCTCTAAATAATTAAATAGATGAAAGAAAGACGTGTAAAATATGATATCATATATATATGTATCCTTATAACAATATGTAGAAATAGCGAGCAGACGGTAAAATTTTAAAACACGGAAAAAGTGTTAGACGAAGAAATAAAGAGTAGGGTGAGGTAGTGATTGGTTTGCAAAAGAAAATAGATTTATACAAAGATTTTTTTTGAAGTATGAGTACAATAAACTTAGAACTGATATATATATACACATAAATATTGAAGTTCTATTTAGCTTAGAAAAATATTCTAACAGTATGTACGGTAAGTGGTTAAAAATAATAAACTTAGTAGTATAAAATGAAGGAATGATATATTGAATTATCAAAATGGTAATAAAGTTTTAAAACCGTAATACGAAAGAAATAGGTCAGAAAATGGTTACAAGATAGTAATTAAAAATTACGACCAAGAAGACTTCAAAATCTAAGAAGGAATTTTAATCCAACCGAAAAGCAAGGAATTTAAATATATAAGAAGGGGTTTTCAAGAAGTTAAACTGAGCGAAAAATTTAATAAGGGATATCGAAAATACTTTCAGAGGAATCAGGATTTGCAATGGGGAAGATTCGAAAATTGACGATAAGCGTCATGAAGCGATCATGTGAAACGAGGGCAAAGAATAAGATCGCATGGTCTATACAAAATACGCGTAGGATATGATTCAAGAAAAGCTACGATGGAATTCTACGGTCGATAACACAGAAGTGCAATGATTAGGAAAATAATAAAGATCTGTGGTTCTAATCACCTGGCCAACTAGGGATCAGGAAAACTTAGCGCTAAGACTCTATAATGGACTAGACTGTAATAGGGATCTCAGTGAAGGGTCCTAAGAGTATCAAAATTTCGTTTTGCTGGGCCCGAAATTGATGGACTCAACGAACGACTAAAGGAAAAGCTCTAGAAATCTAATATGGTCAGGGCTGGGTGAGAGACTACTCAGGCAACCTAAGACGAGTACAACTAAATCTTGACAAAGGAACCTGGCTATCAAACCTAGACCTCTATCTAAGTCTTCCTACCTTCTAAAACAAGGAAAATCTTCAGGTTATACTCAATTCATGACTTGAATGTTTCAAATATTTAAATGGATGTTGTTATCATTATTGTTGTTCCGATATTTCGCAGATGCAAAGAGGACCTGCATGGGCCACCACTAAAACTTGTCACGCCCCGCTTCCTAAGTATGGAAGGCGAGACGTGAGAAGGTCTGCTCAGACTTGGAGCTGTGAAGCTACAGTCTGATAAGCGTCTGGTAACTTATTACATTAGCAGGTTATTTGCATTACGACGAAACAACAATAATAATAAAGAAGGATAGACAATAAAAATTACCCAACATTCAACATCCACAGATTTTATTCCAATATACAGAGAGTCATAAGAAAAGTACAGAGTCCGAAAAGAAGGCCTAAGCATGGCCAAAACTATAACAAGAAATGGTGCTACGCACTGAACAACCTAACAACAACTACTAAGAAGGTAAACAACAACTAAAAGAGAGTCACCAGCTGAGACTAAGGGTAGAACTCCAGTGACCTCGAACTGGACGTCAACAAGCTGTCGTCCTCTGCAACTAACTTGGCTCAAAACCTGACATGTGACACCCAAAGAGAAAAGGGCACATGTCAGCAAAAATCTCCAAAAAGGAAGGGAGACGTTTGTGCAAGGAAACATAAGGGCAAAAAGTGTACAACCAGCAGTTCTAAAATAATGGAGATGACATGACATGAATGTAACAGTTTAAACATGAGCATGAATGTAGCAGTTTAAGATGAACATGAAAGTTAACACTTGCACGACACATTGTGGCAAAAAGCTATAAAACAAGATATCACGATTTCACGATGAAAACATGCATTCACATTGTGCACAGGGTTTACGCCTTACATCTGAAGTTGCTGATCTGGTATACTTCTACATTGAGCTATGCTAAGTGGTCACTTAACCCTACCCCTCCACGTGTTATCTTCTGGATCACGAGCCAAGAAGTGTTTTTCAATACCACATAGGGGTGCACCTAGCCTCAATCAATATGTAGGACCAAGATCCTACTCGCTGCAGCTTACATTTTAAAGTAGCGTGTGCTACACATTCATGATAAGATGCATGAAATGACATGGCAAGATGCATGAGATGACATGGCAATAAGCAATTAAGAGTGTGTATAGTCAATTTGAAAGTAAACGTGACAGGCAGCATGAAATGATAGCATAGGAAAGGAGTCGGATCTATCTTCGTTGTCAAGCTAGATCAAGTAGGGTGTCAGATCTAGTTTCATTGTCAAACTAGATCAAATATGGTCGTCTACGCGACTATCATTTCAACACCTAGTCTCTTTTACGCAATCGTACAAAATGGCCTAAAACATGGCCTAACAAATTACTGTGCAATTTTCACTTGCCTGAACAACGTCCGTAGTCTCTGTTCAACAATGGTCCAGATTTCCCTATGTGCTCCAAATCAAGCATCCCAAACCTACAGTCCCGTATTCATTATCTTCAATCAGCGAGTTACCAAAGCAACAAAAACACATTTTTTATCTTGTTAACATGCGGGTGTGGTTCCTACGGTTCAGGTGTACCTTAACACGATGCGAGAGCTACACTGACGTCGGGTAGCGACGTCAGGGGTTGGACTCCGGTAGCGAGCGAGGGTACGTCGGACAATGGTGACGAATGACGATCAACCGGGTAGCGGTACGATCACCGATCAACGACACGAAGGGGATGGACAGGGACGCAGCGTCCTACGCCGTCGGGAGGGCACGGACAGCAGTACGAGAAGCACGAGAGATGGCAGACAGATCTGTCCGCAGGTTCAGGTAACAAAGATCTGAAGTTGTGCGCGAATCTGAAGTTTGCACGCGCGTGGGAGGAGCTCCGGGGGTTGTAGCGGCTAGGGAAGGACCTGCACAGATAGGTGGAAGGACTCATGTGTAGCCGGTGGCAGCAGGGTGGCCAGTGGCTACAGGACAGCCCAGGCCATGGGTTTTGGTAGGGCAAACGACAGTTTTGGCGCGTATCCGGGTGTTTGCACGTTGTTTGCAGAAGGAGGAGCAAGATTTGACGCAAGGGAAGCTAGGAGATGATAGGGGACGTCGAGGGGAGTTCACCGGCGGAGGGGGACGGCCGGCGGTGGTCGGAAAGTGGCTGGATGAAATTTTGAAGAGGAGGCACGCCGACAATTTTTGTTGGGTGTCTTGGTGTTTACACGCTGTTTGTGGAAGGAGGAGGAGGAACTGACACGAGGGGAGGCTTCCGGTGGATAGGGGACGTCAAGGGTGTTGGACATATTAGGTTATTTCTTCAATTCAAAGTGTTCTTTAGTCCCATATTGGATGGGAGATAACACTTGTATGGGTATATTAGAGTCTTCTTATTACTGGGCTATTGGACTTGTTACTGGGCTAGAATTTGGGGGTAGCTCGCGTGCGCATGAGCCCAAGCAAGGGGCCAAGCCCAAACCGGGTTGAACCGAGTGGAAAATGTGGGCGTCGGATCCTGAAAACCTTAGCGTGTGTGCGCTGGCGTCGCATCTGCACGGGGGGTTCACGAGGTGCGCGCGTGGAGTGCCCAAGTTTTGCATCATATTTTTTTGCCCTCTTGTTTGGAAGAATTTGACAGGCTCATTACGGTTTTTATTTTTACCCAACAGCCATATTCTTTTCAATAGCGCTGTTTAATGTCTCAACAACTATATTTTCATTTAATGGCTGTTTTAATATCGCAACAGCTATTTTTATCTTTAATGGCTGTAATTCCAATAGTCATATTCCTTCACCTATATAAACTCAATTCTGTCAAGAGTTTTGACACTGTGAAAATTCATTCTTCCACCAAAATTCGTTGCTGCTGTTGCTGTAACTCTGTTCTGTTCGCATCTGCCTCCACAAACCCGAACAGATCCTCTCGCTCTGCAGATCCCTTGTTGCTGCAGACTGCTGTGACCCCCTTGATCTTCCTCTTCCTCTTCGTTCGAGATCGAAGAACTGTTGCTGCTCGCTGGAGCCTTGTATTGTGAGTGCACACTTACAAGGCCGTTGTCGTTGAATCTTGGAGGGTAGTCACTGGACCTGACTTGCACCGAGTTCTCACTCTGAGAAGCAGAAATCTACTCTTAAGGACAGTGCCTAGCACGCCTCAGCTCTCTGATAAGTCCATTCTTTCTCTGGTTTTTATAGCACCATCCTATTAAATCTGCAATTATTCCAACAATCTTAAGAGTAGATTATGGATGCTGCTATTGTGACGGCTAAACATCTGCCTGATCTGTCTAAAATCGAACTATTTTCTAGTTCATTCTTTAAACGTTGGCAAGAAAAAGTTTTTATTACTCTTGATGTCACTGGCTTTGCCTTCACACTCACAGATCCTAAACCAACAGATGAAAAAGACATTCCTGCCTGGGACTGTGCTAACAAAATCTGTAGATATATCATCCTTCATACTCTGTCCAATGAACTCTTTGATGTCTATGTCCCACCAAGATTGCTTCTGATATTTGGTCTAGTCTCAACAAGAAATATATCCTAGAAGATGCTGGTACTCAAAAATTTGCTATAGGTAACTTCCTTCATTTTGCTATGACTGAAGATAAAACTGTCTCCTCCCAAATTCATGACTTCCATGTTCTCATAGAAGATCTTAAAAATGAAAACATCACTCTCCCTGATCCTTTTGTTATTGGCTCTCTTATTGAAAAACTTCCTGAATCTTGGAAAGATAACAAAAACAGTCTTAAACACAAAAGAAAACAAATGTCTCTTGAAGATGTGATTATTCCTATTAGGATTGAGGAAAAGAATAGGGAAGGAGAGAAAACTAATTCTGCTAAAGAAATTGTTTCTAAAGCCAATCTTATTGAGGCTAATTCTTCCTTTCCTCCTTCACATCCTAAGAAACATTTCAAGAAATTTAGACCCAACCACAAACCAAATCAGAAATTTCAAAAGGGCCAAAACCACACTACTTTCAAGAAGAAAGGAGACTGTTTTATTTGCAAGAAACCTGGACACTATGCAGCTCAATGTCGCTTCCGGAAAGATACTCCTAAACCAAGTGCAAACTTGGTAGAAGGAGATATAATTGCCACGGTGATCTCGAAGGTTAACATGGTGGCACATGCTAAGGACTGGGTAATTAACTCTGGGGCAACTCGGCATCTCTGTGCTGATAGAGAAGCTTTTACCTCCTATGTTCCTATCAGTTCTGGTGAGGAGAATGTGTACACTGGGGATTCAAGATCCTCACCCGTAATCGGGAAAGGGAAGGTTCTTCTCAAATTAACCTCAGGAAAAACCCTTTCGCTTAGCGAAGTGCTCCATGTTTCAGATATCCGTTGGAATCTATTTTCTGTCTCTCTTCTGGGAAAAGTGGGGGTTAAGGTTACTTTTGAGTCTGATAAAATTGTAATGACCAAGAATGGTCAGGTTGTGGGAAAAGGGTATTGTAACCAAGGTCTCTTCATTCTAATTGTACTTGATGTCATGAATAATAATGCATCCTCTTCTTCTGCTTACTTGATTGACTCATTTGATATTTGGCAATATAGACTAGGGCGTGTCTATTATTCATATATTAAGAAAATGAAAGAAATCGGTTTGCTGAATGCTTCATCTTCCTCTAATGAAAAATGTGAAATTTGTGTTGAATCAAAAGCCACTAAGAAAACATGTAGATCTGTACACAGAGAAAGAGAATTACTTGCTTTAATTCATAGTGACCTTGGAGATTTGAAAAGCAATATAACTAGAGGTGGTAAGAAATTCTATATCACTTTTGTAGATGACTTCTCTAGATATACTGAAGTATATTTGCTTAGATCTAAGTATGAAGCTTTTGATATGTTTATGAAGTATAAGACTAAAGTAGAGAATCAACTTAATATGAAAATGAAAAGGGATAGATCAGATAGAGGAGGGGAATTTACATCTTTTAATGAGTATTGTGAAGAACATGGGATTATTCATGAAACTACACCTCCTTATTCTCCTGAATCTAATGGCATAGCAGAAAGGAAAATAAGAACTTTAAAAGAGATGATGAATGCTTTGCTAATTAGTTCGCCTCTTAACTTATGGGGAGAAGCTATTCTCTCTGCTTGTTATATTCAGAATAGAATTCCCTATAAGAAATTAGGTAAGACTCCTTATGAACTTTGGGTAGGTCACTCTCCAAATCTTAATTACCTCAAAGTGTGGGGGTGCTTAGCTAAAGTACTCTTACCAGAACCTAAGAAAAGAAAATTAGGTCCTAAAACCTTTGATTGCATGTTTATTGGATATGCTCAAAATAGTGCTTCATATAGATTCCTAGTTGTTAAAAGTGAGCAAAACATCATGGAGCCTAACACTATTGTTGAAACCAAGAATGCTGATTTCTTTGAGCACATATTTCTAATGAAAATGGATAATGTTAGGTTGACTTCTGCACCTCAGTTATCACATACTTCTGATGTTCACCCCCCCCCCCCCCACCCCCCCCCCCCCCCCCCCCCCCCCCCCCCCCCCCCCCCCCCCCCCCCCCCCCCCCCCCCCCCCCCCCCCCCCCCCCCCCCCCCCCCCCCCCCCCCCCCCCCCCCCCCCCCCCCCCCCCCCCCCCCCCCCCCCCCCCCCCCCCCCCCCCCCCCCCCCCCCCCCCCCCCCCCCCCCCCCCCCCCCCCCCCCCCCCCCCCCCCCCCCCCCCCCCCCCCCCCCCCCCCCCCCCCCCCCCCCCCCCCCCCCCCCCCCCCCCCCCCCCCCCCCCCCCCCCCCCCCCCCCCCCCCCCCCCCCCCCCCCCCCCCCCCCCCCCCCCCCCCCCCCCCCCCCCCCCCCCCCACCACCCCCCCTTCACATAATAATGATGATGAGATAGAAGAAAGAAGGAGTAAAAGAGTTAAGAGGGAGACTAATCTAGGTGATGGCTTTTTCACCTTTCTTATTGGTAATGATCCTCTTACATACCATGAAGCCATCACATCTCCTGATGCCACATTTTGGAAAGAAGCAATCAACAGTGAACTAGAATCCATTATGTCAAACCACACTTGGAAACTTGTTACCTTGCCCCAGGAGCTAAAACTATTGGTTGCAAGTGGATATTTAAAAAGAAGCTAAAACCTGATGGTTCTATTGACAGGTTCAAAGCTAGATTAGTTGCTAAAGGCTTCAACCAAAAGAAAGACATTGATTATTTTGATACATTTGCCCCTGTCACTGGGATAGCTTCTATTCGTGTCTTGGTTGCTTTAGCATCCATACATAGTCTTGTTATCCATCAAATGGATGCAAAGACTACATTTGTGAATGGAGATTTGGAAGAAGAGATTTATATGGAACAACCTGAAGGTTGTATCACTCCTGGAAATGAACATAAAGTATGCAAACTTGTTAAATCTCTTTATGGTTTAAAACAAGATCCAAAACAATGGCATGATAAATTTGATTCTGTTTTGCTTTCAAATGGTTATCATATTATTGATGTTGATAAATGTATTTACACAAAGTTTGATAATGAAGTTGGTGTTATTATTTGCTTATATGTTGATGACATGTATATTCTCGGCACCAACCTAGATGTAGTAAATGCAACAAAGTCATTCTTGTCTTCTAAATTTGATATGAAAGACATGGGTGAAGCTGATGTGATCTTAGGTACTAAATTAACTAAGACACCTAGTGGGATTATGCTTTCTCAAGAACATTATGTTATTAAAATGCATGAAAAGTTTGGATATCATGATCAAAAACCTGTAGCTACTCCATATGCTGCTAGTTTATAGTTAGCTAAAAATTTTGGTGAATCTGTTTCACAAATTAAATATGCTCAGATCATTGGTAGCTTGATGTATTTGATGAATTGTACTCGCCCTGATATTGCATATGCTATTAGTAGATTGAGTCGTTACACTCAAAATCCTAATAGTGATCATTGGAATGCATTGTCAAGAGTTATAAGATATTTGAAAGGAACTCTTGCATATGGATTGTTTTTAGTGTCGATCCATCAGTTTTAGAAGGTTTTACTGATGCAAACTGGATCTCTGATTCAGATGAGCTTAAATCCACAAGTGGTTATGTTTTTACACTTTGTGGAGGTGCTGTGTCTTGTAAATCATCCAAGCAAACTTGTATTGCTTGGTCTACTATGAAATCCGAGTTTATTGCCTTAGAGAAGGCATGTAGTGAATCCAAATGGCTTAAGAACCTTCTTGGTGATCTTTCCATTTGTGAAAAACAGGTACCGTCTGTGTCTATCCATTGTGATAGTCAAGCTGTAATTGCCAAATCCAAAAATAAAGTTTTTAAGGGGAAGAGTAGGCATATACACCTAAGGCACTCTATTGTGAGGCAGATGTTAGATCATGTGATAATATCCCTTGATTATGTGAGGTCAGAGATGAATTTGGCAGATCCTCTGACAAAATCACTAAATATGAAGTTAGTGGAAAGTACATCGAGGGGAATGAGACTTATACCTAAAACATAGGTCAAGAGTGATGGTAACCCAACCTATGTGATTGATGATCTCATGAAGTAGGTTCATATGGGTAACAACAAGTCACTTGTTGATCGTGAGGAGCACTATCATTATGTTCATGTCCCTTCCAATGGTGTAGATAGTGCTATCGACGATGAGATGTAAGGACCGCCTTACCCTTGCAATACTAACAACAGAGGGGGGTGAATAGTGTAATGGTAATAAAATTGTCCAATTAAAATTAAACTTGCAAATGCGGAATTATAAATGCAAGAGGAAATAATTGACACAATCAATCCAAATGCAAACACAAGGAATTACCCTGGTTCCCCAAACTTGGGTACATCCAGCCACACCAATATCCACTATAATCCCACACAGAGAAGTGAATACAAATCTCACAAGGAGATACCCGACAAAGAGGATTTTGCCCAACACAAGGACCCAACCAACCATACACAAGGGTCAAGACTCTCACACAGAGAATCACTAACTTCCACTCAGAGAATTAGGGTTAGCCCTACACTAGGACACTAAACTCCCACAAAGAGAGTTACTCCCACAAAGAGAGTTATTCCCACTAAGAGAATATCCTAATCCCACAAAGAGATAACCTCCCACAAAGAGAGAAAGACTAATTCCCACAAAGAGAATTAGAGTTACAAATTCACCACGTAAAATAAATACTCTTACCTATGCCTTGAGATGCTTCCTCATAAATGGATGCAAGGCATGTAAGAGGATCTCCAAGTGTTGAGATATGCTTGAGAGCACTTGGATGAATTCCCTTGAGCTGGACTTCAATGCATGAAGAGGAATGAGAGCTCTTAAGAGGGAATTGAGGGAGATTGAGAGTTGCTTATAAATCTCTTGAGATATTCAATAGCATCAAGAAGTATAAGAGATTGAAGCACACTCATATGTATAGGAACCCTATATCAAACCCCAAAACCCAAGAAAATAGCCAAAGAATCAATTCAGCAACGGCTAGAAATTGGGCGAAAACGACTGGAACAGTCGACTGATCAACGACTAGAAAATATCCAACGGCTATAATCTGAGCCAGGACAGTCGACTGAAGAAGACAATACAGTCGACTGGAAACAGGACAGGTGCCTGTTAATCCTTCAGCAGGCGACTGTTGCAGGGGATGGAATAAAACAGAGAGCTGCACTCTTTCTCCAGATAAGCACAAGACGACTGATGTCAATAATACAGTCGACTTTCTATTAGTCAGGCGACTGAAAAACCTTAATCAGTCGTCTGCTGTATAAGATGGAGAAACGACAGAGAGATGCAGAGATTGCACTTACGCTACTTAGGCGACTGATGACCAATTTACAGGTGACTGTAAATATACAGGCAACTGTAAACTGACCAGTAGTCGACTGTGCGTAAAGCTCAAGTTTGAGTCAATTGAAATGATGACTTGAGCTGTGCATATCAGGCGACTGTAGAAGGATCTACAGATGACTGGAAATCACCCAGTCGACTGTGTATCCTTCAGCAGGTGACTGAAGGAAAGCCAGAGACTCCAAATGAGTCTTTCGACAAAGTGAACCTATTGGGTTGGATTCTATGATAATCCTAAGGCTCACTAAGATGGTTAAATGCATATGCATGAATGAGTAAACCATCTAGCAAGGCATTACATTAACTTAGACTCAAAAGAGAGAGAAAGCAATAAAGTAAATATTACATGGATTACATTGCTTTCCTTAGAGTCTAAGTCTTCAATCTTGATGCCTTGAAGCTCTCCATCATCTCCAAGCTTTGGCACTCCTTGAGTCCAAGCTTTGCCCCTTCTCCACTTGATGTCCATCCTTGCACCAAGTGATTAGTCTCCAAGAAAGTATTCTAGGGATGAAACTGTGAGACTAAAACATGAAAGTCATTAGCAACAACATAATGTTGTGATCATCATCAAAATAAGATTGGTAAGAAACACCAATACTCAACATGAGAGAGGATGAGCATAGGACTCTTAATGGAAACCATAGCCCTTGTTGGGTGGTGTGCATAATCGTCGAGCACACTTGATGGGTCCACCTATATGGGTGTGGAAGTGGGGCCGCTTCTTATGCGAATTTGGGTACATTCACTAGAGCACTCATGAAAATCCAGGTATGGCGCATGGCCGAAATGTGCCAACCCGTAAGAGCAAGCAACTATTCATTGATGATTCAATATGGGTTGGGAGTCAATGTTTTACAATAAAGGAGATTGGTTCATAGAAACTATATGTTTCACCAACTTCTTGTAGAACACACTTTCATTCTCTAAGTAATGGTTCATAGACCGAAAGTCACCATTGCTAATGTATTGAATTGTCGTATTCAATCTCACTTCATTTTTCTCATCTTGGATTCTTATATCCTTACCTTTGAATTTTGAAATAGTGGGGGATTGTTGGACATATTGGGTTATTTCTTCAATTCAAAGTGTTCTTTAGTCCCATATTGGATGGGATATAACACTTGTATAGGTATATTAGAGTCTTCTTGTTAATGGGCTATTGGACTTGTGAATGGGCTAGGATTTGGGGGTAGCTCACGTGCGCATGAGTCCAAGCAAGGGGCCGAGCCCAACCCGGGTTGAACCGAGTGGAAAATGTGGGTGTCGGATCCGGAAAACCTTAGCATGTGTGCGCTAGCATCGACCCTGCGCAGGGAGGGTTCACGGGTGCATGCGCAGAGTGCCCGAGTTTTGCATCATATTTTTTAGCCATCTTGTTTGGCAGAATTTGAAAGGCCCATTACGGTTTTTATTTTTCCCCAACAGCCATATTCTTTTCAATAGCGATGTTTAATGTCTCAACAGCTATATTTTCATTTAATGGCTGTTTTAATATCGCAACAGCTATTTTTATCTTTAATGACTGTAATTCCAACAATCACATTCCTTCACCTATATAAACTTAATTGTGTCAAGAGTTTTGACACTGCGAAAATTCATTATTCCACCAAAATTCGTTGTTGCTGTTGCTGTGACTCTGTTCTGTTCGCCTCTGCCTCCATAAACCCGAACAGATCCTCTCGCTCTGCAGATCCCTTGTTGCTGCAGACTGCTGCGACCCCCTTGATCTTTCTCTTCCTCTTCGTTCGAGATCGAAGAACTGTTGCTGCTCGCTGGAGCCATGTATTGTGAGTGCACACTTACAAAGCCGTTGCCGTTGAATCCTGGAGGGTAGCCACTGGACCTGACTTGCACCGAGTTATCACTCTGAGGGGCGGAAATCTACTCTTAAGGACAGTGCCTAGCACGCGTCGGCTCTCTGATAAGTCCATTCTTTCTCTGGTTTTTATAGCATCATCCTATTAAATCTGCAATTATTCCAACAGAGGGGAGTGATTGGCGGCCGGTGGGGGTCGCCAGGGGCGACGACGGCGACCGGGCGTGGGGTTTGAAGGGGGTGGCTGACAGCAGTTTTTGCAATGGGTTGGTGTTTGAACGGAGTTTAAAGCAAGGAGGAGGGGGTGGTTGACGAGAGGAGGGTTGTCGGAGGTGGAGGGAGTCGAGGGGAGGCTAGGCCGGAAGTTTGGTAGTCGCCGGAGGGCTAGAGAGGGTTGGCTGAATTTTTTGGTGAGGAGGCGCCGCACAGGTTGCGTTTGGTTTTCTTTTAGCCGAGGTTACGGTTTTCATATAAGAAGATGAATGGTGCTATATAGCTCTAGGGCTTGGGTATTTTATGTATTATATGAGGAGAGAGACATATAGAGGGGATTTAGATTGGTTAAAATAGTGGGTTGAATAGCCCAATTAGATGAGTATAAGAAAGTTGTTTTGATAAAGCATTTTGAAAGGGGTGTATGTTTAGGTGATTGGAGAGAGAAGTTGTGAGAGATTGGGGGGTAGACTTAGGTTAATATGTGATGGAGAATAGCTAGGAAATATTTTCATGAAACGTATTAGGTCTAGCTTAATTCGGTTAGTTAATTAATCAAGTTAACTAAGTTACATGTAATAGAAGATGATTAGTGGAAAAAGTGGGTCAAACGGTGTCCGATAATTCTAAGAAAAATACCGGGACGATCGTGTCGACGAGAGAATCGAGACTAAGAAGATTGGTCATGGGCTAGGCAATGAAAAAAGGAACTAAAAATAGAAAGGTCTAACGACGAAGGTGTAAGGTACGACACCTCTTCAAACAAAATTATTTTGTGGGAGAACGACCCGTAAAATGATGTTCAAAAATAATTCCACAAATAAGTATTCTTCCAAAGGGTCACAACGGCATATCACATCATATGGTTCAGATACAAGAAGAGATCAGAATAAATACACGTACGAACAAAAGTACGTGCATAAAAAACCTACGATCGAAAAGCGACCGTGACAACTTACGTCTGACGACATAAAAGGGTCGTTCAGTGGCGAGGGGGTGGCCCCTTCGACTTACGGCTGACGCCCGTTTAAAGTGCATAAGTCAGTTTTCTTCAATATAATTGTTAAATGAATGTGGCCCATATAGATTTTCCTAAGGATCAGGTCCTTGTAATGGGGATCTTGATGGGGTAATTCCCATAAAATTCATAAATGCTTTATACAAGAAAGTTGTTTAGAAAAGGAAGCAGAAATGTATTTGATGAAAAACAAACATGTTAAGAAAGAAAGAAAAAAGAGTACAGGGATTTATGATTCTCGCTGTGGATCGCTTTCTTTTCACGCCTTTATTTGATCTTGAGCTTAGAAGATCGCTAATCGACCACCTTAGTGATAGGTGACCCCGTCATCTTGCCCTTTTGCTTTGAGGCCTCTTCTTTGCTTGGCTGGTCGCTGACTAGGTTCTTGGGATGCCCACGCTTGACCTGTGCGTCGATTTCTTTTTTAAGTGTCTAACAATCATTGTTTTCATGTCCATAATCATTGTCGTACTTTCAGAATGTACGGTCATCCCTTTTTTTCATATTTGCCCTTCTTGGTAGACTCTTGAATCAGTTCCTTTTGCTAGGCATAAGCTAGGACCTCTGCCTTGGTTGCATTTGCTCTTGCATAAGCTAGGCGCTCCTTACTTCGAGGGCTCTTTTCCCTCTGTCTCTTATCTCGAGATTCTTGGCGAGGGGTTCCCTGGGATTGCTTTCGTCTGGTGTCTCCACGGCAAGCAAGAGTGCCTTTTTCAATAGTTTCAGTTGTCTCCTCTGCTTCTTCAGAGACGGTGAACCGATCTGTTATATTGAACAATTCCATGAGATTGTTGGGTGGAAACTGGTGGATGGCCATCTATAAATTCTTGTTTCGCACTGCTTGAGTAATATCTACAATGACAGTCACATCCGGTGTGTCCTATACCTCGAGCCTTTCATCGTTGAACCGCTGGACGAGGGCTCAGATTGACTCTCTATCCTTCTGCTTGAAAGTGAAAAGATGGGTGGACTTTCTCTTGGGGCACCGACTTGTGACAAATTGCCAGCAAAACAAATCGGCCAATTCGTCGAATGACCGACACAGTCATCGGGTAATCCGTTGTACCACCCTTCCGCCGTATTAATTAGGGTAGTGTGAAAAGCTCGACAGAGGTATGGCTCATCTGCTCCATGAAGTAGCATCACGTTTAGGTATTTAGGGACGTGGGCCATGGGTTGCCTTTGCCGTCATACGTCGGCAGGAAGGGGAGATTGAACTTTGGGAGAAAAGGAGCAGACGTGATGTTCTTCTTTAATAGGGTCCGTCGAATTGCGGGATGGGTAAGTTGGAATCGCACTTCCCCGCCTTGTAGGTAAGTGGCTCATGTGGATCGGTTAGGGATTTCTTCCGCCTCTCTCCTCTCATTTCCACCTGTAAAATCGAGAGGGTTGTGGCCTTGAGTGACCCCATTTATTACCTGATTCAGGATGCTGCGAGTTGTGATCTATAGTTGGAGGGACTGGGTCCTCCCTGGAGGCCGAAAGCACGTTATCATTCCCCATATCTCCATTACAGTGAGATGTAGGTGTTGTGTTGAGTGGTGCATTCTCCTGTCGATCCACTCTTGGATCTCTTGGATCCCTAGGCAAGGTAACATCCCTTGTCAATGCCATAGTTGATTTGGAAGCGGTAGTTGTTCATTTGCGAGCGACGGGCCTCCCATGCTCTGGCGTATCATGGCCGCCAATGTGCTGATGCTCTTGTCGACCCTCTTTGCAAATCGGTCGAATTGATCCTGGGACACCTTAGGCACCTTGGTTGCCCTTCTGGGTCCTTTTGATGAGGATGTAGAGTCTGTGGCATCCTCTACCTGGATGTTGTTCACGTTCTGATTCTTGTTTGGACCAGGTTTTGGTCCGAATTTGATGGGTCCAGTCGACATAGCTTGTTAATTGCTCTGGGATGTCAGACTGATGAACATTTCCTACAGACGGCGCCAAATTGTTAAGGCCAAAATTGACCATAACAATCACGATGTTGACGTGGACCCTTTCTTGCTGAGTTGGAGTCTCGTTAGTCAGTCAAATGGGACCGTAGGTTGGTAGAACCGGGGTCGTTGGTAGTTGATAGTCGACTTGCGATGTTTATTCGACCCTCGAATGGATCGAGCCTCGGTAGGTTGATATTAAGAAGCACCGACACGACCTTCCCGTTGGATCAGGCCTCGACGATCTGCACCATAAGGAATCGTCAGTGGGGTCGGATCTGGGTCTCGACCCAAATCCCCTCCGATGCTTAAGTTAGAACGGCACTTAAAAGAGGGAGAGAGCTTGGAGCTACTAAGATCGACCCACAGAAGCTCGTCTCAGGTCTAACATAGCAAGATCTTTTGAAGAAGAAATATAAGTTGGAGTATATAATGTTAGACTATCAGATCGCGTACCTCTTTCGTACCTCGTATCAAGTCTAGCGTACAAGCTCTTTCGAAGAAGAAATATAAGTTGGAGTATGTAATGTCAGAGTATCAGATCTCGTACCTCTTTTATTCTATCCATCTCCAGTTTATTTATAAACCTCCTAGGTCTCTTCAATGACGTTGGGAGGATAACGATCACCAATTATGGTGCCACGATCTTTTCCACTTAATAGGGGTAACCGTCGCCCACGTCCCTGCTATTTATGAGCTCACCTTCAATCCCACGTTCAATTGGTGGGAGCACAACGGGTAAATGGTACGTAGGCTTTGATTGGGTTAGCTTCAGGATTCTTTTGTGGGCTCCGTGGGCCTTAGTCGCTCGCTGAACGAGCCCCCTCGAGTGTCGGCCCAATGACTCAACAATACCTATGATGTATAATCAATTCCTGATGCATATTAAATACCTGTAATATATATTAAACTCTTCGTTCTGGTTTTGGATCGGCTAATTTGTTACCATTTTATTTTCCTCGCTTTTTCTTTCCCTATTTGAGTGAAAATGTAGTGAAAATTATTTTGTAAATGTCAAAGACCGGAGTCACATCCCATGAAGACGGAGACCAACTTGCTAGTAAATGGGGCTCACATGGCTTCCAAGTTGTACTTTCTCTTCCCGTATTTTGTATTTTTTGGACTGTATATGGACTCTGGACTGTATTTTTTAATGGTAACTAGCTGATTCATACAACAAGCTAATATGTCTGACCTGCATAAATTATTATCTTAAAAATATTTAATTCTTGCTAATTTACATGCTAGAGATAAAATGGCCAAGATAGCGAGTATTGATTTCGACATCTTGGATGCTACTGGCAAAAACTACTTGAGCTGTCAACTAGACATAAAGTTCCACTTGTGCTCTCAGGGCCCGAGTCTCACTATTACCGCTGATGACAAAGTAACGGATATAGATTAGGTGAAAGCCATCCTCTACATCAAACGCCACATAAATCGGACACTGAAGGCCGAGTACCTAACAGTTGAAGACTCTTATGAGTTGTGGATCGCACTCAAGGAGCGGTATAAACATCAAAAATATGTTATCCTCCCTCGAGCGCATTATGAATAGGAGAATCTCTGACTTCATGGCTTCAAGTCCATAGCTGAGTATAACTCGGTGTTATTCAGCATCACCTCTTGCCTAAAGCTGTATGGTGAAGAAATCACGGAGACGCGCATGCTGGAGAAAACCTACACATCCTTCCATAAGAAGGATGCCATCCTCATGCAGAAATATCGTGAACGTAAGTTCATGAAGTACTTAGAGCTACTCGCATGCCTTCTTATAGCAGCGTAGAACAGAGATATCTTACTAGCCACTCATAACCTACGCCATGCTGGCACTGCTCCTCTCCTAGAGGCCCATACAATTTCTTCCCAGAAGTAGAAGAACAAGCACATGGTAAATCCCCGAAGGGGAACCCATGAAGAAGCAGGCTAGAGGCCCTCCTCAACACAACAACAATGAGGGGAATAAGAAGTTTACGTGGAGAAGGAAAAATACTGGTCAGCCGTCTGCTCCCAAGAAAGACTAGGAGGAGAAATGCCACAAATGTGGCATGACTGGACATTGGTCCAGGATCTGTCGTACTCCACGTCACCTTCAAGATTTGTTTCAAGCAAGCCTGAAGTATACTGGTGAGACAAATCTGGTGGAGAATCAAGTCCAGGCTCCAACTCGGTTCACTGCCAAGGACTTCACAAATGACGTGGAGTACTGGTCAGCCGTCTGCTCCCAAGAAAGACTAGGAGGACAAATGCCACAAATGTGGCATGACTGGACATTGGTCCAGGATCTGTCGTACTCCACGCCACCTTCAAGATTTGTTTCAAGCAAGCCTGAAGTATACTGGTGAGACAAATCTGGTGGAGAATCAAGTCCAGGCTCTAACTCGGTTCACTGCCAAGGACTTCACAAATGATGACCTCCTATATTGATACCCTCTTTTATCCCTTTAGCACTACATATGTACTAAAAACAATTTCTTTTTTCATTATGACTGCTTTTCTAGCATGTTTCTTTTTAGAACTCTCATGATGGAATAAAATTACTGTCTTATGATATTACATTCTTTTCTTTAGATGGATTATAAATGCCTAGTGGACATTGCATCTACACACACGATCCTTCGTGACAAAAGCTATTTTCACAGCATTAATATTTACGATGGCACTATTAATACGATCTCTGGACCAACGAATATAATAGAAGGATCAGGAGAAGCAAACATATTACTCCCCAATAATAATAAAAGATGCTCTATTCTCTCCGACCTCGAATAGAAATCTATTAAGTTTCAAGGACATCCACTTGAATGGATACCACCTAGAAACGGTCGACATCAATAATAACGAATACTTGTATGTGACGACTCAAACAGATGGTGTCAAAACCATCATTGAGCGCTTTAAGGGACTCCCGGTGGGTCTCTATCATACAAAAATTCGAGCAAGGGAAGCAAATCTAATGGAGTACCTGAAGTGCGCAAAAACACCAGAGTTTATACTTTGGCATAATCGACTTGGTCATCGTGGATCGGTAATGATGCACCGCATCATATCCCAATCACGTGGACACAATTTGAAGAACCTGAAGATTCTTCAAAAATGGTGAATTCCATTGCCCCTTGTTAAAAGGGAAAACTAATCACGAGACTATCCCCACTTAAAGTGGACTTGGAGTCTCCTAGTTTCCTTGAGAGAATACATGGAGACATTTGTGGACCTATTCACCCCCCTCAAGTGGTCCATTTCGGTACTTTATGGTACTAATAGACGCATCTTCAAAATGTCATTTATGTGCCTACTGTCCACCAGCAACCTAGCTTTGTTGAGTATTGAACTTCTCCCTACTTGGTGTTAATGATGAGCAAACATAAATACTTGTGACTAATCCCCTATTTGCAGTTAATCCATTGCCTAAGCATATCATGAAGATCAATCTGCAATAGATAACACTCAAAGATCATTGAAAGCAAAGGAAGTGGATTGGATGATCATAGATGGTGATTGAAGCTCCTAGAAGACTTCAAGCTCATGCGTTGGATTGAAGAGAGAGTTCTTCAAATGTAATTTTCTTGTTTCTCTTCTAGTATGTAGCTTAGAAGTAAAACTTTGTTGGAGCACACATACATCTTCATCTCAGTCTTAGGATATCATTAGATCAACTTTCCTTAGACTCCAATTCATTTCTATTTAGATTGTGCATGTCATGATTTCAACAGTCGATTGCTGAACGATTTACAGTCGCCTGTCTCAAAACAGTCGACTGTGTTTTGTTCTACAGTCGCCTGTTATGCACAAACTTTTTCAGTCTAGTTTTGGGCTTCTTAGCTTTAACTCATTCAGGCGACTGTTGTACACTACACAGGCGCCTGTCCAAGTGACAGTCGAATGTGTTAATCAGTCGCCTGTCTATTCTCAGCCTAATTCTATTTCTCAGTTTTGATCTGGACAGTCGACTATTGTTGGATTTTCAGTCGACTGTCCAATGGCACAGTCGACTGTCAATGCTTCAACAGTCGTCTGTCTTTGAGCCTATCTGAAGACTCAACTCTCTAGAAATTTTCAGTGTTTTGACAATCGTCTGTAGAAGGAATTACAGTCACATGTTTGGTTTTACAGTCACTTGTCTGTCCTGTATTCCCAGACTTTTCTCAGATTTCCTCAAATTACCCAGCTTACGGCCAGTCTCCTGTAGTAGGATTTACAGTCGCCTGTTGGTTTAACAGTCGACTGTCTACGCCTCATCAGTCGACTGTCCACGTGGTAAGTTACCGTTATGAATTCTCACCTACCTCTGTCACTGTGCAGGAGACGACTGTGAGTTGTTCAACAGTCGACTGTCGCGGGCGCAGATTCAATCCGTTGAGTTTTTCTTCACGGATTTCAAAGGGGTTTTTGGGGATTCAGCTTGAAGGGTTTGAGAAACCTATAAAAGACGCCTCTACTGTTCCATTGAGAGGTTGACTCATTTGATTATCTTTTGCTCAAACATTCAAGCTTTCATTTGTTAATGATCAAAGCTCTCAAAATCCAACAGCCCTAGAAATCCTATCTTCAATCTCTTGCTCTCCAACCTAGAGCCAAAGAGAAATCTTCTAAGCATTTGGTGCAGTCAAGAGAAAAGGCTTTCCTCTCTTCCAAGAGAGTCTTTCAACACACAACACACTTCTCCTTCAAGTTCTACTTCAAGGCATAGGTGATTGTAAGTGTTGCTTAATTTCATATTACATAACTTTCGTTATTTGATTTACTCTTGGTTTGTGAGATTGGTTTGCTTGCTCCCAAGTTATGGGAGTCAAGGACATCGAGTGTGTTTCGATTTCACTTGTAGGGTTGCTACAAGTGAGTTTTTAAGGAAACATCAAGTTAGGGTTCTAACTTGAGTATCCGGTTGTTTACCGGGTGGAAGGGACGTAGGATTATCAGGAACAAGTCGAAAAGTGACTTGGGTAATCCGAACCCTTGAAACATCCTTGCGTTTGCATTGTTTCATTTTGGGGTTTACTCTTATTCTACATTATTTGTTGATTAGGAATTTAATTTGGTGCAATTATCTTTTTAAATTACATAAACACTATTCACCCCCTTCTAGTGTTTTTCTCATAGCCATGGACCTTACAATTGGTATCAGAGCATTGGTTTATAGCTATGGCATCCAAAAACAATAACGTTACTCCACCGACTTCGTACAACAATCACGATCGTGATGGAGCTTTCACAGTATTCGAAGGACAATAATTGATGCGTCCTCCGCGTTTCAATGGTACGCACTTCGGCTATTTGAAATACTGGATGGAGACATTCTTAAGGAGTGCTTCCCTTTGGAGAACCATCCACAAGGAATACGTCGAGCCCACCGAAGAGGATTTCGAAAAATGGACAGCTTCCGAGAAATCCGCTGAAGTCAACAACGCAAAGGCAATGAACGCTCTTCAATGTGAGTAGGACCCAAATGAGTTCAACAAGATATGCACATGTGATAGTGCATATCAAATTTGGAACCATCTCGTCGTTACCCATGAGGGAACGAACAAGGTAAAACTTTCTAAACTCTACGTTGCCATGCAAAATTTCGATATGTTTCACATGCAGGAAAATGAAAGCATAGCATCGATGTACGGACGTTTTACTGATATCACTAATGAACTAGAACCTCTCGGACAAGTCTATTCCCAACAAGATAAGGTAAGGAAGATCATAATGGGAATGACCTCCAAGTGGAAAAGAAGATCTATAGCCATCGAGGAGGTCAACGACTTGAAGACTTACACAGTAGTGAATCATATCAGCACTCTCATGTCTTATGAAGTAAGACGTGAGAACCGATTGAAGATTCGAGCCATGATGAACCCTTCGGAGGCCAAGAAGAAAGCTTTAGCATTCAACGCCAATTCTTCATCCTCCGATAGTGAAGAATCAGAAAATGAGATGGACTTGGAGGAAATGGCTCAAATGGTGAAGAAGTTTTAACGCTTCTTTCGCAAAGGTAAATTTCCCTCTAAGAATAGATTTGATTCTACTAATAACACTTTCTCTATTTGCTTTAAGTGAAATAAGCCAGGGTACATCAAGAAGGATTGCTCATTGCTACGAAACAAAGAGAAGTGGAAGGCTCCGAAGTACCACAAGTCCGACAAGAACAAGAACGATAAGAAGAAAGGACTAGTCAGTACATTCGATGACTCAAGTGGAGACTCATCAACCGAATCCGATGATGAGAAGGGTGGAAGTGCACATATGTGTTTCATGGCCCGGGAAGATTCACTCTCCGATGAGAGTGATTCCGACATGGATGAACCCGAGGTAACTATGGATGAATTGCGTAAAATGAAGAATTATTTGCTAAGTATCAATCTTTTATGCTTAGATATTCTAGTTTAAAGAAATTAAATGTTAGTAAGTCATCCATTCTATGCATAATCAACAATGACATCATTGTTGATACATTAACCCTTGAGAAAGCAAATTTAGCTTCTTAAAATGTCACTTTGATAAATGA
The DNA here is from genome assembly GCA_030789695.1 of Scilla litardierei. Lineage (NCBI taxonomy): Eukaryota > Viridiplantae > Streptophyta > Magnoliopsida > Asparagales > Asparagaceae > Scilla > Scilla litardierei. Next base: position 602,822,397 of record CM061142.1, on the reverse strand, counting down.
GATGAATACCCTCAAATCTACCCTCAAATCTCAACTAAATCAAACGTATTCTAAGGATAATAGTGTCTAGCTTCACGACACACACAATTGAGTTTAGAGAATGATTCTCTTAAAACTCAAGTGTACGAGCTCAAAGCACGGGTGTCCACCTTGGATACCAATATTTCTTCTCTTAAGGAGAAATATGAGCTCATGTCCTCCCGTATTGTGAGATTTAATAAGGGGAAAGGACAATTGGACGATTTGCTTGCAAATAAATTTTCGGCCACACATCGTGTCGGACTTGGTTATGTGGAAGCAAATGCATCCAATGATCTCACCTCCTATAGCGGTATAACTATAGATTTCGTGAGGCCTTCCTCCGGTGCATCCACAAGTGGTGTCAAAGACACTATAGGTAGTAAACCTATCAAGAAAGCCACCACTTCACCTTCACTCCTTTTTGGCAAGAAACCCACTAAAGGTGGAAACCAAAAGAGAAGCCATGCTTACATGTATACCAACCTTCATCCACGTAGGAAATCTCCTACTTCACAAGTGGATACTCATGACACTTTCTATGCTCTACACCCACGGACACATGCAAATCCTCACATGAGATATACTCATGTACGTGCTCATATACACCCACATGCTCATGCGCATCATTCTTACATGTATGCACACCCTCCACATGTCATGCATGCTCCATATGTCTCATACAACATGCATGTTCCTAAGCATGCATACAATCCTCATATGTCTAATGCATATCCATCTCCTCATTTTTATGCTAGAACCCATGTTCCTAAGAAGCATGCACCACATAGAAATCTAACAAATGTGCATGCAACTAGGAAAAGGACTCCCAAAACTTACACTATTTGGGGTCCTAAGAACACTTGCTTAAATGATAGGAATGCCTATGTTGATTCCTATTTTCATGATATCATTAATATTGGTAATTATGTTGGGAAGTGGAAGTCCACTTGGACTTGGCTTCCAAAGGGCTAATCCCCTTGGACCCAACAAAAATGGGGTACCATGAGCTTATGGTATACTATGTAGGTACCCAAGAGAAGAAAAGAGAGCAATAAAGGTCAAATTAGCTCTAAAAGGAAAGGATGGATTCTCGACAGCGGTTGCTCCAAACACATGACGGGAGATCTCTTATTGCTCTCCGAAGTGATTAGCATCAAGGATGGTGCAACGGTCACTTTTGGAGGTAACCAAAAGGGAACCATCATTGGAGTAAGTACAGTCAGAAATTCCTCCAAACCTTTAATTACTAATGTATTTTTAGTTAGTGGTTTATGTCATAACCTCATCTCCATTAGTCAACTTTGTGACAAAGGTTACAAGATTAACTTTGGAGAAGGTTTATGTAAAATTGTTTATTCTAATTCACATGTTTTATTTACCGGTATTAGGCGTAAAAATATTTATTATTTGAGCTTGCCTAAAACCGTAGAACATTGCTTAGTTCCTAATACAAATTAACAACTATTATGGCATCACCGTTTTTCTCATGTTCATTTTAAGCACTTATATAAGTTAGCTAAGTATGATCTATTCAAAGGTTTTCCAAAAATTGCTTTTAGTAAGAAAAACTTTTGTGATTCATGTCAAAGAGGTAAACTTAGTAAATCATCTTTCAAACTTAAAGAAGGCATAACTTCTAAGAGGCCCCTAGAATTACTTCATCTAGATTTGTTTGGGCCAACTAGAACTGCTTCTTTAGGCAATGCTCATTATGGATTAGTTGTCGTTGACAACTTCTCTAGATTTACTTGGGTTTCTTTTTTAACTAATAAGAATGAAGCTTTTGAAGAGTTTACCATATTTGCAAAGAAGATTCAGAATCTCTTATGATCCACCATTATCACTATCCGTAGTGATCATGGAGGAGAATTTGAGAATGAGTCTTTTACAAAGTTTTGTGATGACACCGGGATAACTCACAATTTCTCCTTTCCTCGTGCACCATCACAAAATGGTGTTGTAGAGAGGAAGAATAGGACTCTTATTGAGTGTGCTTGTACCATGCTCCATGATAGTCATCTTGGACTACAATTTTGGGCTGAAGCGGTGCACACGGCATGTTATGTGCTCAATAGGATCCTAGTCAGACCACGAACGAACAAAACTTGTTTTTAGTTATTTTATGACAAAAAGCTTCAAGTTAAATATTTTCGAGTTTTTGGTTCAAAATGTTTTATCAAGAACACCTTTGGTAACTTAGATAAATTTGAGCCAAGATCCGACGAAGGGATTTTTGTTGGATATTCCACATGTAGCAAAGCCTATCGGATATACAACAAAACCTCTTCAACGATCGAGGAATCACTACACGTATCATTTTAAGACGATTTTGATTTTCCTCTTGTTATAGATGATAGTTTAGATGCTATATGTGATTCTCTTAGTAATGTTAAGATTAATGATTCTATTATTAAAACTAACACTACTAATGAGATTGTCGAAGATGATCCAAGTGATGCAGGAATTTCCAAAGCTTATCCAACCGTTTGCAACAACCCTCATGACTAAATTATTGGAGATATATGTGTGGGTGTTCGAACGAGGTCAAGAATTGAAGAATTCTCTCATTGCACATTTGTCTCTACCATTGAGCCAAAGAACGTCCAAGAAGCATGTGAGGATAGCTCTTGGATAGTGGCAATGGAAGAAGAGCTCATGCAATTTGAGAGAAATGAAGTTTGGGAGCTCATTCCTCTTCCAAGTGGTCACCAAGTTATTGGGACCAAGTGGATCTTCAATAACAAGACCGATGAGAACGAGATCATCACAAGAAACAAAGCAAGGTTAGTAGCTCAATGCTACCTACAAGAAGAATGTATTGATTTCGAAGAATCATTTGCCCCGTAGCTAGATTAGAAGCTATTAGATTGCTTTTATCTTTTGCATCTTATAAGAATTTCAAATTGTTTCAAATGGATGTTAAATGTGTATTTTTAAATGGTATTGTTAATGAAGAAGTTTATGTGTCTCAACCACCTGGTTTCATACATGAAAAATTTTCAACCCATGTTTTCAAACTTAAGAAAGCGTTATATGGGTTGAGACAAGCTACTAGAGCTTGGTATGATCGACTCAAAACCTTTCTTTTGAATTTAGGTTTTAAAATGGGTGAAGTTGATTCAACACTTTTTATTAAGGATTATGAAAATGACATCCTATTGATTCAAGTTTATGTAGACGATATAATATTTGGTTATACTAACTTTAATCTTTGCCAAGAATTTTCTAAGTCGATGAAGGATGAATTCGAGATGAGCCACATGGGTGAGCTCAACTATTTCCTTCGACTACAAATTCGACAAATGAAGGATGGGACTTTCATACATCAGACCAAGTACACATGGGAACTTATCAAGCGATCCAGGATGGAATCGTCTTCAAGCAAAAGGACTCTCATGAGTACGACAACCCAGCTACACAAGTATGAGAACTGAAAAGATGTAGGTGTTCGTCTATATTGAGGTATGATTGGTAGCTTACTCTATTTAACTGCTAGTAGGCCGGATATCATGTTTTTCATATGTCTGTGTGCTAGATATCAAGCTAGACCTAAGGAGTCACACTTGATTGCGGTTAAATGAATTTTTCGTTACCTCAAGCATTCAGTAGATTATGAGTTACTTTACCCTAAGTCTAGCACATATGAGTTAATCTCATATAGTGATACCGACTTTGCCGGATGCAAATCGGATAGGAAGAGTACTAGTGGCACTTGCCATTTTCTAGGAAATTCTCTAATTTCTTGATTCTCTAAGAAACAGAACTCAGTATCATTGTCCATGACTGAAGCAGAATATATTACCGCGGGTCTTGCATGTGCACAAGTTCTTTGGATGAGACACACTCTTAAGGACTATGGTGTCAATTGTGATACTTGCCCTATCATGGTTGATAACCAATGTGCTATATGTCTTTCCAAGAATCCGGTACATCACTCCCGTACCAAACACATAGATGTGAGACACCACTTTATCAATCATCATGTAGCTAAGAAGGACATCATCTTAGAGTACACTGAAACCCAAAAACAAATCGTCGACATCTTCACTAAACCTCTTAAAGAAGATTCTTTTGTAAGGTTGCGTGGAGAATTAGGGATTATGGGTGAATCTGAGATTTAGGAGTTCAACTTTCTTGTAATATCATCTTTTGAACTCATATCATCATGATGCCTCCCTTCATTTGATAAATTATATGTTACTCATATATTTGTTTAAGAAAGGGTATTGAGATTTCGTTGTTTTCATGAATCTTCGGATTGTTTTAAGAGATTTGTGTGATAAATGATTTATCTCTTGATATTGATTTTGTGATGAGTTTTGTGTTAGAGTATAGGTCCTAGGGTGAGTTGTTCGCTGTGCATTTTTAGACCAGGACAGACGACTGTCATTCCTTCGACAGTCGACTGCCCTACTCTATTTTCTCTTACAGCAGGCTGTATCTTTTGCCCATGCCACTGATGACGACTTTACAGTCGACTGTTAGATCAACATGCGACTGGATTTTGGCCATCAAGCGCCTGTCCATTTCGTTAGTAGTCTCTGTTTCTATCATCGATTTTATTGATTCTCAGTCAGTCGATTGATGAGTAAAATACAGTCGACTGTCTCACTGACAGGCGACTGTAAGTTATCCAACAGTCGACTGTCTGTCAACCTAAGCTCATCTCTTATCCTTTCAACCAGTCGACTGACTATTGTTCATCAGTCGACTGTCTCCTGTTGTGTCGGTTCGTTAATTTGATCTAAGCCGTTGATTTTTCGATCCAACGGCCCAGATTAGTTTGACCCCTCGTTATATCATCGAGAACCATCTATTCGATCAAATGTTTTCTCTCTCATCCGACTGAAATCTCCATCGTCTCCCCTTTCGATCTTCACGGTCGATCTCTCCTCCGTCAATTTCGAGCGGAGACGAAGCCTCTCTCCTTCGATTGTTTGCTCGATTGACTCTCGTCAGTCGATCGACAAGTCTAAGGTATCATCCTCTTTCGTTTATCGACGCTTGCTTAACCTAGCTTCTATCATTCGTATTTCATGGATCCTACTGGTTCTTCGTCGTCAGGAGAAACCTTGAACATCTTTCTTGCTGAACCCTCTCCTCCACCTACTGAGCAGCTACCCTCTTCACCTCCATCATCTGGGGAGTTCTTGGATATCTTGGTTGGTGATCCTATTCCCTCAGCAAATGTTGTTGAACCCTCCTCTCTGCCAGCCGATCAACCTCCCCATACTCCTCCGTCAGTACCGCTAGAGGACTTTCTTCTCGATCGACTGTGTGACCGTGTCACCGCTATCGAAAAGATTGCTTCCTCAATGGATCAAAAGCTCACTCTCTTCTCGATCTTCAGTACAAGTCTTTCATGCTTCATGGGTTTCCTGTTTCTGCTAAACTTCATGCCATGTTTCCTCCGTCTAAGGATACTGCCCATGTTACTGTCCACACTCCTACAGGCTTTGTGCATGTGCCTTCTAAGGTCCTGACCCCCTTTCATACTCATGCAGAAACCTTTGTTGTGGGTGCGTCGTCATCCAAGAGGAAGGCTACTGCTTACCCTACTCGTCGCTCTTCCATGCTGATGTTCCGTTCATCTGGTTGCCCCACAGTCTTCCATATCAACTGGTGCTGCTGTTGCTGATATGGACACTCACCCTTAGATTTAGATTTTTTTATTTTGGTAGGGTTGAGTGTTTCAATATTTTGTTTGGATGATGTTGTCTGGATTTTGTTTTTATGACTGCTGATGTTGTATGGATCATGTTGTATTTTGATCATTTTGTATGAATGTACATAGGTAGTTTGGATGTATTTTGTGCCCTTGTCACATTCACGTATATTTATATATGAACATGCAGTTTCTTCATTCTGTTTCACACATTGTATAATTGGTTATCTTATATGTGTGAATTTTGTGAAATTGTCTCCTTGTATGCTATATTCTCTATGTGATGTGATTTGAGACGATTTTCTTTTTCCTATGTCTCTTAATGTTGATATTGGACTCTCATTCCTCTAATCAGCTAAGCTTATAATGTGGTTTATGAGTTTTTGATTTGTATATCTTTAGATTCTTGTAATTGTTGTTAGTTCTTATTTAGCACGATTGTTGTTGTTATTTTACTCCCACCTTTTGGATAATGCTATAGGGGAAGAGAAATAAACAGATTCATAATGAATGTGCTAAGTAAATTCTAATTACACTTGAATCTAAGATTGAAGTTACCTTAGATTCAGTGGGAGTAAGATATAATAAATATGGATTATAAAATCCTAGATTTCATGGATTCATTTTATTCATGCATATCTTACTCATTTGCTTCATTTGATCTATAGTTGCCCTAATATTTATTGACTAACTTGATTGACATCTATATAAGAGGAGTAAGTTTTCTTTAAGCACAATTATTTATCTTTTTGTTTATATTTGTTTGTCATCATCAAAAAGGGGGAGAATGTTAAGTATTGGACCTCTCCCTACTTGGTGTTAATGATGTGCAAACATAAATATTTGTGACTAATCCCCTATTTACAGTTAATCCATTGCCTAAGCATATTATGAAGATCAATCTGCAATGGATGACACTCAAAGATCATTGAAAGCAAAGGAAGTGGATTGGATGATCATAGATAGTGATTGAAGCTCCTAGAAGACTTCAAGCTCATGCGTTGGATTGAAGAGATAGTTCTTCAAATGTAATTTTCTTGTTTCTCTTCTAGAATGTAGCTTAGAAGTAGAACTTTGTTGGAGCACACACACATCTTCATCTCAGTCTTAGGATATCATTAGGTCAACTTTCCTTAGACTCCAATTCATTTATATCTAGATTGTGCATGTCATGATTTCAACATTCGATTGCTGAACGATTACAGTTGCCTGTCTCAAAACAGTCGACTGTGTTTTGTTCTATAGTCGCATGTTATGCACAAACTTTTTCAGTCTAGTTTTGGGCTTCTTATCTTTAACTCATTCAGGCGACTGCTGTACATTGCACAGGCGCATGTCCAAGTGACAATCGACTGTGTTTTGTTAATCAGTCGCCTGTCTATTCTCAACCCAATTCTATTTCTCAGTTTTGATCTGACCAGTCGACTATTGTTGGATTTTCAGTCGACTGTCCAATGGCACAGTCGACTGTCAATGCTTCAACAGTCTTCTGTCTTTGAGCCTCTCTGAAGACTCAACTCTCTGGAAATTGCCAGGGTTTTGATAGTCATCTGTAGAAGGAATTACAGTCGCCTGTTTGGTTTTACAGTCGACTGTCTTCTCTTCATCAGTCGCCTGTCCTGTATTCCCAGATTTTTCTCAGATTTCCTCAACTTAACCAGCTTATGACCAGTTGCTTGTAGTAGGATTTACAGTCGCCTGTTGGTTTAACAGTCGACAGTCTACGCCTCATCAGTCGATTGTCCACGTGGTAAGTTACCGTTATGAATTCTCACCTATCCTCTGTCACTGTGCAGCAGTCGACTGTGAGTTGTTCAACAGTCGACAATCGTGGGCGCAGATTCTATCCGTTGAGTTTTTCTTCATAGATTTCAAAGGGGTTTTTGGGGATTCAGCTTGAAGGGTTTGAGAAACCTATAAAAGAAGCCTCTACTGTTCCATTGAGAGGTTGACTCATTTGATTATCTTTTGCTCAAACATTCAAGCTTTAATTTGTTAAAGATCAAATCTCTCAAAATCCAAAAGCCCTAGAAATCCAATCTTCAATCTCTTGCTCTCCAACCTAGAACCAAAGAGAAATCTTCTAGGCATTTGGTGCAGTCAAGAGAAAGGGCTTTCCTCTCTTCCAAGAGAGTCTTTCAATACACAACACACTTCTCCTTCAAGTTCTACTTCAAGGCATAGGTGATTGTAAGTGTTGCTTAATTTCATATTTCATAACTTTCGTTGTTTGATTTACTCTTGGTTTGTGAGAGTGGTTTGCTTGCTCCCAAGTTGTGGGAGTCAAGGACATCGAGTGTATTTCGATTTCACTTGTAGGATTGCTACAAGTGGGTTTTTAAGGAAACCTCAAGTTAGGGTTTTAACTTGAGTATCCGGTTGTTTACCGGGTGGAAGGGACGTAGGATTACCAGGAATAAGTCAGGAAGTGACTGGTGTAATCCGAACCCTTGAAACATCCTTGGGTTTGCATTGTTTCATTTTGGGGTTTACTCTTATTCAACATTATTTGTTGGTTAGGAATTTAATTTGGTGTAACTATCTTTTTAAATTACATAAACACTATTCAACCCCCCTTCTGGTGTTTTTCTCATAGCCAGGGACCTTACAAGCTTTTTCAAAGCTTCTGGCACAAATAATTAAGTTACGGGCACATTTCCTAGACAAGCAGATTACGAAAATCTATCTGGATAATACTGCAAAATTGACATCATAAGTTTTTCAAGACTACTGCCAAGCAACTGACATTGAAGTTGAACATCGTGTAGCTCATGTTCACACCCAAAATGGGTTGGCAGTCGCTTATAAAGAGACTCCAATGGATTGCTCGTCCATTATTGATACAATCCCAGTTGCCTATGACTGCATGGGGACATGCAATTTTGCATGTTGCATCGTTAATAAGGATAAGACCATTTGGAGGTCAAATATATTCTCCAGTGCAACTTGCATATGGAGCACCATAAAATATCTTTCATTTGAGGGTATTTGGCTGCACAGTCTATATCTCTATAGCACCACCACAAAGGACAAAAATGGGTCATCAGTATCGTCTAGGTATTTATGTAGGGTTTGACTTATCCTCAATAATTAGATACCTGGAAACCCTAACAGTGGACGCCTTTAAGGAACGTCTTGAAGACTGTGAGTTTGACGAAAATTAATTTCCCAAACTAGGCTTAAATTCTACGAAGCTTGAAGATTTTGAGACCATTTCATGGGACACCAAGACCTTGACCCACTTTGATCCGCGTACTAATCAATGTAATGATGAGATCCTGAAGATCCTTCACATACAGAACACAGTTCACCTACTACCAGACAAATTTACAGACAACCAGAAGATTGTCAAATCACACATCCGTGCTACTAACACGCCAGCTAGGATAGACATACCCAAAAATGGATGCAATCCACCAGTAGCAAAAGTGGATGTACCTCAATTAAAGAGAGGACGACCACCAAGCTCGAGGGATAAATTTCCTCGAAAGAGAAAAACTCCTAGTGAAAATAAGACGATACCACCACAGGATGCTGAGCTCAGTCCAACAACCTCTCCCCTCCTGTATTCTCCAGAAGAGGAAAATATAGGAGAAATATCATTAAACTATGTACGTACTAGAGATGTATTGGACAGAAAAGGCACTGTTATCGACGACGACTTTGCATTTGATATTGCTATTCACGTCGCTGAATACGACGATGATATCGATCCACACTCTCTAGCTGAATGTAAATGCAGAGATGACTAGCCAAAATGGAATGAGGCAATGGGAGTAGAGCTGGACTCACTCTTGAAACGCAAAGTATTTGGACCAGTAGTTCCAACACCAAAAGGTATAAAACCTGTAGGATACAAATGGGTATTCATTAGAAAAATAAATGAAAATAATCAGGTCATACGCTACAAAGCACGTCTTGTAGCTCAGGGTTTTTCCCAACGACCGGGGATTGATTATGAAGAAACATATTCCCAGGTTATGGATGCGATCACTTTCCGATTTATTATAAGCTTAACAACTAATGAAGGCTATATGCAGCTCATAGACGTTGTGAGACGCATATCTATACGGCAATATATATAAAGATATATATATGAAACTTCTTGATGGCTTTAAAATGCCAACAAAGATGAAAGCTAGACCTCGAGACGTCTACTCTGTTAAGCTACAAAGATCATTATATGGTCTAAAACAATCGGAAAGAATGTGGTATAACAGACTCAGCGAATTCTTTATACAACAAGGATTCACTAATAACAAAGTCTACCCTTGCATCTTCATAAGAGCAAATGGAACCGAATTTGTTATAATAGCCGTCTACGTAGACGATCTAAATCTCATCGGATCTCCGGAAGAGATATTTGAGATATTTGAAAGCCTAACAAAGACTATTGAAATGAAAGACCTAACAAAACAAAGTATTGTCTTGGCTTACAGATAGAACACCTTGTTGGATATTGAGTCTCTACCCAATGATTATTTTGATGATGAGCAATATATTATGGTACTAATATTTTCATTAAGTTTGTGTATAGGAAATACATTTTTAATGTAGGTGACAAAGTATGGATGATCACACAACGATCATGATAAAGCAAATGAATTCAAATCAAAGAAGGCTAGGAGCAAATGTACAAGGAACAAATCAAGTCAAGTCCAAATGAAGTTGTGCAACAAGATTATCGAAGCTCGAAGCATATTCCGAGAAGAAGAATTGTAACTACACACATAGAAGATGAAGATGGATTGAGCTCACATTCCACGTCTACATTCTGAAGCTTTAGTTCAAGCATAAGAGGAGCATGAAGCTGAAGCCTGGAGCTCGAAGATGAAGCTTAAAGACTGTGCTTAAGCTCAAGCTAAAGAGGAGCTCAAACTCAAGTGAAGCCCATGCAACTAGCTCAAGCTAACCATGGCTTCAAGTTCTTCATAGATTCTAGTGTGGGAGTTGTCTTTCTTTTCTTAGGATTGTGTCAAAGCCAAGGAAGTATATGCACACACTAAATGATTTTTAAAACTTGTTTTAAACCTTCTTGAGAGCAAATTTCCATAGAAAGCTAGTAGTAAACTACAGACACCATGTAGTCAACTACCGTGATTTTTGCTTTCTTACTGGAAATCCTCTGGGAGTTGACTACCACCCTTGGAGTCGACTACCAGCTGTGTGCGACCAGATTTTCTAAATTGATTCTCTCATTGATTCATATCAGATTTTGTGGGTTGAAGTCAACTCAATTTGAATTATTTTGAATCACTCCTAAGCTATAAATAGTGAGCCACTGAGATCCTTTAGCACACCAATTCTCTCATAATTCTTCTGAGCAAATTCTCTCATAATTCTTCAAGATCAAAGCTCTCAAAATTCTTTCTCTGAAGGTTTTTTAGCCAAAGCATTTTTAAATGCAGATCTTATTTCTGCGTTTAAATTTCTAATTCTTGTTTAAGATCTATTTTTCTTTTGGCTATTAAAAGAGTTTTTAAATCCTTTACTATCAATCTTTATAATTCTTCAAAGGATTTTTGAAAACATCCCTTCTTGATTGCAATGGATTAATTCAATATTCTTTGTGTGATCAACGCAGAATTTCCTATAAGCCACTTAGAGCACTAATTGCAATATTCTTACTTAGCTATAGGTTTTGTGGGTGTAAAACCCAATCTTCACACATTCATTGTGGTGTATTGGATTTGATCTTATTTTGAGTCCCTTGAAGATAAGGGTGTTAGACTAGATCTTATCCAAGGAAAAGTCATCGGCTTGTGAGGTAAGGGAAAATCTGTGTTGTAGGCAAAGTAGTGTAAATCCTCTTAGTGTGAGGTGGTTTGTACTATTTACCGAAAATAGTGGATTAAAGCCCGACAAGAGTTTCAGTGATTGGACTACCCGGTAGTGGGGAACCAGGATACATCGTGGTGTTCGTGGTTGTTATCTTGGTTTGATTACTTACTTGCAATTTATTATTTCTGCTGTGCTTATTTCATTGATGCAAGTATTTGTTGATTAAGATTAATAGTAGGTAATTCTATATTAATCTTAAGGAGATTTCTAAAGGAAAATTTTATTTGCCAATATATTATTCACCCCCTCCCCTCTAGTGTATCTCTTTGTCATCTCATGCCCCAACACACCTCAGCGGTGGGATCCTGTTACAACAATCCACTTACACACGGAAATTGCTGAAAATTTTCCATATAGACAAATGTCATCTGTTGAGCACACCATTGGTCGTCAGATCTTTGGATGTACAAAAAGACCACTTCCATCTGCTGGAAGAGGATGAGGAAATACTAGGTCCTGAAGTACCTTACCTAAGTGTCATTGTCACGCCCCGCTTCCCTAAAATGGAGGCGAGACGTGAAAAGGTCCGCACGGGAGTGGAGCTGTGAAGCCCCAAACCCGATAAGCGTCAATAAAACATAAGCAGGTCCCTGTAACCACAAACGGAACAACAATAATAACACAAGGAGAGACAGAAATAAAATCTCAAATCTCAGAATTTGTCCAACATTAAAAATTAAGTTCAACATCCAGAAAAGCCACCAGGCTAAAAAAGAGTCTAAAGGCCTAACACACGACCAACGAAACAAACACCAACATAGCATGGGTGCTACGCACCGATAACTAAAAGTAGTCTAAACAAAAGGGAAAGCTCTACGAGGACACTAAGACTGATCTCCCGTGTCCACGAAGTCCTCGATCAACGCGGGCTCTGACTCAGCGTCAGTAAACACCACGTCCTCAGCGACAAACTCAGACTCGGGATCTAACATGTGTCACCCAAAAGAGAAAAGGGGCACATGTCAGCAAGTCGAAAGACTTGTGCAAGGAAACTGAAAGAAAAGTAAACTAACAACCTAGCAGTTAAAGTATGGTGCATGTCATGGCAAGTATCGTATGGAAGTAACAAGTGAAGTACAAGTAGCAAGTAACAAGTGGTAGGTGTGACATGTATTGTCAAGTAACAAGTGATAGGTGTGACATGTATTGTCAAGTAACAAGTACAAGGGATCACCCACACACATGTGAGCGCCCTATTGCCCGCAGGCTGTATTCAAGTACAAGGGATCACTCACACACAGGCGAGTGCCCTATTGCCCGCAGGCTGTATTGAGCTCGATTTCTGGACCACGAGCCAGATTTGTAATTGGCCTAGGGTTGTGCCCGCAAAACGGGTGCCTAGCCGGAACAAGTAGCACTAGTATGTAGCGATGCTACGCAATCACGATGAGTGTTCAAGCATGCAATGACATGAGCATTTATTCGCGTACCGTTAATTAAATTAAACATGGCAGTTAAAAGATGCATGGATGACACGAACAGTTAATACGCGTACCGTTAATTGAAATTAAACATGACATACAAGCATGATGAGGGTGACGGACCAAGCTTCGTTGTCAATCTAGGTCAATGGCGTCCAGACGGCTATCCTTTCACCGTCTAGTCACTTTTACGCTAAAGCAAGGCAATGGCCTAAGACATGGCCCAAATCAAGAGATGCAAGTTTCACTTGCCTAGCACTGAGGATGACGATCAACGAGGCCGTCACACAAATGCTAACTACGGCGATGAGATCGCTGCCATGGCAAAACAATATTAGAACAACATCCAACCTAGTTTTATTAGGGTTTCACAAAATCACAAATGGGCTATGAGTATATTAAGAGATCGAGTTATTACCGTACCGGAGCGGAAGAATGATGCCGAGCAAGCACGGCAACGGAAGAAACGATCCGGGGAACCTAGGGTTCAGATCTGGAATGGATGGGGAAAATCTGGAGAAATGGGGTTTTGGGGATTTTCGGGGGTTTTCCGGCGACCTAGAGGTGGTGGCCAGCCAAAATGGAGAGGGGGAGAGGCTCTTGGTGAAGGAGGAGGGCTAGGGTTAGATGGATGATGATTTGGGGAAGAAGGAGGCTCAGGAGAAATGAATGAAGAAAGAAAACGTTTGGGGGGGTTTAAATAGGCACAGCCGGCGGCTGCCCAAAAATTAGGGTTTCTGGGGTCATTAGTCGATCAAAGAAGAGTGGCTGACCGACTAGTTTAACAACTAGTCGGTCGGTCGATTAACTGTGACCAACTAACACCAAACAGCGAAAGTAGGGAAAAATCTGGGTAATGAATTAGTCGGTCTGTGAAGGCCCGTCGACCGACTAGTTTGCAACCTAGTCGGTCGGTGAGTGTTCATGGACCGACTAACGATAAACAGTAACTTAGGTGAAATCTACTGACAGAAACTAGTCGATCTGAGAGCAAGTTCTGACCGACTAGTTGCGCATCTAGTCGGTCGGTGGTTGTTCTTAGACCGACTAAAAGTAAACAGTAACTCCTGAATAATATACAAAGCCCACTAGTCGGTCCATGAAGGTTTACCGACCGACTAAATCGTCATCTAGTCGGTCGGTTCCCCTTCTTGTACCGGCTAACGTGCACAAAAAGTTCCGAAATGGAGCGCGAAGCTCCGGGATCGATTCCTAAGACTCCTAGGCTTGATCTAACAATAAGGTATGACCGATATGAAGCCCGTCACGAATGACTACTCCAAAATCGACGATTCTAAAGAAGAAGCTAGAAAATCACGACGAAACGATCGAAAATGAAAGCTACGGAGACGAAAACCACACATAAGGAGAAAATTCAACAAAACATATAATATAATATAGATAATCCAAATATATGAAAACCAGTCGTTACATCCTCCCCAACTTAAGAAAAATTCCGTCCTCGGAATTTCCCAACACTCACGTGTCCGGAAACAAAAGTGGGTAGCGCTCTCGCATCTCATCCTCATTCTCCCAAGTAGACTCTCCAGGCGAGCCGTGTCGCCACATCACCCTCACAAGGTTGACAACCTTGTTCTGAAGTGACTTCTGACGCCTGTCCAGAATCTGCACTGGCTGCTGGTCATACGTCATATCAGGGCGAACGGTAATCTCCGAGAAATCCACAGCATGAGATGGATCGCTAATGTATCGACGAAGCTGCGACACATGGAAAACATTGTGAACTCCTTTCAAAGATGACGGCAAGGCTAAGCGGTAGGCTACCTCGCCAACTCTCTCCAGAATGTCAAACGGTCCAATGTATCGCGGGCTCAACTTCCCTCGCTTCCCAAAGCGAATCACACCACGATTCGGGGAAATCCTCAGAAACACATGATCCCCAGGCTGAAACTCCAAAGGACGACGTTTAGCATCCGCCCAATGCTTAAAACGGTCCTGAGCAATCCTCAACCTCTCCCGAATGTTCCTGACAACATCCACAGCTTCCACAATCATCTCAGGTCCCAACAGCTCCCTATCGCCAACGTCATCCCAACTCAATGGCGATCGACATTTCCTCCCATAAAGAGCGGCGAAGGGCGCCATGCCAATACTTGCCTGGAAGCTGTTGTTGTAAGAAAACTCTACCAGATGTAGATGGTCCTCCCACGAACCCTTGAAATCCAACATGCACGCTCTCAGCATGTCCTCCAAGATCTGAATCGTCCTCTCGGACTGGCCATCCGTCTGCGGATGATACGCCGTGCTGAAACTCAGACGCGTACCCAAACTCTTCTGCAAACTCTGCTAGAACTGAGATGTGAACCTCGTGTCTCTGTCCGACACGATGCTCACGGGGACTCCGTGAAGTCGTACGATCTCCTCCATATATCTCCTCGCTAGCGCCTCAGTGGACTGTCCCACTCGGAATGGAATAAAGTGCGTGGATTTGGTCAATCGATCTACGATCACCCAAATCGCGTCATTCTGCTTCGGACTCCGAGGTAGTCCAGTCACGAAATCCATAGTGATGAGTTGCCACTTTCACTCCGGAATCGGAAGCGGTTGTAGCAACCCTGTCGTACGCTGATGCTCCACCTTCACTTGCTGGCAAACCAAGCACTTGGCCACACTCCGAGCCACGCTCCTCTTCATGCCATGCCACCAATAGTTCAGACGAAGATCCTTGTACATCTTGGTCCCACCAGGATGCACAGAATACGACGAACTATGTGCCTCCACCATCAACTCCTCTCTAATATCCCCAGCTGGCACACACAACCTGGCTCCAAACCTCAGCGAGCCATCCTCATGAATCAAAAAGTCAGTCCGCAGACCGGCTTCCACCTGCTCCCGAATCTTCACCAGCTTCGGATCCTCAGCCTGGCCAGCCTTGATCCGATCCACAATCGTCGACTGTATCTGCATACACATCAACGAAGAAGCCTCCCCAGGAAGAACAATCTCCACACCAGACTCGCAAAAATCCTGCTGCAATCTCCACTGCGAAGTCAAAATCATCACCGCGGAAGCCTACTCAGCGCATCAGGAACCACATTCACCTTGCCAGGGTGATCCGCAAATCAATCTCATAATCCGCCATGAGCTCCAACCATCGACGTTGTCGCATGTTGAGCTCCTTCTGAGTAAAAATATACTTCAAGCTTTTGTGATCGGTGAAGATCTTCACTTTCTCACTCAGCAAGAAGTGCCTCCAAATCTTAAGAGCAAACACAACAGCAGCCAACTCCAAATCATGCGTCGGGTAATTCTTCTCATGAACCTTGAGCTGACGTGAAGCATACGCCACAACGTGCCCGTGCTGATGCAACACACAACCGAGACCCTTGCCAGAAGCATCGTAAAAGATCTCAAATCCACCGCTGCGATCAGGCACAACAAGAATAGGGGCAGTCGTCAATCTCTCCCTCAGAACACCAAAAGCATTCTCACAATCACCCGACCAAACAAAAGATACATCCTTCCGCGTCAATCTGGTCATCGGCTCGGCAATACGGGAAAAGTCCTTAATGAAGCGCCGATAGTAACCAGCAAGCCCAAGGAAACTCCGGATCTCAGACGCTGACTGCGGAACAGGCCACTCTCTGATGGCCCTGATCTTCTCGGGATCCACTGAAATACCATCTCCAGTCACCACATGCCCGAGAAAAGCAACTCTGTCCAGCCAAAACTCGCACTTCGAAAACTTAGCATACAGCCGATGCTTCCTCAAAATCTCCAACACCGTCCTCAAGTGCGATGCATGCTCCTCCTCCGACTTAGAATAGATCAGAATGTCGTCAATAAAGATAACGACAAACTTATCCAATAAGTCGTAGAAAATAAGGTTCATCAGATTCATGAAAACTGCGGGTGCGTTGGTTACACCGAAAGGCATAACCACAAACTCGTAGTGTCCATACTTCGTACTGAAAGCTGTCTTCGGAACATCATCCTTCTTCACCTTCAACTGATGGTAACCACTTCGCAAATCCAATTTAGAAAACACCCTCGAACCTCAAAGCTGATCAAAAATATCATCGATGCGAGGCAACGAGTATTTATTCTTGATGGTCACCGCATTCAACTCCCGATAGTCCACGCACATGCGACGCGAACCATCCTTCTTCTTCACCAGCAGCACCGGTGCTCCCCACGGAGACACACTAGGGTTGATATAACCCTTCTGCATAAGCTCATCCAACTGCCTACGCAACTCTTCCAACTCTGCTGGCGCCATACGATATGGTGCCTTCGAAATGGGCTGCGCTCCCGGAACAAGATCAATAGAAAATTCCAGAGCTCGATCAGGTGGCAAACCAGACATCTCCTCGGGGAAGACGTCATCAAAGTCCTGCACAACCGCTGGCCTCTCCAGCTCCATCTGCATAGCCACAATCTCCACCGGCCTGGCCCGAAATCTGACAGGACCAAGCGAACTGCTACCTCGGCTGAACTCAAATACAGGATGTCCGGGAATCTCGAACACGACCTTCTTCCTCCGACAGTCGATCGTAGCATAGAAGCTCGCAAGCCAGTCCATCCCAAGAACTGCATCGTAGTTGATGATGTCGTGGACAATGAAATCAGCGTAAAGCTCATGTCCACAAACCACCAACGAGCAAGAATTACAACCACGATGCACCGAGACCACGCCATTCCCTGTAACGATATTCCAACTCTTGGAAAGAGGGGACGTCGACAAGGAATGCTTCTCCACGAAGCTCCGAGAAATAATGCACATCGATGCACCAGAGTCAAAGAGAACTCGTGCAGGAAATGTGCACACCAAAATCACACCTACAAACAGTCTAACAATCAAGCCCTAGTCTAGCAACAATCATATGCAAGCAATCAACATAATCTAACAATCAAACATAACTAAGGAAGAAACAGCTAGGAGGGAAGTTACCTGTGATAACCTCATCCATGGCCATGCTCTCCTCCTCAGTCATCAGAAAAGCCTGCCCTCTCGGCGGAACAGCCTGCTGAAAGGCCTGTCTCTGTGGAACAAGGGGTGCTCCGCGTCCAGCGGGCACAGGAGCTCGCTGCTGCAACGGCTGTGCTGCAATAGGTGCCCGCCAAGGCTGCTTCGACTTGGGACACTCCCTGATGGTATGGGCAGGATCTCCGCAGACAATACACTGCCCCAGGAACCTCCTACACTGATCCCTGAGGTGCCCGGTCTTGCCGCAGAAATGGCAAGTCTTTAGAATAGGCCCTCCTGGCCTCTTGAACTGAACAGGCTGGATAGGCCTGAATCCAGGTCTAACCGCCGCTCTGACCTGCTCCAAAGGCCTCTTCCCAGCTCCTGAAACATGTCCCTTCCTCTGGTTCAAATTCAACTCCTGCCGCCTCGCAGCAATCAGAACCTTCTGATATGTCTCCAGGTCAGAAGAGGTCACAAAACTCTGAAGCTCCAAGGCAAGTCCCTGGAGGAACCGCTGAGCTTTCTCATCGGCATCTTGCACCATCTTTGGTGCAAACCGACTGAGCCTCGTGAACTCTTGGTGGTACTGATCCACCGACAAGCTCCCCTGCTTCAGATCTATGAAGCGCTGCAGTATCACCTGCCTAGCAGCCTTCGGGAAGAACTCTCCATCAAATCTGGACTTAAAGGTAGCCCAAACTATCGGCTCCACCAGCATCTTCTCTTCAGCATCCCACCAGTTTCTGGCATTATCCTTCAGCTGCCTCTTAGCCAAATCAACCCATCCAGCCGGGTTAATCTTCGCCATCGCCAGGTTATCCTCAATGTTCCAAATCCACTCATCGGCTGCCAGAGGACCCTCGGACCCATCAAAATATGCGGGACCCAGCTCCCGAAATTGCTTCGCTCCCGACTCAGAGCGAGGGGCATCCTGGATTGCCCGACCAGCTCGAGCAAGTGGAGCGTTCTGGACTTGCAGGAGCACGCCCTACTGCACTTGCATCATCTGAAGCATCATCCGCATCATCTCTCCATTGGTGGGTTCCCGCTCAGGCTCCTCGTCATGAGGGGGCGCACCACTACCTCCACCTCGGGTGAATCGCCTTCCTGCCATCTAATGACACAGAAAACGAAGCAGATTAGACTCATAGCTTATGACTCGGATGTCGAACTTAGTTTATTGGACATTCTAATATTATTATCGTTATTCCGATAATCGCAGTTACAGAAGAGACCTGCATGGGCCACCAACAAAACCTGTCACGCCCCGCTTCCCTAAAATGGAGGCGAGACGTGAAAAGGTCCGCACGGGAGTGGAGCTGTGAAGCCCCAAACCCGATAAGCATCAATAAAACATAAGCAGGTCCCTGTAACCACAAACGGAACAACAATAATAACACAAGGAGAGACAGAAATAAAATCTCAAATCTCAGAATTTGTCCAACATTAAAAATTAAGTTCAACATCCAGAAAAGCCACCAGGCTAAAAGAAAGAGTCTAAAGGCCTAACACACGGCCAACGAAACAAACACCAACATAGCATGGGTGCTACGCACCGATAACTAAAAGTAGTCTAAACAAAAGGGAAAGCTCTACGAGGACACTAAGACTGATCTCCCGTGTCCACGAAGTCCTCGATCAACGCGGGCTCTGACTCAGCGTCAGCAAACACCACGTCCTCAGCGACAAACTCAGACTCGGGATCTAACATGTGTCACCCAAAAGAGAAAAGGGGCACATGTCAGCAAGTCGAAAGACTTGTGCAAGGAAACTGAAAGAAAAGTAAACTAACAACCTAGCAGTTAAAGTATGGTGCATGTCATGGCAAGTATCGTATGGAAGTAACAAGTGAAGTACAAGTAGCAAGTAACAAGTGGTAGGTGTGACATGTATTGTCAAGTAACAAGTGATAGGTGTGACATGTATTGTCAAGTAACAAGTACAAGGGATCACCCACACACATGTGAGCGCCCTATTGCCCGCAGGCTGTATTCAAGTACAAGGGATCACTCACACACAGGCGAGTGCCCTATTGCCCGCAGGCTGTATTGAGCTCGATTTCTGGACCACGAGCCAGATTTGTAATTGGCCTAGGGTTGTGCCCGCAAAACGGGTGCCTAGCCGGAACAAGTAGCACTAGTATGTAGCGATGCTACGCAATCACGATGAGTGTTCAAGCATGCAATGACATGAGCAGTTATTCGCGTACCGTTAATTAAATTAAACATGGCAGTTAAAAGATGCATGGATGACACGAACAGTTAATACGCGTACCGTTAATTGAAATTAAACATGACATACAAGCATGATGAGGGTGACGGACCAAGCTTCGTTGTCAAGCTAGGTCAATGGCGTCCAGACGGCTATCCTTTCACCGTCTAGTCTCTTTTACGCTAAAGCAAGGCAATGGCCTAAGACATGGCCCAAATCAAGAGATGCAAGTTTCACTTGCCTAGCACCGAGGATGACGATCAACGAGGCCGTCACACAAATGCTAACTACGGCGATGAGATCGCTGCCATGGCAAAACAATATTAGAACAACATCCAACCTAGTTTTATTAGGGTTTCACAAAATCACAAATGGGCTATGAGGATATTAAGAGATCGAGTTATTACCGTACCGGAGCGGAAGAATGATGCCGAGCAAGCACGGCAACGGAAGAAACGATCCGGGGAACCTAGGGTTTAGATCTGGAATGGATGGGAAAAATCTAGAGAAATGGGGTTTTGGGGATTTTCGGGGGTTTTCCGGCGACCTAGCGGTGGTGGCCAGCCAAAATGGAGAGGGTGAGAGGCTCGTGGTGAAGGAGGAGGGCTAGGGTTAGATGGATGATGATTTGGGGAAGAAGGAGGCTCAGGAGAAATGAATGAAGAAAGAAAACGTTTGGGGGGGTTTAAATACCCAAAATTTAGGGTTTCTGGGGTCATTAGTCGGTCAAAGAAGAGTGGTTGACCGACTAGTTTAACAACTAGTCGGTCGGTCGATTAACTGTGACCGACTAACACCAAACAGCGAAAGTAGGGAAAAATCTGGGTAATGAATTAGTCGGTCTGTGAAGGCCCGTCGACCGACTAGTTTGCAACCTAGTCGGTCGGTGAGTGTTCATGGACCGACTAACGATAAACAGTAACTTAGGTGAAATCTACTGACAGAAACTAGTCGGTCTGAGAGTAAGTTCTGATCGACTAGTTGCGCATCTAGTCGGTCGGTGGTTGTTCTTAGACCGACTAAAAGTAAACAGTAACTCCTGAATAATATACAAAGCCCACTAGTCGGTCCATGAAGGTTTGCCGACCGACTAGATCGTCATCTAGTCGGTCGGTTCCCCTTCTTGTACCGGCTAACGTGCACAAAAAGTTCCGAAATGGAGCGCGAAGCTCCGGGATCGATTCCTAAGACTCCTAGGCTTGATCTAACAATAAGGTATGACCGATATGAAGCCCGTCACGAATGACTACTCCAAAATCGACGATTCTAAAGAAGAAGCTAGAAAATCACGACGAAACGATCGAAAATGAAAGCTACGGAGACGAAAACCACACATAAGGAGAAAATTCACCAAAACATATAATATAATATAGATAATCCAAATATATGAAAACCAGTCGTTACAGTCATCGGAGCACTTCTTTATCTGGCAAACTGCACACGTCCGATATAGCGTCCGCAGTAAACCTACTAGCCAGATACAGTGTAGCACCCACAAAGCGCCATAGATCGAAGTTAAGCAGCTTTTGCGCTACCTCCAAGGTTCAATTGATATGTGACTATATTACCAGAATGGTGTATCCTCCACTTTGATGGGTTATGAAAATGCAGGTTACAGATCCGATCCCCACACCGAAAAGTCACAGATTGGGTTCGTGTTCACCTACAGAGGGACGTTCATCTCATGGAACTCTGTGAAGCAGACCACAACATCAACCTCATCCAATCACTCTGAGCTCCTAGAGATCCATGAAGCTAGCAGAGAATGTTTTTGGCTACGTTCAATTATACACCACATCCTAGTGACAACCGGCTTGAAGACTGGTGATCTCGAACCAACCACTATTTTGAAGAGAATGCAGCTTGCATAGCTCAACTACGAGTTGGTTACATCAAGGGAGATAGGACGAAGCACATCTCCCCCAAGTTCTTCTGGATGCACGAACTACAAGAGAAGAAACAAATCGACGCACATCAAATTCAGTCATGTAACAACTTAGCCGACTTGTTTACTAAAACACTATCTCGAAGTACTTTTAGAAAAAATTGTAAATGGGATTGGGATGAGATGATTGAGAGATCTACAAGCCTGAAGCTTGTAAACAACATGTGGAGTTAAATGTAAAGTTGTACTCTTTTCCCCTTAGCTATTGGTTTTTCCCACTGGGTTTTCCATAGCCAAATATTTTAACGAGTCAATCACATTAGCTCTGGATATAGAAGTATCCACCCCTAGTGATATTCACAGATCAGGGGAAGTTTAAAAGACTTGTACTCTTTTCCCTTAGCTATTGGTTTTCACATTTGGTTTTTCCATAGCCAAAGGTTTTAACGATGCAAATCTCCCTAACTTAGGATCCAGAAGTATCCAAACCCATGACACTCATCAGCACTGTGAATCCGACACTCATCAGCACTGTGAATCCTGAAGTATTCATATGTTGAGTTCACAATGATGGATGGATAGGGAAAGCATTATGAATGGGCTTATGTAGCCATATGAGGCCCATATAGTGCCATGTATCCACAACCATGTAACCATACATATATAAATACAATGCTATGGCCCCCATAGCCTCCATCCTTTCAACAAAACAGATATTATTTTCATGATCCTAGCAACATTATGAACCCGTGATATTTTTTGGAATTTTTCAGAGACGTTTATTTTCAGGGGCAAAATCGTAATTTCACTACAATTGTTATGCTTAATTAGCTAAATTAACTACACTAATCCCTACCTAATCCCTCCCCCATCTAACCACACCCCGGGCTCACCTACCCATTCCCCCAACTACCCTGTTTTTATTAATTAGTTTATTTATTTATTTAAATTTTATCCTATATAACTAAAACCCCTTTCACTCTTTACAAAAAATACTCCTTGTTTCTAGCACATCGTAGACACGTTGGCATTCTCACTCCCAAGTATAATGGAGAGCGAGGCATGACAATAATTATCACCAAGTCGGATCTAGGTCTAAGACTTCGCACGTATTCTTACATATGTAGAACATGAAAGCGGAAACAATGGGAAAACATTGATAACGCTTTGGACCCATTTGATTACCATGTCGTAATCCTTCGTTAGTTCTCAATGAGAGATGAAGTCAAAATCATATCTCCAAGTTTTCCACAATGTCTCGGCTAAGGAAACTCATGAGCAGATGGATGTGGCTATCCTATGAGCCTACTTTTTCGTTCTTTAGGAGATGAGGCTTCCCGTATCTTTATATAGGCTTTTAGGAGACCTAACCATCAAATAATCTCGACCGTCGGATTCCAATCTAACTGCCCACAAGGGCACTTCTATTCCCTTTTTTCTTTCAAAGTATAGATGGGAATATCCGAAGGAGAGCTTCGACTACTTGGGACTTTTTTTAAAATCAAGAGAATCCTTGCAATTGAATATGACCTCCAGCCATAATGCAGGCGAGCAGGTAACCTATACACATGATATCGGATAGCTCAGAGTTGCAGAATTCACAGACAAAACAGCACCTAAAATGGACGACAACCACTTGCTATGCATATGAAAAACAAAATTGAGTACCAAAATACAACAATCGATGAGTTTTAAAAACATCAACAAAAGCTTGAATTTGCCCACAACCATGTCACATTTATATCGGCACAAAAAATGTGCAGATAAGCAAAAAAAAATAACAGTGGTATACATACATATCAGAAAAGAATGGTATATCGATAATATTCCAATGGGGTATTAGCAACCCACCACTAGTCCCTCTTTTGGGGCAGAGGTAACACGAAGAATTGCCTGCGCACTCAAAGGAGATAGCTTGGCATGGCAGAAGGCCTCCCATGAACTGGTGTTGCTTTCTGAGTATTCGGTTGCTGAGGACGTTTGGCATTCCTGGTAACTGGTTTGTAGTTCAAGTGCAAGAGCCCGAGCAGCCTCTCGCGATTCAGGAAGCTGGTCGCTAAGCTGAGATGCGGCAACTTGGATTAGCTCTTCGATCCCATAGGATTTAATCCCTTGCGTACCCTGCGAGAAGAAATATTAATCAGCGAAGAAAACTTCGGGCCAGAAGGGGGGGGGGGGAATTGAGCATACTAGGCTAATGCACAACTGATTTCCTTAATGAGCACGAGGATTACACACGTGTAACCGATATTGAGGAAGCTACACATTCAAAAATCTAGATGATGAATGAACAGAATCAAAAAATCCTTGAAAAATGATTACCAGGGAAGAAAGAATGTATACGCTTCATTGAAGAAGTACTATGCATTTTTCCATCAAAATTAAGCTACATGTCAGTAAAACGCCAACCAGATTTTGATCCAGAAAGCTTATTTCAATTCTTCCCAGAAGTCTTTGCAGTTGTGTCTGTTGAGTTGTGGTTTGTAATGGACCATGAAAGCTCGCTAAGCAAACGAAAAATGTAAAATAATGTAGTTGCTTGTCAATTCTGTTGGCAAAATAACATCAGAACCAGCCAGCTTATGACCATCACATTTACTTCCTATGGGTGACAGAAAATCCTGCTTATGGTTCAAGTGAAGGAAAGTTAATCAAGATGTTATTTGGGATGGGTACATATGTGCAAGGGTCGGGCGGCAACTACAGCATAATCTATAGTGATATGCCAAAGATTATAGGCTACATAATCTTACTGCAACCGAGCAGAAAACTCGCATCCCAGATTATTGTCCAAGTACATTCTATTTCAGCACTTAGCTCTATCAAGGGCAAACTTCCCTTTACAACTATCAAGCGATCCTGCAGCATACCTTGCAACAAGCCCTCCAATAAGGAGGAAAGGATGATCACCTGTATTTGTTTCTCCTATGTCAGTGAACCTTGATGCAACCGTTTAACATGGTTCAACATGAATTGAAACCACAACCATCATACACTTGTTGCGATCGCAAGCCAGGGGAGTGATTTTGTAATTTTAGACTAGAATGGTATTTTTGTAATTTGTGTAATTTTGAAGGAAATCGGCCATTATAAATAGATGGCAGCTAGGGTTAGAGATAGAAATGTTGAATATTGTGATAGAAATCTTCTAGGAGTCCATAAAACTCTAGATCTTGGAGGTTTAGGCTTTTCCTTCAAAGTAAAAGCTAGGAGGGCGGCATCCTCTCGAAAGAGGTCCACTATCTTTTGTATCTTTCGTTTGAGATCTATAAAAATCCCACCTTTTCCCCCTACTCTTCCACAAAACCCTAATTTTATCTTATTTCCTCTTGTGGATCACATCAAATTGATATCAAAGCAAGATTATGATGGCGGCAAAGAAAGGTTGAGACTTTAGAGGAGAAATTCGACGCAGAAGTTGAAGGATTGAAGAAATCGATGGAGGAGATGAGATCCGCAATCGCATCCAAAGTGAAGGGCCTTGGAAGCGAGGATGAACGCGATAGTGGAAGCCATCTTGCAATCAAACCAAGGTCATGCAATCAAACTAACAGGTCTAGCAACAAATCGTGTTGTTGCCAAGGACAAAGAACTCATATATGAGTAAAGACGAGGGCGCCCGCTCAGATCCAACACAAAAGGTATGGTCTTTTGCGAAAAAGGAGAAAACTGAAGAGTTCGGAGGAGAAGGGCATGTAATCGACACAGACGAGGTGTCCAACAATGCAACAAAGGAATGGGGGTGACGACCCCGGAACCCTCGTCGGGGGCATCACGACCCCGGGGCAGGCCGTCCGGGGGCCGACGGTTAGAATCGCGACACCTAGGCGGTTTGCCCGGACCCTGATATGCCCCAGCTGGGCCGTCAAGGCACTACTGAGCCCCGATAAGGCCACCAAGGCCTTCACGTCCTCCTGTCGGCCCGCCTTGGGCCCGCCGAGCCTTGTTAGGATCACCCTGGGCCCCGCGGCCCCTGGACGGCCCACTGAGACCCCGTCAACTATTGAAGAGACCTCTGAGGCTGGTCGTTGACCTATAAGACCTTCGGGGGTCCCATGGCCCCAGGTTTGCTGTAGAGAGACGTGACGACGAACTATTAGGAGTTTGACAAACACCATGATGATGTTTTCCCAATCATGTGGATGATGGAGGAGAGTCCGATTGGAGAGATGGAGGTTGGGATGACAACGACAGAAAGGAGGGATGCCGATTTGGAGACTTTGATGAACCACGGGGCCCGCACCGTTAGCACTATTATGACCAGTATCGAGGAAGAGCAGCACAAGGGGATTTCAAAACAGACAGTAGCATCAAAAAATTAAACATGCCAATATTTGAAGGAGAAACTTCTTATGGATGGATTTACAAGGCCAAGAGGTACTTCGAGGTGACGCACCTTACTGAAGCAGAGAAACTGAGAGAGGTTGTGATATATTTGGAGGGCGAGGTCTTGTCTTGGCATCGGCGGAGAGAACATCATCGGCTTGTGCTCTCGTGGGAGGAATTTAACGTGTGCATGCTACACCGAATTCGTGACACACAGGACAGAGACATTCATGAGCAGCTCTTCGTCCTTAGGTAGGAGGGGTCCGTCGAAGTATATCAGGAGATTTGAGATGCTAGCAGTCCACGTTCAGGGATTGTCAGGGTAGTCTCTGGAGGGGTGTTTCATGAAAGGTCTCAAGCCCAGTATACAGGATGAGCTATGCATACAGAGACCTAGATGGTTGCTGGACAGGATAGAGTTGGCTCAGATGGTAAAGGATAAACTCATAGAAGAACGACGTGCCAAAGGAGTGATGAGAGGTGTGCCTTTCCGTACTAATGACATAACGGAGATACAAAAGTCTCAGAATGCATGGTCCAGACAAGTTAGGAAATGAACGAGTCTCGAGCTTACAACAGATTCAAGTATCTTATCGAGGCCGATATTCAGAATAAACACAAGCAGCGAATATGCTTTCGATGTGACAAGTTCATGACAGGACATCATTACCGAGACCGTGCTCTCCAGGTCTTAATGGTCGAAAATGATGAAGAAATAGCAGCTGAAGAAAAGGAACCAAGAGGGAACGAGCACCTCCATTTGGAGTAGCTGCTTCATGGATTTCATGACACCACCTTGAGGACAAGGTAGTTCTTCGGAGGCGGAGTAATGATGCGGTCGCAAACCAGCGGGAAAATTTTGTAATTTTAGGCTAGAAGGGTATTTTCATAATTTATGTAATTTGGAGGAAATCAACCATTATAAATAGATGGCAGCTAGGATTAAGGATGGGAATGTTAAAATTGTGAGAGAAATCTTCTAAGAGTCCATAGAACCCTAGATCTTGGATGTTTAAACTTTTCCTTCAAAGTAAAAACTAGGAGAGCGGCCTCCTCTCAAAAGAGTTCCACTATCTTTTGTATCTTTCTTTTGAGATCTATAAAAATCCCACCTTTTTTCTTTAATCTTCCACACAATCCTAATTTTATCTTATTTCCTCTTGCGGATCACATTAACACTCCCAAGCAGCAATGGTACTATTGGGAATGGGGGATGACCATATTAGTCTTAATTTTGTAACTTTAGGAGTTGAGGGCATTTTTGTAATTATGGACAAATCAGACCTTTATACAGTAAGGGAGTATTAGGGATAATGGACATGATGAATATTGTGAAGAATATTGAGTAGAGTAAAGAATAGGAGTAGATTAGTGTAGATTTTGGTGATTTAGGCCTTTATCTCAAATAAAATGTTAGGAGAGCAGTTTCCTCTCAAATTGGAACCAACATATCTTTGTATTCCACTTCATATCTATAAAAATTCTTTTTCATTTTTCCAAACCCTAGCATTTCCTATCAAATTAGTAGCAGAGCCTATATCCTCGTGGCAAGAGCAAGAAAGATCGAAGCTTTGTAGGAAAAACTTGATTTCGAGATCTAGGGGCTAAGGAGATCGACAGAGAAGTTCTCTTCGATGGATGTGATGATGTTAGCAATGGAGGAGAGACTCTCAAATCAAATGAAGGTGTCTATGGAAATCTTCATGAAAAAATGGAGGAGACGAAAAAAAAGCCCTAGATCTAAAGAGAACTCATCAAATCCATATCCAAGGGAAGACGAAGGCCCCAACGAAGATCCGATGCGAAAGGAGCAATATTTGGACAACTGTAAAGTTGTGGTCTTTGACGGCGATCTACTGGAGAAAGACCACGCATGGCAAGAATGTGAGTAAAACCCCTTTCCACAACAGTGGGAGGGGGCGTCCGGCAGCAAGAAACCCAGCAAAAGGGCCGTCGGCCCCGAAAATCCCAACTGTGGGCAGCCCATGTTCGCAGCCCGTAGGGCCTCGCGAGCCCCAGGTGGGGCTCGCGTCTGGGGGTCGCGCGAGCCTCCGATGCACCTGAGGGGGGCCCAGGCCTCCTGCGCAGCCGCAAGGCCTCACTCGCCCCCTGCGCCACACCACAAGGGCCTCGTGAGCCCCATGTGCCATCGTAGGGGCCCTCTGGTCCCCGGTTCCGACCAGCGCCATGGCCGCTAGCCCCTGGCGACATTTTAGGGCGTCGATGGCTCCTTCCTTGGAGCCCCACAGTCTTATGACATGTATGGAGGTTTCCAAAGCTCAACGCCAAGTATGGGGAGCCGGTGACCTTTTTAGGGTGTGCTGGGAGCTAGACCCGACCGCGGTTCGGTTCCGGTTCCGAACCGCCGGTTCCGGTTCCGACAAAACCCGGAACCGGAACCGAACCGCTTTAGAAGAGGTTCGGTTCCGGTTCCGGTTCCCGACCGGTTCCGGTTCCGGTTTCGGTTCCGGTTTCGTTTCGGTTCCGGTTCCGGTTCGGTTCCGGTTTGGGGTCGGTTCCGGTTCGGTTGTGGTGAAAAATATAAGAAAAGTAAACAAAATTTAAAGGATATAACTTAAAAAAGAAATATATCTTGTCACTAATCAACTTAATACAAGTTACATATGAGAAAATTGAGGATGGGACAAACCAAACAGGGGAATGTGAGAAAACTTTGTGAGAAAATTGAGAATGTGAGCCAATTGGTCAAAACCGAATCGGTTCCCCGGTTCCAGAACAGGGGAACCGGAACCGTCGGTTCCGGTTCGGTTCCACAAAAGGGCAAACCGGAACCGAACAGGCTTGGTCCGGTTCCGGTTCCGGTTCTTGGAACCGGCCGGCCGGTTCCGGTTCGGTTCGGTTCCAAATCGGTTCGGTTCCGGTTCGGTTCCACGGTTCGAACCGAACCGCGGTCGGGTCTACTGGGAGCACAATGAGAACTCGTGGGGCATGTTTGAGGATGTGGAGGTCAAGAGTGAGAGTGTGTTGATGGAGGATGGAAGAACAACGATGAAGCAGGAGGATGCCCATGGGAAGATGGATGAGCTCTACAGGATGCATATCGGCGGTTTCATTTTGGCCAGCCGGAGAAAGAGCATGACATGATGTGTTTGGCCCCGAGAGCAGAGTTCAAAAGCTGAAGTCAATTTTCAATGTAGAGGATCCCTATGGGTGGATTTACCGTGAAGAGAAATACTTCATGGTAAATCGCTTGACTAAGAAGGAGAAACTATGTGCAGCCGGCATCTGCTTGGAGGGGGATAACTGTGAAGGGAGCAGCGACAGCGAGTGCGATCATGGGAAGAGTTCCATAACTGCCTATTGGATCGATTCCGTGACATCCAGGACGAGGATTTACGCGAGCAGCTCATTGTCCTCTGATATGATGGCACAGTTCGGGACTACATGGAAAGATTTGATGCCCTTGCGGGCCGGATGAAGGGGATTTCTGAGGTGACGTTGGAGTGGAGCTTCACGAAGGAACTCAAGCCTGACATCCAAGCTGAGCTCCACTTACAGAAGCCGAGGGGATTGGCGGAGATGACAGAACTGGCCCAGTTGGTTTAGCACAGACTTATCGTAGAACGACGGGGTAAAGGAGCGAATAGCAGGGCCACATTCCGCACTCAAGTGGCAGAGAAGACCCAGAACCCCAGCCAACGATGGCCCCGACAATGCAGAAGAACGGTGAGCATCCAACGAACGGCAAGTACAAGCATCTCATACCGAAGGATATACTAGACAGGCAAGCCAGTGGTTTATGCTACCACTGTGGCGAGAGGTTCAGGCCGGGACATCATTCACAGAATCGTACACTGCAGGTATTGATCGTCGAAGAAGATGAGGGCACAGCCGCTAGAGAGGAAGAGTCGGGAGGAGACGAACACCACATTTGAAATAGCGCACCTACAATTTCATGCACCACCTTAAGAGCAAGGTGGTTCTTTAGGGGTGAAGTCGTGTTGGGAATGGACAGAGACCACACTAGTGGCAATTTTGTAATTTTTAAAGTTGGGGCATTTTTGTATTTATGGGCAAATCAGCTCTTTATATATGGGGGCTAGGGCTAGTGGATATGATGAATATTGTGAAGAATATTGAATAGAGAAGAGAATAAGAGTATATTGATGTAGATCTTGGAGATTTAAGCCTTTATCTCGAATCAAAGGTTAGGAAAGTAGTTTCCTCTCGAATTTGAACCAACTTATCTTTGTATTACACTTCATATCTATAAAAATTCTTTTTTTTTATTCTTCCAAACCCAAGCATTTCATATCAGATACCAAGCATCTCATCTGGGTCACCCTATTTTTTGATAGCTAACATGAATACAAAATTTGCAAGAAGATTATCAATTGAGAGCACCTGATTCAGATTCAAGCATCATCAACCACATCGTGTACATAGGTGACTGTCAGTGAGGAGTCAAAAGGCCGAGTTGCAACACGACAATTGCTGATTAGAAGTTGTTGGTAGTAAATTGGGTATTGCCACTGAGCAGCAATACTACATAACTTCAAATGCCATATTTGAAACAGGGTTTATTGGTTGTAGACAGAAATGACATCTTCTCATTAACCAAACCTTTTCTAATCAAGCTGAGGGGATTAAGAGATTTCACAGAAGGAAGAAATCATGTAGATAGGGTCTAACAACCAACATATCACAATGGAATTTGGTGACTGTCAGAGAGGGTTATAAGAAACCAGTCTTCTTGTGTGACCACATACAAAGAATGGGGAATTAGTCCTATAGGTCAGAGCACATCAATTAAACCGGTCAGCCTAGAAACTAGATACCCTTTGACATGCTTCTAGAATTTTATTCTCTTAAACTGTGACATACAATACCCTTTGACATGCGTCTAGAATTATATTCTCTTAAACTTTGACATACAGATCTCAATCAAGTTAGAAATTTCCAGTTTCATCACCAAATAAATAAAGACACAAGGAATATTGTTCAAGGCAAACACATCTGATAATTGCTTAATAAATAATAATTTATATGACGACGATTAAGGACGTCAAGAAGCGACGTCTACATTCCAAATGATCCATGTCTACCGCATACTTTATAGACTAATGTGGCAGATAGAACGCTAGTAAACAAATGGAAAAAGATAAAGCTACTGAGACTGGCAAATTTAAATTCCACAAGTTATTTGTTTATTCAAGGAGAATCGTATCAACCAATAAAAGTCAACTCTATGGACCTTGTAATCTTATTACAGAAAAGAGGGACGATGGATGAAAGAACATTGGCAACAAAGCACAAAGTCTTGTAAAGCAATGCATGGGTTGTTACAGTCTGCCACTATTACCAGATAGTGGAAAGCAATGGTTCAAAAAATCTATTAAAATTTTTTCGAACTCATTAGACAGTGCATACAAACATTACCAAGATAAATGGGAATAGAGTAGCTAAATTTTGGTGTTAGGATGCATGTGTGCTCATGCAAAGGTCAGAGTAAATTGGAAAGAAAATACATCAAATCCTAGAGATAATATCTACATGTCTAGCAAAACATGACTGTGTAAACTAAAAAGTGACTTTAAAAATTGTTACCACAGAAATAAAGGATCAGATTTTCATTAATAATCAGAAATAAGCCAACAAAAATTCTACCCAACGGAAAATGAAACTTACAAGCAATGGTACACTCCGGCTAAAACACATAGATGCCTTTGCTCTGATTTTAGGATTCTTGTTCTTAAGGTAGGGCAGCAACTTTGGCAATAACAGGGCAGGAGAAATCCAAGTTGTCATTGCTATCAAAGCTGTCGCGGCAGCTTCACATACAAAGCGCTTGTCTTGTGAAGATTTGAGAAGCAACTGTACAAGCTGAAAACATAATATATTTATAGCACCTTGATAAGCTGAACTGAAAATAAGAAAATAGACATGTGCAAAGTTAGAAGCGTAGGGAAGCGAACAGAATCAGCTACCATACCATCGGATCAAGTGCATCAATTACTGAATCCTTGTAAACCTTGAAGATGTCAGCAGATGTCATAATTGCGGTTTTACAAACAGCACTCCTTGGACATTTCAAGGATTTCACAATCAGTGAAATCACATCTCCCCTGTTATCCAAGAAAGAAGAAACTAAATGGCATGAGGAATTAGAGAGAAATGAAAACCATATCAAGTACAGTGCATCATTTTCCAAAAGGAAACACCTATGTGCCACAAACGTCTTGAAAAACCATACAACAATAAAGCAAAACTTACAATATGTCAAGAAGCTTTTCATTGTGATATAATGATATCTGGCGCACATTATTCAGTGCTTCACATGCCACAATCCAATCTTTTGATTGTAGTCTTGTTAAAAGTGACTACACAATAAAGTAAGAACATTTCAAAAGTAAAGATTCAGGAAAGTGTTGCACCCAATATATTGAAAAACTCTAAAGGAAGAAAATTATCTCAAACACGCAAGATGTTAAGATAAACAGACAGTAAGGTAACAGTGCATACAGCAAGACTTGTATCCACCGAAGGAAGATCGGGCAGATTTTCAGATTCTATGTACTCAACTTCTGGATTTGCAACCTCCCCGCAGTTACCCCCCGTATCAAGTTCCTTCACTAGGGCTGATGATAGGGATGCAGGGACTTTGTTCCGTCCCCTTTCAAGAATTTCGGTAGTATTCTCGGTATCAGGTTTCATTAACCCTCCTTTACTAGAGGTGTCACTTTTCTTCTCTAATCCCGCAACTGGTAGTACGTTGAGATCTCTGAGAGCTGTTTCTGACATCTTTATCTCGAAATCTGGAGAGAACAAAATAAAGAAAACTCAAAATAAAGCAATAATAACAATAGATGTGAATAACTTCCTCCCCTAGCACAAACAAGTAGGACAGCATAAAATACTTCTACATGAGAATAGAATACAACAGTATAATGATCAACTGCCACGTAAATATTTCTGTAATAAAATAAATCATAGTTCAAACATTACAACCACCTTATTCCAAATGATTAGAGTCGGCTAAGAAAACAGAGAGGCAAAAACATTACTAAATGGTGCCTGATGCACAATCCATCATGTATTATGTTAGCAATAATATGCATAAAAACTAAGATATATGTGTGACTAACACGACATGAGTATACACACATATTGCACACAAAACGTATGTGAGTATAGCTTTATTCAAGAAGATAATTAAAACCCATTCTATAAATACAATAATGACAAAAGTGTTTATCACCACGTAACACAAAGATCTATCCAAATGGTAAATCCATGTACTGATAGCCAATTACCATGTCCAAGTTATTCGTGTTAATCAGAAAGATCAAACGTTTTTCACAGTCTACAAACTATACGCACAAAATGTCACAGGACAGACTCCATGCAAAGAGTAGGTGACTTTATACAATTGCATTCTACAAGTATCAACTCCTTGAGTCTAGTCAACATGTTTAAACAATGTGTAGATAACGATACATACATGTCGTGGATGTCCTTCTATGGCTAGCTATGCACTTTGGAAACTAGCTATTCCAGGGAAGTCTCATTCTTATGGAGTGTTTGACAATTTCGAAGGGTAGGTGAAAGAGGAATCCCCCCCCCCCCCCCCCCCCACCACCCCCCCACCCACACACAACACACACACACACACAAAATGAATTTTGAAAGTGCTTGAAAACGCTACATAGCTGCTCCCTTCTTCATTGGTGTTTCCTTTTATTATATATACTAATGTAGATAATAGAGTTAAATCTAAAGAGAAAAGGCTTTAAAACTTTGCTACCATGCTCCGTATAAATTAGCTCTTAGCTCCGATTAACTAGCTCCTAAAAATTAGATAATAATTAAGACCAGTCACAAACAAAATTGAAACAGAGAAAGTCCCTTGCATGTTGGTAAGAAATATCCACGATCCAAACTTTTTAAGAAATAATGAGCATTCAATATTGTTATCTCATATTAAATATTCATGTGATTAACTTCTATTTCAAATCAGAGATAAGAGTATTATCTTCCTTCAAACTCCACAATCTCTTATTACACCGATTTATTATTGAATTGGGGATGACTAAAAATGATTGGGAAAATGCCATTTTAGACCTTTATAGATGGAGTGCAAGATGATACGTGTGAAAAATAATAATTGGGTCCACATGTAAGACCAATGTCTCGTGTATTGAAATAGTGATTCACTTTCACCTACACTTTTGGATTGCAAAACACCCCCTTAGTGCAATCAGGGTGTTAAGAAGTATACATGAAAATCAGATGTAGCTATAACAGAGAGTTTTTAAATTTACAACAACAATGCCAGATCTCAAAAAATAGATGATATACCATGTATTTCACAAAATTAGGATGAGGTTGCAGCTCACACATTAAAGAGCATAGATGTCCATGCACATGAATGAAAGCAATAACACATGTGAGGCCAGCTTTAATGTATCCAGGGAAAAGTAATGAAACTATGAACTAATGCTTAAATGCATGGTAGGAAATTAAAGTAGGAATTCCAGTCTTACAAACCAACCAAATATTTGCAAATTTTCAGGCATAATAGCCATTTTCAATCAAGATTATTTGTACAGTCAAACTGGGGTCAAACTTTGACTTCATTGATGCCCGGTAGAATGGAAGATTTCTCCTCTGGATTTACAGGTGCTTCAAAAACTTTATACCTCTTCAAAGGAACTGAGAGTTCGGACAAACAACCATAGGGTAGTCACAGTACATGTACATGACTCTATGTCTTCCTGCCATGCAGATATTTGTCCTGCTGATGCAAGATATTAAACACAAATATCATGAAATAGTCGTCTATGAAGATTCTTAATTTCTCACTCTTTGCCATGTATACAAAACCGCATGAGTTAAGGAACAATAAACCCATGTAGACTAGTTTTGGCTTCTTGAATATTGAACAGATGTACTGGCTGAATTGGTTGACGAAATTTACGAGTTCTCTGAGTTGCTTAAAAAAACAAACAGTAATAAAAATTGAAAGCATTTTGAAAGGCATCACAAGATTCATAGATTGATCACCAAAAGATGGCATACTAGGATCCACCTCATCCTTTAAAAGACCAACATCAAACCACAAACAGCTGCATTAATGCAGACTTTTTTCTTAAATATATGAAATATTCAACAGTGGCAATAAGCTTGTATGCAATCATGATTCCCTGTCTATCTAAAGTTATATACAGACCAAGTATGTAATGTTTAAGGACTCAAAGATGATATAATAATGGGTAAGTTTTAGTAGGGTGTCTTTCTTATTGGTTACTCAATGTTATTACTTGAACGGTCAAACTCCTTGCCGAAGGAAATCTAGCAGGTTGCTGATGAAGTCTAACATGTGTAAATTTACCATTCGCAAAAATAAGCTGTAAAATTATCAGAAAATGGGAATTGCAGAGAGGATGTTCATGAAAAAAAATTCAAACACCTTCATAGATCGACTGAAAAAAGCACCATCGGCATTCACATTCAACAAGAAGAAGAAGAACAAAGCCTTTCTCAATAATTTTTTAGGTTGGCTACATTTATTGTTCCCTCCCATCCTGCTCTGTTATGGGCCATGCCCTTGGTTAGATTAACAACTATAAATCCAGTTAATTGTCTACATCCATGTTAATTCAGCCATATTTCTAGTCCTGTAGCTTTATCAACTTTGATCATATCACTCCTATCTTGTACAAGGCTCCAATCTCCATTGCGCATATCCAAACCATTTCAAGAAGTTCTCCCTCATTTGCTTCAGCATCCATATTTTAATATTGTGAAGTTGAAGAGATAAGCACTCAACGTAGTCGAAGAAATAAAGAATAAGATAAAAAAATTAATGTTAATAGGAGTACTTGATACAAACATTAGCATCAGTTATTGTGTAAACTGTAAACCAATTACTTAAGTAAAATCTAAGACCAGGTTAAAAACTAATCATTTTCAATGTAAAAATATACTGACGCACCCAAAATTTATGTGTTAGGAGTTGCAAAACTACATCTCAGTAACTACATTTAGGCTTGTTAACTAATTTGATAAATGTAACAACACTGACTACTAACAAGTCTATATTGGAAGGAGATATGCTAATAAGAAGTCATTTTATTTTAATGTAGTCATGTATAAGAAGTTCATGGTTTCATCAATTTCAATTTGATTAGTGCTGTTGTGGGCTTATCATATCACATCATTTAAGGGATAGGCAACTGAATTAGTACTACATTTTGTATATCAAGTTGTACACTATTTGTAAAGTCAAAGTTTGTCATATATTGTAAGCTTAATTACAAACTTAACTCAATTTCCTTTGAAGGGGAAAATGAATAATGAATTGGATGTGTATAAGGAAATAAAAGGATCAAAACTGCATCTAAGTTTTCATTGATGTAAACCACTCTGATTTACAATGATAAGACTGTAAAAGCTTATACTTAAACAAAGAACGGTACAGTAAAAATACTCATAAGCAATCAAACACACATTTTCCACTGGAACTTAGGTGGCTCTCTTTCTTCATTCTTCATTCAGTTTTCAATGAAACATTTTTTCCCGTAGTTAAGACAGTCAACCTTTTCCAACTATAAAATAAGCACAGTTCAATGAATGATGTCATGTAGAATCAACAAATCCAGGATCAATATTATAAAGGAAATAAGAACTTCTAATCACTAAGAACGGACATAAAGTTGGAGATGCAATTGTTGATAATTCATCATGCCAAAACTTAGCCAAAATCAGCAGATATTTTTAACTTCGTAAGACGAGGAAAGCAGGGACAATAAGGAAGAACAGAATTTAAGAGTTACTTATGGAAGGAATATATTGAATATGAACTTCTTTCTCATTAAGGGTGCTTTGATCACATTGTCTCATGCTGTCATTTTTTGTAGCTCTAACTGATAGAATAGAGTGAAGTACTAATAGGTGGTAAAGGTTAGGGGTCAAACTGCATATAAATGAACCATTGGGATATGATGCCTTGTCTTTTTGGAAAATCACAAGAGGGTTTTCCGTATTGTACTCTATTTTTAAACATATATTTCAGGTCAGTTTAGCTGATTGTCGTTTTCAACTGAATTTATTGTTGATGGAAACAAACAAAGAATCACTCATAAACCAATATAATTTGTTTTTCCGGTTCTGGTTTGGTTCAGTTTTCAGGTAAACCTGAATCCTTCTCATGCCATCAACTTGAAGTGCCTTTAAAAGAGATATGGTGGATAGTGGCTCTGGGCGATCCAATAGTTAGTGGTTTTGAATTGAACTCCAACTTCAAGTGGCTAGTGGCAGCAACCTGCTAGTTCAATAAAGCTTCAAAGTGCAACAGTCAAACAAGATTTAATTATGTAATCTAAGACTCGTAGGAAGTTGTATGAATTAGTGAAGGTGTGAGTCAAATATTAATGTCGGCAGTTGTGATGAAGGTAAGTTTGAAGAAATTTTTTTCTTGTATGTGGTTGCCCTAGGTTCCGAATTGTGAGTGAATTAAGTCCTCTCATGTAAAGTTTGAGTGAGTCCCTTTCTAGATAGTGAGTGATACCCCACCTTGGGTTGAGAGTCCCCACACTATTCCATATCTCCAATCATTATCGAAACCATGATTATTTTCTTCAAGAAATGTTTCCTTGTTCCCTTTTCTTTTAAATGTCTCCTTGTTCCCTTTTCTTTTAAATGTCATCCCCAAACCTTCTTCCACATTGAAAAACTTTCCACCTCAATAACCAATCAAAATCTTTCATGCATAATAACAGAATCTATGGAATCTATAGCCTGGGACAGTATGCCATAGGTGTCAAACAAGTAGAAATTTAAATGGATCTCGTAATACATCCAACCCATGCCTATATCTAGGAAGCATACTTGGGGTCTTGCCAAAAAAAGAATGGAAACGGTTCAAACTACATAGTGCAACAATGTTAGTACAACCAACAATAAATCCTATCATGTCATCACCTGTGGCCGATAACAAGATGGATGTTAACATTTTTATTCATAAGTTCTTTCAAACAGAGATAGCATTACCTCAATTTGTTGTTTGTAATTGCCATATGGTGAGAAAAAGAAGAAGGATTGGT
Source organism: Scilla litardierei (assembly GCA_030789695.1). Classification (NCBI taxonomy): domain Eukaryota; kingdom Viridiplantae; phylum Streptophyta; class Magnoliopsida; order Asparagales; family Asparagaceae; genus Scilla; species Scilla litardierei. Next base: position 602,784,032 of record CM061142.1, on the reverse strand, counting down.
GTACTTTTGAGATATTAGCATACGCATATTCAATCCATACTCTGTTGTCTTACATCAAAAGGAAGAGCAAGAAGATGAGAGGATATACAGCTGAAAGCATTGTTCTAACTTCTAACATAGTTCCACTATTATCTGATACACATACAAGAGTATCACAATGCGGCAAACCCGACACAGATACATCATAGCCACAGCAATTGAGAAATATCTATACATGAATAAATGGTACACGTGTATTTATTTAGAATACATGCGCATACAGATGCGTGCGTGAGCACATCTGACTCGTACATGATTGGGGTTCCCATTCGTATATGAAATAGATTTAATTTAGGACAGTGTCTAAAGAACAATAGGTTGTTGGACAAATGGAGCAAAACACACTTCATCTTTGAGATAATTTTAAGGTGAATATCAGTTTTACATGTTAGCCAGTCTAAAAGTAGTCAATAGATCCAAATCACACTCCAATTCAATTCAAGAACTCAAGATCACAATGAAATCACAATGAGTCCCAATACTTGAGCAAATCACTACCCAACAGAGAGGATATGAGAGAGAGCTTACCAGCAAGAAGAAATGGCAAAGAGTGTTTTAGAGAGAAAGAGAGTGAAGTTTAATAGAGAGGATTTGTTGTTGGTTTGGTTGATTAATTCATTGTAGTGAAATATGAAAATTATTTAAAGAAACTTGTTAATTCACCGGACAAACAAAAATTGAGAAAATATATATTATTTTCCAATTACATCAAGAATTCGTGATCTCTATTTGTGCATAGAAAACAAACCACAAAATGGGACCAACATGTGTAATGGTAGTTCGTCCCAATTAAAATGGTGGGTGTAGATGTGTGTTGTGTAGGGGTGGCAAAATGAGCCCGACCCGGCCCGAACCCGGCATCCTTAACCGGGTATGGGTATGGGCCAATCCGGGTCAAGTAGGAAACGGGTTGACCCGACCCGACCCGGATAAAATCCGGGTCGGGTATGGGTTTGGCATGTCAACCGGATGACCCGAATTCGACCCGTTTTGCTTTCTACATATATATAAAAATTTATATATTAACTTCAATACACAGTTGCAATGGGAGTTGTGCTTATACGATTTGAATTGTTGTCCTCTTCTTTAAGAGGTCTTGAATTCAATTCACTTTACATACAACTTTTTTGTTAATTTTATTACTTTCGTTAGTAAAATGGTAACGTTAATTATACTTCATTGCTATCATCAATGCGGTTTAAGCGACGAGCTACTGGAAATTATGCAACACCAAATAAATTCTCGGTGGCTCTTAATAAATAGCTGGATATCGAAAAGGGAGCAGTAGTATGTAAGTCAAATCTTAACCCGACGGGTTAACCCGAACCCGTCCCGGAGATTTTCCGGGTCACCTGAACCCGACCCGGATTCAATCCGGGTCGGGTTAGGGTTTACCCCTATCCGGGTCGGGTCAAATTTGACCCGACCCGAACCCGAACCCGAACCCACCCGACCCGTCTGCCACCCCTAGTGTTGTGAGAGAAATTGAGTAGATTGCCATGTTTTTTTCTTAGTTGCAAGGTTGCCCATTTGATTTGGATTGCATGTATGCGGAGTAGTTTCACATGACGCTTAAGTAGGTTTGGATTGCATGCATGCATTCGTATAATCAACCTTGCAATCATACTTTTGGGCGTCAATCTATCTTCACATTGGTCTTAAGTTGTTCGTTTCTCATACTTTGTAGTTGGTAAACCGTAAATGTTAATGGGGTAATGTCTTGTCAAATTTATCGTGTGGCCACAGCTAGTGTTGTCTTTTTTCTTATTCAGTTAATGCTTTATGAATAAAGTCGGGTTGAACATATGTTACATATCTCCCAAATAGGGATTAAGTTATGGGGTTTACAGCTTCTAAATTCAACACATAAGTTTATAAATAAGTTTATACTATATGTCAAAATCTGACTTTACTAATTATTTACAACTTGATATACAAAATGCTTCACCAATTCAGCTATCCATGCCTCTAAACAATGAGATATGATAAGTCCACCACAGCATTAATCACACTGAAAATGAATGAAACCATGAACACTTCACACCTGCATCAAAATAAAATGACTTCTTATAAGCATAGTGCCTTCCAATAGATACTTGTTGGTAGGCAGTATAGTTGATTTTAACAAATTAATTAAGAAGCCTTCATGTAGTTACTTCAGGATTGAGATGCATATTTTCAACTTCTATACATCAATATATTTTTCTATTGACACTGATGAGCTTTTAACCTGATCTTAGATTTCACTTAAGTAACTTGTTTACACAATAACGTAAGCTAAGGTTTCTAATATTTATGGAGGTAACAATGCATATCAAGCAATCCTAGTAAATTTAATATTTCTTATTTAATTCTTTCTTTCTTCATCGTAGTCAGCTAGCCTTTACCTTTAAGTGCCGATATCTTCAACTTCACCGTATTAAAATTTGCATATTGATGCTAAAGCATGTGAGGGAGAACTTATTGAAATGGTTTGGATTTGTGCAAAGAAGATTGGAGCCTAATACCAGTCAGGAGTGATAGGATCAAACTTAATTAAGCGACAAGGACTAGTATAGATTCATAGGTCATTCAAATATAGAGATCTACAACATTGTGTTTGTGTGCTAAAACAAAGTAAGTCACTACGTCTCTATGATGCAGTCATAAACTTCTTACAAGAAAACAGCTCAGCGCTACTTAGGCTTATTCAGTAGCTTATTTTAGTTAATAAGCACGTTCTTGCTCATTGTTTATGACAAATGCAAAATGAATTTTGTGCGGGTTATGTTCAGTATATTTCATACAGATATGTACATATCAACTCAATTCAACCAAGAAAAAACCTCGTCTTTATTCCAGTCACAATTAATGTCCGGTACATTATGAACTTGAGCCTTGATGTAATCAAGAGACTAGTATTTATTGTCAATTCTAGTTAACACGCAAAAGAACTTGCTTTCCAATGGAATATATTATACCGATCTTCAACTTAAATGGACCATTTTAGCATGCATACTCAATTGAAAGATCACAATAAGATTGATGAAGACAATATCATCAATTGACCAAGCCTTCTATCAGATTCATTACAGTAGATTACAAAATGAACAAAAAAATTGACAAACAGACAAGAAGAAATCAGACATTACTGATGCAACTACACGCAATCAAATCAGATACTACTGATGCAACTGCACCCAATCATCCAACAAACTCTCAGATCGCGGATCTACTGCATCAAATTCAAAGGGAAGAACAAATAACGTACCTTCAATTTAAAGACAGCCACAAGTTCCCTTGTTCTACCTGCTCCCAAAGTTGTGAAATAGCCCCGAGTTTCAATTTCTGTAACTGAAATTCATGGTGGCAGCGGCGGAGCCTACGGTTTAGTGATTAATGGCGGATGCGGAGGCTACGGTTTAGTGATTTGATGGCGGCGGCTAGGGTTTAAGCACTCAAGATGAGATCTGATCGGGGAGAGAATTAGCGCAGAGAAATGAGATAGAAAAGAAAATAAAATAAAAATTATTAAATAAACCATACTTGGCCATTGTCACAACGGGTACTGACGTCTTATAAATTATTAACTACACCAAACTTGGGCATGTTATGAACGGGCTGTTGTTGGTTTAAGTGGAGCCCACTAATAGTTAGGGTATACTAATAGTTAGGGTATACGTCGATTATATAATTGTTTTCTATAAGGTTACAAGTTCAGTAGCCGGCACTCTCATAACATGTTATCAGCACGCTCGTCAGCTGAGCCGAACATCTGCCGACGGACGAATCGCGAGGACGCGGATTACGCTTCCATCTCCAAACTTCGCTAGATCCGACGGGTAGGATTTAGAGGTAATCATCGATATTCCCTAGATCTAATTTTCATGCGCATGATGAGTGATCTATGTTGTTTTTCTATTAGATCTACTTTTCTACTTAGATATGTATGAAAAATCGTATTTTTAAACTTGGATCTCCACTAAAAACAGTTTTTTTAATCATTTTTGGATGAAATTTCGACGTTTCAAAGATTAAAAATTGTATTTTTACAATAAAAATCTACTTTTTCCTCCGAAATCGATGGATCTAGAGGGCTTGGCACCCCCTCCCTGCGCGCGCAACCGTCCGGCCTGCAGCCGACATCACGTCGCCCGCCCGCGCGCCTACCGCCCGTGCATCGCCGCCCGCGCACGCCTCACTGGGCAACTAGTCGCCGCCCGCCCGCGCGCCTGCAGCGCGGGCAACGCCCATGTGCGCGCCTCCCGCGTGCGCCTCGCCGGGCGGCCAGTCGCCGCCCGCACGCGCGCCTGCCATGCGCACATTACTACCTGAGCACCATCTCGACCTGAAGTCGCCCTGCGCGCGCCACCAGGCCTGTAGCCGCCCCCCGCGCCACGCCACCAGGCCTGTAGCCGCCCCTCGCGCCACGCCACCAGGCCTGCAGTCGCCCTGCGCGTGACACTGCTTTCGGCCGCCACGTCGCCCCCGTTTGCGTCCATCGCCACAAAACCCTAATTATGGGTTTTCCACATTTTTTTAACAAAGGGCTTATAAAAATTATTAATCCATTTTTTAAAACTAATTTCAGGTCGATTCTATGTTTTTCATCACCAATCGCATTTTTCATATTGGATTATATTATTATTTTTCACTTTTAATAATTATGAGGATTCTGAGACCGCTCTATCGTTAGTCAACTAACCTAACGGGTAATGACGTTTCCACGTGGTCTAATTAATTATTAAACAAAAATATTTTATTACATTAAAATGCCTGTGATGTTGCATATTTTCATTGCCCGTAGCATTAATTTGCGCTTAAACATATTTAATGCAAGTGATGTTGCATATTTTCATTGCACGTAGCATGAATTTATTTGCGATCAAACATACTACATGCCTGTGATGAATAAACAAATGCATGTTGCATAACTATATGCCTGTGTAGAAAATTATATGCATGTCGCATATTTAATGTTCTGTGATGCACATTTTATTCAGCATGCTAAAATATCTATGATATATTTTTAACGCATGTAGCATAACTATATGTCTGCGATGAAATCATTTGAATGCATGCCGCATATAAATAACATTTGTATACATCATATATGTTTCAATTCATGTTAACTGGGCATACATTTTTAGCTCACATGCTTGATAATGTTTGCATGGATAATTTAGTTTCTTTCAACTGCTTTATTGAGCATACCATTTTAGCTTACAAGCTTTATATTATGTGCATGATAAATCATTAATTGTTACATAATGCACACTTATATGTGCATCTCATGCTCATGCTCATGCTCATGATATAACAATATTTTATGACAACAACCCAATCATAATTTCAAAAAGTTTAACATCATATCCACTTTGACAAAATGAACCTGAAGTTCAAAATCAAATCAAAAGTGAACACCCTTTTACTCAAATAAAATAAAAATTACCAAATACGATGGATTATGATAAAACCATTTATGCGATTTTTTTTAAAGAAACACATTTTGCGGTAAAATAGATCTCCCAGATCTATGGTTTATATAAATCAATATTGACACCAGCAGTTTTCATAACGCTGATAAACTCTTTTAGAGTAATCTCACTTTACATGGTATGATTCTTGAATCTAGCCTTAATTTTAAGCGTACGCCCGAAGTCGTGGCTTAATAGATAAGTGAGAAATTATAAATTTCGTAGCCACGTATTTGTTTCTCCTTGAGCATGATTCTCTATCCACATAATACTTGAATGACTCAATAAAAATAGCATGTAAACCATACTTGAGAATTCAAATAGACTTTTAAAAGTCTCTCATAAATTAGAAAAGTAGAAATATAGAAACTAACTTATTTCCCTTATATATGTCTACTTCGTAAGACTAATATTCATTATTCCTTATAAATAACAATAAGGAAGACTGAAAACAGGGAAAGTCTTGAATAAAATGATAAAGGAAAAATATGATATACCTCGACATGGAGTAAGCAATGACAAACCAATATCAGACCAGAAGTTCTGATAAGACCCATAATGCTTTTACAACATGAATGGGCATTAACGTATGCCATATAAAAAATATATACATATCTAGTCTAAACGACGAAAGTCAAATTGACCTTATGTATATTTAGCTACTCCCCGATGACAAATAAACTTTGAAAACAAATTTAATCTGTTGTCATAACATAAGTCTTAATGAGCATAATTGTAGACGTACGCTTTCAAGAGCACACATCAAACTATAAAACTTGTTGCCATAACATAATTATCAGTAGTATTTTCTTGCAGTATATATGTGCTTAAATGCATTATCACAATATTTCTTATTGATGAATTTTATGCTTTTTATGCATTTTATTTTACTGCGAATGATTTGTTATCCTGAATACTCCTAAAACATAAAATGAGGAAGCCATGTACTCTCTGAAACTTATAAAGTTTCAAAGGATATTCGTCAAAACGAAATCCCTAATGACTCAAGAAATCAATAAAGCCTGAAGCCTTGTCCCACTATGATCCGCATAATAGTCAATGTGAAGATGTAATCTTTCACAGTCAGATCACAGTTCACCTATTACCGGACAAAATTAAATTGACCATTTTAAAAGACTTTCAAAAGTCTCACATAAATTCGAAAAGAGGAATTAATTTGGAACACCAGAAGTGTCCAGAATTGACCAACTTTGGAACGATGTCACCCTGGATTGATGATGCAAGACATCATTAGCCAATCCTGTAAATCTGAAGAATCCGAAGATTCTTCAAAAAAGGGGAAACTTTCATTGTCAATTCAAAAGGGAAAAATGATTACGAGATCATCTCCATTCAAATGGACATTGACACTCGTCACTTCCTCAAAAGAATTTAAGATGATATATTTACTATCAGCATTAACATAATAAGACCTTTAGGTCTCTTGAGAGTATTTGAGGGATAAAAGTGGACTTATCAACTCCCTACATATGGCTGATGATGTACTTTAGATTACTCATCCATATATCCTCTAAAAATGGTCATTATCCAACCTATTATCCAACCGCAGCCCAGCTTTTAACAAGCATATAGGACATGGTAATAAATGGCGGATAACACTGGAAAATCAAATAATATTTACAACCGGAATAATGTCGAATACCCTGAAGTTTGTGTTCACACCTAAAAATGGGTAAGATAAATAAATCATTAAAATGATTTAGACAGGATTACTTATCCATTAAAAATCCAGTTGTATGTGACTATATGGGAACATGCAATTACAATGCAAACCATCAAAACGCCTCCTTAGAACCTATTTATATGAGCCTGATCACCTTATATAAACAGTTTCCGAGAACCCCTAACGGGGAAGCGTTTAGAGCATATCTAATAAATTGTGCCATGATGAGTAAACATCCCCATATCACCACTATAAACCATCAAAATGCAGTCTTAGAACTATTTATCGGAAGTAATTATCCCAGATAAATAGATTCTGAGCACTCCTAACAGGGGAAAAGCATTTAGAGAACATCTAATTAATTGTGCCCTTGATGGGTCATCATATAAAGAATCGATAGTGAATATTAGATCATGAAGGTCATTCACATTCAGAATTCTTTATTTTTCCAGTATTAGGTTCAACAGAAGTATTATAATCATACATAAGCCTGAAGCTCAATTGACCATTTCAAACATTAATACCTATGGCCTGATTATCATGAATTGTGATGAGATCATGAAGATCCACAGTTATGAAACTATTAAACAGTTATCAGACATAGTTATTCACAATATATATATTGTTAAATTCACACATCCATGCTGCTAAAAATCCAGATAGGACATACCAAATATAATGGATGCAATCCACCAGTAGCAGAAGTAGAAGTACTTAATGGATGAGAGGACATACCACGAGGCTCCAAAGCGAGAAATAACTCCTGGAGACCCCATAGTAATACCACCATAGGAAAATGAGCTCGTCTCCATATCCTCTCCCTTTCCAGAACATCTAAAAGAGATGAATCTGGAATAAATTGAATAATGTGCGTACATGGGGAGGTGTTTGGATAAAAACACACTTGTCGACAATTACTAACATTTCATTTTGCCATTTAAATGATAAATATCGTTCCACACTCCGTTTCGGTCACGCCACGCTACCCAAAGTAGGGAGGATCGACGTGACAAGCGGCGGTATTAAAATACCAAGCGCTAATGTGTACACCAACAACTCGCAGGTCACTGCAAACGCTGAGGAAAAACAGGCAGCAAAGTACGAACTGAAAACAAAGAACAGTATAGCTCCAATACAGAAAGAAAGTACAAGGTACTATAACACAGGCAGCAAGGTAGAGTACGACGACAGAACATCCCAACGTCACAGAGTACCATAACTACACAACCAGTACTGTACAAGTCCACAGCACAACCCAGAAACAGCTAGAACCCTCACAAAAATACAACCCAAACCTACGTGGTACAAGGGGCACAGAGGGTACACAATACTACTCTCAACTCACTCCCACCCCAAACTACACTACAAGACCACCCTATCTACAGTCTCTACAGACCATGTGCAGACGAGATGTCCTCCGGGTCTCCGTTCTCGGTCTCGTCGCCTGAAGTCTGGTACCTGTATCTGTGGAGGGAAGGGGGACACGTCACAACGTGCCCAGTAGGAACTCCATAACTCTACTACTCTAATCATAGTGCACAACCAAAAGAAAAGGCATCACACTCAAGGGTTACAAATTTGTAATTATTATATGTTAAGTTTTCATGCATGAATTCGAAACCTAAATAACGGGTTAGACATCGGGGACTGGACCTCACCCGGTAAGTTGGGTGGAATGCTACGACTTCCTGAGACAAGCTCTTACGAAAGAAGCCGTTCACCATCACAACCAACTCAAACACAACCCAACCTACTCCCCGCCTCTGAGGGCTCATCAGGAGTGGTCCCCAACTCAGCTGTCCATCCCCGCATGTCCACTCGTTACCTTGGTTTCCCCCAAACCCTCCTAGGGCACTCACCCACGACAAGTGGAACGAGTCAACCCTATGTTTTCCTTTTTAACTAGCCTTTAATCCTAGTGTAATAAGCATGCAAATGAGGCCAAATGCATTCTTTTTCATCGGAATATCCATAAACATAAACTTGCATATTCGATAAGCAATGAACATAAACATCCAACTTGCATAACTTGCATTTTCACATGGAGTAGCATTTCTAACATAAACCTCTTTAAGCCACATGAATTTACAAGTTCATCCATAAACATAAACATAAACATGAACTTGCATGTCTCAAGTGCATACTTAACTAAACATCCAACCCAAAAATTGCATTATAAAACAACATTTCCAACAGCCACTTTAACTAATCTATGCCTTGAATTAGCAACATTAAGCAATCTTAACTACACCCAACCATATGTAACAAGAAGCGCATTTAGCAATGATTTCCATACCCCTAAATGGAAGAACTAAGGATTGCAAATTGAATTGAAATTTAGATAAGTAAGCTTTTTAGAAGGTAGCATAAAGGGGTTTGCACATGGAGAAAGGTTTAGTGGATAGGCCTAATATAATTAGGTAGGATTTTGCTATTCGGGACTTAGTTAGAGAGACTTATGTTGTAAACCGAATTCTCTTAACTTGTTAAGAAAAAATTACATTAGGATTGAATATGAGGGGTTTATACTACGGCTTAAATTTTTTTTGAAAGGGTAAACATGATAATGCTTTGTAGGATTTCTTATTAAGCCCATTTATATGTAGTTCTTAAGGTGAATGAAACTTTGGTGGAGGAATCTTAAACTTTTTTTTTGAAAAAAAAACATCTTTGGAAAATGTCTTTACAATGAAAAAGAGAAGCATTTGTGAATGCATCTTAATCAAATGGGCTTTTGTGAAATTGAGAGTATGAATTCTTTACAAAATGAAAACTTGAGTATGTGAGGGCTTAACTAGACTAGATTTTCCATAAAATGTAAACTTTCAACAAATGAAATATTTTTTTGTTAAAGGTGGCATTTTTATTAAACATACCAACTAGCTTAACCATAAAAATATAATCTTTTAGCAAAATAATGACCTGTCATTAAATATAGCATTTTTTGTTAAACATGCAAACTAAAAATGTCAACTTTCATTCACAACTACCATCTTCCTTCAATATTACAACTAGAAATATAAGCATGAACCAAATCTCATCATCACATTAAGTGGATAATCAAGCATGCAACATATACCATAATCATACAACACTCTTCCCAAATTTTCAAGGAAAGCTCAAACATACAAGCAATTTTCCCATCGTCTATAATTAGAGGAAGAGTTGAGAAGATCATACCTATTAAGAGCTCCAAGAAGGGTGTATGGCTTAAATAGAAGTCCTCTCCTAGCTTAGGCCTCCTCCTCCTTCTCTTCTTATCCTCCTCCTCCTTCTTCTCTCCTTGTTTTTTTTGCTCTAGAAACTTTCGGCCATCACAAAGTGGGGGAGAGAAAAACAAATGGGAAATTAAAATAAAAAGAAATGAAGAGAGAAGTGTAGATTTGTGTAGAAGGTTGGGGATTTAATTTAATTGACAAGTTTTCTCCCAAAAATCTCATTATTCACAATTTTGCCATAGCTCCCACTCACTTCACAATTGTCCTCCATTTTCGTGTTTTATTACAAAGTGTACCATTGCACAATGCTTCTTATGAAATGGCCATCCAACTTTGCCCCTTAATTACAAGAATGTCATTGCACAAATCCTTTTAATAAAAGCCCTCTATCTTGGTGTTTTTAATTACAAATTTCCCATGACACTAAGCCTCTTTCATCATCATCATCATTGTTGTTGTTGTTGTTATGGGTATAAATGAAGGGGGGGGGGGTGTAAATGCAAATATCTCCATCCTAGTGAACTAGCATGCACATATACAAAGAGACTAGGGCCAATTTAATGGCTACTTAGTATTTACACACGAGGGTTGTTACACCCTACCCTCCTTAGAACAAATTCCATCCTCGGAATTTAACAGAATTATGGGAACATATATTTACATACAACAACCAGCAACTGCATAAATTGTAAGCTACAACGGTTATTGCTCAAATAGGTATGAGTACTTCTCATGCATCCCATCTTCTCGCTCCCAAGTTGACTCCCCTAGAGACTCTTATTGCCACATGACCCGCACCAAGTCAATGGTCTTCTTCTTTAACATCTTCTGTCTCCGGTCCAACATTGCCACTGGCTGCTGCTCATAGGTGAGATCCACTCGTACTTCTATCTCTGAGAAGTCTACAACATGATTGGGATCTCCCACATATCCTCTGAGTTAAGACACATGAAAAAAATTATGCACACCTTCAAGTGACGGCGGTAATACTAGCCAATATGCAACTTCATCGACCTTGGCGGAGATCTCGAACGGACCAATGTATTTAGGACTCAGCTTCCCACGCTTGCCAAATCGGATAGTTCCACGAATCGGTGAGATCTTTAGGAACACATAATCCCCCGGCTGAAATTCCAAGGGTCGCCGCTTTGTATCAGCCCAGTGCTTATATCGGTCTTGTACGATGTGCAGATTCTCCTTGACTGTTCACACTACATCTGTTGTTGCCTCCACCAAGTTTGGTCCTAAAAACTCTCTGTCTCCAAATTCATCCCTACTTAAAGGAGACCTACATTACCTTCCATACAGAGCTGCGAAGGGAGCCATACCAATACTTGCCTGGTAACTATTATTGTATGCAAACTTAACCAGATGCAGGTGGTCCTACCACGAACCCTTGAAATAAAGCATACATGCCCGCAACATATCTTCAAGAACCTGAATGGTCCTTTTAGACTGTCCATCAGTCTGAGGATGATACGCAGTACTGAAATTCAGACGCGTTCCCAGACTAGCCTGTAAACTCTTTCAGAAATGAGAAGTGAACTGGATATCTCTGTCGGATACTATACTCACAGGGACTCCACGCAGTCTCACAATCTCCTCCATGTACCTCTTAGCTAGAATTTCAGTGGACTGTCCAACTCGGAACAGAATAAAATGTACCGACTTGGTCAATCAATCTATGATTACCCAAATCGCATCATTGCCCCTAGGCGTCCGAGGTAAACCAGTTATAAAGTCCATGGTCACATGCTCCCACTTCCATTCTGGAATGGGGAGAGGCTGCAACAATCCCGCAGTTCTCTGGTGCTCAGCCTTCACCTGCTGGCAAACCAAGCAGGACGCCACACTCTTGGCTACACTCTTCTTTATTCCTGACCACCAATAATATTGCGTCAGATCACAGTTTATCTTGGTTCCTCCAGGATGGATAGAATATGAGGAACTGTGTGCATCCTTCAATAATTCTTCCCGAAAATCACCACTCGGCACACAAACCCGGCTCCCAAATCTCAGCAATCCATCTCCATGAACACGAAAATCGGACCGAAGTCCAGCTTCCACCTGCTCTCGAATCCTCTTTAACTTAGCATCCCCTGACTGGGCTGCCTTGATCCTGTTCACCAAATCAGACTGAATCTACAGTCCCAATATAACAGTCTTCTCTTCTGGAAGTATAACTTCTATCCCCATCTGTCGGATTGCCCATCGAAGTTGTGGCTGAGAAGTTAACCTCATCACGGCAGGTAATCGGCTAAGAGCATCCGACACCACGTTCACATTTCCAGGATGGTATAGCAGATCGACGTTATATTCGGCCATTAATTTCAACCATCGATGATGCCTCATATTAAGCTCCTTTTGAGTGAACACGTACTTTAGACTCTTATGGTTGGTGTATATCTTCATTTGCTCACCTAATAGGAAATGTCTCCACAACTTCAAGGCTAAAATCACTGCTACCAACTCCAGGTCATGAGTGGGATAGTTCAGCTCGTGTTCATTCAATAAGCTGGAAGCATATGCTACAACTCGCCCATGCTGATGAAGGACACAGCCTAGCCCTCTCCCAGACGCATCGCATAAAACTTCAAAACCGCCTGAACGGTCAGGGATAGTTAAGATAGGAGCAATGGTCAACCGATGCTTCAGCTCATCAAACGCGCGCTGGCAATCTTCCGACCAAACATACGCAACATCCTTCTTTGTCAAATGAGTCAAAGGCGAGGCAATCTTCGAGAAATTCTTAATGAATTTTCGATAATATCCCGCCATCCCCAAAAAGCTTCGTATATCTGTAACTGTCCGAGGTATAGGCCAACATTTCAATGCAGCAACCTTCTCCAAGTCAACAGACACTCCATCTCCAGAGACTATGTGCCCAAGAAATGAAACCTTGGTCAACCAGAATTGGCACTTGCTAAACTTGGCATACAGTCGGTGCTTCCTGAGAGTATTCAAAACTATCTGCAGATGATCAGCATGTTCATCCTCATTCTTCGAGTAGATTAGAATTTTATCGATGAATACCACCACAAACTTATCTAAATACTCGTAGAAGACTTGATTCATCAGCCTCATAAAAGTAGCTGGGCCATTCGTCACTCCAAAAGGCATCACCAAAAACTCGTAATGACCGTATCGAGTCCAGAACGCGGTCTTCGGAACATCAGATTCCCGCACCTTCACTTGGTGATACTCAATTCTCAAATCCAGATTCGAATACACCCTGGATCCACCAAGCTGATCAAAGATATCATCGATTCGGGGAAGGGGATACTTATCCTTTACCATCACCTTGTTCAATTCCCGATAATCAATGCACATCCTCCGAGATCCATCCTTCTTGTTCACAAGCAACACTAGCGCTCCCTACGGTGACACACTTGGGCGAATCAATCCCCTATCTGATAAAATAGTCAACTGATTGCGAAGCTCAGCTAACTCTGGTGGGGCCATACGATACAGAGCCTTCGCTATTAGTTGGGCGCCCAGAATCAGATCAATAGTAAACTCCAGGGACCTATCTGGGGGTAATCCAAAGATGTCATCTGGAAAGATGTCAGAAAATTATTCAACAACCCTCGGTAACACTGGCTCTGCCTCCATGCCTGAATACTCCACGACCGTTGCTCGGAACCTCAAAGGCTCAAGCTCACTACTACCACCCCAAAACTCAAACTCTGGATGGTCAGGGATTCGGAAAACTACCCTCATTAGTCTACAGTCTATATTAGCATAGAACATCCCTAACCAATCCATCCCAAACACTGCCTCATAATCGGGCAACTCAATCACTAAGAAGTCTGCATACAACTCTCGTCCCCATATCTCAATTGAACAGTCCCGTATCCCAGAAACACTACAAACGATCCCATTCTCGGTGTGAACATTCCAACTAGCAGCAAAAGAGTCAACCACTATAGAGTACTGGCTCACAAATTTCTTAGACAGAAAACAATGTGACACCCCTGAATCAAATAGAGACAAGGCAGGGTAGGAGGCTACTCTAACAATACCTAAAGCATCACAATAATAAAACACAGGTAACTAGCTAAATAAAGCGCATGAGGCTAAAATCAAATAAACTGCAGAGGGGCAAGACTCATACCAGTAATCACCCGACTAGCACCCTTCGGAGCCTCTAATGGGGTTATAGTAAACTGCTACCGCCTCGGTGGAGGAACTGCCCCCGGTACCCTTGTCGCTGCCGAGAAGGTGGAGGGGGTCCTCTCGGTACAGCTGGTCTCGGTCCTGACGGTGGCGGAAGGGCAAGCCAATGTTGCGGTGGCGGAAGGGGTCTCTGCTGTACGGGCCGGACTGCCGCTGATGCCGGTGGTACTGGAGCATGACCCGACCGTGGGAAAAATCTGCTGATGTGTCCCAGCTCTCCACATGTGTAACACCTGGCGCTCAGAACTTGACAGTCTCTCTGCACATGCCCCAGCTTCCCGCATCTGTAGCATGAAGGCCCCTTCTGTGACAAAGGTGGAGCCCCCGGTCGCTTGAATGTCACCCGCTGAACTGGCCCAGGTGTGATCCTCTGCTGAGCGGCCAGTCATTTGTCACTGGCTGGTAATCTTTCCAGACTCCGTAAGTGGGTCTCATGTTGTCTGGCCGCCCGCAGCACGGCCTCCTGAGTCAACAACTCCTGAGTAGACATGGCTGTCAAGAACTCTACATCTAACCCTATACGGAAGCGCCTAGCTCTGGTGGCATCCGTCGCTACAAGATCAGGTGCATACTTGCTCAGCAGCGAGAACTCTGTGTCGTACTCATCCACTGTCCTCCTACTCTGAGTCAAGAGCTCGAATCTCTGTCTCAACTCGTCCTTCGCTGCCTCCGGAAGGAACTTGGCTTCAAACAACTCCCGAAAAGTCTCCCAAGCAATGTTATCCTTCAGTCGCCTCTCCTGGGCCTCCCACCAGTCTCTAGCCTGATGAGTCAACTGGCGCCTCACCAACTCCACCCAACCGTCTCGGGAAATTGACACATCGTCAGATCATCCTCAGTATGCCGTAGCCACTCGTCTACCTCGAGGCTACTCTCCCTGCCTGAGAAATATTGCAGACATAGCTCCCTGAACTCCTTATAGCTCGACGGCTTCGGCACCGATGCCCTCTCCTTTATCTGTGCTCTAAAATGCCCATCATGACCTTAACCATCAGGGCTGACTCTGAGGTCCGGTCACCTGAAGACTGCTCGTCACCAGCTGGATCAATCCCATCATCCGATGCTCCGATCCTACCAGAAGTCCCATTGCCACCGTCCATCTGTAGGTGAGAAACAAAACAACAAATTAGTACCATGTACCGAATTATTGGAGCCTTACCTATATTCCCCTTACGCGTATCACAGTGAGCGCTGACCTGCATGGACCACCACAAAACCTGTCATGTCCCGCTACCCAAAATAGGGAGGATCGGCGTGATAAGCCGCGGTATTAAAATGCCAAGCGCTAATGTGTACACCAACAACTCGCAGGTCACTGCAAATGCTGAGGAAACACATGCAGCAAAGTACGAACTGAAAAAAAAGTACAGTACAACTCCAACACAGAAAGAAAGTACAAGGTACTATAATACATGCAGCAAGGTAGAGTACGACAACAGAACATCCCACCGTCGCAGAGTACCATAACTACACAACTAGTACTGTACAAGTCCACAGCACAACCCAGAAACAGCTAGAACCCTCACAAAAATACAACCCAAACCTACGGGGTACAAGGGGAACATGGGGTACAAAATACTACTCTCAACTCACTCCCACCCCAAACTACTATCACGCCCTGCTTCCCATTATACTTGGGAGCGAGGACGCGAGCGGGTCTGCATGGGCCGAGGCGGTGAAGCCTAAGCCCATTAAGCGTCTGTGAGTAACAACCAAAAACGCTGATTCTTGCAATGCAACAGAACAACAGAAATAAGCATAAAGATAACAATCGTCCAGAAAAGGAAAGTACACAAAAGTAAGGCCTAAACATGGTCAACAAAAGCGTCTACAGAAGTGGGTACACACCCAACAAATTGTAAGGACCCTGTCTATGTGGAAAACACTAGAAGAGGGGTTGAATAGTGTTTATGCAAATTTAAAAGGAATTTACGCCAAATAAAATGCAATCCAACAAATGGTGCGGAATAGAAAAACAACCCAAAATGAAACACACGCAAACGCAGAGATGTTTCAAGGGTTCGGATTACCCAAGTCAACTCCCGACTTGTTCCCGGTAATCCTACGTCCCTACCACCCGGATACCACCGGATACTCAAGTTAGAACCATAACTTGAGGTTTCCTTAAAGCCCACTTGTAGCAACCCTACAAGTGCAATCGAATACAATCGATGTCCTTGACTCCCACAACCAAGGAGCAAGCAAAACCACTCTCACAACCGAGAGCACAACTCAAATAACGAATGTTATGAAATAATGAAAACAACACTTACAATCACATATGCCTTGAAGTAGAACTTGAAGGAGGAGTGTGATGTGTGTTGAAGAACTCTCTTGGAAGAGAGGAGAAAGCCCTTTCTCTTGACTGCACCAATTGCCTAGATGATCACTCTTTGGTTCTAGGTTGGAGAGCAAGAGAACAAGATATGGAAATACTTAGGGCTTTGGATTTGAGAGCTTTAATCTTTGGAAATGAAAGCTTGAGAGATTTTGCAATGAATGAGTTGTAGTGCCCTGTATAGCTACTGCACATGTACTAGAGGGGGGGGTGAAATAGTACTTTTAAATAATAGGGAGAGTTATTCC
Organism: Scilla litardierei; assembly: GCA_030789695.1. Classification (NCBI taxonomy): domain Eukaryota; kingdom Viridiplantae; phylum Streptophyta; class Magnoliopsida; order Asparagales; family Asparagaceae; genus Scilla; species Scilla litardierei. Next base: position 602,766,873 of record CM061142.1, on the reverse strand, counting down.
TAATTATCGTGCAATTAACAAACAACAATGCGGAATAACAATGATCAACAAGAATAAATGCAAACGCAAACAAATGGTTTAATGGGTTCGGATCCACCCAAGTCTCCCCGACTTGTTCCCGGTGATCCTACGTCCCAACCACCCGGATCCCCTCCGGATACTTGAGTTAGAAACCCTAACTCAAGATTTCCAATATGCCCACTTACGAAAACCTCGCAAGCGCAAACTAACTACAAACGATGTCCGTGAATCCCACAACCCGGGATCACGCAAACTCTCACAACCGAGAGTATACAATTCAAATAACGAATGTAAATGAAATGAAATGCTTACCAACAAAATACCTATACCTTGAGTATTCTTACCAAATTAGGGCAAGTGGGATTTTGATGGAGGAAGATGGCACCAAACCCTAGCTTCAAGAAGATGACCAGCAATGGACGCCTAGGGTGGAGATGGTGACCTAGAATCAAGCTTCTAGCTTGAATGGCTCACAATGGAGAGAATCTCTCTTGAGGATTTAGGGCTCAAGAACTTGAGGGAGAGATTCTTGTGAGAAGAGAGAGCTTGGAAATAGAGTTGATTTCTCTTCTCTTTTGATCTGAAAATATCTCTAATATATTGCTTAACCCCTTCAAGAAATGAATCAGGATTCTATTTATAGGGGCAAGGAAAAACGAGTTCAAAAAGATCCCAACGGCTCTATTCTGAACCAGACTAGTCGGTCAAAGAAGGATCACTGACCGACTAGTTCATCAACTAGTCGGTCGGTGATATAATGTAGACCGACTAACGGTTGAACAGCCAAAAGGTCGAAGTACAGGAGATGACAACTAGTCGGTCTAAGAAGACTTGCCGACCGACTAGTTTCACAACTAGTCGGTCGGTGAATGATCTTTGACCGACTAACAGTCGAAATAGAGTAGTTTGACTACAAGATGAATTAGTCGGTTTAAGAACAAATGCTGACCGACTAGTTTCTCAACTAGTCGGTCGACAAACGTTCTTTGACCGACTAACTCGAAACAGTAACTTAGGCTGTTCAGAGGCAAGCTCAACTAGTCGGTCTAAGAAGGATTCCTAACCGACTAGATCGTCATCTAGTCGGTCGGTGACTCTTCTTTGACCGACTAATTGACCAACAGGAAATGAGCTGAAATGAGCAAGGCATTCTAGTCGGTTCAAGAGGAATTGCCGACCGACTAGATCGTCATCTAGTCGGTTGGTTGTTCATCTTGAACCAACTAACATGCACTAGACGCCGAGGGAAGAAGCGATATGCTTCGGGAAAGTTTCTAATGGCTTCTATGATAATCCTAGCTCTAAGACATGAGCGAAATGAAGATTATATTGTAAGTCCTATTCAAGGCTTAACATTCTAAACTATGAAGCTAGAAGACAATAAATAATACATGACGAACCGTCTTCAAAGCTTCAATCTTCATTCCTCTTGACTTCAATATTGCTCCTTGAGCTTCAACGAAGCTTCAGGCACTCGATCATGTAGTGCCCTGGGAAGCTACTGCACACGTACTAGAGGGGGGGGTGAATAGTACTTAAAATAATCAAGATAGTTATTCCTAATTATTGTGCAAGAAACAAACGACAATGCGGAATTAAACAACTATCAACAAGAATTAAAACAAACGCAAACACAATGGTTTAATGGGTTCGGATCCACCCAAGTCTCCCCGACTTGTTCCCGGTGATCCTACGTCCCAACCACCCGGATCCCCTCCGGATACTTGAGTTAGCAACCCTAACTCAAGATTTCCACTATGAAATACTTGTGAAAAACCTTCACAAGTCAAATCATACACAAAGTAATTTGTGACTCCCACAACCCGGGATCACAACCACACTCTCACAACCGAGAGTGAAACTTACAATTCAAATATGAAATGAAATAAACTCTTACCTTACAAAATCCTATGCCTTGAGTATACTTACCAAATTAGGGCAATGATGGATTTTGAGGAAGAGGATGTCACCAAACCCTAGCTTCAAGTAGATGACCAGCAATGGAAGCCTAGGGATGAGATTGATGACCTAGAATCAAGCCCTTGGCTTGGAAGGCTCACAACCAATGAATCTCTCTTGAAGAATAAGAGTGAAGGAGAGATTCTTGAGAATGGGAGAGCTTGAAGATGAGAGTTGAAAGAACTTCTCTTTGAATCAATAGAGCTCTGGAATAGCAGCCTTGGATCCTATGAAATAACCCCTTCAGGTATTTAAAGGATCAAGGGAAAAGGGAGAGAGAAACGTCGCTTTCAAAACTCCAACGGATCTAAATCTGAAGCAGACTAGTCGGTCTAAGAACAACCAATGACCGACTAGTTCATCAACTAGTCGGTCGGTGAAACAACATGAACCGACTAAGAGGTGAACAGTGAACAGATGAAGATTTCAGACCTAGATAACTAGTCGGTCGGTCAGTAAACTTAGACCGACTAAGAGTCAAAAACAAGTAGTCTGAATACAAATGATTTAGTCGGTCCAAGAACAAATGTTAACCGACTAGATCAACAACTAGTCGGTCGCCAAACGTTCTTAGACCGACTAAGCGATAAATAGTAGCTTAGGAGGAATTTAGTATGAACAGTAAGTTACAACTAGTCGGTCAAAGAAGCATCACTGACCGACTAGTTCACACACTAGTCGGTCGGTGAGTCAACGTAGACCGACTAACTGTAAACAGTAAAGTCCAAGAAATTAGAGAATCAAACTAGTCGGTCTAAGAAGAGTTGCTGACCGACTAGATCACCATCTAGTCGGTCAGTACTCCTTCTTGTACCAACTAACATGCACTAGAAGTCCGAATCGAAGCGCGATGCTTCGGGGAAGTTAGAATAGACTTCTACTAAGATCCTAGAGCTACGACATGAGCGTTATGAAGATAGAAATGTAAGAATTACTCAAGGCTTAACATTCTATAAATCGAAGCTAAAAGACTATGAAATAAACCTTAACGATCCGACTTCAAAGCTTCAATTAATTCTTCATGACGTCCAAAACGGCGCAAGAGCTTCAACGAAGCTTTAGGCATGAATACGAGCTTTGTGAAGAGTTGAGATGTCGCTTTGAATGTTCTCGTGAATTTGGCGACGATCTCCAATACTGCGCTCACAAATTGTTAGTTCATGATATATTTATGTTTGCTCATCATCCAAAACCAAATCCGGGGAGTCCAATACTCAACAGATCATGCGTATTGAGAAGTCTTGAGACGTCGCTTTAGATGTACGTAGTATTTTGGTGACGATCTCCATAACTGCGCTCACAAAGTGTTAGTTCACGATATATTTATGTTTGCTCATCATCCAAAACCAAATCCGGGGAATCAATACTCAACATTCTCCCCCTTTTTGGTGATGACAAACTAACATAAATAATAATCAATAATAATGATTCAATTGAAATTTACTTACTCCCCCTGCATTGATGACACGTTAGTTCCGTATTCAACAATAATCATATGCATCAAGCAGCGAGGGAAATATAAAGTATGAATCCCATTATTGACATATAGGATTTAAATCCATTTTTATATCTTCACTCCCCCTGAATCTAACACATCAAATTAGATTCATGGTAAATTCCTTTGAATTATTAATTAGCCCATTGTCATTATTATATCTCTCCCCCTTTGGCATTAGCAAAAAGAGCGGGAGGAGATCAACAACAAAACCAATGGCTAAAAAATAACGCATGGGAGTCGAAGAATACGACCACGGTCCAAAAGACACCAATGTAAAATACCGAATTAAAGCAAAGCGTGCCCAATGTGACCAAAGTCGAAAATCGAGATACGAAATCATCAATCCATATGCGAAAAACGAAAAACGAAATCACCAAGCCATAGGCAAAAATCGAAAAACGAAATCATCAAACCATAGGCGGAAATCAAAATACGAAATCATCAAGCCATAGGCAAAAATCGAAATCCGAAATCATCAATCCATAGGCGAAAATCAAAATCCGAAATCATCAAAACTCAAATCAATTTTACGTATTGAGTTTTGGAACATACTCTCCAATATCAACATTCTTTGTTAATAAAGTGCATGGAAAACAATTCTATGTTTCCATAGAAAGAATTCTATTTAACCAAGATAATCGTCGAGCGATGAAATCAATATCAGAGACATAAATCCAATGAGAATACCAAATGTAGTATGCAAAAATGTTATGCCAAAAATAGATAGAACATCATAGAACTTATGGCATACACTAATCTAGCACACTATGATTTAAATTGAAACAAAATGATACCAATCGTAATACAATCTACCAATGGATGCATTTAACACACTTGGATACCAATGTAGATCAAAAGTAAGAATATACTTACAACTTTAAGCTCCCCCTACATTGGTGCATCGATCAAGCATCATCAACTCCGTTTGAATGAAAGTTTTTGCAAATCGAGGAGTTGGTAGGGTTGGTATCCCAAAGCGGATTGAACCTCGAAAAACTTCATTTTGGTATCCAAAAATCCTTTTGGATCCAATGGGTTAGACAACAAATTTGAAATACGAAATAAAAATTATTGTAACCCATAAATTAATATAATCAAAATCAATTTTATGAACACATGCCTTGGTACCCCTAACATGATCATAAACTCATGGTACCAAGCATTGAAGGGTTAAAGGAACTAACCCTTCGGAAACCAAGTCCAAGAGGAACTTGACTTCCCAACATAATCATCATTCAAAATAACATCATTAATATATGATTTCACATAAACGTTCATAGCATCATCGCTAGTGTTCTTGGGACCCCAAATAGTGTACATTTTGGGAATCCTCTTCCTAGTGGTTGCATGCACAAAAGTTTGATTTCTATGTGGTTCATGTGGCCTAGGAGCATGGGATCTAGCAATAGTATGATGATGTGTGTATGCATGAGGATGATTATGAGAGTAGGCATGCACATGTGGATGAGATGTTTGAACATAAGCATTAGGATGTGCATGAGCATGATTACGTGCATGTGGGTGTCTCATATGAGTGTTTACACGTGCTCGTGGGTGCGGAGTATAAAAATCATCATTAATATGAACCGGTGGAGTAGGATGTGTGTTCCTACGTGGCATAGCATGTGAGTACAAAAATGCATGACCCCTCTTTGGAGGTCCACCCAAAGTGGGTTTCTTTCCAATCGGGGGTGTGTACGAAGTGGAAGCACTATTGGTAGGAGAACTACCAATGGGGTGTTTGCTCCCACTCGTTGAGGCGTCGGAAATTGGCCTAACAAAGGTTGTAGACGATTTGGATGAGTCTCCCATCTTATACCCCAAGCCAATGTGGTGTTTGGCCGGAAGTAAGTCATTTAGGATATTATCCAAATGGCCCTTACCTTTATTGAAATCATTGATACGGCCTAACGTGCACTCATACTTCTCTTTGAGAGAATGCATCGAAGCATCCAAAGTGTATACTTGCGATGTGAGTGCATAAACACGAGATTTGAGATTTTCATTCTCAATACTCAAAGTTGAGTTTTGAAAAGTCAAATCCGCCATCTTGTGTTCATCCGATTTCTCAAAATGAACATGCTCAAGTTGATATTTGAGGTTCTTCACCTCATTTCTCAACAAGCCATTATGAGTAAGCAAACTTGCTTTCTCATTGGCGAGTGTCTCAACAATGGCGTCATTGTTGGTGATGGTAGACTTAGGAGAGGTTTGGAGGCTAACAAGTTCATCTTTGGTCTTATTATATATATCTACTAGTTTAGTAAATTTAGACCAAATTTCTTGGTTAGCTAACCTCATTTCTTCTATAGTAGGTTCTCCGCCTTCATCCTCGCTACCATCCTCGCTTTCATCCTCGCTATCATCGAAGGAGGACTTTTGACCTTTTGCCTCATCATTAGCCATGAAGCAAACTTTTGCTTTCTCCACTCTTCCATCATCCGACTCTCCACTTGAGGAATCCTCTTCGGAGTCGGTGAATGTGCCAACAAGCCCTTTCTTGTGCTTTCTCGACTTGTCGTACTTAGATGCCTTCCCCTTCTCCTTGTGTTTGTAGAGAGGACAATCCGGTTTGATGTGTCCTGGCTTGTTGCATTTATAACACACGGGAGTAGAAGCATTAGTCGAAATAACTTTAGATTTACTCAAAAATTTACCTTTTCGGAAGAATCGATCGAACTTCCTTGCCATACGGGCAATGGATTCCATGTCCAATCCGTCTTCCGATTCTTCATCATCGGTAGATGGAGCGGCCTTGAATGCAATTGCATTTTTCTTTGGCTCGTCTTGCTTCAAGTACGCCTTCATCTTTTCCCTCATCCGGATCTTACTATCCTTGCGTACCTCATAAGACAACAAGGTACCCATTAGTTGTACGAAGGTATATTTATTCTTGTCATTACCTTCCTCGATGGCGAAGGTACGCTTTTCCCAACATGATGGAAGACCGTCGATAATCTTTGAGCATTTCTCCTTTTGGGTGTAGGTTTTCCCAAGAGCTTCCAAGTCGTTGGATATATCCACGAAGCGAGCATAGTACTCCTTCATGGTTTCACCCTGCTCTATATGAAACAACTCAAATTCTTTGTTAGCAACGACGAGTTTAGAGTCTTTTACCGTACTCGATCCTTCGTGCAAAATGAGGAGTTGGTTCCATATTTGATATGCACTCTTACATGTGCATATCTTGTTGAAGTCCTCGGGCTCCAACGCACAATTCAAGGCATTCATTGCCTTGGCATTGGCTACTTCCGCGGCGACCTCCGCGGGAGTCCACTTCGCGAAATCTTCTTCGGAAGACTCGACATACTCCGTCATGGTGGCTCTCCATAGTGAAGCGCTCCGAAGGAAAATTTGCATCCGGCATTTCCAGTACCCGTAGTTGGTACCGTTGAAGTGTGGAGGCTAATTTCAGCATAATATTACATTATTTCCCCCTTATTTGACCCCAATTTGTGCATACGTACGTGTTAAAATAGCTCTAGTATGGTTATATTCAGAAAATCATATGCGATTAGGCTCTAATATCATATGATTTTCTGAATATAACCATACTAGAGCTATTTTAACACGTACGTATGCACAAATTGGGGTCAAATAAGGGGGAAATAATGTAATATTATGCTGAAATCATACCCCCCAACTAGCTATTTGTTAGTCTCTAGCAAATAATGCGATAAATTCGGATTCAATCAAAAAACATGTACCAAACTCATGATATTATTATGGCCTACTCCAAAAATTGCTTCCAATTGATTTCAAATCCAATATACACATGTATGAAATAACATATGACACTCCCTCAATTTAATTCAGAAAAGAGTAAAGTGGTAAGCACAGTATGCATGTGTTAGGATATATCACAAATCATATCATAGTTTTCAATTTTCAAGGATTTGGTCAAAAACAATGCAAGGCTTCTTCTAACTTGTGGGGGTTGAGATTGCATGAATCATTTGCTTCTTATTCCTTCATTTATTGCATCATAATCATTTTTTTTATATTTTTGTTTTGCATTCACGCGATGACGCTATGAAATGCAAACACGGCTACCTTTGTGTACACGCGATGACGCTATATAAACAAAGGGCTAGAATGACCTCCTAAATCTTGTCTTTGGCGTCATCCCCAATGTTTCGTGGGGCCCCAGCTACTCAACTTGACTAGGAGAACCATTCACTTATTCACTTATTATATTTCTCATTATCAATTTATCAACTCAACTACCCACTCATTAAAAGTTACCAAACATATGCAAATGGCCAAAATTCCCATCCAATTTAGAACTAATCCACTCAATTGCTTCATCCTACCACACATAACATTAGCTTGCACAAAACTATTCCCAAATTATTTCAAGGGGAATGTCATGACATATAAACAAGTTTCATACACGGCATATTAACATTTGATTCCAATGTGGAAAAGAAATTAAACCATGCCATTCAAATATCTGTGAATTTGTTACCAAATAATGATCCGAGAAAATCACATGAAATTAAGCATTTAGAGACTAAGCAAAATGATGAAGTCTTCTCCAAAATTTTATTTATTTATTTTTTATTTAGTTTTTTTTAATAGAAGAGAGGGGAAAATGAAAAGAAGAATAAAAAGAAAGAAAAAAAAATCATGAGAAAAAGAAAAATAATTTATACTCTCCCCCAACTAAAATTAAGCATTGTCCTCAATGTAAAGGAGAGTAGTCATGGAGAGAAAACACCTGTTTAGTTGCCACCCGAAGGTGGGTCCGTGAGCTCGATGGTGCTCGCCTCCTTGGTCCAAGGTTCATGAAAATGCTTCAATCGTTGACCGTTCACCTTGAACTCACTTCCGTCTTTCTCATTCAGCAATAGGACCGCTCCATGTGGGAAAACTTCTTTGACGATAAAAGGCCCAAACCACCTAGATCGAAGTTTCCCAGGGAAGATGTGGAGTCTGGAATTATAGAGAAGAACCTTCTGGCCTGGAATGAATTCTTTCCTAAGGATCATTCTGTCATGAACAGACTTCATCCTTTCTTTGGATAACTTAGCGTTGTCGTAGGCATCTCTCCTCAGTTCCTCTAGCTCCAATAATTGTAACCTGCGAGAGGTAAAAGATGAATCAATGTCAAAGTTCAATTTTTTAACAGCCCAATAAGATCTATGTTCCAACTCAACAGGTAAATGATAAAACTTCCCAAATACTAGACGGTAGGGAGACATCCCTAAAATTGTCTTGTAGGTTGTCCTGTAGGCCCACAACGCTTCAGGTAAGCGCAAGCTCCAATCCTTCCTTGATGGATTCACCGTCTTCTGTAAGATCCCTTTAATCTCTTTATTTGCCAGCTCTGCTTGACCATTGGTTTGTGGGTGATATGGGGTAGAAACTTTGTGCGTGACCCCGAACCTTTTCATTAAATTGGCGAACAAGCGGTTGCAGAAATGAGACCCTCCGTCACTGATCAAGGCCTTGGGTGCTCCAAACCTAGAAAAGATATTCTCCTTGAGAAATTTGAGCACAATTGAAGCATCGTTCGACCTGCAAGAAATAGCCTCCACCCATTTAGAAACATAATCAATGGCAATTAATATATAAGTATATCCAAATGAAGGTGGGAAAGGTCCCATGAAATCTATACCCCAGCAGTCAAATATTTCTATCTCTAAAATGGGGTTCAAAGGCATCATGTTTCGCCTTGTATTACCTCCTAACTGTTGGCATGTAAGACATGTTTTACAATACCGAAGGGTATCCTTAAACATGGTTGGCCAATAAAAGCCACATTGCAAAATTTTAGCCACAGTTTTATTTGCAGAGAAATGTCCTCCACACACCCCGTCGTGACAAAATTGTATCACACTACCTATCTCATGGTCAGGGATGCACCTCCTAATAATTTGGTCACTACAGTATTTATAGAGGTATGGATCATCAAAGAAAAAGTATTTTACCTCATTTTGAACCGTTTAACATCTTGAAATGACCAAGTTTCAGGGGTCTTACCAGTCACTAAATAATTTACTATATCCGCATACCATGGCAAGGTGGAGATGCTAAAAAGATGCTCATCAGGAAAAGAGTCCTCCAAGGGTACTTCTGCTGAATCAAGGCCGACCGTCAATCGTGATAGGTGGTCAGCTACTAAATTCTCCACGCCCTTCTTGTCTTTGATTAGGACATTGAATTCCTGTAACAATAAAATCCATCGTATTAATCGAGGTTTAGCATCTTTTTTAGACAATAAATATTTCAAAGCAGAGTGGTCCGTATAAATCAAAATAGGAGATCCTAAAATATAGCTCCTGAATTTCTCTAAGGCGAACACTACAGCCAGCAACTCCTTCTCTGTGGTCGTATAGTTCCTTTGAGCATCGTTCATCGTTTTACTGGCGTAGGAAATAACCACTGGGTGCTTATCTTTCCTTTGTCCTAGCACTGCGCCAACTGCGTAGTTGCTAGCGTCACACATGATCTCGAATGGTAGTGACCAATCTGGAACCTGCAAAATAGGAGCAGAAATTAACAACTTTTTTAAGGTATCGAAAGAATGTTGACACTCAGGTGTCCAATTAAAATCCACATTTTGAGATAATAAGTTGCTAATAGGGCGAGAAATGGCACTAAAATATTTAATAAATCACCGGTAGAATCCTGCGTGACCAAGAAATGATCTGATGTCTCTTACACACTTGGGACTTGGTAGCTTCTCAATTACTGCTACCTTGGCTCTGTCTACCTAAATCCCCTCCTTTGAAACTACATGACCAAGGACAATGCCCTCAGTGGTCATGAAATGGCATTTCTCCCAATTCAATAGGAGGTTTTTCTCAATGCACCTATCAAGAACACGAGCCAAGTTAGCTAAACAATCGTGAAAAGAGCTACCATAAATAGAAAAGTCGTCCATGAATACCTCTACAATTTTCTCAGTCATATCATCGAAAATACTAAGCATGCATCGCTGAAAAGTAGCAGGGGCATTACACAGACCAAACGGCATTTTCTTAAAGGCAAAAGTACCAAAAGGACAAGTAAAGGTCGTTTTCTCCTGATCCTCTGGTGCAATCTCAATCTGATAGTAACCAGAATAGCCGTCTAGGAAACAATAATACTCATGTCCAGCCACTCTCTCTAAAATTTGATCAAGGAATGGTAGAGGGAAGTGGTCTTTCCTAGTTCGGGAGTTCAGTTTCCTATAATCTATGCACATCCTCCATCCAGTGGTAGTCCTAACAGGGATAAGTTCATTATTATCATTTCTAACCACAGTGAGGCCAGACTTTTTAGGGACAACCTGAATGGGACTAACCCATTTGCTATCAGAGATTGGGTAAATGATACATGCATCTAATAATTTTAGAATCTCGCCTTTTACTACTTCTTTTAATGTAGGATTTAACCTTCTTTGAAATTCTCTAGTAGGTTTGACGTCATCTTCTAGATAAATATGATGCATGCATACTATGGGACTAATTCCTTTAATGTCAGCAATAGACCAACCAATAGCCCCCTTATGCTGTTTCAAAACGTCAATTAACAAACTTTCCTGTTCTAAAGAGAGTTTAGAAGATATTACCACGGGAAAGCTGTTCTCATCTCCTAGAAAAGCATACTTGAGAAATTCGGGAAGTGGTTTAAGTTTAGGCCTTGGATCTTCCATCTCAGATGGTTTGAGAGTTGATGGATTTGATGGCAGAGCCTCGAACCTAGGCTCCCATATCGCATTGAGCTCCTTCACATCTTCCTGCACAAAAGCGATATCATCAGTATCCTCCATAATAATAGTATCATCATCAAATTCAGAAATAATGTGATCATTCACCAAAGAATCAATCATGTTCACCTCTTCAACTTCATCATCCACACTTGGAAGCTTACATGTATTAAATATGTTCAAATCTAAGGACATGTTTCCAAATGTGATTTTTAGTTGACCATTCCTACAATTGATAAGCGCATTACATGTTGCAAGGAAAGGTCTACCAAGGATGATGGGAGTAGAATTTGTAGCTTGGGGTCCTTGGATGTCTAGGACTATAAAGTCTGCATGGTAATAAAATTTGTCCACTTGGACAAGTACATCTTCAATACACCCCTTAGGAACTTTAATAGACCTATCAGCTAGTTGCAGTACAACAGATGTAGGTTTTAGTTCTCCTAACCCAAGCTGTGTAAAAATAAGATAAGGTAAAATGTTGACACTAGATCCTAAATCCAGTAATGCGTTTCCAATCTTTTTAGTCCCAATATTACAAGTAATAGTAGGTGATCCAGGGTCTCTAAATTTTGGTGGTGTGTTTTGTTGGACTATGGAGCTAACCTGTTCAGTTAAGAAGGCCTTTTTCTTCACATTTAACTTTCTTTTAATTGTGCAAAGGTCTTTTAGAAATTTAGCGTATGCAGGGATTTGGTTTATTGCATCAATCAACGAGAGGTTTATCTAGCACTTCTGAAAAATTTCGCGAATCTCAGATTGGTACTTATCTTTTTTCGTTTGAAGTAGCCGTTGAGGAAATGGTGCTGAAGGTACATGTGGTGCAAGTTCTTCCTCTTCAATGTCTTTATTGTTCAGGCCACCGTCAATGTTCTCCTCTTGCGCAGGTTCATGTGGTTGAATCACATCCTCTTGTTCAGCTTCGTTACTTGGTGGATCAGGCTTCAGAATTTCCTTCCCACTCCTTAGTGTGGTGACAGCTTGGCAAGGCTTTACGTTGTTACCTGTAGAAGAAGACGAGCCCATATTAGGATTAGGAAATGGTTGTGATGGAAGCTTACCTTTTTCTAAAGTTGCTGTAAGCTTAGCCAGGCTTTCACTCATTTGTTGGTTCTGGGTTTGTTGAGCCTGGAATTGAGCCTGTTGCTGTTGCATTTGGGCTTGTTGTAGTTGGATAAGCTGTTGGAGCACATCGCCAAATGGTTGCATCTGTTGTTCTTGTGTTGGCTCTTGGTTCCTCCTTTGGTTTCCTCCTTGGTAGTTGTTGTTGAATGGTTGTCTAAAGGGAGGAGGAGCTTGTTGTTGCTGTTGTTGTTGTTGGGGTTGTTGTTGGGGTCCCCAACTTAAATTTGGATTATTGCGCCATCCCTTATTGTTAGAGTTAAAACCTTGATAGTTGGTTGAGACTTGGTTTACCTCCGTATGATTTCTTAGCATACTCTTCAATGCTGGAAGTGTTGGGCAAGTACTAGTGTCATGGCCACCAACCTCGCAAAGTGCACAGCTTTGTACGACCTTAACTCCTTTGGATCCTTTCAAATTGAGGGCTTGAAGCTTCTTTGTGAGTAAAGCTTCCATCTTTGCTTCCAACGCATCTTCTGGCTTCAAAGTGTGCATCCCTCCACGTGATGGCTGGGAAGGTGTTGAGATGGTTCCTCGGTCGTACTCTGAAGTGGTGTCCCATGTTTGTGCGTTCTCCGCTATCTCCTCCAAGTACGTCCACGCCTTGTCTGGCTCTTTATCGAAGAATCCCCCGTTGCACATCATCTCTACGAATTGCTTCATTTGGGGTTGTAGTCCATCGTAGTAGAAGCCAATGATCCTGCTTTTATCAAAGCCATTATGTGGACACGCTAGCAGCAGCTCATTGAACCTCTCCCATGCTTGATAGAATGTTTCCTCACTTTTCTGGGCAAAGTTCATGATTTGTCTTTTCAACCCCTGTGTCCTGTGTATAGGAAAGAATTTCTTCAAAAATTCAGCCTGTAATTCAATCCAAGTTGTGATAGAACATGGTGGAAAAGCATTCAGCCAATTTTTAGCTTTGTCTTTTAATGAAAATGGAAATAGTTTTAAGTATATCGTGTCTTCACTAGTCTTTCCATCAAAACATGTTAAACACACTTCTTCAAATCCTTTTATATGAAGATAGGGGTTTTCCTTGTCCATTCCATGAAAGATGGGCAAAAGTTGGATTACCCTTGGTTTAAAATTAAAAGAATTTGCATCGGCAGGTAAGACAAAGCATGAGGATGTGCTAGTTCTAGTGGGTCTGAGACGATCTTTTAAGGTTCTAGGAACTCCAGTTTGCAAATTGTTTTCATTGTTGTTACTAGTGTTTTCATCATTGTTTGTAATATTTTCAGCCATTTGAAAGCGTCTAGTTAATCTCTTTGTTCTAGGAGTCCTATGCCACATAAACCAAGCACAAGTACTACTTTTTTTTAAGAAAGAACAAAAGAAAGAAAGGGAAAAAAAATTCAAATTTTTATAGGTTTTTATGTTGAAGAAAGAAGAAGGAGGAGGAAAAAAATGAAAACAAAATTATGAACAACAAAGTGGAAAGATCTCACCGAAATCCTTTGAATGAAATAAACTATGGTAGCACGCCGTTCTCCCCGGCAACGGCGCCAAAAACTTGCCTCACCCAAAATTGTGTTACTCTCAAGTGTAAGAGTTCGTGCAAGTAGTAAAGTTCCGGGAGTCCGGATATCGTATCCTCGGGAGAAAACCGGTTGCAACCACAAATTTAAATCAATTAGAGGATGATCTTAGAGAAACTAACTACTTTGAGTGATGATGATTTAATGGTTTTGGTAGTGAGTTGTTTTTAAATTAATGGAAAAGTGAGAAAAGAACGTTTTTGTCTTTGAAAATATTTAAGAGAAATTTGTACCTGATATGGGTTCATTAGGATACACGAATTGTATTAATTTGGTTGAATAGAGATAACACAATGACTTCTCTTTTTGGGAGAAAGTCATCGGAAGATGCCTTCGTAGGGATTAAAGCTCAAAATCGATAAAGTTGTTATTAAAACAATAATCTTTTAAATAAGAGATGTACTTTCTTTTGGGAAGATCAAAATTCACCCTTGTGGGGTGATCATCAACTCATTCATAAGCTTTTGGAAGATGAAAGAGAAGATTTTAAATTAAGATTATAGTTTTAAAAACATGAAAGTGATAGTGTTAGAATTCAACCAAATTAACACAAAACGTGTTTTCTAACTACGCCATATCATGCACAAATAAAATTTAGCTATTCATTTTGAAAATAGACGAGAATATAAACATAGAAAACATTTTTATTTATAAGAAAAGAAGACTACAAAGTTAGACAAATAAGTTGGAGAAAATATCACCGCTTTTACACCCTTCAAGCTTTGCATATGAAACTTCCCTTTCTTCCTTCAAATATCCTATGAAAGCTCTCAAAATACTCTCTCTATAATCAGAAATACATAGGATAAAACTCTCCAAAATCTGATGCCAATAGCTCAAGAGAAAACACCTATTTATAGGCTTCACATTCTTCTTGGATTTAATGTGTAAGGCTCTTCATCTTCCCCATAATCAATATGAATAACTCCATGAAACCCTTCAAATTCTGTCCCTTAAGCTGTTGATTTGAAAATAAGCTGAAGAGTCACAATATGCATCGAATTCTGATCAAAATCGTGTCCAAAATCATTAAAATCCATCAAGAATTGCATCAAATACACTTTAAAGAACATTGCGGGTCTGTCTTTTGAGTTTCGGGTCGGATCTGCACCCGCAGCCCGCATCCGCACCCGCCTGGAAGCCGCCCGCGCGCGCCTGCAAGAGGAAATGGGGCGGGTCGGGTCGGCTTGGCCGCCCGACCCGCAGTCGCCTGCCCCGCTCCGCTGGGGCGCAAATGCCCCAGCATTTGAGCAAGCGGGCCGGCCAATGGGCCGGCCCGCTGAAGCTTATTTTTTTTAAAACTCCAGCGCACGGGCCGGCCAAGCGGGCCGGCCCGTTGGGTTTTTTTTAATTTCTTTTTTTTTGCTTTTTGCTTTTTTTTGTACTGCTTGGCTTCTAAAAATTGTAGGAAATTCATCCGAGCTCTGAAAAATATGAATGAACAGCCGTTGGAATCGTGGGCTCGAGTACTTATCCTGAAAAATATAAGGAAGCACAAATTAGTTCACAAAAATTGATAATTGTGCAAAATATGAGATTAGGCTCTAATATCATATGATTTTCTGAATATAACCATACTAGAGCTATTTTAACACGTACGTATGGTCCTCTGTGGGGAGAACCTCTGGATCGACGTACTTCTGGTCCAATGGATCACTCTGGTCCAGCAGTTTGTCCTCCTGATATCCTGTCTCGTAACCTGACATACATTCAAACAACATAGAATGTATGTCAGCAAGGGTCCTGCAAGACATGGTTAGAAGAGAACCATTGGCAAGATATATAACAAGTTATATATGGCAGTTTTAAAGCCGTTATAAGAGTTTACACTAGCATGCAGTCTTATTATGAAAATGAAACGTAGCAGTTCAATAAGTTACAGCAGTTTTAAAGTTAACATCTCTTTTCAAGTTATTTAACTGTGTGTGCAAGTCCGTGACTAAGGCCCCCGTCGCTAGACGGCTAGTAAGTGAATCCACCTTCAAGTGCCCCCGAAGGCGACCCGTTTACTACCGGCTAGTGCCCGGGGATCCAACCCCACCCACGTGTACTTCCTGGACCACAAGCTAGGATGCTAAACCGTCATATACTGGAACAAGACCCAGACTAGTCACATGTGACCCTACTGGAACACGAGCCAGACTAGTCACATGTGACCGACGTGAATAGCCAACTATAAGCCAACTGCATGCAAGTTCACGAGCCAACGGCATGTATGTTTATGAGTTGCCAAACCGGCCATCATGTTTATTCAAGTTATTCATTTCCTGTCTGTTCAGTTCATGCTGTAGCAAGGATGTTCATTTTCCTAACGGTGTCCACACACACGCACAAGAGTACGAGTTTAACATTTTGTTATGGGTCCTATCATTAGAGTGTCTGATAGCAATCTTGTGTACTTTATAAAACAGTTTAAGTCTACAAGAGCAACATTTAAATGAATGTAATAAACTGCACGCTTGCCTGTTTCCGGTGTTTTTGGTGTCGATGGGTCCGTACGGAAGGCGCGGACGTTCTCTGCGTTATTAGATTCCGATATCAGATTCAGACGGAAATAACTATTTATCAATTAACAAAGAATTCTGTTTCTATTACCTATACTTCTAATTTCCTATATGAATTATTTGAAACCTATCTCATTGGTTATGTTGCAATATTTATATAGGCATTAATAGTTACTGAAATCAAATACTGTGACATCTGATATTATTAATGTAGTTACATACATGTAGAGGGTTCCAGTGACTATGTTTTTCATGTAATATCATATATTTTACAATAACATATACTTAGTTATAAGTAGAAATTAACACCCTGTTTCTGAAGCCCACTTCATGAATTCACCACTTTTTTAAAAGACATGCAGCTCTTCAAAATTACGGTAAAGGGCACAGTTTTCTTTTATTGAAAGGACTACTTCTAACAAAATTCAAGCTGCAACTACATATACATATCAACTTGATGAGAGAACACAGTCTGCAAAATAATTCTAACTAAACTAACCCTAACTTTAAACTAACAGCAACTAATACTAATGGGCATGATGTAACAAAACACAGTTTACGTTTTTAAAACTGATACACTAACATCTTAACAGAGTTTGTTTTATAATATAACTCTAACTGAAGCAAACCCCAAGATAAGAACTAACAGATCTTCTAACATGGTATATATATATATAAACACACACAGTTTGTAAAAACTAACTAACCCTAATATATATTTTAAGCTAACTCCTAACCGTATATATAAACCCTAACTAACATGATATTAACAGCAACTAACCCTAACAGTTTAATACTTATACTAACAATTAAAAAAACAAAGCTAACCTTTTAAGCTTTAACTTCTGTCGCTAGATGCAGGTGGAGGAGAGGGGAGAACGCTGGCGGGGTGGTCGGAGTTCGAGCATGCGGGTGGGGGATGAACGAGGTCAGACGGCGTGGCTCTGCAGGGCGTCGGTGTTGCTGGGATGCTGTCGGAAGTCACGCGTGTGATCGGAGGCCCATTGGTTGCTAGGCGGTGAGATGCAGACGCCGGAGGGTGTGACGCGTTGCAACGGCGAGGTGGAACTGCTTGCAGGCGGGGCGGGTTCTAGGGCGTTGGGGTGGTGGAGGCTGGCGCCGGGGAGAGCAGATGGGTCTCTTGGGTGTGGTCGACGGGAAAAGGGGAGAACGACACGGGGTTGCTTCGTAGGAGGAAGGTTTCGAGTGTGGGGTGCGGGCTGTGTTTTGCGGTAAGCTGGGGTTAGGGCGGCTAGGGTTTAGAGAATAGGAGAGATGGAGAGAGTATGGTAGGGTTTATGTAGAGGGTGTTAGTAGGGTTTGCCTGGGTTTAAAAAGAGAAAGGACTGGGGTTTAAAAGATAAGAACTGGGTTCGAAAAATATGTGATGGCTTGGGGTTTTGGTAGCAGGCTAGGGTTTAGTATAGTGTGTAGGGCTAGGGTTGTGAGGTAGAGAGAGATACGCTTGGTACGGTTGACAGCCTTAGGACTTGTGATGAGTGAAGATGCTGACTTGGGTTTCGTACGAAAGGGGGGTAAGGGTTTCTCAGGCTTAGAAAATATAGTCTGGGTTTTAGCCTTAGGGTTTAAAGAAGCACTTGGGTTTTAGGGTGTTGGGTTTCTGGTGTGTGCGTGAGTATGTATTGCGTGAGTGCGTGTGAGTTCGGTTGATGCGTAAGTGGGGTTGATGCATGGGTAACCTAGGGTGTTACGAAAATAGTTAAGGAAATATTTTGTTTTTGAATTATAATTATTAAGGAAAGTTTAAAATGAGGAAGTGTTTTAATGTTTGTTTTAAATACTATTCATTTAGGGAAAATCAATAACAAGTTAAATAGGAAAGTTGAATAATAATAATAATTAGGGAATTATGGGTTTTAATGATGAAAGATATTTCTAAATTAATTATAATTTAATTAGGGTATAAAAAGGGAAACAATTGAATTCGAATTTGAAAATATTTGAAATTCTTAAAACATTTGAATTTTAAAACTTAAGACATTAATAACACTATAATGAGTTAACTATAAGTATAATAATGAAAGCTAGACATCAAGAGTTTATTAATGAAAGACACATATATAAATAGAACTCCTCTCAAGTGTATCGGAATATACAGGTTGTTACATTCTATCCACCTTAAAAGAATTCCGTCCTCGGAATTTCAATCAACTAAGGGGCGGGGAACAAATAAGGGTAACGCTCTTGTATCTCATCTTCCCGTTCCCAGGTGGACTCTCCAGGCGAATCATGACGCCACATCACTCGCACTAGCTCGACGACCTTGTTCCTGAGCGTCTTCTGACGTCGGTCTAAGATCTGCACCGGTTGCTGCTCATAAGTCAGGTCCGGTCGAACCGTAATCTCCGAATAATCGACAGCGTGTGACAGATCACTGATGTAATGACGCAGCTAAGATACATGAAAAACATCATGTACTCCTTCCAATGAAGGCGGTAGCGCTAGACGATATGCTACCTCTCCAACTCGTTCTAGCACATCAAAAGGTCCAATGAATCTCGGACTGAGCTTGCCGCGCTTCCCAAAACGGATCACTCCTCTGTTCGGGGATATCTTCAAGAATACATGATCTCCAGCCTTGAATTCCAAAGGACGACGTTTAGCATCAGCCCAAATGCTTATACCGATCTTGTGCAACACGAAGCTTATCCCTGAGGGTACGCACTACATCCACAGCCTCCCAACAGCTCTCTATCTCCAATGTCATCCCAACTCAGCGGGGATCGACATTTCCTTCCATAAAGTGCAGCAAATGGCACCATGCCAATGCTGGCTTGATAGCTGTTGTTGTAGGCGAACTCCACTAGATGTAGATGGTCTTCCCACAAACCCTTAAGATCTAACATGCAAGCTCTCAACATGTCCTCCAATATCTGGATAGTGCGCTCCGACTGTCCATCAGTCTGCGGATGATACGCCGTGCTGAAGCTCAAACTGGTACCCAGATTCGTCTGTAGACTCTTCCAGAATTGGGACGTGAATCTCGTGTCTCGGTCGGAGACGATACTCACGGAAACTCCATGCAATTGCATGATCTCCTGTACGATTATCATTCACATCACGATAGGCACTAGAATGAAATTATAAAGGTAAGAGAAAGATAATTACCTCCATGTATTTCTTCGCTAGTATCTCTGTAGATTGTCCTACTCGGAAAGGAATGAAGTGTGCAGACATGGTTAATCGGTCAACGATAACCCAAATTGCGTCATTTTGCTTAGTGCTCTGAGGTAGTCCAGTCACGAAGTCCATGGTGATGTGCTGCCACTTCCACTCCGAAATCGGTAGGGGTTGAAGCAATCCGGTAATGCGATGGTGTTCAGCCTTCACCTGCTGACATACGAGACATTTGGCGATGCTACGAGCTACGCTCCTCTTCATACCGTGCCACCAAAAATTCAAACAGAGATCCTTATACATCTTGGTACCACCAGGATGAATGGAATAGGGAGAGCTATGAGCTTCATTCATCAGCTCGTCTCTGATATCACCAAAAGGCACGCAGATCCTACTGCTGTATCTCAAGGAACCATCCTCATGAATAATGAAATCCGTTCGAATTCCAGCTTCAACTTGCTCTCAGATCCTCTGCAGTTTAGCATCTCCAGTCTGTGCAGCTTTGATCCGATCCACTATCGTCGACTGAATCTGCATATTCATCAACGACGATGTGACTCCAGGTAACACAACCTATGTGCTCATCTCACGCAGATCCTACTGTAGCCTCCACTGACCTGTAAGAGCCATAACTGTTGGGAGTCTACTCAAGGCATCTGGTACGACATTAACCTTCCCTGGGTGATACTGGAGGTCGATGTCGTAATCAGCCATCAGCTCTAACCATCTGAGCTGCTTCATATTTAACTCCTTTTGAGTAAAAATATACTTCAAACTTTTGTGATCAGTGAAAATCTTCACTTTCTCACTCAGTAAGAAATGTCTCCAAATCTTCAAAGCGAAGTTGATAGCAGCTAACTCCAAGTTGTGAGTCAGATAATTTTCTCGTGGATCTTCAACTGTCGAGAAGCGTAAGCGACTACATGACCGTGCCGATGCAGAACACATCCAAGACCTTTGCCCGAGGCATCACAAAAGATCTCAAATCCCCCAGTCTTATCTGGAATAGTCAGAACTGGTGCAGATGTCAGTATCGCCTTCAAAGTCCCAAATGCTTGCTCGTAAGAGTCTGACCAAACAAACTTGACGTCTTTCCTCGTCAGTCGAGTCATGGGCTCTGCAATTCTCGAGAAATCCTGAATGAATCGACGGTAGTAGCCCGCAATCCTAGGAAACTCCGGATGTCTGATACTGACCGAGGGGTAGGCCAATCTCTGACTGAAGCAACTTTCTCTGGGTCAACCGAGATACCATCGCCCGATACCACATGCCCAAGGAATGCGATACGGTCCAGCCAGAATTCGTACTTGCTGTACTTGGCATACAACTTGCGACGTCGAAGTGTCTCCAACACAATCCTCAGGTGCTCGGCATGCTCTTCTTCACTCTTCGAGTAGACCAATATGTCGTCTATAAATATCACTACGAATTTATCCAAAAACTCGTAGAATATCAGATTCATAAGATTCATGAATACCGCGGGAACGTTGGTCACACCGAATGGCATGACAACGAACTCGTAGTGTCCATACTTGGTCCGAAAGGTGATCTTGTAGATATCCTCATGCTTGACCTTCACCTGATGGTATCCACTCCTGAGGTCCAGCTTCGAGAAAACTCGTGATCCATCGAGTTGATCGAAGACATCATCTATGCGAGGTAGCGGGTACTTATTCTTCACAGTGACATTGTTCAGCTCCCGATAATCCACGCACATCCTTCTCGATCCATCCTTCTTCTTGACCAGCAGTACAGGTGCACCCCAGGGAGACACACTGGGATGAATGAATCCCTTCTACAACAAGTCGTCTAACTGCTTTCGTAGCTCTTCAAGTTCTGCTGGAGCCATACGATAAGGTGCCTTCGAGATTGGCTGAGTATTCGGCATCAAGTCAATACTGAACTCCAAAGCTCAATCAGGCAGTAGTCCAGAAATGTCCTCCGAAAATACATCTTCGAAGTCTCGAACCACTGCAGGCTTCTTCGGTTTGACTTGCATAGATACGAGGATCGCTTCGTTCGGTTGAGCCTGAAATTTGATAGGCTCGAGCGAACGATTACCACTGATGAATTCGAACACCGGATGGTCGGGAATTTCAAATACTACTTTCTTCTTATGATAGTCGATAGTAGCATAAAAAGTCCCTAACCAGTCCATGCCGAGAATAGCATCAAAGTTAGGCGTGTCCAGGACCATGAAGTCTGCATAGAGCTCATGTCCGCAAATCACTAAAGGGCATGATTTGCATCCCAAGTTAACACTCACTACGATACTACCGGTTGTGATATTCCATCTCTTGGGAAGCGGGTATGTAGGGATCGAGTGCTTAACTACAAACTTCTGGGATATAACACACAGAGAGGCTCCGGAATCAAATAAAGTCAGAGCCGGGTGGGAGGCCACTAAGATAACACCTAAGATAATAATGATAAAATTGGCAAAGAAACTAACTAACAAGCATGAATATAGGAGAAATAATAAATGCTAGATATAAAGGTTACATGTGATCACTTCATCCTCAGCCTCGGCCTCTGCAGCTGTCATCGTGAATGCCTGGCGCTTCGGTTGATAGGCCTGCTGATAGGCCCGGTTCTGTGGAATCAGTGGTGGTCCACGCTGAACAGGTCCGGGTGCTGCTAGCTGAATAGGTGCAGGCACTGCTCACTGAATAGGTGCAGGTACTCCAGTAGGTGCTCAACGATCCTTGCCATGGGGGCAGTCTCTCACAGCATGTGCAGGTGATCCGCAAATCAGGCACTGGTTCAGCATCCTCCTGCAATCATTCTTCTAATGTCCAGTCTTGCCACAGAAGTAGCAAGTCAGCTGTGATCGATCGGTAGGAGCAGACGGCCTCTTGAACTATGTGGTCTGCAGAGGTCGAAAGTTCCCTCTGGGCACCATCCTAGGCGACTCCATGAGACACTTGCCTCCTCCAGCTGAAGGTTCCATGGGAAGTCTCGCCACAGTCTCATGCTCTCATGCAAAATCCAGAACGTCCTGAAGTATCGTCAACCTCGCTGAGGTCATCGAGGCTTGGACCTTGGGATTCAGGCCTTTGCGAAATTGGAACACACAGTCTTCAGGGTCTTCAACCATGTGGAGTGCAAAACGGCTAAGCATAGCAAACTCAGCCTCATACTCGTCCACGGTCCTATCTCCTTGGACCAGATTAGCGAAACGCTACTGAAGCTCTCGCTTGGTTGGTTTGGGAAAGTATTTAGCATCAAACCTTTCCCTAAACATGCTCCAAGCAATCGGCCTGACTAGACGTTTCTCGTCTAGTTGCCACCAGCTTCTAGAATTGTCGGTCAGTTGGAGTTTCGCTACTTCAACCCATCCAACCTGGGGAATACGTGCAGCACTCAGCTTATCTTCAGTCCCTTGAATCCATTCATCAGCTCCTAAAGGCCCTTCTTTTCCAGAGAAACTCCTGGGTTGCAACTCTTGGAACTGCTTCACTCCAGGTTCAGCTCGGGGCGGTGGTGGTGGTGTCGGAGCAGGTTGATGGGTCCGCTGGATCAGCTCCTGCTGGATCTCCAGCATACCTCTCATAACCCGAGGACTTCATTGATGTCCGGAGTACCACTACCACTGGCTCTATTCCCATTCCGGATGTTGTGTCGTCCTGCCAAGCTGAAACAAGAAAACTCGAGTAAGTTTTGTGTACCAGTTAAATCCAGACGTATTGGCTAATGTTAATCTTTCTATTGTTCAGATTTTGTTTAATGCACGGACCTGCATGGGCCACCATAAAAACCTATCACGCCCCGCTTCCCATTATACTTGGGAGCGAGGACGCGAGCGGGTCTGCATGGGCCGAGGCGGTGAAGCCTAAGCCCATTAAGCGTCTGTGAGTAACAACCAAAAACACAGATTCTTGCAATGCAACAGAACAACAGAAATAATCATAAAGATAGCCATCGTCCAGAAAAGGAAAGTACACAAAAGTAAGGCCTAAACATGGCTAACAAAAGCGTCTACAGAAGTGGGTACACACCCAACAAATAAGCAAAAAGTAAATCCTAAAGCAGCAATAGCGGAGAGGCTCTACGACTGGTCCTCTGTGGGGAGAACCTCTGGATCGACGTACTCCTGGTCTAATACATCACTCTGGTCCATCAGTTCGTCCTCCTGATATCCTGTCTCGTAACCTGACATACATTCAAACAACATAGAATGTATGTCAGTAAGGGTCCTGCAAGACATGGTTAGAAGAGAACCCTTGGCAAGATATATAACAAGTTATATATGGCAGTTTTAAAGCAGTTATAAGAGTTTACACTAGCATGCAGTCTTATTATGAAAATGAAACATAGCAGTTCAATAAGTTACAGTAATTTTAAAGTTAACATCTCTTTTCAAGTTATTTAACTGTGTGTGCAAGTCTGTGACTAAGGCCCCCGTTGTTAGACGGCTAGTAAGTGAATCCACCTTCAAGTGCCACCGAAGGCAACCCGTGTACTATCGGCTAGTGCCCGGGGATCCAACCCCACCCACGTGTACTTCCTGGACCACGAGCCATGATGCTAAACCGTCATATACTGGAACACGAGCCAGACTAGTCACATGTGACCTTACTGGAACACGAGCCAGACTAGTCACATGTGACCGACGTGAATAGCCAACTATGAGCCAACGGCATGCAAGTTCATGAGCCAACGACATGTATGTTTATGAGTTGCCAAACCGGCCATCATGTTTATTCAAGTTATTCATTTCCTGTCTGTTCAGTTCATGTTGTAGCAAGGATGTTCATTTTCCTAACGGTGTCCACATACACGCACACGAGTATGAGTTTAACATTTTGTTATGGGTCCTATCATTAAAGTGTCTGATAGCAATCTTGTGTACTTTATAAAACAGTTTAAGTCTACAAGAGCAACATTTAAATGAATGTAATAAACTGCACGCTTGCCTGTTTCCGGTGTTTTTGGTGTCGATGGGTCCGTACGGAAGGCGCGGACGTTCTCTGCGTTATTAGATTCCGATATCAGATTCAGACGGAAATAACTTATTTATCAATTAACAAAGAATTCTGTTTCTATTACCTATACTTCTAATTTCCTATATGAATTATTTGAAACCTATCTCATTGGTTATGTTGCAATATTTATATAGGCATTAATAGTTACTGAAATCAATTACTGTGACATATGATATTATTAATGTAGTTACAAACATGTAGAGGGTTCCGGTGACTTATGTTTTACATGTAATATCATATATTTTGCACTAACATATACTTAGTTATAAGTAGAAATTAACACCTTGTTTCTGAAGCCCACTTCAAGAATTCACCACTTTTTTTAAAAGACATGCAGCTCTTTAAAATTACAGTAAAGGGCACAGTTTTCTTTTATTGAAAGGACTACTTCTAACAAAATTCAAGCTGCAACTACATATACATATCAACTTGATGAGAGAACACAGTCTGCAAAATAATTCTAACTAAACTAACCCTAACTTTAAACTAACAGCAACTAATACTAATGGGCATGATGTAACAAAACACAATTTACGTTTTTAAAACTGATACACTAACATCTTAACAGAGTTTGTTTTATAATATAACTCTAACTGAAGCAAACCCCAAGATAAGAACTAACATATCTTCTAACATGGTATATATATATATAAAACACACAGTTTGTAAAAACTAACTAACCCTAATATATATTTTAAGCTAACTCCTAACCGTATATATAAACCCTAACTAACATGATATTAACAGCAACTAACCCTAACAGTTTAATACTTATACTAACAATTAAAAAAACAAGGCTAACCTTTTAAGCTTTAACTTCTGTTGTTAGATGCATGTGGAGGAGAGGGGAGAACGCCGGTGGGGTGGTCGGAGTTCGAGCGTGCGGGCGGGAGATGAAGGAGGTCGGACGACGGGGCTCTACAGGGCATCAGTGTTATTGGGATGCTGTCGGAAGTCGCGCGCATGATCAGAGTCCGGTGGTTGCTAGACGGTGAGATGCAGACACCGGAGGGTGCGACGCATTGCAGCGGCGAGGTGGAACTGCTTGCAGGTGGGGCGAGTTCTAGGGCGTTGGGGTGGTGGAGGCTGGCGCCGGGGAGAGCAGATGGGTCTCTTGGGTGTGGTTGACGGGAGAAGGGGAGAACAGCACGGGGTTGCTGTCGCCGGAGGAAGGTTTCGGGAGTGGGGTACGGGCTGTGTTTTGCTGCGAGCTGGGGTTAGGGCGGCTAGGGTTTAGAGAATAGGAGAGATGGAGAGAGTAGGGTAGGGTTTATGTAGAGGGTGTTAGTTAGGGTTTGCCCGGGTTTAAAAAGATAAAGGACTGGGGTTTAAAAGATAAGAACTGGGTTTGAAAAATATGTGATGGCTTGGGGGGTTTGGTAGCAGGCTCGGGTTTAATACAATGTGTAGGGCCAGGGTTGTGAGGTAGAGAGATAGGCTTGGTACGGTTGACAGCCTTAGGACTTGTGATGAGTGAAGATGCTGACTTGGGTTTCGTACGAAAGGGGGGTGAGGGTTTCTCAGGCTTAGAAAATATAGTCTGGGTTTTAGCCTTAGGGTTAAAAGAAGCACTTGGGTTTTAGGGTGTTGGGTTTCTGTGTGTGCGTGAGTATGTATTGCGTGAGTGCATGTGTGAGTTCGGTTGATGCGTGAGTGGGGTTGATGCATGGGTAACCTATGGTGTTACAAAAATAGTTAAGGAAATATTTTGTTTTTGTAATATAATTATTAAGGAAAGTTTAAAAAGAGGAAGTGTTTTAATATTTGTTTTAAATACTATTCATTCAGGGAAAATCAATATCAAGTTAAATAGGAAAGTTGAATAATAATAATAATTAGGGAATTATGGGTTTTAATGATGAAAGATATTTCTAATTTAATTATAATTTAATTAGGATATAAAAAGGGAAACAATTGAATTCGAATTTGAAAATATTTGAAATTCTTAAAACATTTGAATTTTAAAACTTAAGACATTAATAACACTATAATAAGTTAACTATAAGTATAATAATGAAAGCTAGACATCAAAAGTTTATTAATGAAAGACACACATATAAATAGAACTCCTCTCAAGTGTATCTGAAAATACAGGTCGTTACAACTACACTACAAGACCACCCTATCTACAATCTCTACAGACCCTGCTGAGACGAGCTGTCCTCCGGGTCTCCGTTCTCGGTCCCGTCGCTTGAAGTCTGGTACATGTACCTGTGGTGGGTAGGGGAACACGTCACAACGTGCCCAGTAGGAACTCCATGACTCTACTACTCTAATCATAGTGCACAACCAAAAGAAAAGGCATCACACCCAAGGGTTACAAATTTGTAATTATTATATGTTAAATTTTCATGCATGAATTCGAAACCTAAGTAACGGGTTAGACATCGGGGACTGGACCTCACCCGGTAAGTTGGGTGGAATGCTACGACTTCCCGAGACAAGCTCTTACGAAAGAAGCCGTTCACCATCACAACCAACTGAAACACAACCCAACCTACTCCTCGCCTCTGAGGGCTCGTCAGGAGTGGTCCCCAACTCAGCTGTCCATCCCAGCATGTCCACTTGTTACCTTAGTTTCCCCCAAACCCTCCTAGGGCGCTCACCCACGACAAGTGGAACGAGTCAACCCTATGTTTTCCTTTTTAACTAGCCTTTAATCCTAGTGTAATAAGCATGCAAATGAGGCCAAATGCATTCTTTTTCACCGGAATATCCATATACATAAACTTGCATATTCGATAAGCAATGAACATAAACATCCAACTTGCATAACTTACATTTCCACATGGAGTAGCATTTCTAACATAAACCCCTTTAAGCCACATGAATTTACAAGTTCATCCATAAACATAAACATAAACATGAACTTGCATGTCTCAAGTGCATACTTAACTAAACATCCAACCCAAAAACTTGCATTATAAAACAACATTCGAACACCCACTTTAACTAATCTATGGCTTGAATTAGCAACATTAAGCAATCTTAACTACACCCAACCATATGTAACAAGAAGCACATTTAGCAATGATTTCCATACCCCTAAATGGAAGAACTAAGGATTGCAAATTGAATTGAAAATTAGATAAGCAAGCTTTTTAGAAGGTAGCATAAAGGGGTTTGCCCATGGAGAAAGGTTTAGTGGATAGGCCTAATATAATTAGGTAGGATTTTGCCATTAGGGACTTAGTTAGAGAGACTTATGTTGTAAACCGAATTCTCTTAACTTGTTAAGGAAAAATTACATTAGGATTGAATATGAGTGGTTTATACTAAGGCTTAAATTTTTTTTGAAAGGGTAAACATGATAAAGCTTTGTAGGATTTCTTATTAAGCCCATTTATATGTAGTTCTTAAGGTGAATGAAACTTTGGTGGAGGAATCTTAAACTTTTTTTTGTTGAAAAAAACGTCTTTTGAAAATGTCTTTTAGAATGAAAAAAGAAGCATTTGTGAATGCATCTTAATCAGATGGGACTTTTGTGAAATTGAGAGTATGAATTCTTTACAAAATGAATACTTGAGTACAACCATGGGGTTTTTAGTGTGGGATTTCATGTGAGGGCTTAACTAGACAAGATTTTCCATAAAAATTTAAACTTTTTACAAATGAAATCTGTTTTCGTTAAAGGCGGCATTTTTATTAAGCATACCAACTAGCTTAACCATAAAAATATAATCTTTTAGCAAAATAATGACATGTCATTAAATATAGCATTTTTTGTTAAACATGCAAACTAAAAATGTCAACTTTCATTCACAACTACCATCTTCCTTCAATATTACAACTAGAAATATATATATGAACCAAATCTCATCATCACATTAAGTGGATAATCAAGCTTGCAACATATACCCTAATCCTACAACACTCTTCCCAACTTTTCAAGGAAAGCTCAAACATACAAGCAATTTTCTCATCTTCTATAATTAGAGGAAGAGTTGAGAAGATCCTACCTATTAAGAGCTCCAAGAAGGGGGTATGGCTTGAATAGAAGTCCTCTTCTAGCTTAAGCCTCCTCCTCCTTCTCTCCTCCTCCTCCTCCTCCTCCTTCTCTCATTGTTTTTTTTTGCTCTAGAAACTTTCGGCCATCACAAAGTGGGGGAGAGAAAAACAAATGGGAAATTAAAATGAAAAGAAAAGGAAGAGAGAAGTGTAGATTTGTGTAGAAGGTTGGGGATTTAATTTAATTGACAAGTTTTCTCCCAAAAATCTCATTATTCACAATTTTGCCATGGCTCCCACTCACTTCACGATTGTCCTCCATTTTTGTGTTTTATTACAAAATGTGCCATTGCACAATGTTTCTTATGAAATGGCCATCCCACTTTGCCCCTTAATTACAAGAATGCCATTGCACAAATCCTTTTAATAAAAGCCCTCTATATTGGTGTTTTTAACTACAAATTTGCCATGACACCAAGCCGCTTTCCTTATTATTGTTGTTGTTGTTGTTGTTATGGGTATAGATGAAAAGGGGGGGTGTAAATGCAAATATCTCCATCCTAGTGAACTAGCATGCACATATACAAAGAGACTAGCGCCAATTTAATGGCTACTTAATATTTACACACGAGGGTTGTTATAGTTTCCTGAAGCAAACGTAGAGATTGGCCAATAATGTGGAACGAGTCAAATAATAAGTTGAACTGGACTCACTTACGAAATGTGAAGTATTTGGACCTGAAGTCCTGATATCAAAAGATCAAACCTGTGGGCTAACCGAGTATTGTTGTCATGGCCTGTTTAGCCCTATACGGTGACTGATACGGTAGTCCTCTATGCGCGAGTAGAGGGAGAATAATGAGTTGATAAGAGGTGATATGGCGTGTATGTGGCTGGTGGCAGTCGTGTAATTTCGTGAAGAGTGTAGGGGTATTTTGGTCATTTGGCAATATGGGTGGAAGTGTGTGTAGAGCAAAGGTTGGTGCATTAAGTAATGCCATACTTGTAAATTTTGAAAGAGTGTGTTGGTGTGTGAGGGGCTAGTGTGAAAAGGGATGGGTTTAATGGCACACCCGTAAATTATTAGAAAGGTCAGGGGCAAAACGGTCTTTTGGCCAAAAGTTGCTGTGCGTACACACTAAAGTTGTGTCTGCATAAAGTTATGGCAAACGTGTAAATACTTGAAACTTGGGGGGTAATTTGGAAGGGTATTAAGGTCATTTTACCATGTGCATGCATACCCTAAGACAATTCTAGAGTTAGATATTTTCTAAGGACCTTCTAAACCTTTCTTTAACCTTCCTCTTCTTTTTCTTTTTCATTCTTATCCCTCTCCCTCTCCCTCCTAGCTTGGCCGAATGCCCTTGCCCCCTTTTACCCCTCCATCAACACTCCAAAACCCTAATCTTGCTTCCAAAAAAATCCAAGGAAACCCTAGCTCTTCAAGGAGGAAGAAGGGTGGAAGGAGGAGAAAGAAAAGAGAGAAAAGAAAGGGATTTCTTCAGGTAGGAATCTAACTTTGGGTTGGGAATTTTTATTTGGGATTATGAGGATGCCATGATGCTATTTTGATTGCTCATGATCTTGAATCCATGGATTATATGTGAGTTAGATCAAAAAGATGACATTTTTCTTTGTTTTTCTTAATTAATTACCCTTTCCTGAAATTCAGAATTTCTGATGTATGTTTCTCCTTCAGTTTTGATTTCTGTAGTTTGATTCACTTTCTGAAAAAAATATGTAGTTATAGATCTTGAAGTTTTACCCCAAATTCAAATAAAATTTTTTGTATGTTGAGTTCAACAAGTAGGGGTAAAAATTCATTGTTTGCAAGGTGTCTGAAATTCTGTCAAGCTATACACAGTTTAGCAAAATGAGGATTATTACATGCACACTCTATGAATTTTTCTGATCTTGGTCTTGTTGGAAAGTTAAGAAGTTTATCTATAAATTCATCAGTGTGCTTATATTTCGAAATTCTGGCTCCAACATGCCTAAAATTGGATTTTAGTACAGACCCAGATTTCTGTCTGAAAAACAGTCTGCACATGTTGCACCAAATAAATCACTACATGAAATTTTATAGGTGCATCCAAGACTACTATATCTCCAACTTTCACTTACAGAATTTTGTCAAATTCACAAGATAAATTGATGAAACATGCTGATTTAGTGGCTGATCCTGCACATTTCAGCAAGTTGGTCTTTTTGGATGAAGATGAAACTTGGGTGATTGTTAATTTTCCATACCAATATACATGAATGATGTTGATGTCTAAAAGAAAGTTTGTACGCGCTATTGTTACTAAGTTTTGATGTTGTGACAATGTCCGTTTTATGATGCACGCCATATGTTTGTTAAAATGCCCAAATGAATGTGAAATTGAGGAAACTTGGGAAGATAGTTATGAGAATGTCGTGCCATGTATTTCATTACGAAATTGCATATGATTATTGAAGATTGTGACACTTAATTTGTTAACTGGGATGTCTCGATCTGCGCTAAGGTGGGTGAGCATCCTGGTATGGGGATGTGGGAAGTTTGGGTATAACTTAACCATAAGGGGATGGACTTAGAAGTTGGGAAAAGAGATATGTGATATGTGATATGTGATATTTATTTTCCACTCGCCTTTACCGGGAGTGGAGGGGTATACGAAGGTTGTGTTATTATGTGGAGAGCCTCACTCCTGCCAGGGATGGGGGAGCTGAGAGGCCCGGTACAGTGCCCGTGTCCACTGCGTCGTGTGCTATACTCACCCCAAATTTGGGGTGAAGTCCAGGCCCTTATCTTTAGGTGATACCCATGCTTCCAAAGAGTCACTAACATCTGCTAACTAATAAACTTTACATGTGTTGTTGTTGCACATCTGTGTGTTGCATTTTTCACTTTGGTTGCTTGTACTCCTATTGCCTTGCACTCGTAACCCCTAAATGATTTTTCCTGCCTTAGTTAGTTTCCTACTGGGCACATTTTGACGCGCTCACTTTACTTTTCAGGTCTTGAGCAGGTGACACCAGAGCAGGATCTCCCGTAGGAGATTTCTCAGACATGAGTGTTGGTTTTAGGGACACCACTCTTTGGGCGGTGTCGTGTAGTGTGAGTTGAGTCGAGTGGTGTGGGAGTTGTCTTTTGTAGCTGTGTTATGTGTTGGTGGCCTGTAGTACTTCCTAGTGGCCTGTAGTACTTCCTATATGTACTTAAGTCTGTTTCACTTTGTACTAGATACTAGTGTGTAATTCTCTCCTTGGTTATGTAAATCTGTGGTTGATGTACTCTCTGTGATGGCTGAATGTGTTGTTCTCTTTTTATATGATTATATGTGATGTATGATCCCAGCATTCACAGTGGCCTGCTTAGTGTGTGTTTTCTTTTCACACTTGGTGTAAATGTCGCGGCTTGTCAGGCTCCATCCTCCTTTTCCCACGGCATGGGATGTCTTATAAGGTATTTGTGAGAATGGGGCGTGACAATTGTATAAATATAAATAAATAAAATCGTATGCTATAAGCAACACGCTATAGCTTAGAGGTTTATTTCGCAGAAACCAGGAAGTAATCAAGTAAGATGAGCTTAACTCACTTACAAAGTTATTTAAACTGATGCATCAGGCTCCCTGGTCATATTTGCGAAAACCATGCGATTGGCAAAGGAAATTTTAGGCTATGTTGCTATAGATGATGTGATAACATACCTTTACAGATTTCCTCCTTATTTGCCTGGATAGATTTTTAGGACATCTACCCTATGGAATTAGCATCCAGAAGATGAAATTAGCATCCAGAAGATGAAATTATCATCCAGAAGATGAATTATCATCCTGAAGATGAAACCATCATCCTTAAGATGAATAATCATCCAGAAGATGAAATTATCATCCAGAAGATGAACCAGAAGATGAAATTATCATCTCGAAGATGAAAACATCATTCAGAAGATGAATTATCATCCAAAAGATGAAATTATCATCACAAAGATGAAAAACATGTGACATTAAACTTCATACACCCGAAGTTAATGAAGAAACATGAACAATTGCAATCCATTAAATACACCTACTGGTTGTATGGATGCACAGTAAGACCCCTTCTGTTCGCTGGAAGAGAGGAAGGATATCCTAGGTCCCGAAGTGCCTTACTCAAGTGTTTTTGGTACACTCCTTTATCTGGCCAACTGCACGCGACTCTAGAGAGCATTGGCAATAAACCTTTTAACTAGATACAGTGCAGCACCTGCATCACACCACTGGACCAAAGATATATAGCTTCTGCGCTACCTTTAAGGGTCAAGGATCATCCAACATATTAAATGTATTTGTAGATACAGGTTACAGATCATCACGATGACTACAACAAAGGAACGACCAACTCCCAGAGATCAGCAAATCATGTTTCCAAGGCAACATCAATCCCACCATCCCGAGGGCTCATCATCTAAGAAGCAAATCATGAGTATGCATAGCCAGGTCCTGTAGTACCTCGCAGACACAGTGACTACTGGGTCAGAGACGAGGAGCTACCTACCGAGTCTGCAAACCACTCCTCTTCAGAAGAGCTCCCCCAGATTCAGTAATTGCCATATATGAATAATACATGTATAGATGAGCGATGCTTGTACAGATGAGCGGTGTCTTGTATTTTGTACTTATTCTTGGAACATTGTAAGAGATTGATGTATAGTTTCCTAGGAGATCTGCAAGCCTGCAGCTTGTACACAACATGGTGAGTTAATGTTGTGTTGTACTCTTTTTTCTTAGCTATTGGGATTTTCCACTGGGTTTTCCATAGCCAAAGGTTTTAACTAGGCAAGCACATCAACTCTGGATCCAGAAGCATACACCCCTGGTGATATCCACCGATCAGGGGAAGTTAAGGAGTGTAATGACCCCAATTTTAATGTACGTATATGGATACATATTTTGGCGTAAATGCATACGTATAATTTTTGGGAGTATGCTCGTATTTTTCTTTTAATTATTTGGTGAAGGAATTATTTTTAAAATATTTTTAACTCATCATTTGGTATTAGTGAATAGAAGTATTTAAGGAAATACCATGTATTTGAGATGTACGGTGTATTTCCTTATGTATTTTTATTTTTCAAAAATACAAATTTCTAAAATCTATAACCATGACACCACATTAGCATGGTGTCATCATGCATGAACACTTAGCTAACAAGTGTATTAAGCTTTGAACAAGTGTGTGGATGAGAGGATTTTGGGGGGGGGGGAACAAAAATCAAAAAGGAAAACCAAAAATCAAAGAAAATCTATCATTCTCTCTCACCCTCTTCCCTACACAACCAGGCCAAAATTCTACCCTCCCTCTTTTCCTCCATTTGCACCACCTCTTGTACCACCATCACCACCCCAAGCTCCTCCCACTCCACCACCAAGAATCCCCACTTTTCCCCATCATTTTAACACCAAAAATTCTCCCCAAATTACTCCACAAATCCAACTTTTGAAGGCTAGTAGGAGATTGAAGGAAGGAGACTAGGAGGCCAAATAATTCATCAAGGAAATAAGAAGGGCCAAAGAAATTATTTGGAGGACTTGCAAGGTAGAAACTCTTATCACCTTAGTAGTGTTTAGTTTTAGAACTAAGGGTTTAATTAATTAGCAAGTTCTTTAGATTTTGTGTAGAAATTAAGTTTTGAACCTCATGCTGAAATTTACACAGAATTGGCTGATACTTTGGTAGATTGCTGCACTTAATTGGCTACGTAGAAATTCATGAAAAAAAAATATGTTGTACATATTAAGTCCTTAACAAATTTCATTTTTACAAGTTTTGCAAATTCAAACTGAAAAATAGAGTAAAAATTCAGTTTCTAAAACTGGTCTGTTTTTAGACAGTTTTGACACCTTTCAATAAAACGAGTAGAACTACATGCACACTTTATAAAATATTATGATCTTGATGCCGTTGGAAGGCTGACTTTAAGATCTTCAACCCATAATTTTCTTCGATTTTAATTCTGTCTGTAACTTGTAGCAAAATGGACTTGAACTGAACTCAGTTTCTAGTTCATAATTCTGAAATTATACCTGTCAGGAGAAAATCCACCATAAATCACATATGTCAACTGAGTTTATGACAATTGGTCAGTGAAAGGAAAACACCCATATCTACAACTTTCGTGAAGGGACCAGAGACCAATTCTGACTGTAGATAGGCTAAAAGTAATGTTCTTTCTGCTGTAACAGTTTTGACAGATTCATATGCTAATTTTGCTTAGTACTGATCATGGTGTAGTTTTGTTTCAAGTTAAATTTGTTTGTGCTAATCATGTTCTCAATGACATGCTCTTGATACATGTAATTATACAGATGGTTCATGAAATATTCGTTATGTTAATAATGTTTAAGTTCAATTTGTTTATGCTTTTGTGCTCACATTAGTATGTTCATAACGATGAGTTTGTGATGATATTCCATGCAATTCTTTAATTGAGATGATGATGATGATGATGATGATGATATTTGTTAAAAGTTGGTTAAAAGCGGTATTCAAGACCGCTAGATGATTCGTTGACAAATGAAGTAACATCTTAAAAACTGAGAGTGAGAATGAGGAATGTAGCAGTCCTCCTAAAGGAGGGTGACACGGGTTTGAGGGAAAACGGGTAAACTATATGTGTTAAGGAGTGGACCGTAGTATGATTTCTCACTCGTTACGTCACTCCCAAAAGGGGGAGTTTGACTAGAGTTGGAGAGGCCGCTAGTGCGCTCGTGATGCACCATGACGGTAAATGATGGTTTTCTCCATTTGTCCGACAGAAAAACCGAGCTGGTCTCGCTCCAGTACCTTGTCAAGTTCGGGTACGGAGTTGCGAGAGGCCGCCTCCGATGCTCGTGTTGCTTGTTGGGGTACCATTTTTTCACCCACCCTGGGTGAAGTCCGCTTCCCTAGCAGTCTACAGTTTACCCGGGTTCCAAGCATGTGCATTAACAACTTATGATAATTGTCTTTCAATTATAAATGTTATTATCTCATGTCTCTTTACTTTTGTTTACTATTAATGCTGCTATCCCATGATAACGTGTTCTTATGCTTCCTTTTAATATCTGCTTTTCATGATATGGTTTCATATACATGTTTTATAAGTTCTCAAAACTAAGATGTCGCATGTTAGAATGTGATTACTTTTATGCACCGTGAACCTTATTTGTTAGACCACCCTCTTCTGCATAATCTGAAATGATGTCACACTTGTAGTTAGTTGGTTAATTAGGAAGACTAGTTCTAAAAATGGGTTCTACTAGAGTGTTAGGAGTTTCTACTGGGTCACGCGTTGACGTGTCCCTGTTGACTTTCAGGTTATGTGAGTTGGAGGTTGGAGTTTGCGGTTGGAGCTTGGAGTTGGTGGTCAGTTGTAGATTGGGTGGCGAGGGTTATGATGAGAGACTTGTACTTTTGGGGTTTCTTTTCCGGGTAGACCTTTTGTACTTTTGAGTTGGAGTTCCTTTTATTGTTGTACCCCTTGTACAGACGGAGTTTATAAAGATGTATCGATGTATTAAATAAATGAAATGTTGTACATTTGTTATTCTCAGTGTTTTATCTGTGATGGAGCCTTATTCGTACTTCCCAGCACGTGCGTAGTGACCTGCAGTGTTCTTTTACTTTCTTCACTCCTCTCTTTCTACGTAACACTCGCCTCTTCGGGAATACCTGATACGGATTCGTACTTATCGGGTATCCCGAGGACCAGGTTGTTATAGTTGGTGGCCCACGCACGTCTCCGCACTGCGGCATGCGTAAGGATAGTACGAGTAATGCTCCATAGGGGTAGATGTATCCTAAGGTGGGTAGGTGATCAGCCTTAGGGTAAAACCCTGGTATTAAGAAACCCAATGTACAGAGCTCTCTGAGGTTAAGCATGGGTAGTTTGTATATATACATATATGTACGGGTGGTTATGTGTTTGCATGGATATAAAAGTATTGTAGTGTATTCGCTTGTATTTCTATAGTTATGTGTCTATAGATATATCTGTAAATAAGATACACTATAGATACGTGTATGACTACTTATGTGTATTCTTGTAATTCATAGTATATGTGTGTGTATAGTAATATTATTTGTATGGATTGAGGTGAATGTAGTATTTGATGAGTGAAATTATATATAAGACATATTATCTGTGCAATAGAATATTATGTATTATCTATATGGTAATCTATACTTAGATTATATTTGGGGGGTGTATATGTATGAATAAATGGATGTTTATAGAGCTGTAAGTATGGATACTAAAGTATAATGCATTAAAGTGACGTTAGAAGATATATTTGTATATGGGTGTCTACTAGATGAGTGTATATATATACGGAGTATCTGTGTAATATGTATTGGTGTGCAAATAAATTTATGTTATATGTGTTGGTATATGGATGTTTGTTGGTAAGTATAAGTGGAAGTATATTTGAATGTATAAAAGTGTATGATAGTATACATAAGTATAATTGTATGCGTATGCATACTATAAATGTGGTTATGTAAATTGACATAGTGAGATATGTATAAATGAATATAGCTACAATGGGATGTGTAGCTTAAGTAGTGTGTGAAATATATTGGCTTACTAAATGGTGTGTATAGATATACATAAGTATGTATACCAAGTTATGCAATATTGGTGTACTTATATATCATGTGATAATATGTGAGTGTAGCATATGAATAAGATTTATATGTGTATATGTATTGTGTATACAAGTGTGTGTGTGTGTATATATATACATATACTGAATTAATATAATTCTTGTACTATAGTGTGTGTGTGTGTGTATATATATATATAGTGTCGTATGTGTATATATATACTGCATTGAATATGTGTTACGTTGACTGCTTGTATGTAAGTATATTTGTGCAGTGTATAGGTTGTTAAATATAGATTTACGTGAGTGAATATTGGATATGAACACATATGTATGTATTCTTGTATATATATAAAGTGAGTGTGTACTAGAAGGTTGATATACTATACCTACATGCTGACAGGACTATTTACTATAGTGATATATACTATGTACATCCTTGTATGCGAACTATTATATATATTTGTTTATATAATTGTAAAGTGTTCATACTTATGTGCTTAAGTGATATATTTGCGTATGGTTACCCACTTGATATGTGGTGCATCATATCAATGTGTATCATTATTGGTGTATGATTATTTACCATAAGTGCATCAATAATTGGATTTACCTACTTACGTATATATGTTAGCAAGGTTGCATGCGTATCGGATGTGATATAATAGTATGTGTATCTATAGATGGATGTATACTTGGTTGTATACTTGATCTATACCTTGATGTATCTAGGTATATCCATAGGTATGTATGTATAAGTATGCTAACTCTATGACTTATGAGTATGGTGTGTTTAAATATCGTGTAAACATGTATGTATGTAGATATATATAAATACAAGGAGTGTGTGATTACCTATAGAGGTGTATGTATTTAGATATATCTATATGTACCCATATAATGGCATGTCTTTGATTATATACTTGTGTGAATCCTTATGTGAGTACACATGTATAAGTGTATAAATATTGGCGTGTATATTGATGCCGTAGGTGTATCTATACGCTTCTACTTATTCCCATGTACGGCATTGATACATGTGTCCATATGTATATGTGTACCAGCATGTGGGTACATATTAGTCTGTATATATATGTGAATGTTCTCATGTCCTTAGAGATATATATGTGCATACATGTACGTATAAGAATGAACGTGGAATGTATAATACTATGTATGAGTTGTGATGATTTGTCTTTGTGTATACAGGTATTCTTGGATAGGAATATGTACATATATGTATATGATCTATGGTATAGTGCATGTATACATGAGTGAGTAGTATATACATATAGCGTCGTTTGCTTTTCGTGGATAGGGAGACCCTTAGACTATTCAATCTCCGGTCAGACCCTTAGCATAGAAAGTCCAAGGGCGGAATTTGTTTTTAAGGTGGGTAGGATGTAATGACCCCAATTTTAATGTACGTGTATGGGTACGTATTTTGGTGTAAATGCATACATATAATTTGGGAGTATGCTCGTATTTTTCTTTTATTTATTTGGTGAAGGAATTATTTTTAAAAGATTTTTAACTCATCATTTGGTATTAGTGAATAGAATTATTCAAGGAAATACCATGTATTTGAGATGTATGGTGTATTTCCTTATGTATTTTTATTTTTCAAAAATACAAATTTCTAAAATCTATAACCATGACACCACATTAGCATGGTGTCATCATGCATGAACACTTAGCTAACAAGTGTATTAAGCTTTGAACAAGTGTGTGGATGAGAGGATTTTGGGGGGAAAAACAAATATCAAAAAGGAAAACCAAAAATCAAAGAAAATCTATCATTCTCTCTCATCCTCTTCCCTACACAACCAGGCCAAAATTCTACCCTCCCTCTTTTCCTCCATTTGCACCACCTCTTGTACCACCATCACCACCCCAAGCTCCTCCCACTCCACCACCAAGAATCCCCACTTTTACCCATCATTTTAACACCAAAAATTCTCCCCAAATTACTCCACAAATCCAACTTTTGAAGGCTAGTAGGAGATTGAAGGAAGGAGACTAGGAGGCCAAATAATTCATCAAGGAAATAAGAAGGGCCAAAGAAATTATTTGGAGGACTTGCAAGGTAGAAACTCTTATCACCTTAGTAGTGTTTAGTTTTAGAACTAAGGGTTTAATTAATTAGCAAGTTCTTTAGATTTTGTGTAGAAATTAAGTTTTGAACCTCATGTTGAAATTTACACAGAACTGGCTGATACTTTGGTAGATTGCTGCACTTAATTGACTACGTAGAAATTCATGAAAACAATATATGTTGTACATATTGAAGTCCTTAACAACTTTCATTTTTACAAGTTTTGCAAATTCAAACTGAAAAATAGAGTAAAAATTCACTTTCTAAAACTGGTCTGTTTTTAGACAGTTTTGACACCTTTCAATAAAACGAGTAGAACTACATGCACACTTTATAAAATATTATGATCTTGATGCCGTTGGAAGGCTGACTTTAAGATCTTCAACCCATAATTTTCTTAGATTTTAATTCTGTCTGTAACTTGTAGCAAAATGGACTTGAACTAAACTCAGTTTCTAGTTCAGAATTCTGAAATTATACCTGTCAGGAGAAAATCCACCATAAATCACATATGTCAACTGAGTTTATGAAAATTGGTCAGTAAAGGAAAACACCCATATCTACAAATTTCGTGAAGGGACCAGAGACCAATTCTGACTGTAGATAGGCTAAAAGTGATGTTCTTTCTGCCGTAACAGTTTTGACAGATTCATATGCTAATTTTGCTTAGTACTTATCATGGTGTAGTTTTGTTTCAAGTTAAGTTTGTTTGTGCTAATCATGTTCTCAATGACATGCTCTTGATACATGTAATTATGCAGATGGTTCATGAAATATTCGTTATGTTAATAATGTTTAAGTTCAATTTGTTTATGCTTTTGTGCTCACAATAGTATGTTCATAACGATGAGTTTGTGATGATATTCCATGCAATTCTTTAATTGAGATGATGATGATGATGATGATGATATTTGTTAAAAGTTGGTTAAAAGCGGTATTCAAGACCGCTAGAAGTTCGTTGACAAACGAAGTAACATCTTAAAAACTGAGAGTGAGAATGAGGAATGTAGCAGTCCTCCTAAAGGAGGGTGACACGAGTTTGGGGGAAAACGGGTAAACTATAGGTGTTAAGGAGCGGACCGTAGTATGATTTCTCATTCGCTACGTCACTCCCAAAAGGGAGAGTTTGACTAGAGTTGAAGAGGCCGCTGGTGTGCTCGTGACGCACCATGACGGTAAATGATGGTTTTCTCCGTTTGTCCGACAGAAAAACCGAGCTGGTCTCGCTCCAATACCTTGTCCCGTTCGGGTACGGAGTTGCGAGTGGCCCCCTTCGATGCTCGTGTTGCTGGTTGGGGTACCATTTTTTCACCCACCCTGGGTGAAGTCCGCTTCCCTAGCAGTCTACAGTTTACCCGGGTTCCAAGCATGTGCATTAACAACTTATGATAATTGTCTTTCAATTATAAATGTTATTATCTCATGTCTCTTTACTTTTGTTTACTATTAATGCTGCTATCCCATGATAACGTGTTCTTATGCTTCCTTTTAATATCTGCTTTTCATGATATGGTTTCATATGCATGTTTTATAAGTTCTAAAAACTAAGATGTCGCATGTTAGAATGTGATTACTTTTATGCACCGTGAACCTTATTTGTTAGACCACCCTCTTCTGCATAATCTGTAATGATGTGACACTTGTAGTTAATTGGTTAATTAGGAAGACCAGTTCTAAAACTGGGTTCTACTAGAGTGTTAGGAGTTTCTACTAGGTCACGCGTTGACGTGTCCCTGTTGACTTTCATGTTATGTGAGTTGGAGGTTGGAGTTTGCGGCTGGAGCTTGGAGTTGGTGGTCAGTTGTAGATTGGGTGGCGAGGGTTATGATGAGAGACTTGTACTTTTGGGGTTTCTTTTCCGGGTAGACCTTTTGTACTTTTGAGTTGGAGTTCCTTTTATTGTTGTACCCATTGTACATACGGAGTTTATAAAGATGTATCGATGTATTAAATAAATGAAATGTTGTACATTTGTTATTCTCAGTGTTTTATCTGTGATGGAGCCTTATTCGTACTTCCCAGCACGTGCGTAGTGACCTGCAGTGTTCTTTTACTTTCTTCACTCCTCTCTTTCTACGTAACACTCGCCTCTTCGGGAATACCTGATACGGATTCGTACTTATCGGGTATCCCGGGGACCGGGTCGTTACAAGGAGACTTGCACTCTTTTCCCTTAGCTATTGGTTTTTTCCA
Organism: Scilla litardierei; assembly: GCA_030789695.1. NCBI lineage: Eukaryota > Viridiplantae > Streptophyta > Magnoliopsida > Asparagales > Asparagaceae > Scilla > Scilla litardierei. The sequence continues at coordinate 602,725,561 of CM061142.1, read as the reverse complement.
TTGGATTTTCCAGAGCCAAAGATTTTAACGAGGCAAGACTTCCTAACTTAGGATCCAGAAGTATCCATATCCTCATGATCAGATAAGCTCTATGAATCCTGAAGCATTCATATACCAAGCTTACAACAATGGATGGATAAGGGAAAGCGTTATGAATGGGCTTTTGTATGTCCAAGTGGAGCCCACTAGTGTTTATGGTATCCACCCATTATGTAATTGTTTTCTATAATACAGGGCTACGAGTTTAGTAGCCGACACTCTCATAACAAGGCAAACTTTTTTTGTGTACACTAATTATAAAATACACAACCTTGTCAACCTAATTTTAGTGGGAGTTGGTACGTGCAAGTACCGAATTGCTCGGTGTATAACCAGAATTCGACTGATTTACAAATTTGTCATTCAAACTTTCTAATTTGTGCACACCAATAATTAATCCACAAACTACCCGCGTTGTGCGTGGTGAACAAAACGCGACACGTTGGTCACGACGACACCGCCACTGCACCGACCACCGACTACCGAACATCTTCGCCTTTCCTTGTTTGAAATTGCACATGCTTGTTCATCATCGAATGAGGGGGCGTCGACCGCCACGACCGTCGTCTTCCCCGAACCCCTCCACCGCTCCCTCTGCCAACTCCGTTGTCGTCGTCTTCATCTCGGTTGATAATCGATCATCAATGGAGAAAATTCATTCAACCTCTTGATGGATCCTTCCTCCTGACGATGTTCTGCTCGAGATTCTCTCCAATCTGTCGATGAAGTCCCTCCTCTGCTTGCAGCACGTCTCACGATCATGGCGGCGTTCATCTCCGACCGCCACTCGCACAAGAAATTGCCGCCGGCAATGGCTGGGCTCTTCAATGGCGGTAGCAGTTACCGTAGGATCCGATTCATTGGCCTCGGTTCGAGGTCTTACATCGACCCCGCCTCCATCTAAGTCGCCTTCTCCTGCTTGCCATCTCACCATCGTGGTCACATCTTCATCCTCATCTCCAACAGCGACCTATTCCATCTCTTATACGACGCATCCTCCCTCGTTGTCTGCAACCCGACAATCTCGTCTTCAACCCGGCAATTGCATGTGGTGGTGGGTCTGCTATCCGGTAACTGCCGTAGAATCCACCATGCAAACCCATACTCGGCAATCGCTGCAACTTCCTCCTCACCGAGAAAATTCATTAGATCCCTAGCAATCGCATCACTACAAACGGCCAAATTCTCTTCTTCAATGGAATGATTCATGGTTGTGCACGCTGAAGAGGGGGATAACGGTTGTGCGCGCTGAGCAAAACCGTTGTGGCATTGGGTGTTTAATCAGCGCGCACAACCGCTATGTGAAAGGTGGTAAAAGTGGAGTAATATTTCAACGGCAAACTTGAGAATAAGTGGTTGTGCGAGCGAGCAATTCGTTATGTGCGCATAGCAACTCCCAATTTTAGTTTCCTACATGGCCAAGTTAGATGATGTTAAAAAGGAGAAGGTGAAGATAGAAAGGAATCCTTCCGTATTAAAATTATGCAACATCCATCATTTAACAAATTTTAGATTGGTGTGACACCCACATATTCTCACATTTGAAAATACGATATTTTATTTAATATCCGACATGTTATGTGGACAGTAGACCCGTAAAAAGTTTTAATTGAATTTTTTTTTGAAAATGATCATTTAATTAATTATCAGTATCTATATTTTATGTACTAATATTTATAAGACATATGTGCTGCTAAAGTTAATGTTTTTGTGGTAATAGACTATCATTACCATTTATATATTGTAGAAGAAGAAAAAATGCTTAGGTTCATTATATAATGTAAAATAAGTTGAACACTCCATATCAACAAAAAAATTGGAGAGTGGAGTTTTTAGCCGTCATATGAGAGGTTTTCTCTTGTGGCACTTTATTTCATGTTTTCTGATATATGTGAGTTATAAGACTTCATTTAATAATTAAATAGACTAAATAAGATCAATTTGATTATTAATTATCTAGTTAAGCGGATGGGTAGATTAGTCAATTCATTTATGAGATGACTCGTTAATTTGACAAAGAAATTAGTCCTTCACTAAGAAAGATACAATGATGTAAATTATCTAGACCTTTCTTTTAAACTTTTTTAATTCAATTTTCAGGAAAATCATTGATGACTCATCACTTTAACCGAAGATCAAGTTGTGGAAACAAGAGAGAACATAAGGATGAGATTATCAAGTGCTTTTTGCTAATTTCTCGATGTCTCTTTGTGTTTAGGTTGGATGCGGCGGAATAATATTGAGAATATAATCTGTCAGTAACTTTAACAAACAGAGTAGGTTCTTAAAAAATTATAGAAATCATGAAGATAGCCACCACACGCAAGATCAAGCAATCATATAGAGAGACACAGAATTTATACTGGCGGCCCAATGTGTGGCCTATGTCTAATCTTACTGTCAAGATTTTCACTAGATCATGGATGTAAATCTAAAGAATTACCAAGATCCACTCCAAACAATTTGTAAGTACTCTTGACAATTTAAATCTAGCACTTAAGCAATTACAAGATCGCATGCACATAAAACAATGGAGAGATCATACCACAAACTCTAGATTAAGGAATACCTCCTCCCCCAAACCTCGTAGTGGTTCTAAAGCTCTTTCGATGTCTCTTGCTGCCAAAAATATAGCTTTCTAGCAAGGTTTCTCTTGTATTCTCCCCGTGTGCCATCAAAAGATGTATTCTCTTGGTATTTATATAATAGGAATCCTTCATATGGTAGATGAGGGTTTTTTAAGTCGTGTTCATCTGATTTAACCCAAAAAACATATGAATGGATCAGATCAAAAGTCGAAATCTAGGTGATTTGACTATTCTATGTATCAACGCGATCGTGCCGAACTTGGCACGACCGTGCCACTTCCTATGTGGAGACTGTACAAACTTCTGTTGAGTCCACACGACGTGCCATTTGAGCTAGCACGGTCGTGCCACTTCCCGAGCACCCCTCTACCAGATCCACACGACCGTGCCAATTGAACTACAAGCTTGGCACGACCTTGCCAAGCCTAGATTGAGGATTTGAAGCATAATTTCAACATTCTACCCAGCTTCAAACTTCCTCTATCACACCATGGCATCTCCAGGCTCTCCACATCGACTCTACTCAAATACCAAACACCTCTACCCAGATTTAGAATTTGTGAAACTAACATGACAAAAGGAATCAATCAAACCACACACCAAGTATATATCAAGCTCAAGTAATGACTGTGCTTGACAGCAGCAACTGTCTTCGTAAGCATGTCTGCATGATTGTGATCCGTCGAGACCTTCTCCAATGATATGACCTTATTCTTTTCCTGTAGAAAGAAGCCTCACACTTCAAAATGCTTGGTCCTCGAACTATATGTTTAATGCTCCACTAGGTGGATGGTACCCTAACTATCACAGTAGACCTTCGTCGCCTCTTGAAGAATACCCTAGTCTCTCAATATACTTCACAGGTATCTGCATTCATTTACCACCTCAACTGCAGATATTAGTTCTGCTCAATGGTTGACAATGCTACAACAGACTGAAGAATCGATCTTCAGGACGTCGTAGTATTGCCCAACATGAATACGTATACAGTCGTTGATCTCATTCTGTCTTTGTCACCCACATAATCCGAATCACAAAATCCGGATATCACCAACTCATCACCCTTGCCATAACACAATCCAACACCAGCTATTTCTTTCAGGTTCCTTAGTATCCACTTCACATCTTGCCAGTGTTCCTTACTAGGATTCACCATATACATACCGATGTGTCCATATTTTCCTTACACTTACTGCATCATTCCATATCATATTCGCCATCCAAAGTTCATATTTTCATATATTATCGCACTTCTGACTCTATATTCGAGTTTCGTATAGATTTGTGGATTTTCAGGAACTTTGGAGCGAATTGGAGCTATTATAGGACACGAACACATCTGAGACATCTGGAGCATCATTGGCCAGGTTCCATAGGTGTTCGGCAAGGCAAGGAAGAAGATTGGAGGAGAGAAGGAGGAGAGATCGAGAGTCGAGAGCTCTAGCGGCAAGTCGAGTCTGTTTCCCAGGCTACTCGGTCGAGTCCATCAGCACTCGACCGAGCTGACAAGAAGAAATCACATCGAGAACGGACACACCCCACTCGACCGAGCAGACAGCCAGCTCGACTGAGCTGCATCCAAACAGAGTGACTATTCTGAGCCATTCTCCAAGCACTATAGCTCGACCGAGCAACCAAGCCCACTCGACCGAGCAGACCATCTACTCGACCCGAGTTGTAACCAAACAGAACAGTGTTTTGAGGAGAGTTCAGGCAACTGTAGCTCGACCGAGTGGAGGGGCTACTCGATCGAGTAAACCGGATCAGCTCAGAGCCAAAGAAGCAGCAAAGCGGAGCCGCATGTCAGCTCGACCGGGCGACACCACTACTCGATCGAGTAGGGCGCCGCAGCCAAATTAGTTAGTGGGCCCAAGTGCTCATATTTTCTGCTTCTTGTGGGGTCATACCCATAGAATATAAGTAGGATTTTTACCCTTTATTCAAAGAGATACTATTTTTTTAGTTTAGTTTTAGAAAAGAGAGCTCTTAACCGTCGCTATTTTGTAGAAGACAAAGTTCATATTTTTATTAGTCGCTTTTGCTTGGAATCTTGTGACCTTAATTCTCTATGTGTGCTTATTGATCTACGACGTTTTGGTAACGATCTTCTCTCTTTATATGCTTTATTTAATGTCTTCAATTGCGATGTTGATCTCTCTAGCCTTTATAGAATTTTCAATTGTCATCTCTATGATCAATGAGTAGTCTTTTCTAGGGCTAATGGATTAGCCCTAGGATCTTAGGAGTTAGATGTAAAGTTGGGATTTTTATGTTGTTTTGGTATAAAAGGGATGTGATTTGGTTGATCTAGTCAAGTTTGTAGGAGATTCCAAATAGGGTTCGTGACCACGATAATGGCACGCACTTTGGATGGATATCCTATGAACTTAATTAAAATGTTAGTGAATCCAATTAGGGTTCGTGACCATGATAGTGGCGTGCACTTTGACGGGATCACCCGACATCCTATATCACTAATTGATGACTACGATAATAGCGTCAATTAAAGCTACCAATTCACAGATTGAAGCTCTATCCACGATAGTGGTGCAAGTAGAGATTGAGAGTAGTTGTCAATTGTAATGCACGGATCGCGTGTGAGGCCATCCACGATGGTGGGCTAAACACGGGATGCGTTAGATGAGTGGCATGACGATAGTTGACCATGAGTTCTACATTTTAGATGCGACAATCTCTCCCTAATAAAGCCAATAAAACGTAAGAACCCTAACCTAGCATCGACATCCGACGATCCTAGTGGTTAGTCCTAATGCCATAGTCTTTTTATATTGTTGATAATATTGATAAGAGATATTTTATGACAACCAATTTGAATATGTCTGATGACACTATTTTGAGATTTGGAAAATACCCAAGCTAATTAACATCACCTCCCTGTGGGTTCGACATCTTTCTATACTTCAAACCTGACACCGTGCACTTGCGGTAATTTCTGGTGTTAATTTAGGAACACATCTAGCCATTGGCACTATTAGCAAGGATTTATCTCCGTGTGATTCGTGCCATAACTAGGTGGGTTTTGAGGTTAATCCTGGGCGCATCAAACTTTTGGCGCCGTTGCCGGGGAGGTAACGGTTATTACTTGGGTTTATTCTTTATTGAAGAATTTGTTAGAAAGTTTTACCATCTTCTATCTTTTCATATTTTTATTCTTTTTATTCCTTTGCTACTGACTGTTTTTCTCTGAGTTTATGCTTGTGCATGAACACTCGCCTCGGGGGTTCTAACGAAGAATTATTATTTGACCCCAAGATTGAAAGGATAGCAAGAAGACTCAGAGCTGAAAAGAGGAATCGGATTTTCATAGAATCAATGGCAGACGGCAATACTACTCCTCCATGTACTAGGTCCACTCGGGACCACATAAAGCCAAATCTATATAGTACATCTTCCATCTTCAGGCCGCAGCTAGCGACAGGAAGATTTGAATTGAAGACTGGGTTGATTAATCTGATGCAGCAACACCCCTTTTATGGCTACGCACATGAGAACCCCAACCATCATTTAGAACCCTTCTTAACGAAGTGCGACACCTTCCAGGTCAAGACGTGAGCGGCGATGCAATAAAGCTCAAATTATTTATGTTCACTCTGAGGGGACAAGGCCTCTTATTGGTTGAGGACGCACCCTTCAAATACTTTCACAACTTGGAAACAGTTGGCCCTTGCCTTTGTTAACAAGTTCTATCCACCGTCCAAACAATGAGGATTAGAGGAGCGATCAACAATTTTAAGCAACTCCCACATGAGTCGCTATATAAAGCATGGGAAAGATTCAAGGATCTGCAGCACCAGTGCCCCCACCATGGAGTCCCGGAGTGGGACTTTATTCAGAGTTTTTATAATGGGCTCAATCCAGATACCAAAATGATCATCGACGCCTCCGCTCAAGGCGCTCTTTTGGACAAGCTACGTGAGGAGGCCATATCTTTGCTGGAACAAATGGATGTTGAGTATTGGAATTCTTCCTACTTGGTGTTAATGATGAGCAAACATAAATACTTGTGACTAATCCCCTATTTTGTAGTTAATCCATTGCCTAAGCTTATTATGAAGATCTACTTCCAATGGATGACACTTAAAGATCGTTGAAGGCAAATGAAATGGATTGGATGATCGTAGATGATGATTGAAGCTCCTAGAAGACTTCAAACTCATGCGTTGGATAGAAGAGAGAGTTCATCAAATATAACTTTCCTATTTCTCTTCTAGTATGTAGCTTAGAAGTAGAACATTATTGGAGCACACACACACATCTTCATTTCTGTCTTAGGATGTCTTTAGTTCAAGCTTCCTTTGATTCCAATTCATTTCAAACTAGATTGTGCATGTCATGTCTATAACAGTCGACTGCTGAACGTTTTACAGTCGTCTGTCTCAAAAACAGTCGACTGTGTTTTGTTCTACAGTCGCCTGTTATGCACAAACTTTTACAGTCTAGTTTTGGGCTTCTTTGTTTTATTTCTTCAGGCGACTTATGAATGATTCACAGGCGCCTGTTCAAGTGACAATCGACTGGGTTTCGTTAATCAGTCGCCTGTCTGTCTTTTGCCTAAATCATAGTCTCTCTGTTTATTTCGGCCAGTCGACTAATGTTGAATTTACAGTCGATCGTCCATTGGATCAGTCGACTGTCAATGATGCATCAGTCGTCTGGCTGTGAGCCTAATTGTTGACTCAACTCTCTAGAAAATCTCTGGGTTTTGACAGTCGTCTGTAGAATGAATTACAGTCGCCTGTTCTGATTAACAGTCAACTGGCTTCTCTTTATTAGTCGGCTGTCCTGTTCTCCCAGATGTTTTCCAGATTTCATCTACTTACCATTCTTCGGCCAGTCGCCTGTTGTAGGATTTACAGTCGTATGTTGGTTCAACAGTCGACTGTCTATGCTTCATCAGTCGACTTTCCACGTGGTAAGTTACCGTTATGAATTCTCACCTACCCTATCTGACTGTGCAACAGTCGACTGTGGTTTCCTCTACAGTCGATTGTCGGGAGCGCAGATTCTATCCGTTGAGAGTTTTCTCACGGATTCCAAAAGGGTTTTTGCTAATTCTGTTTTAAGGATTTGAGAAACCTAAATAAGGAGCATCTACTGTTCCATTGAGAGGTTACTCATTCTATTGCCAGATCATTCAAGCTTTCATTCTCAAGATCAAAGCTCTCAAATCCTAAAACCCTAAGAATTCCTATCTTCAATCTCTTGCTCTCCAACCTAGAACCAAAGAGATATCTTCTAGGCATTTGGTGCAGTCAAGAGAAAGGGCTTTCCTCTCTTCCAAGAGAGTCTTTCAACACACAACACACTTCTCCTTCAAGTTCTACTTCAAGGCATAGGTGATTGTAAGTGTTGCTTTCATATTTCATAACTTTCGTTATTTGAATTTGCTCTCGGGTTGTTAGAGTGGTTTGCTTGCTCCCAGGTTGTGGGAGTCAAGGTCAATCGATTGTATTTCGATTTCACTTGTAGGGTTGCTACAAGTGGGTTTTAAGGTAACCTCAAGTTAGGGTTCTAACTTGAGTATCCGGAGGTATCCGGGTGGAAGGGACGTAGGATTACAGGAAACAAGTCGGGAAGTGACTTGGGTAATCCGAACCCTTGAAACATCATTGCGTTTGGTTGTGTTTAATTTTGGGTTTAATTTCTATTCTGCACTATTTTGTTGGTTAGCATTTAAATTGGTGTAACTATCTTTTTAAATTGCTTAAACACTATTCAACCCCCTTCTAGTGTTTTCTCCATAGACATAGTCCTTACAATTGGTATCAGAGCGCAAGGTTATAACTATGGCATCCAACAACAACAACGTTCATCCACTGCCTTCGTACAACAATCGAGATCGTGATGGAGCGTCCACTCTTTTCGAAGGTCAATCAACGGTGCGTCCTCCGCGTTTCAATGGCACGAACTTCGGCTATTGGAAATACCGGATGGAGACGTTCCTAAGGAGTGCTTCCCTTTGGAGAACCCTCTACAAGGAATACGTCGAGCCCACCGAAGAGGATTTCGAAAAATGGACGACTTCCGAGAAATTCGTTGAAGTCAACAACTCAAAAGCAATGAACGCTCTTCATTGTGTGTTGGACCCGAATGAGTTCAACAAGATATGCACATGTAAGAGTGTATATAAAATTTGGAACCATCTCGTCGTTACCCATGAGGGAACAAATATAGTAAAACTTTCTAAACTCTATGTTGCCGTGCAAAACTTCGATATGTTTCATATGCAGGAAAATGAAAGCATAGCATTGATGTGCGGACGTTTTACCGACATCACCAATGAATTGGAAGCTCTTAGTCAAGTCTATTCCGAACCAGACAAGGTAAGAAAGATCATAATGGGAATGACCTCCAAATGGGAAAGAAGAGCTATCGCCATCGAGGAGGTCAACGACTTGAAGACCTACACAGTTGTGAATCTTATCAGGACTCTCATGTCTTATGAAGTAAGACAGGAGAACCGATTAAAGATTCGAGCTATGATGAATCCTTCTAGGCCAAGAAGAAAGCTTTGGCATTCAACGCCAATTCTCATCCTCCGATAGTGAAGATTCAGAAGATGAGATGGACTTGGGAGAAATGGCCCAAATGGCGAAGAAGTTTCAACGCTTCTTTCGCAAAGGTAAATTTCCCTCTAACAAAAGATTTGAGTCTACTAATATTACTTCCTCTCTTTGCTTTAAGTTTAACAAATCAGGGCACATCAAGAAGGATTGTCCAATGCTAAGAAACAAAGAGAAGTGGAAGGCTCCGAAGTACCACAAGTCCGACAAGAATAAGAGAGACAAGAAGAAAGGACACGTCGGTACATTCGATGACTCAAGTGGAGACTCACCAAGTGATTCCGATGATGAGAAGGGTGAAAGTGCCCACATGTGCTTCATGGCCCGAGAAGATCCACTCTCCGATGAGAGTGATTCCGACATGGATGAAACCGAGGTAATAATGGATGAATTACGTATTGCTAATGAAGAATTGTTTGCTAAGTATCAATCTCTAATGCTTAGATATACTAACTTAAAGAAATTGAAAGTTAGAAATTCATCCATTCCATGCATTATCAACAATGACACCATTGTTGATACGTTAACTCCTGAGAAAGCGAATTTAGCTTCTCAAAATGTCACTTTGAGAAATGAGGTGAATACCCTCAAATCTCAACTAGATCAAACACATCCTAAGGATAATAGTGATCTAGTTTCACGACACACATAACTGGGTTTAGAGAATGATTCTCTTAAAACCCAAGTGCACGAGCTCAAAGCACGGGTGTCCACCTTGGATACCAATATTTCTTCTCTTAAGGAGAAATATGAGCTCATGTCCTCCCGTATTGTGAGATTCAATAAGGGAAAAGGACAATTGGATGATTTGCTAGCAAACCAATTTCCGGCCACACATCGTGTTGGTCTTGGTTTTGTGAATGCAAATGCATCCAATGCTCGCACCTCCTATAGTGGTGTCACTATAGACTTTGTGAGGCCTTCCTCCGGTGCATCCACAAGTGGTGTCAAAGAAACTATAGGTAGCAAACTTACCAAGAAAGTCACCACTTCACCATCTCTTCCTTCTGGCAAGAAACCCACTAAGGGTGGAAACCAAAAGAGAAGCCATGCTTACATGTACACCAACATTTATCCACATAGGAAATCTCCTACTTCACAAGTGGATTCTCATGACAATTTTTATGCTCCACACCCACGGACACGTACAAATTCACACATGAGAAATACTCATGTACGTGCTCCTATACACCGATTGCTCATACGCATCATTTCTACATGTATGCACATCCTCCACATGTCATGCATAACCCATATGTTTCATACAACATGCATGTTCCCAAGCATATATATAATCCTTATATGTCATATGCATATCCACCACCTCATGTTTATGCTAGAAACCATGTTCCTAAGAAGCATGCACCTCATAGAAATCTAACAAGTATGCATGCAACTAGGAAAATGACTCCCAAAACATACACCATTTGGGGTCCTAAGAACACTAACTTAAATGATAGGAATGCATATGTTGATTCCTATTTTCATGATGTTATTAATAATGGTAATTATGTTGGGAAGCGGAAGTCCACTTGGACTTGGCTTCCAAAGGTCTAATCCCCTTGGACCCAACAAACATTGGGTACCATGAGCTTATGGTATATTATATAGGTACCCAAGAGAAAGAAAACGAGCAATAAAGGTCATACTATCTCTAAAGGGAAAAGATGGATTCTCGATAGTGGTTGCTCCAAACATATGACGGGTGATCCTTCATTACTCTCCGAAGTGATTAGCATCAAGGATGGTGCAACGGTCACTTTTGGAGGTAACCAAAAGGGAACTATCATTGGAGTAGGTATTGTCGGTAACCCTTCCAAACCCTTAATTACTAATGTATTTCTTGTTAGTGGTTTATGTCACAATCTCATTTCCATTAGTCAACTTTGTGACAAAGGTTACAAGGTTAACTTTGGAGAAGGATTGTGTAAAATTGTTGATTCTAATTCGAATGTTTTATTTTCCGGTATTAGACGTAAAAATATTTATTATTTGAGCTTGTCTAAAACCGTAGAACATTGCTTAGTTGCTAATACAAGTGAACAAATATTATGGCATCGCCGTTTTGGTCATGTTCATTTCAAGCACTTATATAAGTTAGTTAAGCATGATCTAGTCAAAGGTTTTCCAAAAATTGCATTTAGTAAGAAAAACTTTTGTGATTCATGTCAAAGAGGTAAACTAAGTAAATCATCTTTTAAGCTTAAAGAATGGATTACTTCTAAGAGGCCCCTAGAACTTCTTCATCTAGATTTGTTTGGGCCAACAAGAACCGCTTCTTTAGGCAAAGCTCATTTTGGATTAGTTGTTGTTGACGACTTCTCTAGATTTACTTGGTTTCATTCTTAACTAATAAGCATGAAGCTTATGAAGAGTTTACCATATTTGCAAAGAAGATTCAGAATCTCTTAGGATCCACCATTATCACTATCCGTAGTGATCATGGAGGAGAATTTGAGAATGAGTCTTTTACAAAGTTTTGTGATGACACCGGGATAACTCACAATTTTTCCTTTCCTCGGGCTCCACCACAAAATGGTGTTGTAGAGAGAAAGAATAGGATTCTTATTGAGTGTGCTCACACTATGCTCTATGATAGTCATCTTGGACTACAATTTTGGGCAGAAGCGGTGCACACGGCATGTTTTGTGCTCAATAGGATCCTAGTGAGACCCCGAACGAACAAAACTTGTTTTGAGTTATTTTATGATAAAAAGCCTCAAGTTAAGTATTTTCGAGTTTTTGGTTCAAAATGTTTTATCAAAAACACATTTGGTAATGTTAAGATTAATGATTCTATTATTGAGACTAACACTACTAATGAGATTGTTGAAGATGTTCCAAGTGATGCATGAATACCCAAAGCTTACCCAACCGTTCGCAACCACCCTCATGACCAAATTATTGGAGATATTGGTGTGGGTGTTTGAACGAGGTCAAGAATTGAAGAATTCTCTCATTGCGCATTTGTCTCTACCATTGAGCCAAAGAACATCCAAGAAGCATACGAGGATAGCTCTTAGATAGTGGCAATGGAAGAAGAGCTAATGCAATTCGAGAGAAATGAAGTTTGGGAGCTCGTTCCTCTTCCATGTGGTCATCAAGTTATTTGGACCAAATGGATCTTCAAGAACAAGACCGATGAGAACGGGGTAATCACAAGGAACAAAGCAAGGTTAGTAGCTCAAGGCTACCAGCAAGAGGAAGGTATCGATTTCGAAGAATCTTTTGCCCCCGTAGCTAGATTAGAAGCTATTAGATTGCTTTTATCTTTTTCATCTCATAAGAATTTTAAATTATTTCAAATGGATGTTAAAAGTGCATTTTTAAATGGGATTGTCAATGAAGAAGTGCATGTTTCTCAACCTCCCGGTTTCATTCATGAAAAATTTCCAAACCATGTTTTCAAACTTAAGAAAGCATTGTATGGGTTGAGAAAAGCTCCTAGAGCTTGGTATGATCGACTCAAGACATTTCTTTAGGATTTAGGTTTTAAAATGGGAGAAGTTGATTCCACTTTTTTCATTAAAGATTATGAAAATGACATCCTCTTGATTCAACTGTACGTAGACGATATAATATTTGGTTCTACTAACTTTAATCTTTGTCAAGAATTTTCTAAGTCTATGAAGGATGAATTCAAGATGAACCACATGGGAGAGCTAAATTACTTCCTTGGACTGCAAATTCGACAAATGAAGGATGGAACTTTCATACATCAAACCAAGTACACAGGGGAGCTTATTAAGCGATTCGGAATGGAATCGTCTTCAAGCAAAAGGACTCCCATGAGTACGACAACCCATCTACACAAGGATGAGAACGGAAAAGATGTAGACGTTCGTCTATATCGAGGTATGATCGGTAGCTTACTTTATTTAACCGCTAGTATGCCCGATATCATGTTTTCCGTATGCTTGTGTGCTAGATATCAAGCTAGACCTAAGGAGTCACACTTGATTGCAGTTAAACGAATATTTCGTTATCTCAATCAGTCACTAGATTATGGGTTACTTTACCCTAAATCTAGCACATATGAGTTAATCTCATATAGTGATGTCGACTTTGCCGGATGCAAATCCGATAGGAAAAGTACTAGTGGCACTTGCCATTTCCTAAGAAATTCCTTAGTTTCTTGGTTTTCCAAGAAACAGAACTCGGTATCATTGTCCACAACTGAAGGGGAATATATTGTCGCGGGTCTTGCATGTGCACAAGTTCTTTGGATGAGACACACCCTTATGGACTATGGTATCAATTGTGATACTTGCCCTATCATGGTTGATAACCAAAGTGCTATATGTATTTCCAAGAACCCGGTACATCACTCCCGTACCAAACACATAGATGTGAGACACCACTTTATCAATGATCATGTAGCTAAGAAGGACATCATCTTAGAGTACATTGAAACCCAAAAACAAATCGCCAACATCTTCACAAAACCTTTTAAAGATGATTCATTTGTGAGGTTGTGTGGAGAATTAGGGATTATGTGTGAATCTGAAATTTAGGAGCTCAACTTACTTGTTATAACACTTTTCGAACTCATATCTTCATGTTGCCTCTCTTCTTTTGTTATATCTTATATTTGTTTTAAGAAAGGCAATTGAGATTTCTGTGATTACGTGAGTTATTAAGATTGTTTTAAGAGATTTATGTATCAATGATTTATCTTGTGATATTGATTTTATGATGAGTTTATGTTTAGAGTTTAGGTCCTAGGGTGAGTTGTGCATATCCTCTGGATTTTAACCTTACTGTGCATTTTTGGACCAGGACAGACGACTGTCTTTCCTTCGACAGTCGACTGCCCTACTCTATCTTCTCTGTCAGATTGTATCTATTGCACAGGCAACTGGTGACAAATTTACAGTCGACTGTCTGATCAACAGGCGACTGCATTTTAGTCATCAGGCACCTGTCATTTCTGTCACATTTCGTCAGTAGTCTGTCTTTTTCATCAATTTTATTGATTCTCAGTCAGTCGAGTAAAGGGTATAATAGAGTCAACTGTGATGGAAATTGAATTCCACCCCAAAGTGATTTTGATGATGAGCATACCAAATGAAGCTTAGTGTACTAACTACACTACGATTAAATGTGCAGGTTTTGCAACAAATGAAAAGCTTTATGCATACTCCAAGAAGCGCAATCTACGCTCAAAGACAAGGACGAACGTTGCTAAGATCAATGATGAAGCTCAAAGCTCAAATGTAACAGAAGCTCAAGTGGAGCTCACATCCACTCCATCAGTTGATAAAGCTTCCGAAGACGTGTCCTAGTCTATAGTGAGTGTGTTGTGTCTTTCTTAAGGTTATGTTAAAGCCAATCGTATAGACAACCACACACACACACACACACATGATTTCAAAAACATTTTAAAATATCTCTTAAATCATTTTCAAAAAGATATTGAGAGCTTTTCTTTTTTTAGTCGTTTTATATTTCCGTAGTGAAACTCCACTACACCCTGGAGTTAACTACTTGATTGACTAGCTTGGTTCAGAAGAAACTCCTCTGGGAGTCGACTACCAGCTGAGAATCAAGTTCTTCTGAAACACACTGGGAGTCGACTACCACTCCTAGGGAGTCGACTACCAGCTGTCGAAGTTTGACGTTTTGACTTGATTTTTGACATATCTTTAATTGATTTTTTCCCATGATTTTCGGAACAAAAGTCAAATGAATTTGAAATTCAATTTCTCATATTTCTCCTATAAATAAAGGACCATTTTCCTTGAGAAATCACAACAACTATTGAAATCAAATTCTCTTGTGCAAAACGCTCTCAAATTCTCAGCTCTCATTCTCTCTTAGCCAAATCTGCTTTTACTCTTGATCTTGCAATTTATTTTGATATTATTTTCTGAAGATCATAATTTTATTTGGCTATCTATTTTTTAAAATCCATATTATTTATTCTCGAATTTTTATTTAAAGGATTTTTGAAAAAGATTTGATCTAGATCACAAAGATTTCATTCGTATCTTTGTGTGATCTAGAATCTTATTCTATCAAGCCACTACACACGTAATTGTCTATTACTATTGGCTATAGAATTTGGGTGTAAATCCAATCTCCACCAATCTATTGTGGTGAATTGGATATTGATTTTATTTTGTGGTTACCCTTTGTTGTAAGGGTGTTGTTGTTGGAAACCCTAGACAAGTCTAGGTGTTGCGGTTGAAATCCTGGTCAAGACTAGGTTGTTGGAAATCCTAACAAGTGAAGTTAGGTGCTTGTATTTGCCAAGGCAAATAGTGGAAATCTCGTACCGGATTGGTCGGGGACTGGACGTATCCAAGTTGTGGGGAACCAGGATAAAAATCCTTGTGTCTGTGTTTGCTTATCTGTGACTGTTTATCTTTTGCAAGCATTTCTTATCTAACTTGTAATTATTCTCTGTTTAATATTCTTGTAAATCTTTTATAATATACTGCAAAGATCAGTTTTGTATTTATATTTCTGTGCAAATTTTATATATCTTCATTAAGTGTTTAACTATCTGAGCTGTGCTTAATTTTCCTCTGGGAGTCGACTACTGTTCATAGGGAGTCGACTACCAGAAGACTTTTATCTCTGATTTGTTTCGAAGATTTATTGAGTTGATTAAGAACCAAGCGTAGATCATTCTACTTGGTTTCTTATGTGTAATGACCCTAATTTCTATATACGCGTATTTGTACGTACTTTGGCGTAGATGCGTACGTATAATTTTTGGGAGTATGCCCGTATTTTTCTTTAACTATTTTGGTGGAGGAATTATTTTTAAATAGATTTAAACCCATTATGGATATTAGAAAATAAGGGTATTTGGAAGAAATACTATGTATTTAAGGAGTATGGTGTATTTCACCATGTATTATTATTTTCCTAAAAATTTTAATTCTTAATTTTGTTGCCATGACACCTAGTATGGCAATGTGTCATATGGTTAGCTTAAGCTAAGACACTTGGCTCACTTTTTGACTAAATGAGAGGAGGAGAGGATTTTAGGTATTCCTAAAAACTAGGCATGAAAAACAAAAATCAAAAAAAGAAAAGAAACTCTCATTTTTCATTCTCCCATTCTCTCCCTCACCTTCCTCCTCCCTTTCCACCATTTGCTCCTCCTTGCTCCTCCCCTCACCACCTATTTCTCCTCCCACTCCACCAACAACAACCACCCACTTCCCTCATCATTCCAACACCTAAAATTAGCCCAAAATTAGCCCAAAAATCCAACTTTTTTGGAGACCAATTGGAGCTTGGAGAAGGAGGATAAGAGCTCTTTTCTTCAAGGAGAAGAAGGGCGAAAGATTCAATTTTGGAGGGCTTTTTGCAAGGTAGGAAATACCTTTCATTCTTAGTAGGATTCATTTTAGGATTTGGTTTCTATTGTAGTTTAGGAATTAGGTGAAAAATGTTTAACTTTAACATGGTAGAACAAAATGGTAGCATGATTAATTTGAAGAATGAGATGTCATATATTTTGATTTGTCATGTAGTAGGATTGTTAGTATGTCTCATTGAAAAAGTTAGTAGCATGCTAAATAGTCATACTAGTATGACATGTTTTATTTTAGTTGCTAAATATTTCGCTTGCAAATTTGGAACATGTTAATAATTGGTAATGATGTATAATGTCAAGCTAGAATAGTTATGTTGATTAGGGCACCCAATATGTTAGCTTGTTAAAAATAATGCTAGTTTTGATGTGTAGAGAATTGATCATATGCTAGTTTCATTTTAATATGAAGTTGCAAGTTATGTAGTTGTATTGTGTGAGATATATATTTCATGTTATCCTTTTTGTAAGGTTGGATTTATGTTAAGGACTTGCAATTATCATAATCTTATTCTCATGCTAGTGTTGACATGTAATTGTGGCTTTTAAACACGTTAGAACTAGATTTAGAAAGGAATTTAGTTGCTGGAATTTTTGTTACAGCAGAACAGTAACTTGTAAAATTCGTAGAAAATAGCAGAAAAATCAGAAAAATAAAATTAAGGACACTACGAAAAACTAGAGAAAGTTTCCTACAACTTTGAAGAGAGGCCGAGAGCCAATTCTTACTGCAATTAGGGTAACAGAGCCAATCTTTCTGGTGTGACAGTTTTGGACAGATTCTTGTGTTAACTTGTTTAGGAATTTTAATGTTGTATTTTATCTTGAGTTGAATTTGATCAATGTTGATGATACATCATTATATGCTCTTGAGATATGTCCTTTTGATGATGCTTCATATGTTATGATTCATGTAGAAATTATGATGATGAAAATTTGTGAAAGTATGAAATGAAAATGGTAGTTGAAACCGTTAAAGAATCATTACTGAAACAATGATGCATTATGTTTAAAACTGAGAGTGAGATTGAGAGTCTGACATCGGTGTTCTCGTTCCAGTCTTGAAATGTGTGAGACGCCAGATGTGGGTTTGGGAGAAACACGGATAAATGGTAGGTGTTAAGGAGCGGACACGATATGATTTCGCACTCGCTTCGTCACTCCCGGAAGGGGGAGTTGACTAGAGTTAGAGAGGCCGCCGGTGCGCTCGTGACGCACCAGGACGGTAAATGATGGTTTTCTCCGTTTGTTCGACAGAAAAACCGAGATGAGTCTCACTCCGGTACCTTGTCTAATCGGGTACGGAGTTACGAGAGGCCCCTCCAGTGCTCGTGTCGCTGGAGTGTTACCCCCTTTTCACCCACCCTGGGTGAAGTCCGCTCTCTTAGCAACCTATGGTTTATCCGGGTTCCAAATGCAGATCAATAATTTATTTAATTTAATTTAATCATTTATTACTTCAGTTCTGTTCACTGTTGCTTACTTTCAGCACTTGTACTCTATTTTTAATTTCTGTGTAACATGTGATGATGTGACACCTATAGTTAGTTAGTTAGTTAGGGAGACCAGTTCTAAACTGGGTTCTACTAGGGTGTTAGGAGTTCCTACTGTGTAACAACCCTAGTGTGCAATTACTAAATTGGCCTTAGACTCCTTGTATGTGTGCATGCTAGCCCATGGAATGGAGAGATTTGCACTTTGCCCCTAAATTTTTCATTTGTACCCAAATGTGGGTGGCATTGCAAAAGGTGGGCTTAAAGGCAAATTTCACTAAGTCAAAGGGTTTTTTTTCAAAAAGAGAAGTGAGATATTTGTAATGGCAAACTAGTAATAAATTGGAAGGCCATGATAAAAACAAAAAAAAGAAAAAAGAATAGTGGCAAACTTGTAAATTTAGAAAGTTTTAAGAGAGAATCCCTCAAATAAGGATATCCTCCACATTCTTCCTCCAAATTCTTCCCCATTCCACACTCTTCCAAGTATTAACTCCCCTTCATTGTTTTCATGTGTGTGTGGCCGAAATTTTGAGCCAAGAACAAAAAAACAAAGAAATAAAGAAAGAGAAGAGAAAGGAGAAGGAGAAGGAGAGGACTCCAAGCTAGGAGATGATTTCTATCAAGCCCTACCCTTTCTTGAATCCCTTCATAGGTAGGAGCTCTTCAACCCTCTCCCTCTAGTTGTAGTTGTAGTTGATGTCATGTTTTATATGTGCAATAGCCCCAAAGATTCAATTTTTCCCTTGTATTTGCTTGCATATCACCCTCTCCGGAAAAAACAGAATTTTGCATGTGTTTGCACTTCGATTTCTATTTCTGTAGTTGGAATCACCTTCTGAAAAAAATATGTAGCTGTAGATCTTGAAGTCCTACCCCAATAAAATTTATCATATGTTGAGTTTAATAAGTATGAGAAATAATTCCATGTTTGCAAGATGTCTGAAATTCTGTCAAGCTGTACACAGTTCAGAAAAATGAGCACTACTACCTGCACACTCTATGGATTTTGCTGATTTTGGTTCTTGTTGGAAACTTAAGAAGTTTTTCTGGAAGTTCATTAGAGTGCTTATATGTCGAAATTCCAGCTAGAACATGCTTAAAATTGGCTTTCAACACAGGCTCAGAATTCTGTCTGAAAAATAGTTTGGGTATGCTGCACCAATTAATTCACTATAAATCATGTACTTCATATTTTTGCATGAACTTTTATGGATGAACTCAGGACTATTATATCTCCAACTTTCACTCTTTGAGTTTTGTCAAATTCACAAGATAAATGGGTTAAAAATGCTATCTTTCTATAGTTCTTGCAATTTCAGTATGCTGGATGGTGTTGAGTGAAGTTGGAAATGTGTGATATTGCTAATTTTTCACTCCAAATGCATGAATGATGTTGATGCATGTATGTAAGATTAGTTATGCTATTTGTTACAAAAATTGATGATATGATTCTCTTCATTTATGTGGCGCTCATTATGTGTTTGTTAAAATGCCTGTATGAACTTGAGATTGAAGAAACTTGGAAAATGGCATTTTTAATTTGTGTGACATGTATTACCCATGAGAAATTGTATATGATCAATGAGGTTATGATACATGGCTTATGGAACATGCAAGTTTGTTGTGAACATCTCGATGAAAAGAATGAATTTGGACATCATTTACATACTTCATTTTACATGCTCAATATCCTAGGATTAATGAATAGCTAAAAGATAATCTAGCGGTATCTTGTTCCACTCGAAGTGGGTGAGGACCCTAGGAGGGTTGGGGGAACCCACGGTAACGAGTGGGCATGCGGGGATGGACTGCTGGGTTGTGGACCACTCCTGACGGGCCCTCAGCGGCGGGGAGTTGGTGTGGTCGTGGTTGAGTTGGTCGTGTTGGTGAGCGGCTTCTTTCATAAGAGCTTGTCTCGGGAAGTCGTAGCATTCCACCCACCTTACCGGGTGAGGTCCAGTCCCCGATGTCTGACCCGTTACTGAGGTTTCGAATTCATGCATGAAAACTAATCTATAAGACACAAAAAAACAGTAACTCTGGAATGTGATGCCTTTTCCTTGTTGTGCTTCCTTGTTGTGCACTATGATTAGAGTAGTAGCGTTGTGGAGTTCCTACTGGGCACGCTGTGACGTGTCCTTTTCCCCTACAGGTCCAGGTACTAGTTCTCAGGCGGCGGGTCCGGGAGGGGAGACCCCGGAGGGCAGCTCGTCTCAGCAGGGTCTGTAGTGTTCGTGGTCAGAGTGGGTCACGTGGTGTAGTCGTGGGTTGTGTGTGTGTGTGTGTGTGTGTGTGATGATGATGATGATGATAGTGTTGTGCCCCTGTTCCCTTTGTACCCCGTAGGGTTGAGTTGTACTTTTGTGGGAGCTTTTGCTGTTTAGGGTTGTACAGTGGACTTGTACGGTACCAGTTGCATAGTTATGGTGCTCTGTGAAGTCTGGGTGTTCTGATTGTTGTACTTTACTTTGCTGCCTGTGTTTGGTACCTTGTACTATCTGTTGTGTTGGAGCTGAACTGTTCTGTTTTTTTTTCAGTTCGTACTTTACTACCTGTATTTCCTCGGCGGTTGTAGTGGCCTGCAAGTCATTTAGTTGACATATTAGCACTGGGTATTCCTAATACCGTGGCTTGTCACGCTGATCCTCCCTATTTGGGCTAGTGGGGCGTGACAGGTTTTGTGGTGGCCCATGCAGGTCAGCGCACACTGCGATACGTGTAAAGGGAATACAGGTAAGGCTCCAATATTTCAGTACATGGTACTAATGCATTTGTTTTGTTTCACACCTGCAGATGGAAGGTGGGAACAGGACTTCAGGCGGGACCAGAGCTTCTGACGACGGGATGGGTCCAGCTGGCGATGGGCATTCTTCAGATGATAGGACCTCAGAGTCGGCCCTGATGGCTAAGGTTCTGATGGGTATTTTAGAGCACATGGATCAGATGGAGGAGAGGGCGGCGACGCCGAAGCCGCCGAGCTATAAGGAGTTCAAGACGCTGCGTCCACGATATTTCTCAGGCAGGGAGAGTAGCCTCGAGGTGGATGAGTGGCTACGACATACGGAGGATAATCTGACGATGTGTCGGTTTCCCCGAGATGGTTGGGTGGAGTTGGTGAGGCGCCAGTTGACCCATCAGGCCAGAGACAGGTGGGAGGCCCAGGAGAGGAGACTGAAGGGGCACATTGCTTGGGAGACCTTTCGGGAGTTGTTTGAGGCCAAGTTCCTTTCGGAGGCGGCAAAGGACGAGTTGAGACAAAGATTCGAGCACCTGACTCAGAGTAGCAGGACAGTGGATGAGTACAACGCAGAGTTCTCATTGCTGAGCAAGTATGCACCTGAGCTTGTAGCAACAGACGCCACTAGAGCCAGGCGCTTTCGCATGGGACTAGACGTGGAGTTTCGGGCGGCCATGTCTACTCAGGAGTTGTTGACCCAGGAGGCCGTGCTGCGTGCAGCCAGACAGCATGAGACCCACCTACGGAGTCTGGGGAGGCCACCAGCCAGTGACAGACGGCCGGCCGCTCAGCAGAGGACCACCACTGGCCCAGTTCAGCAGGTGACATTCAAACGACCAGGGGCTCCACCTTCGGCACAGAAGGGGCCTTCATGCTACAGATGCGGGAAGCCGGGGCATGTGCAGCGGGACTGCCGAGTTTCGAGTGCCAGGTGTTACACGTATGGGGAGCCGGGTCATATTAGCAGGTTTTGCCCACGGTTGGGTCATGCTCCAGCACCACCAGCATCGGCAGCAGTCCGGCCCGCACTGCAGAGACCTCTCCCACCACCGCCGCAGCGGCTTGCCCTTTCGGCACCGCCAGGACCAAGGCCGACTGCGTCGAGAGGACCCCCTCCACCTCCTCAGCAGCGACGAGGGTATCAGGGGGCAGCTCCTCCGCCGAGGCGACAACAGTATACTATGACCCCAGTAGGGACATCAGAGGGTGATAGTCGAGTGATCACTGGAATGAATCTTGCTCTCTGCAGTCTATTTGATTTTAGCCTCAGTTGTTTTATTTAGTTAGTTGGCTGAGTTTTATTGTTGTGATACTTTAGGTATTGTTAGAGTAGCCTCCTACCCTGTCTTGTCTCTATTTGACTCTGGAGCGTCACATTGTTTTCTGTCTAAGAAGTTTGTGACACAGCACTCCGTAGTAGTTGACACCTTTGCTGCTAGTTGGAATGTTCACACCGGGAATGGGGTCATTTGTAGTGTATCTGGGATACGGAACTGTCCAGTTGAGATCGGGGGGCGGGAGTTGTATGCAGACTTTTTAGTAATTGAGTTGCCCGACTATGAAGCAGTGTTTGGTATGAATTGGTTAGGAATGTTCTATGCTAATATAGACTGTAGCCTAAGTAGGATAGTTTTTCAGATCCCTGACCATCCAGAGTTTGAGTTTTGGGATGGTAGTAGTGAGCTTGAGCCTTTGAAGTTCCGATCGATGGTCGTGGAGTATTTGGACATGGAAGCAGAGCCAGTGTTACCAAGGGTTGTTGAAGACTTTCCTGACATCTTTCCAGATGATCTTTGGATTACCCCCAGATAGGTCCCTGGAGTTTACTATTGATCTGATTCCAGGCACCCAACCGACAGCGAAGGCTCCATACCGCACCAGAGTTAGCAGAGCTTCGCAATCAGTTGACTGATTTATCAGATGGGGGATTGATTCGCCCAAGTGTGTCACTGTGGGGAGCGCCAGTGTTTCTTGTAAATAAGAAGGATGTATCACGGAGGATGTGCATCGATTATCGGGAATTAAATAAGGTTACAGTGAAGGATAAGTATCCCCTTCCCCGAATCGATGATATCTTTGATCAGCTCGGTAGATCCCGGGTGTATTCGAAACTGGACTTGAGAAGTGGGTATCACCAAGTGAAGGTGCGGGAATCTGATGTTCCGAAGACCGCATTTCGGACTCGGTATGGTCACTACAAGTTTTTGGTGATGCCTTTTGGAGTGACGAATGCCCCAGCTACTTTTATGAGGTTGATGAATCAGGTCTTCTTCGAGTATTTGGATAAGTTTATGGTGGTATTTATCGATGACATCCTGGTTTATTCGAAGAATGAGGATGAACATGCTAAGCATCTGCGGATAGTTTTGAATACTCTCAGGCAGCACCGTCTCTATGCCAAGTTCAGCAAGTGCCAGTTTTGGTTGACCAAGATTGCATTTCTTGGGCACATAGTCTCTGGGGATGGAGTGTCTGTTGATCCTGAGAAGGTTGTCGCAGTAGAAAGTTGGCCTATACCTCGGACAGTCACGGATATTCGAAGCTTTTTAGGGTTGGCTGGATACTATCGAAAGTTCATTAGGGATTTCTCGAAGATTGCCTCGCCTTTGACTCATCTGACGAAGAAGGATGTTGCGTATATCTGGTCGGAGGATTGCCAGCGTGCGTTTGATGAGCTGAAGCATCGTTTGACCACTGCCCATATCTTAACCATCCCTGACCGTTCAGGTGGTTTTGAAGTTTTCTGCGATGCGTCTGGGAGAGGGCTAGGCTGTGTCCTTCATCAGCATGGATGGTTTGTAGCATATGCCTCCAGATTACTGAAGGAACACGAGCTGAATTATCCCACTAATGACCTGGAATTGGCAGCAGTGATTTTGGCCTTGAAATTGTGGAGACATTTCCTGCTAGGTGAGCATGTGAAAATATACACCGACCATAAGAGTCTGAAGTATGTGTTCACTCAGAAGGAGCTTAATATGAGGCAGCGTCGATGGTTGGAATTAAACACCGAGTATGATGTCTACCTGCAATACCATCCTGGGAAGGTGAACGTGGTGCCAGATTCTCTTAGTCGATTGCCCGCCGTGATGAGGTTAACTTCTCAGCCGCAACTTCGATGGGCAATCCGACAGATGGAAATAGAGGTTGTACTCCCAGGAGAGAAGACTGTTATGATGGGACTGCAGATTCAATCTGATTTGGTGAACAGGATTAAGGCAGCTCAGTCAGGGGATGCCAAGTTGAAGAGGATTCAAGAGCAGGTGGAAGCTGGACTTCGGACCAATTTCTGTGTTCACGAAGATTAATCATTGAGGTTTGGGAGTCGGGTCTGTGTGCCGAGTGGCGATATTCGGGAAGAATTATTAAAGGAGGCACACAATTCTTCGTATTCTATCCAACCTGGAGGAACCAAGATGTACCGTGATCTCAAACAATACTATTGGTGGTCTGGGATGAAGAAGAGTGTAGCCAAGAGTGTGGCGTCCTGTTTGGTCTGCCAACAGGTGAAGGCTGAGCACCAGAGAACCGCGGGATTGTTATAGCCTCTCCCTATTCCGGAATGGAAGTGGGAACATGTGACTATGGACTTCGTGACCGGTCTACCTCTGACCCCTAGAGGTAATGATGCGATTTGGGTCATTATTGATCGATTGACCAAGTCGGCACATTTTATTCCGTCCCGAGTTGGACAGTCCACAGAAATTTTGGCTAAGAGATACCTGGAGGAGATTGTGAGATTGCATGGAGTTCCTGTGAGTATAGTATCCGACAGAGATAGTAGATTCACTTCTCATTTTTGGCTTCTCTCAGAGCGGATCTCCTTGGGCTTATCCATTTTTGGTTAAGCTCTTCTATGCTAACCGCAACCGCGGTGAGTATTCTACCACTGGAGTTATTGATACTGTTGTCCAGGGGACCCCCATTCTCATTGATCCCACTCTATTAGGGACCATACTTAGGATTCCTTCCACTGGATCCCTACCTGCAAACATTTCCATTTCTGACATTGATGAGTTTGATCGGTCTGTCCTCCGGGACAAGTTCTGTGTGATACCCTCAGCTTTATCTTCTGGTGTTAGGTCGTCCATGTTCTCGGCTAGGGGTTGGGCTGTTCACCTCGTGGTGAAGTCCAACATCTTGCCGAAGTACGGATCTTCTGACCAGCCTTCCCAGGAGATACTGAGGTGTATGTACGCGATCTTCTCCGGGATGTCCGTGAACTGGGCTGGTGTCCTCCTTGACATGATGGACAAGGTCGAGTTTACTTCTTCCTCCTCTCACATTCCCTACGGTGGACTTCTTACACTCGTCTTTCGTCATTTTGGGATTGACTTGTCTCCCTACGAGCCAGTGCCTTTTGGTCCTCTCCTTGATGCTTCTGCAAAGTCGAAGTCCTCTTCGGCTCTGCAGTCTGCATCAAAGAAGAGGAAATCCACTTCTGCTCCATCTTCCTCCACGGTTCCTCCTACAGACCAGCCATCTACCTATACTCCATCCTCTCTTGACATTCTCTTTGAGATGGTTTCTGGTCTATATGAGTTGGCTTTCTTGTCTTTCCAGCATCAGGGTATGACTTTCCCTGAGCATCTGAGACGTTTTGTTCCTCTCCAGCCTCGTGAGCCTCCTCCACCCATCATCACTGATCTCGTTGTGCATCCTAGCATAGCTACTACTCAGGGTGCTCCTGCTGCTGCTCCTCCAGAGGATACCACTGCTGACCCAGAGCCTGATTCTTCATCTGCTGCTCCTGGAGACCCTCACTCATAGATTTTTTTTTGTTTTTTGAGTGATGTTTGTATGATGGTTATATTTTGTGTAGTGATGGATATTTGGTGATGATGTCTGCGTATGCAGTTGTATTTTTTGTGATCATGATGTATTTGATGGACATGTTGATATTCATTTGATTTTGTACTCATACTGCCTTTTGATATATGTGTGTGTGTGTGTGTGTGTGTGTGTGTGTGTGTGTGTGTTATTGCAGTTTCTTTTTACGTTTCACACATTGTATAATTGCTTATCGTATCTGTATGAATCGTGTGATATTGTCTCCATATATGCTGTACTCCTCATTTGATGTGATTTGAGACAACATGTTTTCTTCGTGTATCTCAAATGTTGATATTGGACTTCCATTCCTCTATTCACATAAGTTTATGATGTGGTTTTATGAGTTTTAGTTTTATAAATCCTTAAACTCTCTGATTGTTGATAGTTGTTATTTAGCACGATTGTTGTTGTTATTTTTACTCCCACCTTTTGGATAATGCCATAGGGGGAGAGAAATAAACACAAAGATTCATAATGAATGTGCTAAGTTTATACTAATAACACTTGAATCTAAGATTGAAGTTGCCTTAAATTCAGGGGGAGTAAGTTACAATGAATAGGGATTTAAAATCCTAGATTTCATGTTTTAAATTCATTTCATTCATGCATATCTTACGCATTTGCTTCAATTGATATATAGATGCCCTAATATTTGTTGACTACCTTGTTTGGCATCTATGTAGGGGGAGTAAGTTTTTTGTTAAGCACAATTGTTTATCTTTTTGTTTATGTTTGTTTGTCATCATCAAAAAGGGGGAGAATGTCGAGTATTGGACTTCTCCCTACTTGGTGTTAATGATGAGCAAACATAAATACTTGTGACTAATCCCCTATTTTGTAGTTAATCCATTGCCTAAGCTTATTATGAAGATCTACTTGCAATGGATGACACTCAAAGATCATTGAAGGCAAATGAAATGGATTGGATGATCGTAGATGATGATTGAAGCTCCTAGAAGACTTCAAACTCATGCGTTGGATAGAAGAGAGAGTTCATCAAATATAACTTTCCTATTTCTCTTCTAGTATGTAGCTTAGAAGTAGAACATTGTTGGAGCACACACACACATCTTTATTTCTGTCTTGGGATGTCTTTAGTTCATGCTTCCTTTGATTCCAATTCATTTCAAACTAGATTGTGCATGTCATGTCTATAACAGTTGACTGCTGAACGTTTTACAGTCGCCTGTCTCAAAAACAATCGACTGTGTTTTGTTCTACAGTCGCCTGTTATGCACAAACTTTTACAGTCTAGTTTTGGGCTTCTCTGTTTTATTTCTTCAGGCGACTTATGAATGATTCACAGGCGCATGTTCAAGTGACAGTCGACTGTGTTTCGTTAATCAGTCACATGTCTGTCTTCTGCCCAAATCATAGTCTCTCTGTTTATTTTGGCCAGTCGACTAATGTTGAATTTATAGTCGACTGTCTATTGGATCAATCGACTGTCAATGCTGCATCAGTCGTCTGTCTGTGAGCCTAATTGTTGACTCAACTCTCTGGAAAATCTCTGGGTTTTGACAGTCATCTGTAGAAGGAATTACAGTCGCCTGTTCTGATTAACAGTCAACTGTCTTCTCTTTATCATTCGCATGTCCTGTTCTCCCAGATGTTTTCCAGATTTCATCTACTTACCATTCTTCGGCCAGTCACCTGTTGTAGGATTTACAGTCGCCTGTTGGTTCAACAGTCGACTGTCTATGCTTTATCAGTCAACTATCCACGTGGTAAGTTACCGTTATGAATTCTCACCTACCCTATCTGACTGTGCAGCAGTCGACTGTGGTTTTCTCTACAGCCGATTGTCGCGAGCGCAGACCTATCCGTTGAGAGTTTTCTCACGGATTCCAAAAGGGTTTTTGCTAATTCTGTTTTAAGGATTTGAGAAACCTATATAAGGAGCATCTACTGTTCCATTGAGAGGTTACTCATTCTATTGCAAGATCATTCAAGCTTTCATTCTCAAGATCAAAGATCTCAAATCCTAAACCCATAAGAATTCCTATCTTCAATCTCTTGCTTTCCAATCTAGAACCAAAGAGATATCTTCTAGGCATTTGGTGCAGTCAAGAGAAAGGGCTTTCCTCTCCTCCAAGAGAGTCTTTCAACACACAACACACTTCTCCTTCAAGTTCTACTTCAAGGCATAGGTGATTGTAAGTGTTGCTTTCATATTTCATAATTTTCATTATTTGAATTTGCTCTCGGGTTGTGAGAGTGGTTTGCTTGCTCCGAGGTTGTGGGAGTCAAGGTCAATTGATTGTATTTTGATTTCACTTGTAGGGTTGCTACAAGTGGGTTTTAAGGTAACATCAAGTTAGGGTTCTAACTTGAGTATCCGGAGGTATCCGGGTGGAAGGGACGTAGGATTACCGGGAACAAGTCAGGAGTGACTTGGGTAATCCGAACCCTTGAAACATAATTGTGTTTGCTTGTGTTACATTTTTGGGTTTAATTTCTATTCTGCACTATTTTGTTGGTTAGCATTTAAATTGGTGTAACTATCTTTTTAAATTGCTTAAACGCTATTCAACCCTGACCGGCGCCCCGCTTGTGTCGCGGCGGCGCGGTGTCGTTTACCGCAAGTTTCACGGTTAGTGTAGGGTGCGGGAATATCGAACTCAGGGAGGCGAGGTTGTGCTTGGGTCAGGTAGGACCTGAATCACCCCGAGGGGCGAGCTAGCCCGAATCGGTAGATGGTTGTCACGAAAGAAAATAAAATCGTATGAACAAAAAGAAAGTAAACCCGGGACTTTGGTTTCCAACCCGACGAGAGACTCTCGCCGATACGGCCTACGGGTATGGATAGCGATCGGGATTAGGGTCTAATGGTGAGACGTTGCCTCTGAAGGTGGTACCGGCGTCCCATGGGCCCGATATTCCGGTCGGTGCCCAGGATGATACACCGGACTTCCCGGATTCGATCAGTGGGCACTCCCGTGTCCATTAACACTGATCGATCCCGGGAGCACTAAGTCCGCAACGATATCTCCCAACGTCTCATCCTGCCGCTCCCGCGTGCTAGGATTTGGCGTCTACGCTAAAGGCGTGAGCTATGGCTAGGGAGTCAACCGCCAAGTTTATTCCCCCTTGGCCCAACGGTCAAAGACGGTCTTTTTCCCGCCGATGACAATGAAACGCCTTGCGTAACCGTTAGATTCCTAGTCCCTATCGATTTCCTAACCCTATGGACGCATCGGGAAGAGCCCCCGAAGGGGTTTCCACCAAAATCCCAGATTTGGGAACTACTCACAAAAATTCATGAAAAAGCAATCTAAATGAAATTTAACCGTTGAAATCATAATCGGACAATTGCAATGCGGAAGTAAAGGAGTAATAAAGACAATACTAAAATTTTAGAAAGATCTGAAAACTTACTTAAGAGTAACAATTACAGCCGTCACAAGGAAATAAAACAGTAAAAAAATACAACTCTCCCGTTTCTGGAACCCTAGGGGTTCTATATATAGACTTACGCATCAACCGATCGGTTGACAAGTCAACCGGTTGGTTGATCCGTTACAGATAAATAACAGAAAACAGCGGGTTTTCACCCGACCTCATGAACCGATCGGGTGAGTTCTTGGGCGATCGGTTGGATCTTGGAGCAGTCGGGTGAACCGGTCGGTTCGACGCCCGTGTCTTCAGCTCTTTTTCTCAGCTACAGATGAACCGATCGGGTGAGAGTCACCCGATCGGTTGGAATTCTGCTCGAAA
The DNA here is from genome assembly GCA_030789695.1 of Scilla litardierei. Classification (NCBI taxonomy): domain Eukaryota; kingdom Viridiplantae; phylum Streptophyta; class Magnoliopsida; order Asparagales; family Asparagaceae; genus Scilla; species Scilla litardierei. The sequence goes on along the minus strand of CM061142.1, from coordinate 602,696,237 downwards.
AAAACAGAGAACAGCCGCCCGCAGAACCGGTCTGTGAACCGGTCGGGTGACTTCTTTGTGAGCTGCGGTAGAGACCGGGTGGTGCACGCGTGCATCACCCGATCGGTTGAAGATGATCAACCGACCGGGTGAGGGGCTGAAAGATAAATTCTTCGACGTTTGACCCCCTGGATCACGCGTGACTTCTCCCGTTGCTCCGGGGACTTGGGATATCATCGTAAAACGTCCCCTACGTGGTCGAACTCCTGCAATCATGGATAAACAAAGAAAAGTGAAAGAAAACGGGAAAATATACGAAAACGAATAAGAGACGTCGGAAAACACGGAGAAACACAAAAGAAAACGTGCGTGAATATATGTGGAGAAGAACACTCGGTGCAAATTCTCGCCTTCCCTTTATTCTTGGCAAGTATGAAAAAATATTCACACGGGAATTTTTTTGGGTTTTGGGTATTTGTATTTTTTTTGGATTTTTGGATATACATATTTTTCTTTTCTTTTCTTTTTGGGTTTTTCTTTTCTTTTCTCCTTTTTTTGGATTTTTGGGATATTGGCTATACACATGTGTACTCTCCCAAGTGGGAGAACGGTACACGACGAGGGGATTTGCACCAAGTAAAACAAAAAAGAAGTCGAAATCTAAACACTTGGGCAAAGGAAACTATTCTTGCTAAATAGAGCGTAGGCTAAATGGGTTATCCTAGTCCTTAGTTGTGGAATCCCGACGCATGCGAATTGAAGTATACGATATAAATATAGCATGCAAACAGTGGAAACATATGCCGCATATTCAAATTGGAGCATGATAATCTAGGGGTCATTCCTGGACAGGTATATAAAGTAAAATCGCAAAGCAGAAGCACACCAAATGCTAGTCACGACACACGGCTCACAAAAAGGCTAAGTGGACCTGCGATGCGTGAAATGCAAGAGGACTCGAAATCCTAGGGTTAGTGAGTGTGATCATCGATGCAATGCTAGGTGTGTGTGACTTTGTGGCGATTCATCATAGGAGTCATTTCTAGGAGAAAGAGCTAAAAAAAGAAAAACAAGAAAAAAATAAAAACACGATGAAAAACGACACAAAAAACACGAAAAAGAAGGACTCAAACGACGCACACAGTGCGACTCCCCCAAGCTGAAGTTTGCATTGCCCTCAATGCAATATGAGTGAGCACGGGAGGGCAATGAAAATGGGGGGGGGGGGGAATACGCACTGACACAAAAAGAAATGAAAACGAGGAAAACACATAGATAAAATTGAAAAAGAAAGAAAGATCAAAATCAAAATTAAACAATACGAAAATAAAAAAAAATAAAAATGAAACCACACGACACGACATTCAAAAAATGAAAAACAAGCACACACATCTAAAATGAGAAAAACAAACAAAGCACGACAGCACAGCAAAATAGACTTCCCCCAAGCTAGACCAGAAAGTGCTAGCGAAATGATATAATCAATGAAATCCAGATATGTGCAAGGGGGAGTCAAAAACAAAAGGGGTGAATCTAGAAAGCAGGAGGAGCTGAGTCCTCGTCCTCCTCGGAAGAGGGTGTGGATGGGTGGTCGGGGGAGGCTGGGGGTGTGCTGAGAAGTGGGGGAAGAGGCGAAGGAGTAGGGGCAGTGGTGGTGTGAACAATGGGAGGAGTGTCGGTGGTGGTGGGTGGTGGTGGTAGGAAGGCGATCAAGGCGGTGGTGAGAGGAATAGAAGTGGAGGAAGTAGGTGCGGTGGTGACGGTAGTGGGAGGTGGTGGGAGGGATCTGGAGTGCACCGGCAATTTCCTCCGGCGCACGTATGGAGTGACGGAGGAGGAGTGAGGTAGCGTGGGTGCGGTGGAAGTGGTCGGTAGGGGTGAAGTGGATGCTGGGATGGGATGTGAAGAGGGAGGGGAGGAATGTGGTGAGGGGGGTGATGGATGTGGAGAAGTGTGGGTGGGTGGAGGAGAAGATCGCCTGGGTGGTGAAGGTGGGGGTGGTGAAGGTGGAGGTGGTCCGTGGATATGGGTAAGAAGGCGGAGAATGGCCGCCACGTTCCTCTCAAGTGCGAGGAAACGTGGGTGAGTAAGAAAGGAGGATGGCGATGGGTCCGAGGAAGCAGAGGACATGGCGAGCTCACGAAGGGCAGCGACCTCCCTCTCAAGCCCCAGACGGGCAGATACCTGACGGCGACCAAAAGACGTAGACTGACGCGAGGCAGAGGTGGTGCCGCCAGGTAAGGTCAAAGAGGTGCTGGTGGTAGTGGTCATGCCAGCACAGGAGACAAGGCCAGAAATGGCCGCAAGGAGGTTCTCAGACGTGATCGGTCCCGGAGCAGAAACGGGACGACTCGGGCCAGCCCCTAAATCTCCCCCAGACGCAGGGATATCCTGCTCGCCTAAGTGGGCGGCAGGGGACGGTGATCTGCGGGCGTCTGCGGGAAAGAAAGGAAGATTCAACCCAGCTAAGAAATCAGGATCAGGAGGGAAAGTCCAATCTCCCACGAGAGCAAGGGTCATGCGAGCGGGGTTGGGCAGAATGGTGTAAGGGGCTGGGGGGTGGCCATAATGAAATATGAAGCGGCCATCCGAGCGGGGTTTGATCATGTGGATGTGCCGTAGGACATCAATATCAAGATGTGAGGGTCCTGAGGCAGCAGGAAGATTACCGGGGATGATAATATTGAATTGGGCGTGAGAGCAGATGATCGTGATGATGCCCCCGCAACAAAACTTCCCCTTACCGGCCCGGCTGATCTCGAGTAGCTTGTAAACAAGCCAATCGCCGCCATGAATGGGGACAGTAGGGGCCCTGAAGCTAACTCCATCATCATCCCGGACATAAGGAAAAGTCATGGCCCAAAGGATAAAAAGGTCAGGGATAGTCACAGTGCCTGACTCGTCCCTAGGAAAGAATGCAGATGAAATGATTCTGTGGGCCAATCGAAACACGGGATGAATGATGGAGGAGTTCTTGGCCCTTCCTCGGGGGTAGTCGCGGATCAGCGTGAGGCGGAACCAGAATTGATCGACATCAAACTCGGGTGTGTACCCGTAGTGTCGGATGGAATCATCCCCGAGATTGGGGAAACCAAATATATCGTTAATCGTGTTCAGGTTCGTGGTGACACTACGGTTACGCACCCGGAATCTAATGATCGACCCGGACTCCCAAGTAAGTGTGGAGAGGAATTCGAGTGTGAGTGCCGGGTAGGATACGGCATGTGCATTAAGAAAGGCTAACCATCCTAAGTTAGCGAAAAGAGATTCGACCTCGGTGAAGACACCGAGATCGACAAGTGTACGTGCGTGCGGAAACTTAGTGGACAGATGCCCTCGAGCATCAAGCCGACGGTAAAAATCTTTGTGCTCCTGGTTCCGAAAAATATACCCGTGTGGGCCCAACATTGGGTCCACAGGGGGGATAACAGGTGGTGGAGGACCAAGTGTAAGTGCTCGTGTACGGGAAGGGGGGCGTGTTTGTTTTCGTCTCTTTCGAGACGGCTCCTCTTCCCTCATAATTTCTTTTCCTTTGTCCTTATCCTTGGCCATGTGTGTGTGTGCGAGCAAGAATTAGTGCGAAAATCGTGGATGCACACTAACACAAACAAACGAGCAAGTACGATAAATAGGGCAAATATATAATTACAAGCTTAGGAGAGAGTTTACCCAAGCGGAATGGTGGAGCTTGCTCGTTGATGCCCCCACACTGTTCAGCGAGAGTAGCGTGGAGCCGCGGCGAACTCCTTCGGCAATAATTTTTGAAATGGGGGTGGTTTGGGGGAAAATTAGGTCAAAATCTCGGAATGGGAGGAGAGAGAGGGTTGAGATGATGGAGGGATTGATGGAGGTGGTGGGGAGAAGGAGTAATGGAGGAGTAGAGGCCGTGGGGGAGGAAGATCGGTTGTTGGGAGAGAGGGGAAGGCGAAACGACGACGAGATTTTGGGGGTTTTTGCGATCGGGCGAGATGGAAACGAGCGGGTGTCGGGGGGGTTTATATAGGGTTTTAAGTCGAACCAATCAGGTGACTTGTCACCCGATCGGTTGACGGTCAGGTCGAAAATCTTGCCGAAGAAATGCTACAGGCGAACCGATCGATTGACTTGTCAACCGATCGGTTGGCCGCTCCACTCATTTTCCCGAGAACTTAGGGTTGCTCACCCGGTCAGGTCAACCGATCGCGCTCGAACTCAACCGATCGGTTGATATTCCCAAAATTTCCCGAGAGTTCTTCCCAGCTCACCCGGTCTGCCACCCGGTCTCTTCATTACTCAACCGATCAGGTCACATGGGGACAGATCTCAGCATGTATCTGATACATCCCAACCGATCGGGTGAGTTGTCACCCGATCGGTTGGGGCTTGTTTTCTGCAAAAACCAATAGATTTGTTTAAGTCCCCAAACGGATGCTCTCGCGGCTGATTTTATTTATAAAAATAGATAAAATAAAGTAAAAAATAACTCTAAAAATTGGAGAAAAAGTTTAGAACATGGGTTGCCTCCCATGAAGCGCACTTGTTTAACGTCGTTGGCTCGACGCCCGCAAGAGATGCTCATGGTGGTTGGTACGGGTGATGCCCAAAGTTCGGCATCTCTTCTTCATTGGAGCTAAAGGAACTTGGAGTAGTCAGCGGCTGGAAAAATACTTGCTCGACTACCCTCCCCTTGTTCTTGGGATCCAGGGGCTTTTCCTTGGTGTTGGCGCTTCCCGCCATCTTTTTCAGGATCCGGACCTCGTCTTTAGTGAGATCCATGGGCTCTTTCCCCGTTTTCCTCGCAGGAGGAGTCTTGGGGAACCCGGGAGGGGTCGTTCTCGCTGCACTTGTTTTTCCAGCAGCTTCTTTGTCTTCGGGGCCTTCTTCATCTTCTAAATCCCCCAAGTCATCGGGGGGGTTTCTCAGGAGAATCTCCCAGGAGTTCTCCTCTACAGCTCTTTCTTCTTCTATCTCAAGCAAATTGCATCCAGGGTCATCAGGGGGATCGGGGTGCTTCATAGATAATCCCAGGTCGAACTCAACTTTCTCTCCGCTGACGTTCAAAGATAGTTTTCCGTTCTTCACATCTATTAGAACGCCAGCAGTGGCCATGAAAGGCCGTCCCAGGATAATGGGGGTGTGTGCGTCTTCGGGCATGTCCATGACTACAAAGTCCACAAGCACATGCACCCCTCTCACATTCACGGGAAGGTCATCCACAACTCCCACCGGATATTTGACCGATCGGTCAGCTAGTTGTAGGGTCATACCGGTGGGCTCCAAATCACCCAATCCTATCCTTCTGTACATCGACAAGGGCATCAAACTAACACTCGCTCCGAGATCGACGAGTGCGCGATGAATATTCACTGCCCCGATCGTGCAAGGAATAGAGAAGCTCCCCGGGTCTTTAAGTTTCGGCGGATTTGCCCTCTGGATAAGAGCGCTACACTCCGCCGTCAACACTACTTTCTCTTTTCTAGACCCTCTAGTCACCAAATCTTTCAAGAATTTTGCATAGGAGGGGATTGTTTCGATTGCTTCTAGGAAGGGGATCTGCAAACTCAGGTCCTTGACCATGGCGAAGAATTGCCATATTTCTCATCAATTTTTGCCTGAGCCAACCGTTGTGGAAATGGCACAATGGGTTTATACACTTTAGGGCTCTCTTCCTCCTTCTTCTCTTTCTCTTCTTCAGAGACTCCCTCTGGAGTCATAGGATTTGATGACGAAGCACCGGCATCGTTTGATTTTTCGATCGGTTTCTCAACGACCGACGGTGCTTCCGGGTTGCTAGGGGGGCACTCTAGTAGGAATTTGTGTCCTGCTTCTCAGAACGATAGCGGACACATTTGCGTGCTCGTGCAAGAGTGCCGATGTCTGGGTTACTCCCCTCGGGTTCACCTCCGGTTGTGGCGGTAATTGGTTTTGTGACCTTGCAAGGTTCGCCACTTGTAACCCCAGCTGGGTTACTTGGTCCGTGAGGGTCCGCTGACCCATTTCCAGCTTCTGGTTGATCCTCTCCTGGTTGGTAATATATTGAGTCAAGAGAGACTCAACCGGAGAGACGGCCCTCTGTTGGCCATACTGCTGCTGCTGCTGGAACGGCTGCTGATTCCTGGGGGCGTAAGATTGTTGCTGAGATGGTTGCTGCTGATATTGTTGCTGTTGAAACTGACTCTGATGTGGCCTAGCCGGCTGATATGCTTGTTGTTGCGGCTGCTGAGGCGGCGAGGGCTGAAATGGCGGCCGGTAACTGAAGTTCGGGTGGTTCCGGTTGTTTGGAGAGTAGGCCGGGTTGGAATTTATCCTTGGCGGGTACGGCGCATTTCCCGTAGGGTTGTAAAATAGTGCGCTCGCCTGATCCAACGGTGGTGAGATGTCACCACCGTTGAATTCCCCGAAGAATCCGGACTCTACTGCTGAAATCTGCTATGTATCGGCCCCACCGGCTCCAACCATTAGTGCGGAGATCTGGGTCGAAAGCAAGTCAAACTTGCTTGAAAGTTTGTCGACGTCCTCGACTCTGTGTACACCCCCAGATCTTGGTGTGGCTCTCTCGTCACACCACCGCTCATTGTTGGATGCCATATTTTCCAGAATATGCCCGGCATCCTCCTCACTTCTAGACATGAAGGAACCCCCAGCCGCGGTGTCCATAGAAGATTTCAGGTCATCCCTCAACCCATTGTAGAACAGATTAATAATCTGCCACTTCGGAAGCTCATGGTGAGGGCATCTTCTTTGCATCTCTTTATATCTCGTCCAAGCTTCATGCAAGGACTCGTGGCTGGCCTGGGAGAAGGAGGAGATTTCACTCCTCAACTTCATGGTCTTCCCCGGAGGAAAGAACTTTGTCAGAAAAGCGTTGGAGAGTTTCTCCCAGGTGTTGAAAGTGTTGGGGTCCTTCCCCCTTAGCCATTGCTTGGCTTTGTCTCGCAAAGAGAAGGGGAATAGCTTCAGACGGATAGCCTCTGTCGTGACACAATTAATCCGGAAGGTGTCACACTTCTCCAAGAACGAGTCTAGATGCTCGATCGGGCTCTCCATGGGTGCACCCGCAAACTGATCCTGCTGGATCCACGTCACCAATGACGGCTTTAGCTCAAAGCTTTGGGCCGTGATAGCTGGAGGACGGATGGCGGAAGTGGACTCGATAGATGGCATCGAGTATTCCAGCAGAGACTTCTGTGGTGGGGTGTTCTCCTCCATGGATTCGGGATCTTCCCTTCTCCGCTTCTCGGCGGCCAAGCGCCTAAGGGTGGCGTTAATCTCTGGATCGAGGGGGATCAAGTCGTCAAGACTCCTTGAACTCCTGCGCATGAAAAACAACAAACACCCGTGAAGCGACAAGTGGGAAAGAGACAGATAAAATAAGAAATAAAAATAAGAAAAATAAAAAGAAAAAGGAGAATACGAAAATTATCGCGAGGCAAGGATGTGAGCTAGACACGAGGGTTCAAGAGATCCTAAAATAATCAAGCACGTTGCCTCCCCGGCAACGGCGCCATAAACTTGACCGGCGCCCCGCTTGCGTCGCGGCGGCGCGGTGTCGTTTACCGCAAGTTTCACGGTTAGTGTAGGGTGCGGGAATATCGAACTCAGGGAGGCGAGGTTGTGCTTGGGTCAGGTAGGACCTGAATCACCCCGAGGGGTGAGCTAGCCCGAATCGGTAGATGGTTGTCACGAAAGAAAATAAAAGCGTATGAACAAAAAGAAAGTAAACCCGGGACTTTGGTTTCCAACCCGACGAGAGACTCTCGCCGATACGGCCTACGGGTATGGATAGCGATCGGGATTAGGGTCTAATGGTGAGACGTTGCCTCTGAAAGTGGTACCGGCGTCCCATGGGCCCGATATTCCGGTCGGTGCCCAGGATGATACACCGGACTTCCCGGATTCGATCAGTGGGCACTCCCGTGTCCATTAACACTGATCGATCCCGGGAGCACTAAGTCCGCAACGATATCTCCCAACGTCTCATCCTGCCGCTCCCGCGTGCTAGGATTTGGCGTCTACGCTAAAGGCGTGAGCTATGGCTAGGGAGTCAACCGTCAAGTTTATTCCCCCTTGGCCCAACGGTCAAAGGCGGTCTTTTTCCCGCCGATGACAATGAAACGCCCTGCGTAACCGTTAGATTCCTACTCCCTATCGATTTCCTAACCCTATGGACGCATCGGGAAGAGCCCCCGAAGGGGTTTCCACCAAAATCCCAGATTTGGGAACTACTCACAAAAATTCATGAAAAAGCAATCTAAATGAAATTTAACCGTTGAAATCATAATCGGACAATTGCAATGCGGAAGTAAAGGAGTAATAAAGACAATACTAAAATTTTAGAAAGATCTGAAAACTTACTTAAGAGTAACAATTACAGCCGTCACAAGGAAATAAAACAGTAAAAAAATACAACTCTCCCGTTTCTGGAACCCTAGGGGTTCTATATATAGACTTACGCATCAACCGATCGGTTGACAAGTCAACCGGTTGGTTGATCCGTTACAGATAAATAACAGAAAACAGCGGGTTTTCACCCGACCTCATGAACCGATCGGGTGAGTTCTTGGGCGATCGGTTGGATCTTGGAGCAGTCGGGTGAACCGGTCGGTTCGACGCCCGTGTCTTCAGCTCTTTTTCTCAGCTACAGATGAACCGATCGGGTGAGAGTCACCCGATCGGTTGGAATTCTGCTCGAAAAAAACAGAGAACAGCCGCCCACAGAACCGGTCTGTGAACCGGTCGGGTGACTTCTTTGTGAGCTGCGGTAGAGACCGGGTGGTGCACGCGTGCATCACCCGATCGGTTGAAGATGATCAACCGACCGGGTGAGGGGCTGAAAGATGAATTCTTCGACGTTTGACCCCCTGGATCACGCGTGACTTCTCCCGTTGCTCCGGGGACTTGGGATATCATCGTAAAACGTCCCCTACGTGGTCGAACTCCTGCAATCATGGATAAACAAAGAAAAGTGAAAGAAAACGGGAAAATATACGAAAACGAATAAGAGACGTCGGAAAACACGGAGAAACACAAAAGAAAACGTGCGTGAATATATGAAATATAAGCGCACGTCAAACCCCCCTTCTAGTGTTTTCTCCATAGACCGGGTCATTACAATGGCCTCCAACAACCAACAATGGAGCGATGAATGCTCAACACTTAAGGATCCAGAGGTGAAGATAGCTACGCACCTAGATGAGCAACTCGAGACCCTCTGCAAGCAGGTAGCAAGGATAGAACAGAGGTTGGATGTTTTTCCTCTCGCTCCTAGAGCTCCGGTATATGCTACTCATGAAGACTACGCCAAGCAAGGGTATACCCCAATAGAAATGTCCTGCGAAGGAACGGACATACCAGTGGAGAAAGGCCATTATATGGGAGGAGAGGGGAGAAATCAATGGAAAAATCCAGCGGCGAGAAATCATCTCGGGTTTTCTTATAGCAACCCACATGGAGCATTGCAACCTCCAACTTAACAAAGGCCACAACAACCTCCTCAGCAACAAGGGCCGCCTCCACAGCAACAACAGTATCGGTTTAGGCCATCTGGGCCTTATAGACCACCGGGGTACTACAATCGCCCACCACATCAACAATACCCACAGGCGGCTCCAAAACCCAATTTAGAAGTGACCTTAGACACCTTTATGAGCAGACAAGCGAAAATCAATGCCAAAAATTCAGCGCATTTTAGGAATCTAAACACCTCCATAGACGAACTGAAGGCCCAAATGTCCCAACTCATGAAGACTCAAGGGAGATTGCCCTCTCAGCCTGAGCCAAATCCTAGGGGACAAGCTAACGTGGTGGTTGCGATCACCACGAGGGGAGGAACGAGTACATACATTGTAATGGCACCGGTCTCTAAGAATATGAGCCAAAAATCAGTTATTCCCACTCAAGAGGAAGATATCACTACTATTTCAGCACCTATTATGGCTGAGGACGAGGAGAGAGCTACAGAGGAGCCACATGCTATTGTAGAGAGGGAGACTTTGCATTCCACATTGCCTACTACCAATACGGCACCGGTGGATGCTACTACTTCAGAAAAACATGTTCCAAAGGATGCCGCTAAGGATAAGGAGAGCCGCCCTCCACCTCCCTATCCTCATAGACTAGCCATGGCGAAGCTAGAGAAAAAGTATGCCAAGTTTATAGAGCTACTCAAAGGTATCCAATTGAATATCCCCTTTTTGGATGCGCTTACGGAGATCACCACTTATGCCAAATTCTTGAAAGCTCTAATAGCGGGAAAGCACAAGCAAGAAGCGGGAAAGCACAAGCGGATAATTGCACCTCCATCATCAAGAATTTCCTACCTAAGAATTTGTCAGATCCCGGAAGCTTCACGGTACTATACTCCATAGGCGGCACCCCTATTGACAGATCTTTGATCGATTTGGGGGCAAGCATTAGTTTGATGCCGCTCTCCATCTTCAAGAGGTTGAGTACAGTAACGAAACTCGAGCCTACCGACATGAGCATCCAATTGACGGATCAATCTATTACCTCCCCGGTCGGTATTACACGCGACATCATTCTACAAATACTGGGAGGATTATGCGTGCCGGTAGACTTTGTGATTGTGGACATGCCGGAGAAGGGGAGTTCTCAGATTATTTTGGGGCGTCCATTCATGGCGATGACCGGAGTCTTGATCGACGTCTGTGAGGGGATGCTATCTATGAATGTTGGCAACATTGAAGTCGAGTTCCATCTCCAAAGGCCGATAAAGGAGTGCTTCCCACGCGAGGATGCAAGCTACTTAGAACTCCTAGAGGACGAGACTACTGACGAATACACCATGGATGAGATCTCTAAAGACCCCATGATGACAAGACAAGACGACGACGGTGACTTCGTACACAACAAGGCGTTGGCTGCTTACTTGCGAGTACTCGACAAGGAGCCACCGGATATACCATTGCTTAATCAACAACTGGAGGCTACAATCTATTCGACCGCTAATGGCCAACGAGGATAAGCATGCCAACTTCCACCGCAAGGCCTCATTGGGAAGCATGACTGTCATATTTCATATGCGCCCAACATCGACAAGCATCAATGGAAATCATAAGGGAGTCGAGCTTACGACTTTAAACAAGTGCTATCGGGAGGCAACCCGAAATTTTTATCGTTTTAGTTTTATTTCTTTCTTTTTGTTCTTCTTTTCATTCAAAACCCAAAATAAAAACATTTTTAATTCATTAGAAAATCCTGAAATATAAAAATATAAATTTTTTTGATGTATTCTGACTTGAACAGTGAGAAACAGAGAGAGCACCAAACGATGAAACTTTGGAGAAGGAGCCGAGAAGAAACGACAAGGGGAGTCAAATCTAGCTTGGTAGACAACACAATGTCACTCGACGGAGTAGCTATCCTACTCAGTCGAGCTACAGTAGCTAGAGGAAAAGGGCAAAACAGCACTCTGTTTCTAATTGGACTCGACCGAGTAGCTACCCCACTCGATCGAGCTACAGTAGGAGTCCAAAAGTGCTGAAAAAGCCGCTCTGGAAGTTTAATGGCCTCGATTGAGTAGCTGCCCTACTCAGTCAAGCTACAGTGGGAGCAAGAAGATCTGAAAATCACTACTCTATTTTAATTTAGCTCGACCGAGCTGAGTAAGCAGCTCGGTTAAGTAGCTGGGTGCTACCTAGGGTTCAAATTTCAATTCTTTTTCATAACTTTTGAGCTCGACCGAGCAGCTATCGCTGCTCCATCGAGCAACGACTAAAGGGGGGGCCACGTCCTAAACTGAGCTGAACTCGGCATATTTAAACCTAAAACCTGCTCGATCCAAACCCTAACCCTACTCAAACCCATCGCCTGAGCCCCCCTTTTGCCCAAAAGAGCCACCGCTCATTCCGATCACCCCGACCGGAGCGCCGCCGAACCCGCCACCCGAGCGTCGCCCCCGCCCCTGCCCAGCTCGGTCCGACCCCCTCTCTCCTCTCCACCCCCATCTCTCTCTCTCTCTCTCTCTCTCTCTCTCTCTCTCTCTCTCTCTCTCTCTCTCTCTCTCTCCAGATCTCTCTCCGCCCCCCATTTCTCCTCAATTCGAGCACTCTTCCTCATATTTTCTATTTTAGAACCCCAAGCACCGTTTAATTTCTTAATTACATACTAATAACATATTCATTATTCATTGCATGTACTATTGGAGCTCTTCGAGGAGAAGTAGGGTTTGGGTCAGCTTGGGGGAATTTTCGCTTCGAGGCATCGCACGAGCTTTCGCCGCGACTCTTGATATCTGTAACGCCCCACTCCCCAGGATACCCGATAAGTACGAATCCGTATCAGGTATTCCCAAAGAGGCGGGTGTTACAAAGGAAATACAAAAACAACACACAAAGCTGGTCCACTGCGCACGTGCTGGGAAGTGCACGTGATGATCCACAAATGAAAGACAACACAAGCCCAACACCATGTCCAAGTCAAACGCAGGTATATCTAACCCATCATTTACAAACCACCAATAGAGATAATATACGACAAGGGCAACTCTTTCATAAGTAAGGAGCTCCGTTACAATATTACAAACACAAGACAAGAATCCACCAAGTTAATTATAAGACATGAGAACAACATATACGTAAGACATCATTAACATAAATTACCAACATGGTTTAGATACAATTTACATTACAACTCCCAATAGACAACTTCCTGGTACAATACTTCACCATCTGCACCCAAGTACAACTCAACAACTAAACTATCACAAGGCCCCCAACTCCAACTCTAAGGATCTCCAACCATCAAATACCTGAAAAATGTCAACATGTACACGTCAACGCGTGACCCAGTAGGAATGCCCATCTCCATATAGCATATTATGCAATCATGAATTAATTTCAATAAAATATCCTTGTTGTATTGAAGACTAGTTAACAACATGCAAGCATCTTAATATTAACAAACATGGGATAGGTGACATGTTGTAACATGGTCACTAAACTAATAACAACAATTAAAAGAGTAACTACTACAACTTTACCCAAGATGGCTAGATGACAATTTCATTAGCAACAACAAAACTACCACAACATTTCTACTAGCCACCCAACATGACGTTCATAAAGTGAAGGCATAATGGCAAACCTATAGCTACAAGGCATGAGGACCTATATCATGAGATAAGGATGTAGTCTAGCAAATGAAGTCATTAGCATATTGCATGCTAAAAGTGAGATGCTAGTGCATGGCAAGCATCCAAGAAACTAATATGGAACTCATCGATAAATTAGCATGGGACAACTAACCATTATGAAACAACTAAGATTGGAATTAACAGTTATAAATGGAAAGAACCGTTGGCAAGCCTATTGCATACACTTAACCCTTGGCATGCTACTAACATATGAAGTTGTTAACATATTGCACATATTAACACATGAGGCTAGTTATAAGCATAGAAAAATGTGAACTTGCTACTAATTACACACTAGTCTTAAATTTAAGAACATGGGCTTAAACTTTTGGATGACTTGAACAAGGCATATGCATAAACAATGCAAACATGGCATACTAGTTTGGACTTAACTACCACATATATGTAGCAAGCTACCATAAAACTTCAACATAATTAATGTCAATTAATGTAATCATAGAGCATACTAATAAATTGGTACCGACTAGCATGACATGGATTCTATTTTTTTCTAAGAGCAATTCTTAAGCCTAAACATCCTAACTAGAGTGAAGTTTTCTACTAATCCAAGTATGGAAGATTATAACATAAATGAGGCCATTACCCCTAAGATCATTTTAACATGAACAAGAATTTGACAAGAGAATCATCAATATGATGCAACATTAATCCATAGCATGAACATTTAATTCATAGCATGTTAGTTTTGACATGAGAACCCTTAAACATAATTGACTAGCAATTGAACCATTTTGCATATAGTAACATCATGGGGTCAAACAACATGACTTATGTTATAAGGCAACATGTACCCTAAAGCAACATGAATTAATTTTAAGCTAAACTTGCATGTGACACAAAACCATACAAATGAACCACATCACCAACTAAATTTTCAATCCTCAAGCTACCAAAGGAAATCACAACCTCAGCCCAAGTTCAATTACTAACAACCACCAAAACCTCACTTTCCAACATACATCCATTTCAAACACATAATGCATTCATGGCAACATTCATTCTCATAAGGTAACAAGCACACTTATATAGCCACCAATTACACATGATGCTCAAGATGCCATGATGCATATGAAACACAAGCAATGCGATGCAATGCAATGCAATGGGATCCCATGAATGAGCCGGCATGCAAGTGTATTGTGCACCTACTCCGTTATCACGTGGAGCCACCTAATGGTATCAAGAGGTTGCCCACGGCGAATTCACCCACCTCCTACCGTGGCAACTTTGTCCATGCCCGTGCACTCCACCTTCGTGTCCTAATCACATCATATCATAACCCATGTGTATGGGTGTTTCATACCTTTCTTGCATTTGCCTTCACTTGGCATTCCCACAAACACATAGTGGCATAAAGAGTGAATATAATTCCATTGCCGAATAGCTCAAATAACACAAAGGGACATTTATCTCATAATTTCCTAATAAAGATAGCATCTTGACAAACAACACAAACCAATTTAACAAAAACTAAATTTAACATCACCACACAATTCAACTTCACCCAAAACAGTCCGGCTTGCTGAAATTACAGGAACAGCCACAAAATCAAGGTATTTAATCAATTTCTCTTGTGAATTTGACAAAACTCTCTAAATGAAAGTTGAAGATATAGTAATCCTGGATTCACCCATGAAATTCCATGCTTAGTTATGGACTGAGTGATTTATAGTGAATTAATTGGTAGAACATGTACAGACTGTTTTCCTGACAGATTTCAGGGCATGCATTGGAAGCTAATTTTGGGCATGTTGCAGACAGAAATTCGAAACATATGCACTGCGATGAATTTGTAGATAAACATGTTAACTTTCCAACAAGACTAAGAACAACAAATTCCATAGAGTGTGCATGTATTAAACTTCATTTTTCTAAAATGTTTCCAATTTAACAGAATTTTAGACATGTTGCAAAAATCGAATTTTTAACCTAACTTCCAGTTTGAATTGGAAAAAGTTGTGAATATGAAAGTTATTAAGAACGGCAATATGCACAACATATATTTTTTTGAAGCAATTTCAGGTAGCCAATTAAGAGCAGTTCATCACCAAAGTTTCAGTTAAACAACACAGATTTTCCAGCAACAACCATGAGCATGAAATCAAATAGCAAGCTATAGGGAGATGGATTCCTACCTCAATGAAGACCCCAAGCCTTCTTCCAATTCCAAGAAATTCCCCATGATCACCCTATTCAAGCACCAAAACCCCAATTCTTCTCTTGCTTTCTCCTTCTCTTTCAATTTTCCCATTCTCTCTTTTTCTTTCTTTCTTTTCTTCTTTCTTTCTTTCCCCGTTTTTTCCTTTGTTTTTGGTTTGGCCTGGCAACATTCGGCCACATGGGGGCAAAGGAATCGGCCAGCACTTGGGGGGAGAAAAGGGGAAGAAAAAAAGAAATAAGAAATTGGAAGAAGAGTGGAGAAGTTTGGAGAAGAATGGATTTAACAAATGAGAACCCCTTATATTTACAAGTTTGCCATTCTCTCATCTCATTCTCCCTTCCAAATAATAATCTAAGCCCCATATACAAGCCCAACCAACTCTAATAACTAGAGACCCAACCAATAATAATAATAACAACACAACATCATCAACAAACATTAGAACTCTTAGCTTTAATAATAATCATAATAACAACATCAATGCCAATATTATCATAATAATCATAATAACAACAACAACAATAATAAATAATAATACTAAAGCCAATATTAATGCTAATAATAACACTAACAAGAACATCCACCAAACCATTCACTAATACCACAAACAACATCTAATACTCACATCAATTTTACACACTACAAAAAAAATCATACATACAACCATCATTCATGCAACCATAAGCATCTACGTAATATATTCATATATGTATACATCCACCCATATAATCATACGATTAGGCAACCCATATGATTTTACCATACACACATCAAATTACTATACATACATACTCATATAGTATTTCACACATACGGGCATTACAATATCGGTATACCCCTTCCACTTTCATTTTATATTACCGTATATCGTGTTATCGTAGCTTCGTCGCACCCAATTCACACGATGCCACATAGGTTACGACCTAGGAAGCCCCCAGCCAAGAAGAGGAAGGTCGCCGACCCCGGCTCCTCCTCTTCTTGGCCATCGCGCCGTCGTCGTCGTTCACCATCACCTGAGGAGCACTCGGACGCCTCCACGTCCTCACCCTTATCCACACGATCGCCATCCCCCATGCCTCTAGCGATTGAGGCCCCATGCACTTCCACCGCTCCCATTCCCACTACCGATCCTCCTCCTCCTCTACCCGCACAACCTCCACCACCTGCACATCCACCCCCACCCACCCTGAGGACGTAAGGTATCGTCTTCAGGGACGACGCTCACCGCGAGTGTTTTGCCGCCATCTCCCACCGTTCCATCATCCCCACCCGTTTCGCATCTGTTTCTACCCTCGTTAGCCTTGGCATCATTCAAGGTGTCCATTTGATCCCATGGATCTTGGCCCAACGAGCTACCAGGCATCCTTTGGTCCGATCGCACGACCTACAAAGCTTCAACCAGCGAGAGCCCCTTCATGATCGCATATGGAGCAGAGGTCGTCGTTCCGGTGGAGGTCGACGAGGAATCCCTCCGGCTCAAGTACTTCAATGAAGAAGCCAATCTAGAAGGCCTCGACATCAACATCGAGCTCATCGATGAGGTGAGGGACCGTACTCTGACAAGTATCATTAAGCATATTCAGAGGATGGCCAGGTACTACAACTCCCGCGTGAGGGAGCAGAGTTTCAGAGTCGGTGACCTTGTCCTCAGAGATGCGACCTTTAAACCGAAGATCGTCTACCGAGGAAAGCTCGCCACAAATGGAAGGGCCCTTATAAAATAACAGACATTGTAGTGCCGGTGACTTACATATTGGCAACAATGGAGGGTGAGGAGTTAGCTCGTCCATGGAATGCCGAGCACTTGCTCAAATATTATCGATAAAATTTGTTCTGCGTTTATTGTCTCAATTTGAATTTCAGCTCCTTTCTAAAAATCGGAACACATCAACGAAATTTGGCTTGACCATTGGGAGTAAACTACCTCACAACAAACAAGATCCGGGACAGGCTTCCGAGCTGTGCCCCTATCCTTCTAAAGATCTGGGGCAGGTGTAACGACCCGCTCTCGGGGGCCAGTTACTTATTTGATATTTGCGCAGGTCCTGCCGTTAACCAGCGAAACCAAAATAGCCATGCTGTAGAGATGTACAAAAATACCCAAATAGTGTCCAATCATTACAATACATACTGTACAAATGCTTCAACAATGATACATATAAAGGAAAGGAAGTACATAGCGAAAATAAAACTGAAAGCTGCAGTCTCGGGGTCGAACTCTGGTGCCATCAACTCAAGAGCATCTACCTCCATATGTACGTCGTCTGCGATGCCACAGAGATGGAACCGTAGGTAAGTCACAACAATTCTAGCGATAGAAAAAGAGGAGCGCACAAATATGGAGCAGGCTATAGTAAACAAGTGCGAAAAGTAAAAGCGAACATGCATACAAGAGCGATAAGTAAAGTGTTAGTGGCTGCGTAGGTGTAGTAAGTAAAGTGAATGTAGTGCGTAAAGTAAAGGTGACGGTGCAAGTGTAAAAGTAACGTGCAAGAGCAACAATTGTGGTATGTCATAAGGTAGCAACAATATTTTAACCAGCAGGCAATAGTAACACAAGCCGGCAATAGTAAAACTAGAGCTACGTGACTTATATAGGAAGGTACAGTGTGCAACCATTGAGCTCATCTCTTGCCACAGGGGCGCTCACCCCGGGCGGATCTCATTTCACTTTAGTCAGTACATTTCATTCAGTTGGTCGGTATAGTGCAATGTGTAGATGGCTCGCGGTCGCTCCTGCACTTTCACTAATATAAGTTTACCCTAAAAATCCAGTGCAGTGCCAACTATCTCTAAGCATTTAATTTCAATAAGATGTTTCAGCAGCATGATGTCAATGCAGTATATCGCTCAGTCATTGTGTTGCAATACGGTATGTCAATTTTGTTGTTCCAAAAGTAAAGCTGTTCACATGCATTAACAACACTCCAAAGATCTTCGCTTGTTGAAAAGTCAAGGCAGAAACCTCAAGAGAGAATGTCAGTCTTGAGCAATGATTTGAAGTCCAATAACTAAGTTACCGATTCCATGCTTCGAGCATGCGGTATTTCCATTTAGTACACTATTTTCCATTACGTGCACTATCTAAATTTCTAAGGTTAGAATTTAATGTGACTTACACTATCGAGCTTGTCGTGGCAAGACGAGGTTGGAGCTAGAGCACAAGGATTGGTACCTGCAAACACAAGAAGTTATCAGTTAATGGCTACACTAATTACTGTCTAATTAATTGGTCGTTTTGATTTTTAAAACTGTTTGAAACGGTATTGAAAAACGTTCTAAATTTTTATATAGGCTGAAAATGAGGAATATAATTTTGCTGCAAGAGAAAAATATTTTCAGAAGTCACTGGTAATTTTTATAATTTTCAGAAGCTCAAAAATAACTTTAAAAACTCAAATTACTTAAGTAACGTATAACTTCCGTAATTTATTCCGGATGCAATACTAGTCGAAATATTCAAATGAGCAGTCAAAACGACCCTCTTGAAGATTACTAAGATATAAATTTTTATCACGTATCAGTGTACGTAAAAATAAAGAGTTACTGATTTTAGAAAGAATTTTACGTAATTAAGTTTTAGGCTAAAAGTGATTCTGGAAAAACTAAGCATCTGGTCGAGATGAGATCAGCGCCATTGGATCCAGAATATTATTTCTGATTTTCTGGAGCTAGTCTCACATTTTTCTGAGGCTTATATTTCAAGTTATGAATTTAATACCATAAAACCCAATTATTAATTAATTAAAAATTGCTAAATACGAAAATACGTTCGTATTTATGAGAGTGCCACCGAGATTACTCAAGCACCGTCCGTTTCACTTCGTGTGCAGCAGCGGCTGGGGCTTCGCCGCTCGGGGGGGGCGTTACGTCGGGACGACGGCGGAGGGGCGGGCGACGGCGACGCGGGCTACGGCGGCGCTGCGGAGGAAGCGTGGAGGTGGCGGTTCCAGCTGAGCGGAGAGACGGATGACGGAGCTTGACGTGTCGGGGGCCTTTTGTCGGAGCTCCGGGGCTGCGGGGTCACCGTGGCGGTCGGAGAAGGCGGACACGGTGGTGGGTGGTGGGCGGTGGTCAGCCCTCCGGCGAGAGATGGAGAGAGTGAGGGAGAGCGCGCGCGGGATGGGTTTGGGGTTTAAACGCGAGAGAGAGAGAGAGAGAGAGAGAGAGAGAGAGAGAGGGTCACTGGGTGAAAGAATTAGAGTGAGCCTGGGGGAATATTTATAGGGTTAGAGAGAGAGAATGAGAGGCCCGTGTGTGTGTGTTAGGTGAGTTTCGAAGTGTAGGGGCGGAAAACGTGTGGGTTTAGGTGAGGTTAAGGTTAAAAGATAATTAGGGGGTAATAATAATAGTTAGGGTGGTAATTAGTTAAACAGAAGTTACGATTTTGTCCCTACTAGTAAATGTGTCCGAAAAATTACGAAAACATACCCACGGGATCGTATCATCGCGAGGATCGCGAATACGAGATCCATATCAGAGTTTGAGCTACGGGGATACGAATTTTAGGCCAAAACATTTAGAAAGCGGGTTTGCGAGTTCTACGTCGAAATGATATCAGAAAATTACGAAATTAATGTGGGGAGCCCTAAATGATCATAGGATGCTAATGTAGAAGTTTGAAATCGTTTTGAGGATGTTTGTATAGAAAATTAATTCATTGGGTCAAATGGTAATAATTGAAAGTGAATTTTATCAACATTATTTAAAGATATTTGATGAAATCCGATCTTACTAAAATACTCCATAACTAGTCTGGTACTTCAAAATATTTTTATAAGAAATTTTTGAAATCAGTTTTGTTATAAAACTCTTGACTACATTTATAAAGAAATTTTGAATACATAACTTGATGTGTTGAAAAAACTGATCGTATCTTACCCTTCTTAAAATAATTCCGTCCTCGGAATTAAGAAGACCGATCATTGCTTAAGCAATTTAAACGATCGAAAGGAAGGCTTGATGAACGATCATGATATAGGGAAAAAAAATAAGTTGTTAATATCATGAAATATAATGTGATATCAAAGCATCAAGAAAACAAGAGATGTCATGTATGAATACTCACCATTGACATCACCATAGCTTCTATAGCTTGTCTCCAGTCAAAATAAGCTCAGATAGAAGAAGAAAACGAGTTCAAGAAAGATGAAGAAGTATTAGCTTACACGTCTCGGTTTGGTTCGTCTCAATTTCTCTAGCACCATCCTCCAATACTTCTGAGCGTCCTTCGATTCTCTTCCGTTGTCGAACTCGGACTTCTGGTGATCAAAAATCGATTGCTACCCTCCTTAAAATAAACGTAGCTAGAGTTCAGGCGAACTAAAAGTAGAAAGATTCTAAGAAGGTCAATCGAAAGGTCATCAAGCTAAAGGAAGGGTGATAGTGATGAAGATCGATGGCGTTACATAATCATGATTCACGTCCTTGCGGTCCAGCAGACACGGCGAGGGAAGTAACTAAGCCAGGATCACTTACCCCCAGTCTAGCTAGGGTGATCCAACAAACTTAGCCAAGCACATTGACCGGATCATGGTCCATTGAAGGAAGCTTATCATTTATATGAGTGCCATTATCAACTGAAAGGAAGGGTGATGATGATAATGTGGGTAGATAGTTCAACCTATGAAAAATCACTATAACTGCTAGCAAAAGAGGTTACTAGGGTGTGTATAACCAAGAATGGAACACGAGTTCCTAAGCAAGGGTTAAGAGTCCAAAGGAAGTGATGAGGATCAAGAAAAACCTAATGAAGATGGTAATAAGGACGCTTCACCCGTATATCCAATACAGGTGAACACTCGAGACATCTCGTACTTGAGGTTAATTTGAGTATTTTATATTGTACACTCTGATCTTGCTATATTGTTCACGAAGTAGTTAGCACGGACCTACGTGGGCCACCAAACTTGTAACGACCCGCTCTCAGGGGCCAGTTACTTATTTGATATTTGTGCAGGTCCTGCAGTTAACCAGTGAAACCAAAATAGCCATGATGCAGAGATGTATAAAATACCCAAATAGTGTCCAATTATTACAATCCATACTGTACAAATGTTCCAACAATGATACATATGAAAGAATGGAAGTACATAACGAAAATAAAACTGAAAGCTGCGGTCTCAGGGTCGAACTCTGGCGCCATCAACTCAAGAGCAGCTACCTCCATATGTACGTCGTCTGCGGTGCCACGGAGATGGAACCGTAGGTAAGTCACAACAATTCTAGCGATAGAAAAAGAGGAGTGCACAAATATGGAGCAGGCCATAGTAAAAAAGTGCGGAAAGTAAAAGTGAACATGCATACAAGAGCGATAAGTAAAGTGCTAGTGGCTGTGTAGGTGTAGTAAGTAAAGTGAATGTAGTGCGTAAAGTAAAGGTGACAGTGCAAGTGTAAAAGTAACATGCAAGAGCAACAATTGTGGCATGTCATAAGGTAGCAGCAATATTTTAACCAGCATGCAATAGTAACACAAGTAGGCAATAGTAAAACTAGAGCTACGTGACTTATATAGGAAGGTATAGTGTGCAACCATTGAGCTCATCTCTTACCACAGGGGCACTCACCCGGGCGAATCTCATTTCACTTTAGTCGGTACATTTCATTCAGTCGGTCGGTATAGTGCAATGTGTAGATGGCTCGCGGTCGCTCCCGCACTTTCACTAATATAAGTTTACCCCAAAAACTCAGTGCAGTGCCAACTATATCTAAGCATTCAATTTCAATAAGATGTTCCAACAGCGTGATGTCAATGCAGTATATCGCTCAGTCATTGTGTTGCAATACGGTATGTCAATTTTGTTGTTCCAAAAGTAAAGCTGTTCACATGCATTAACAACACTCTAAAGATCTTCGCTTGTTGAAAAGTCAAGGCAGAAACCTCAAGAGAGAATGTCAGTCTTGAGCAATGATTTGAAGTCCAACAACTAAGTTACCGATTCCATGCTTCGAGCATGCGGTATTTCCATTTAGTACACTATTTTCCATTACGTGCACTATCTAAATTTCTAAGGTTAGAATTTAATGTGACTTACACTATCGAGCTTGTCGTGGCAAGACGAGGTTGGAGCTAGAGCACAAGGATTGGTACCTACAAACATAAGAAGTTATCAGTTAATGGCTACACTAATTACTTTCTAATTAATTGGTCGTTTTGATTTTTAAAACTTTTTGAAACGGTATTGAAAAACGTTCTAAATTTTTATATAGGCTGAAAATGAAGAATATAATTTTACTGCAAGAGGAAAATATTTTCAGAAGTCACTGGTAATTTTTATAATTTTCAGAAGCTCAAAAATAACTTTAAAAACTCAAATTACTTAAGTAACGTATAACTTCCGTAATTTATTTCGGATGCAATACTAGTCGAAAATGTTCAAGTGAGCAGTCAAAACGACCATCTTGAAGATTACTAAGACATAAATTTTTATCACGTATCAGTGTACGTGAAAATAAAGAGTTACTGATTTTAGAAAGAATTTTACGTAATTAAGTTTTAGGCTAAAAATGATTCTGGAAAAACTAAGCATCTGGTCAAGATGAGATCAGCACCATTTGATCCAGAATATTATTTCTGATTTTCTGGAGCTGGTCTCACATTTTTCTGAGGCTTATATTTCAAGTTATGAATTTAATACCATAAACCCCAATTATTAATTAATTAAAAATTCCTAAATACGAAAATACGTTCGTATTTACGAGAGTGCCACCGAGATTACTCACACACCGTCCGTTTCACTTCGTGTGCAGCAGCGGCGGGGGCTTCGCCGATCGGGGGCGGGGGGGCGACCCTTTGACTCTTCCACGGACTTATACATGTACCGAATGCTCATACGGGAAAGTGAGGGTCTGGAACCAGGGGGGTTGCTCTGAGAAATCCTTTCTTTCTCGTCCACTCCAGGGGGTGCGGACACACCTGCGCGGATTACAGGTGACGGTTACAAGAATGGCGGGGAAGTGAACAGTACCTGACGACATTCAGGGATGAATGTAGACCCATCGGGCAGGGGACGGCGGCAGAGGGGCGGGCGACGGCGACGCGGGCTACAGCGGTGCTGCGGAGGAAGCATGGAGGCGGCAGTTCCAGCTGAGCAGAGAGACTAAGGGCAGAGCTTGGCGTGTCGGGGGGCCTTTCGTCAGAGCTCCGGGGCTACGGGGTCACCGTGGCGGTCGGAGATGGCGGACACGGTGGTGGGCGGCGGTCAGCCCTCCGGTGAGAGATGGAGAGTGTGTGTGAGAGAGCGCGCGGGATGGGTTTGGGGTTTAAACGAGAGAGAGAGAGAGAGGGATGGGTTTGGGGTTTAAACGAGAGAGAGAGAGAGAGAGAGAGAGAGAGAGAGAGAGAGAGAGAGAGAGAGAGAGAGAAATAGAGTGAGCCTGGGGGAATATTTATAGGGTTAGAGAGAGAATGAGAGGCCCGTGTGTGTGTTAGGTGAGTTTCGAAGGGTAGGGGAGGAAAACGTGTGGGGTTAGGTAAGGTTAAGGTTAAAAGATAATTAGGGGGTAATAATAATAGTCAGGGTGGTAATTAGTTAAACAGAAGTTATGATTTTGCCCCTACTAATAAACGTGTCCGAAAAATTACGAAAACATACCCACAGGATCATATCATCGCGAGGATCACGAATACGAGATCCATATCGGGGTTTGAGCTACTGGGATACGACTTTTAGGCCAAAACATTTTGAAAGCGGGTTTGCAGGTTCTAGGTTGAAATGATATCAGAAAATTACGAAATTAATGTGGGGAGCCCTAAATGATCATAGGATGATACTGTAGAAGTTTGAAATCGTTTTGAGGATGTTTGTATAGAAAATTAATTCATTGAGTCAAAATCGTAATCATTGAAAGTGAATTTTATCAAGATTATTTAAAGGTATTTGATGAAATCCGATCTTACTAAAATACTCCATAACTAGTCTGTTACTTCAAAATATTTTTATAAGAAATTTTTGAAAACAGTTTTGTTATAAAACTCTTGACTACATTTATAAAGAAATTTTGAATACGTAACTTGATGTGTTGAAAAAACTGGTCGTTATAGCAGGCTTCCAAGCCACACCCCTGAATGGTCGCCGAAGGATTTGGGGCATGCTTTCGAGCTGTGCCCCTTCCCTTCCAAAGATCCGAGGCAGGCTTCCGAGACGCGCCCCCGAAAGGTCGCCGAAGGACATGGGGCAGGCTTCCGAGCTACACTCCTACCCTACCAAACAACCAGGACAGGCTTCCAAGCCGCGCCCCCGAAAGTTCACCGAAGGACCTGGGGCAGGCTTTCGAGTTGTGCCCTTACCCTTCCAAAGATCCGGGGCAGGCTTCCTAGTTGTGCCCTTACCCTTCTAAAGATCCGGGGCCGGCTTCCGAGCTGCGCCACCGAAAGGTCGTCGAAGGACCTGGGGCACGTTTCCAAGCTGTGCCCCTGCCCTTCCAATGATCTGGGGCAGGCCTTCGAGGCACGCCCCCGATAGGTCACCCAGGGCTCTCCGGATTGCGCCCCCTCTATGTCGAGGCTCCATTTTTGCACGTCGCCCTTGAGGTCGGACCACTACTCATTCTAGCAATGACCAACGCACCCTAGACAAAGGGCATCGCTGATCTAGCTGCTCTACACAGTCTTTCTGAAAAAATATCTACTCAACATTCCGCCTTTTCTCGGCCCGAAGCTCGTCCACACCGAATGTTGGGGGCATACATAGGAAAGGACGACGTACGAGGTGTAGGGTGTAGAGAGACAATCAAAAAACAAAGACGATAAAAACTGACGATCAAATTGTCTTACTATTCACAGATCAAATTGTCTTCATATTTACACTATCTTTACAAAAAGTCCTTCGACTTAAAACAACAAACTAAGCACGACCCAAAGATCGGCCCTACAATGGCACCCCCCAATTATGAATCCTCCACTCGGTCGCCACCTCCCTGGACCTGAGCATCCGCCTGTTCGTCACCGATCGGAACCTATTGGGTTTCGATGGACCCTTATTGCACAAATCTCTATGCACGTCCCAAGTCGGATGAACAATACATGCAAAAGAAAGCACATCGGAAGAAAAACGTTAAACTTTTTAACGAAGCCCTAAGGAAAATCAAGACCCTTAGCCAGGATCTCTGCCAACTTGAGGTGTATCTGACCACACCAAGAAGGATCTAAGCTACTGCGACATAATTAAAAGAAAGCTTCTAAATTACATACTAGGAACCTTGCATTGGTACGTGCAAGGTGTACAACACTGTCTTCTGAGCCGCTCCCCGTCCCGGCTGAATCGATCCTCGAATTGCTCTGCGTCCCGAGACGAGCAATCCCCTTGTCGCCGAGCCAACCATGCATCAAAGAAAGTTTCACCTGAATGTGAACCTTTGCCAAGACTCCGGATCGGATCCGAACTCCTTCGTGGCTTTGCTAGAGCCCTTCAGGAGCAAGGCAGAAAATTAGGGAGAAGAGAATATTAATTTAAGCTTAGATCCGAGCGTGCTCTAACATTTTTAGGAGCCGCTCAGATCTAGAGCTTGGGACGAGTTTATGGGAGGGGGCCAGGCCCCTATTTATATAGGCGGCTGACCCCTCCCCTTTACTCAACTTTCGATGTGGGACTATGTTTTTAGAGTTTAATAATTCAAGTTAGTTTGCCTTTCATAAAGGCCAAACTTCCATGAATTTTAACTCCCTTACTATTGAGCTTCAATCTTGATACAACTTATCAAATCGAAGAGGGTTAAACGGTGAACGCGTAGGAAAAACGGCGAGTCAATCCGACGTCGTTTGACCCCTCAAACGTCGTCTCAAAGTTAGCCAAAAACCATTCAAAGATGGAAAATTCGGCCATCAAAAAAATCCCGGGTTTCAAAAACCCTAACCAGAAAATTCGGGCTTGGTGGACCTCCATTTTTGCTGGGTTCAGCCCAACAGTTTGGGCTGACTTGTTTTGGCTCTAACTTGTGCATTTGGACTCCGTTTTTGATGCGGTTTAAGCCCGCGTTTAGAGCGGGACGATCCCGTCATCCAGGTAACCTTTTCAATACATTTATTATATTAAATATGGTCTTACATAATTTAAGACACATTTAACTCCTTTTGCATCACATGCAAAATAATCCCGTATCTAAGCTTAAAATATCATTTGCATTAGATACAAATGATCTGAGGGCATACATCCCCTAACAGAACCTACGTCTGCTCGTCACCCGCTGGGTTGGAAGCCTCCCCCTCGTCATCAGAGACCGTCGACAACCTGGAAAAGTCAATCTCCTGGTTGGGGTAATGCTTCCTCATTCCCTTCTTGATTCTCTTAAAGCCCGCCTCTAGACCCGCCTCGAAGCCCTCAGCCCTGGTCTCCATCAGAGTGGGGACGAACTCCTGGAGCTGATACTGGCAGACGGCCTCCACCTTAATCGTCTCAAGGTCGATCTTCTCCAGCTCCTCTACACGCCTCTCAAGGTCGGCGGTCTTGTTCGAACTGTCCTCCCTCTCCCTGGCAAGGATATTCTCAGCGGCGACCCTCTGGACTTCTTCGTCCTTGGCCTTTTGTTACGCCTCCTCCTTAGTTTTCGCCAGCTCGGAAATTGTCACCTTCTGGGCCGCGTAATACTTCCTGAGTTTCGCCAGCCTGTCGTCTAGGACCTTCTGCTTCTCCTCGGCCTCCTTTTTCATGGCCTCGAGCTCGGCCACCTTCCTCCCAAGAGCTGCCTCGGTCATGTTCGCCACCGCAGAGTGACGTTGGAGGGACACCAACACTGCGGCCGTCTATACAAGGAATAAGAGACATGAGTGCACCTAAAAGAAGAGTAGAGCGGTACCTTGAATAAGAAGAGTGACGAATCTGCATGTTGAGCCGGACGGCTGTGTCACAGAGCTGCTCAGCATCGATGTTCGCCAAGGACTCTCAGTCCCAGGGCAGCGTGTTGTTCTCGACCAGGCGGGCCGCTACCCCGGCCTTGTCAAAGACCGATTCCTGGGCACCTACGAGGTCGAGCAGAGCGATGGTCTCCCCTGCCAGAAGAGCGAGGACCTCGACCTTTTTCGACTTAAAAGTAGATGGCGCCGCCTCACAGCTTAGGTGGGCCCTCTTCCCTAGCCCGAACGACGGACAGCCGAAGGGCCAATGCTCAATAGCCGCTGGCGCCATCTGTGGCCGGTCAGTCTGGGACGACCTTACCGAAGAACCCAAAGGTGCGGCCAAGCAGATGGGGATCGCAGTGATCACGGTGACCGGTAGGCCCTGGTACACGGTAACCGTTAGATCGGCCCGAAGCTCCTCGACCAGGTCGAGGTCGATAGGGTGGTCCAATGCCGCATCACTCGAACGGGAGAGAAGAACGGTTGGCACAGGCTCCACTCT
The DNA here is from genome assembly GCA_030789695.1 of Scilla litardierei. Taxonomy (NCBI): domain Eukaryota; kingdom Viridiplantae; phylum Streptophyta; class Magnoliopsida; order Asparagales; family Asparagaceae; genus Scilla; species Scilla litardierei. The sequence goes on along the minus strand of CM061142.1, from coordinate 602,668,609 downwards.
CGCCTTCTTGCTCCGCTCCTCCTTCTCAGCCCGAGCGGTGCTCACCCCCTCCTTTCTCCTCTTTTGCCCGACCTTCATCGAGCCCTTGGCCGCCTGCTCCCGGGCCATCTTCTTCATCTCCTCCCTTGAGAGACTCATGTCCGCACCTACAAAAAGATGACAGATCAGGGTGAGCAAATCAGGAGTGGATCACGAAGCTCGGGGTACCTTCAAGCCAGACGTGCTTGGCTATCTGCTCGTCCGTAACCGGGCCCTGGAAGCTCCTGCTTTCCTTTGGGATCTCCTCCAACATCCTGATGTTCTCTTGGTCGGCCGCCCTAGGACCACTTCATTATTCACTGAGGGATTCAACATCCCCCAGTTCGACCTTAAAGCTAAGTCCTCGGGGGTCGAGACGAAGATGAACTTCTCTTTCCAATCTTTTATCTTGCCCGGGAGACCAAGAACCAGAGGCCGACATCTCCTTACGCAAACATAGTAGTACGCCCCCTTGCGCTTCGCCACGAAAAAATATTGAAACAACGTGTCATGCCCCGCTCACCCAAGTACAGGGAACGTAGCTGACGAGGTTGCCGTAGTATTCAGACTCAGGCTTCGAGCCCTCTTATCCAAATACTACTAGGCATTTTTTGTGGTTTAATATTAAATAATGAGCAGGCCAGTACGATATCACTGGAATAGTACACAGAGGATAAGAAAAGTGCTCCAACAGAAAATAAAACGCAGTACTGAAAAGTAAATTACATCAACACAGATGTTACATTACATCACATAAGTCCATATACATACATACATACATCAGCTGTACAAAAGGGGGTACAAAAAGCGAGTACAACAAAAGTAGAAACCCCCAACCCAAAAGTACAAAAGCCCACCCGGTACAACGCACCCACTAGTCTAAACCCGGGAAGTCTAACTGAATGAGGTCGCCTGTAGGCTCTACCTCTGCTGTACAAGTATCGGCCTCCGACTCTGGGACACCCGCTGACTGCTCGGATCTCGCTCCTGTAAACCACGGGATGGGACACGTCAACACGTGACCCAGTAGGAACTCCTAACACCCTAATAGAACCCAGTTTAGAACTGGCCTCCCTAACTAACTAACTAACTAACTACAGGTGTCACATCATCACATGTTACGCAGAAATTAAAAACAGAGTACAAGTAATGAAAGTAAACAACAGTGAACAGAAATGAAGTAATAAATGATTAAATTAAATAAATTAAATTATAGGCTACTAAGAGCGGACTTCACCCACGGTGGGTGAAAAGTAGTACCACTCCAGCGACACGAGCACTGGAGGGGCCTCTCGTAACTCTGTACCCGACTGGACAAGGTACCGGAGTGAGATTCATCTCGGTTTTTCTGTCGGACAAACAGAAAAAACCATCATTTACCATCCTGGTGTGTCACGAGCGCACCGGCGGCCTCTCTAACTCTAGTCAACTCCCCCTTCCGGGAGTGACGAAGCGAGTGAGAATCATACTACGTCCGCTCCTTAACACCTAACATTTATCCGTGTTTTCCCCAAACCCACATCTGGAGTCTCACCCATTTCAAGAATGGACAGAGAACACCGATGTCAAACTCTCAACCTCATTCTCAGTTTTAAACATGATACATCATTGTTTTAGCAACGATTCTTTAACGGTTTCAACTACCGCTTTCATTTCATACTTCCACAAATTCTCATCATCATAAATTTTCTACATGAATCATAACATATGAAGCATCATCATATGGACATATCTCAAGAGCATAATAATGATGTACCATCAACATGATCAAATTCAACTCAAGATAAGAATGCAACATTACAATTCCTAAACAAATTTAACATATGAATCTGCCCAAAACTGTCACACCAGAAAGAATGGCTCTGTTACCCTTATTGCAGTCAGAATTGGCTCTCAGCCTCTCTTCAAAGCTGTAGGAAATTTTCTCGAGTTTTTCATAGTGTCCTTAATTTTATTTTTCTGATTTTTCTACTATTTTCTACGAATTTTACAAGTTACTGTTCTGCTGCAACAAAAATTCCAGCAACTAACATTTCCAACTAAACTTGTTTTCTAACATATTGGGTGCCATAATTAACATAATAAAACTATCATAATACTAAGTTTACTCCATTTTCAAGTCATCAATATATTTCTACTTAATTAAGACTATGATACAAACATCATATTCACTAATTGAAACTAATGTTAAGACTAACTTCCTAAACACAAATCAAACACAATTTAGCATGATAGCATAAAACTTCTACTCCCAATTTTTCAACATGAAACAAAATTACTAATTTCTATATTGCAAATGATAAAGTTACTATCTTCAAGCATGAGGATGCAATCTTATTCCAAAAAAAATATAAGCTTGATCTCAAAAATTTTCCATACAACTAGCATACAAGCAAAAACATGTTAAAATGATACTTAACATTCCATGTCACTAATTAAGTAATCATCATGGGATAAAATTACATTTGCTAGGATATGAATCCTATCATGAAAATTTAAACATGGATTCCAACATGAAAATTTTGTGCAACTTCCTATCTTAATAAGAAAACCAATCCTAAACTAAACTCTACCTAAGTGTTAGAAATTATACCTTGTAAAAGTCCTCCAAATTAAGTCTTGGGCCCTTCTTCTCCTTGTAGAACTTGGGCTTCCTCCAAATCAAGCCCCTAGTTTGGCCTCCAAAAGTTGTATTTTGGCTAATTTTTGGGGATATTTTGGTGTTGGAAATGAGAAGGAAATTTGTGTGCTTTAAGTGCTTGAAGAGGGATTATTTGGAAGAGAGTTTTAAGAAAGAAGATGAAGCAAAGAAAATGAAAGGGGGAGAGCAAAGTTTCGGCCTGTTTGGAGAGGGATGAGGGAGAGAATGAAACAATGAAATTTTTCATGGTTTTTGTTTTCTTTGCCTAGATTTTTGGTTTCATCAAATTCCTCTCATCCACACACTTGGTTAATCCTAAAGCCAAGTGTTCATGTAAGATGACACCATGCTAATGTGGTGTCATGGTTATAAATTTTTGGAATTTACATTTTTGAAAAAAATAAAAATACATTAGGAAATACACCATACATCACACATACATGGTATTTCCTTAAATACTTCTATTTACTAATTTCAAAAGATGAGTTTAAAATCTTATAAAATTAATTAATACACCAAATAATTAAAAGAAAAATACAAGTATACTCCCAAAAATATACGAACGTATCTACATCAAAAATACGTTCAAATACGCGTATATAGAAATTAAGGTCATTACATCCTACCCCCCTTAAAATAAATTCCGTCCTCGAAATTTCAAAGTAAGGGAGAAAAAGTTTATATACATCATATGCATACAAAACAAAATTACATCAGACAAACAAGTGAGGATACTTCTCTCTCATCTCATCCTCGAGTTCCCAGGTAGACTCTCCTGGTGACTCTCGGTGCCACATAACCATCACTAGGTTGATCGACTTCTTCCTCAGCATCTTCTGCCTTCGATCTAAAATGGCCACAGGCTGCTGATCATAAGTCAAGTCTGGTCACACTTCGATCTCAGAGAAGTCAATGACATTATCAGGATTTCCAACACATATCCTGAGTAGCGTTATATGAAACACATTATCCACTCCCTCAAGAGATACTGGTAAGGCAATTCTGTAAGCCACTTCTCCAACACGAGCCAGAACTTCAAAAGGCCCGATATATATTGGCCTCAACTTGCCATGTCTTCCAAAATGAATTAGCCCTCGTGTTGGTGAGATCTTAAAAAATACCAACTCTCCTGGCTGAAACTCCAAGTGTCGCCTCTTCGCATTTGCCCAGTGTTTATAACGGTCCTGAGCTATGCGAAGACTTTCTTTGACGACTCTCACAACATCTATGGTTTCAGCGATCATATCCAGGCCCAACAATTCACGATCTCCAACATCATCCCAACTGAGAGGAGATCGGCACTTCCTTCCATACAAGGCTGCAAATAGTGCCATGCCTATGCTGGCTTGAAAACTATTATTGTAGGCGAACTCTACCAGATGTAGATGTTCATCCCAAGAGCCTTTGAAATCCAGCATGCACGCCCTCAGCATACCTTCTAGAATCTGAATTGTTCTCTCCGATTGACCGTCTGTCTGTGGTTGGTATGCAGTGCTGAAACTCAGCTGAGTTCCCAAGCTAGCCTGCAGACTTCTCCAAAAGTGAGACGTAAACCTCGTGTCACAGTCGGAGACTATGCTTATAGGTACCCCGTGAAGCCTCACGATTTCCTGTATACATGACTAATCAGAATCTAAACCAACAATAAACAAACAGAAACAAAACAATGAATCTCACCTCCATATATCTCTTAGCAAGATGGTATGTCGACTGGCCGACTCGAAAAGGTATGAAGTGAGCTGATTTGGTCAATTGGTCAACGATTACCCAAATAGCATCATGTCCTCGAGAAGTGCGAGGTAAGCCAGTTACAAAATCCATCGTCACATGCTGCCACTTCCACTCTGGAATTGGAAGAGGTTGCAGAAGTCCTGCCGTTCTCTGATGTTCGGCCTTGGCTTGCTGACATGTCATATATGAAGCTACACTTCTAGCCACACTACACTTCATACCGTGCCACCAAAAATGTTGTTGCAGATCACGATACATTTTGGTGCCTCCAGGATGCATAGAATAAGGTGAGCTATGAGCTTCCTTCAATAGTTCATCCCGAATGTCACTTGATGGCACACAGATCCTGCTCCCAAAACACAGAGATCCATCTTCATGAACACGGAAATCATTACGAAATCCGGCTTCTGTCTGCTCGTGAATTTTTTCAACTTCGCATCTCCTGACTGAACTGCCTTAATCCTCTCTACTAAATCAGATTGAACCTGCAAGTTCATCATCACTACTGATGAGACAGGTAAGACAACTTCAATCTCCAACTGTCGAATATCACCCCAAAGTTCTCTCTGCACAGTCAACATCATTACTGTCGGTATGCGACTAAGAGCATCAGGCACTACGTTGACTTTCCCATGGTGATATTGGAGGTCGACATCATAATCAGCCATCAACTCAAGCCATATACGCTGCCGCATATTCAGCTCTTCTGAGTGAACACGTACTTCAAACTCTTGTGATCGGTGTATATCTTTACACGCTCACCCAGAAGAAAATGCCTCCACAACTTCAATGCAAACACCATTGCTGCTAACTCCAAGTCATGCGTAGGATAGTTCCTCTCATGAGTCTTCAACAATCTAGAAGCATAAGCTACTACCCTACCATGCTGATGAATAACACATCCCAATCCTCTGCCTGACACATCACAGTAAATCTCATATCCACCTGAACGGTCTGGAATTGTCAGGACAGGCGCAGTGATCAATCTATGCTTCAGTTCATCGAATGCTCGCTGACATTCCTCTGACCAATTGTAAGCAACATTCTTCTTGGTTAAATGAGTCATCGGTGCAGCGATCTTAGAAAAATCCTTGATGAACTTCATGTAGTACACAGCCAATCCTAAGAAACTTCTGATCTCCGTTGCTGACTTAGGAACTGGCCACTTCTCTACTGCAGCAACCTTCTCTGGATCTACAGCTGTCCCATCTCCAGATACAACATGTCCCAGAAAAGCAACCTCGGTCAGCCAAAACTGACACTTGCTATACTTAGCATATAACTGGTGCTGCCTTAGAGTCTCCAGGACTATCCTCAGATGCTCAGCATGATCTTCCTCTGATCTCGAGTACACCAAGATATCATCTATGAAGACGACCACAAACTTATCCAAGTACACATAGAAGACTTGGTTCATTAACCTCATGAATGTGGCTGGTGCATTAGTAACACCGAATGGCATCACTAAGAACTCATAATGACCATATCGGGTTCTAAATGTAGTCTTTGGAATATCTGATCCTCTGGCCTTCACCTGATGATACCTGCTTCTCAAATCCAGCTTTGAATACACACGGGATCCACCCAACTGATCAAAGATGTCATCAATCCTAGGGAGAGGATACTTGTTCTTCACAGTAACTTTATTCAACTCTCGGTAGTCGATGCACATCCTTCGAGATCCATCCTTCTTGTTCACCAAAAGCACTGGCGCACCCCATGGCGAAACACTTGGCTGAATTAAACCACGCTCTGACAAATCCTTCAACTGACTACGAAGCTCTACTAACTCTGGAGGAGCCATACGATATGGAGCCTTCGCATTCGGTTGTGTGCCTGGAATTAGATCGATGGTAAAGTCCAATGATCTATCCGGAGGAAGTCCATAGATATCGTCTGGAAAGACATCAGGAAAATCCCGGACTACCCTCGGTAATACAGGTTCACATCCATCTCCATCATCACTTCTACTGGATTGGCCTTAAACTTCAATGGTCCAAGGGAACTACTACCACTAAGAAACTCAAACTCTGGAAGATCAGGAATCTGAAACACTATCTTCCTGAGTCTACAATCTATAGTGGCATAGAACATCCCTAACCAGTCCATCCCAAATACTGCTTCAAAATGAGGCATCTCCATCACAAAGAAATCTGCATACATCCTACGTCCACAAATCTCAATAGGACACTGTCGGTATCCCGAAGAACTGCGGATCACACCATTCCCTGTATGGATATTCCAACTAGAAGCAAAGGAATCTACTGCTAATGAATTCCTAGTCACAAATTGTTGAGACATGAAGCAATGGGATGCTCCCGAATCGAATAGTGACAGGACAGGGAAGGAAGCTACTCTAATAACACTAAGAGAATAAACATAAACTAACATAAGAATCTAATCATCCTAATCACAACCACAAACATACCATACTATAGTAAAAATAACAAAGCATTTAACTCTAAAAAGAAATATGTACCAGTGATAACACGACCGGTGTCCTCTGCCTCGACAGCCGTCATGGTGAAAGCCTGACGCCTCGACTCCGCTCTCCAGTACGGCACTGTAAGTAAGCAACACCTGGGTCGACATCGCTGCTCTGAACTCAGGGTCCAGCCCCATCCTGAATCATCTAGCTCTGGTGGCCTCTGACTGCACCAACTCCGGAGCAAACTTGCTCAATAGTGAAAATTCTGCATCATAAGCATATACGCTCCGTCTACCCCGAGTCATGTACTCAAACCTCAACCGCAGCTCATCCTTCTTTGTCTCTGGCAGGTACTGAGCCTCAAACAGCTCTCTAAACTTCTCCCATGAGATCGGCTTAGTCAAATGCAGCTCCTGAGCGTCCCACCAATCTCGTGCCTGATGTGTCAGCTGTCTCTTCGCGGCATCCACCCACTTATCCCTCGGGTATCCAATAGCCTCCAAACCATCCTCAGAATGCCTAATCCACTCATCCACCTCCAGAGGACTCTCCTTACCCGAAAAGGACCTCGGGTGTAAAGCTCTAAACTGCTTGATACCCACAGGCTTCGGTGGCGCACCACTAGCCACCCTATCCTCCATCTGCTGCATATGCTCCAAAATCCCTATCAGAATCTTCCCCATCAAGGAAGCCTCAGACGATGCAGCATCAGAAGCAGGGGTCCTGTTATTGAACGATCCATTCCCCGGATCCATTCTGCAAGAATGAACAGGGAAACAACATTCAGTATCAAAATTGCAAATTATAATGTTGGAGCTTACTTGTACTATTCTTACGTGAATCGCAGTGTGAGCTGACCTGCATGGGCCACCACAAAAACCTGTCACGCGTCGCTCACCCAAGTACAGGGAACGTAGCTGACGAGGTTGCCGTAGTATTCAGACTCAGGCTTCGAGACCTCTTATCCAAATACTACTAGGCATTTTTTGTGGTTTAATATTAAATAATGAGCAGGCCAGTACGATATCACTGGAATAGTACACAGAGGATAAGAAAAGTGCTCCAACAGAAAATAAAACGCAGTACTGAAAAGTAAATTACATCAACACAGATGTTACATTACATCACATAAGTCCATATACATACATACATACATCAGCTGTACAAAAGGGGGTACAAAAAGCGAGTACAACAAAAGTAGAAACCCCCAACCCAAAAGTACAAAAGCCCACCCGGTACAACGCACCCACTAGTCTAAACCCGGGAAGTCTAACTGAATGAGGTTGCACGTAGGCTCTACCTCTGCTGTACAAGTATCGGCCTCCGACTCTGGGACACCCGCTGACTGCTCGGATCTCGCTCCTGTAAACCACGGGATGGGACACGTCAACGCGTGACCCAGTAGGAACTCCTAAAACCCTAATAGAACCCAGTTTAGAACTGGCCTAACTAACTAACTAACTAACTAACTACAGGTGTCACATCATCACATGTTACGCAGAAATTAAAAACAGAGTACAAGTGATGAAAGTAAACAACAGTGAACAGAAATGAAGTAATAAATGATTAAATTAAATAAATTAAATTATAGGCTACTAAGAGCGGACTTCACCCACGGTGGGTGAAAAGTAGTACCACTCCAGCGACACGAGCACTGGAGGGGCCTCTCGTAACTCTGTACCCGACTGGACAAGGTACCGGAGTGAGATTCATCTCGGTTTTTCTGTCGGACAAACGGAGAAAACCATCATTTACCATCCTGGTGCGTCACGAGCGCACCGGCGGCCTCTCTAACTCTAGTCAACTCCCCCTTCCGGGAGTGACGAAGCGAGTGAGAATCATACTACGTCCGCTCCTTAACACCTAACATTTATCCGTGTTTTCCCCAAACCCACATCTGGAGTCTCACCCATTTCAAGAATGGACAGAGAACACCGATGTCAAACTCTCAACCTCATTCTCAGTTTTAAACATGATACATCAGTGTTTTAGCAACGATTCTTTAACGGTTTCAACTACCGCTTTCATTTTATACTTCCACAAATTCTCATCATCATAAATTTTCTACATGAATCATAACATATGAAGCATCATCATAAGGACATATCTCAAGAGCATAATAATGATGTACCATCAACATGATCAAATTCAACTCAAGATAAGAATGCAACATTACAATTCCTAAACAAATTTAACATATGAATCTGCCCAAAACTGTCACACCAGAAAGAATGGCTCTGTTACCCTAATTGCAGTCAGAATTGGCTCTCGGCCTACTTCAAAGTTGTAGGAAATTTTCTCTAGTTTTTCATAGTGTCCTTAATTTTATTTTTCTGATTTTTCTACTATTTTCTACGAATTTTACAAGTTACTGTTCTACTGCAACAAAAATTCCAGCAACTAACATTTCCAACTAAACTTGTTTTCTAACATATTAGGTGCCATAATTAACATAATAAAACTATCATAATACTAAGTTTACTCTATTTTCAAGCCATCAATATTTTTACTTAATTAAGACTATGATACAAACATCATAGTCACTAATTGAAGCTAATGTTCAGACTAACTTCCTAAACACAAATCAAACACAATTTAGCATGATAGCATAAAACTTCTACTCCCAATTTTTTCAACATGAAACAAAATTACTAATTTCTATATTGCAAATGATAAAGTTACTATCTTCAAGCATGAGGATGCAATCTGTTTACGGGTGTTTTCTCACCACTGTTCGTTGACCGTCGGCTACGTGGTCAACGTGGTCAAGGGGCCGACTTGGGGGTCCCTTGGGATCGCCGAGCCCGCGTGCTCTCGGCGTGGGTGGAAGGAGGGTCGGGCACAGACGGGGGAGTCCCCGGGTTGCGTCGATCCTCTGCCTTCGGGGAGCTGAGGAGGAGCCTCGGCTCGGTGGATCGCGCTCGGCCTCGGCTGGGTCGCGCTCGGCCTCGGTCGGATCCGCGTCGAGGGGTAGCCTCGATGCCTTGCAAGAGGGTCAGTGCTCGAGCAGCCGTCCTCCTGACGACTGCGATGGGGGTGGCCGCCCGACGCTGAGGGGTAGCCTCGGCGCCTCGGACAGCTTCTTCCTGAACAGATGAGGAAACTCGTCAGGGAGGCCGGACCTAGGTTCCGGACAAATCCCCTCCGATGCCAAAGTCAGATCAAGGTCTGAAGGGATACTCGGCGGGGGAGATCCGGCTTGTAAGGAAGCCGGAACGTCAACCCTGGCAGCGCGAGTTTGGGGGAGGGAGGAATTGAGATGGCGAATGCCTAGGTCGTTGATGGAGTACCTCTCTGTCGATTACCTGAGTCTCGATCCTTTTCTCCGTCATCTTGGCCTTCCCCTTATAGAGTCCCTCGCGATTGCCCCACGTCCCGCCTCCTTTCACGTCCCCACGATCCGCCTCCGCCTCCTCCCACTCGTGCGTGGTGGAGGGGTGGCCCATTAACGGGTCCGTTAATGGCCATTATGGGATCGCGGTTTCCGAGGGGCGGTTAATCTGGCCGAATAGGGGCTAGTTGGGTGCCCCCAAGGGTGGAGTGGCTGGGCCTTCGGCCCCGTCCGTGGGCCCTTCCAGGCGGGCCCGTCTTCTCTAGTGGGCGTCCCCTTTGAGGCTGGGCCGTGGGCCGTTGTAATTCGGGCTGGTCCAAATTAGTCATAACAATTGCCCCCATCGCCCGGGCCGTTCGGCTTCCGTCGATTCAGCTCGGGTGATGTGACTCTTACATGATTCGATGGGTGCGTCAGTCGAGGCTCCGCCATTAAATGAATGTCATTATTACCGCTCCGTTTGAACTTCCGTTGGTGCGGTTTTCGAAGTATCGCCGCCGTCTTGATGTCGCCACGTGCTCTCCATTAGCGGTTCAGATCCAACCATCGTCCTCAATATATATATGTTCTAATCCCTGGAGCTTCAACTCTTTCGTGCTCATTCCCTCTTGATCTCCGTTCTGCCAGCTTCTTCTTCCCGACATCTGCCTTCTTCCGAGCTCTTATTAAGGTAATTCTCCCACTCTTTAACTCGGGCTATGGCCATGCTTAGAATAGGTGATACACGTCCCGGCGGACCGACGCCTGGTCCCGATCGTGCCCATCCCTCAGGGCCCAAAGCTCCTTCACCGCCATCGGGGGTCCCGGGTAAGGGGAAAGGAAAACTTTTTCCGGATCCCTTTGGGGACGATGTGGCCTCGTCTTCCGAGCGATTAGGCATCCCTCCGTCGATCCTCCGGTCATCCTCTATGGCCCCTTTCTTAGTCGCTGGGAAAATACGGGAGAGGTACTTATGTCATCCCTATGACGTCCGGATTCCTTTTGGAGACGAGCGGATCTGCTTCCCGCAGAGTAACGAGGTCGGCGTCTACGTCGAGATGTTCCATCTGGGGCTCTGTTTCCCCATCCACCCTTTTATCATTCAATTCACGGATTCCTTGAAAGTCGCCCTATGCCAGCTGACGCCATCCTCTGTCGCGGTGCTGACTGGGTTCATTATGCTTTGTATCGCTCACGGCCTGGAGCCGTCTCTCCCCCTCCTCTTTCACTTTTACCGGATCCAGACGGTTGGCCTCGGATCTTGGCTGCACCTCCGAGCCCGTGCGGGGCGGGTGTGCCTGCTCGGTCTGCCCCATTGGTCGGGGAACTGGGACTCTAGCTTTGTTTTCGTTGTCTTTCCCAGGGTCTCGGTGATCTTGACAGGTTGGGGGAGTTCGCAACAAACCGACAGGGTGGTAACCTTATCCGATGCCGAGCGGGCCACGGTCCGCCTCCTGTCGTCACTTTCTCTTGAAGAGAGGTCGGTCTGGCATTTGCTGGACGACCTGCTTCTTAAGTGCACTTTGTGGTCCCCCGGTAGGTTGTCTCCCTTCCTTCCGTTTAACCTCTGGCTCACCCTGATTTCGCTTCCTCTCGCAGGGATGGCTGGCCGCGAATTCACCCACGACGTTGACGAGCTTATTCGGCTGGGATCTCGCCGGGGCCGTGGGAGTTCTTTCGGACGGGCGCCTCGCCACTCTGTAGATGAAGAGTTGCGCCGGTCCGAGCCTCCTTCGGGGAGGATTGAGGCCAAGTCTCCCCCACGGGTCGCATCGGGTCCCCCCCGGAGGAGCGGTCACTGGGATCGACCCCCTCCTTGTTGAGGGTTCCGGATCGGCTCCTCGGCCGTCCGCAGGCGGGAGTCGCAAGCGCTCTCCCCCAGTTACCGCGGGCCCCAATGGGAAGAAGTCGTGGAAGAATGGCGGGCGTGCCGCTTCTCCGGCTCCCTCCGTCGCGCCGACGGATCCCGGCAAGGCAATCGTGCTGACCGTTGCGGCCGACCCTGCCGCCCATGTCGTCGTCACTCATTCGGCTACCCCTTCAGTCTTGGGGGCTGGCTGCGTCCTGTTGAGCGCCTTAGCGGGCCCCGCTGATCCCCCCAGGGACTCGGTGCCCCTTGATATGGCCTTGGTGAATCGGTCGGCGGCGGATTCCATCCTTCCGGGGGACCGTTCCCTTTTAGAGATGTCCCCCGTGGACATATTGTCGGACTCTCTAGTCTGTCATCTCCAACATGTTCGCATTCCTGTCTATTTCGGACAGTTGCCCTGCCCTTCGATCTTCCTTGGTATAACCCACCTCTCTTTTGTTTGCAGGCCACCGCGATGGCTGTTGAGGCGCAACGCCGGGCGACCCGATTGAGAAACCTCGAGGATTCCTTAAATCGGGAGCGCGCACGGGTTGGAGAGGCTGAGGTAGCCCTTCAAGGTGCCCGCATGGAAGCTCGGCAGCAACGCCTTCGTGTCGACGAGCTCGAGTCTCAGGTACATGATCTCAAAATAGATCTTGTGGATGTCCATGACTTGGGCCGAGAAGCAGAAGAAAAGTTCCGGCGGGAGAGGGAGGATCTATGGGGCCAACTCGCCGAGCTGCGTCGGAGGCTTCGATTCGTCGAGGAGGCTGAGAAGGGTGTCGACACAGCCATAAGGCCAAGGATTGCATCGGTCCTGAGGGAGGTCTTCGGGACCTATGAGGACCTCCTCGTCCCTCGCATAGTGGAGGTCGTCAGGGAGTCATTCCGGCAGTTCGCGGAGCTCGCTCGGGGGCCAATTCCTCCTCCACCGGGACACGCCGATCACCTCTACTCGGAGCAAGCCGAGGCCCCGGATGATGCTATCTCTCGTGCTCCGGACCCCTGAAGAGCCATTGTACCTTTTCCCCCTTTTTCTTTTCTTGGGTGACAAATTTTGTTGTCAACAACAATGCTTGAGAGGATGTTGCTGAGTGATATGTAACACATACCATTAATGAAAACGATTTCTTCTAGTCAGTTTTTATTGCGCCACTGGTCTCTTCTTCGGGGGTTCTCCCCCTTGAAATAATCTTCCAAGTTCCTAGACCGGACGGGCGTCGCCCATTTTTTCCGCCTGATCATCGTACGTCGCCCTCGTCTAGGGGTGTTGTCTCGGGCTCATCTGGCTTGGGATGTCATTCTTCCCGCTGATTCTGTCCGTCGGGGTGATTGTCCTTAGCCTGGCGAGCGGGTGGGTCACTCGGTCCGTGAGGGAGGTCATCCCTCGGCTTGTGGCCGGCCGCCATGCTCGTGTAATGCCCTGAAAGCTACTGCACAAGTACTAGAGGGGGGTGAATAGTACTTTAAAAATAAAAAGGAGTATAATTCCTAATTATAGTGCAAACTACTACCAACAAATGCGGAAGCTAAAATATGACAACAACAAATATTCAATGCTAACAATTGATATGATGGGTTCTGATCCACCCAAGTCTCCCCGACTTGTACCCGGTGATCCTACGTCCCAAAACACCCGGATCCCCTCCGGATACTAAGGTTAGAAACCCTAACCCTAGATTTCCACTTTGAATACCTTGTGAAAAACCTTCACAAGATCAAATCATACAATCAATAGCAATAGTAAATCTCACAACCCGAGATCACAACCTTCTCTCACAACCGAGAGAAACAATAGCAATAAAAGAGTTTATATGAAATAAACAACAACTTACCACAAACCCTATACCTTGAGTATTCTTACCAAATAAGGGCAAGGAGGGATTTGAGGAAGGAGAAGTCACCAAGACCTAGCACCACCAATATGAGCAGCAATGGGTGCCTAGGAATGAATAGGAGACTTGAATCAAGCAATAGCTTGGATGGCTCAACAAGAACAAAGTTCTCTCAAGATGGATTCTAGATCTCAAATGAGGGAGAGAAAGATTTCTTGTGAGGAAGATAGCTTTGGAAATGAGTTTTAATCTCTAACTCTTTCAATCTGAATAAGTCTCTCAATAGCAGCTCTAACCTTGAGAGAAATGACCAAGCTTCGTATTTATAGGGTCCCACAAAATCGAGCTAGGTCATCTCCCAACGGTTGGAAATCTGGGGCAATTAATCGGTCAAAGAACAACCACTGACCGACTAGTTCATCAACTAGTCAGTCGGTGAAACAACATGAACCGACTAAATGATGAACAGTGAACAGATGAGATTTCAGACCTAGAAAACTAGTCGGTCCAAGAAGACTTTCCGACCGACTAGTTTCTCAACTAGTCGGTCAGTCAGTTAACTTAGACCGACTAAGAGTCAAAAACTGTTAGTCTGAATACAACTTGATTTAGTCGGTCCAAGAACAAATGTTGACCGACTAGATCATCAACTAGTCGGTCACCAAACGTTCTTAGACCGACTAACGATAAACAGTAACTAGGTGAAAAATTGGCATGTACAGTAAAGCTCAACTAGTCGGTCTAAGAAGCATCACTGACCGACTAGTTTACCAACTAGTCGGTCGGTGAGTCAACTAATACCGACTAACTGTAAACAGTAAAGAGCTTAGAATTTGGGAGACAAACTAGTCGGTCCAAGAAGCTTTGCCGACCGACTAGATCACCATCTAGTCGGTCAGTTCTTCTTCTTGAACCAACTAACATGCACAAGAAGTCGTGAATCGAAGCGCGAAGCTTCGGGAAAGTTTGTATGGACTTCTACTAAGATCCTAGAGCTAAGATAGGAGCGTTATGAAGATATAAATCATAAGACCTACTCAAGGCTTAACATTCTACGATAGAAGCTTAAAGACTATAAATAAAACTTGACGATACCGTCTTCAATAGCTTCAATCGAATCTTCATGACTTCTAAAATGGTCCAAAAGCTTCAGCAGAGCTTTAGGCATATGAATACGTGCTTTGAGAAGTCTTGAGACGTCGCTTTGGATGGTCACGTGAATTTGGCGACAATCTCCATAACTGCGCTCACAAAGTGTTAGTTCACTATTTATTTATGTTTGCTCATCATCCAAAACCAAATTCGGGGAGTCCAATACTCAACATTCTCCCCCTTTTTGGTGATGACAAACCAACATAAATAATAATCAAAAATAATGATTCAAATGTAAAATACTTACTCCCCCTGCATTGATGACACGTTAATTCCAAATTGAATAAATATAATACGCATCAAGCAGAAGTGAGAAATATAAAACATGATCCAAGTATTGAAATTTAGGATCGTAATCCATTTTTATATATCGTCACTCCCCCTGAATCTAACATGATAAATTAGATTCATGAACAATAGAGTTAAATTTTCATTTTGCCCTTGTCATTATTACTATCTCTCCCCCTTTGGCATTATCCAAAAAGAGTGGGGGGCATACAACGACAACAACAAGGCTAAAGAAAAAAAATCCAACTTCGGGAGTTGAAGAAAACGACGATGGTCCAAAAGACACCAAGAAACAAAAATACACGAAGAAAATCAAGGTGTGCCAAATTGACCATTATCCAAAAGCGAAAAATGAAATCATCACAATACCAAATAGAATGCACTTATTGAGGAAAGGAACATGCTCTCCAATCTCAACATGTTGGTTTAATTAGTGCATGGAAAACAATTCTATGTTTTCATAGAAATAAATTCTTTTTTTAACCAAGGCATTATCGTCGAGCGATGAAATCGAATATCATAGACATTAAAACGAATATAAAATGTGCACAATGAAGTAAAAGAGAACGACGATGTATATATATATATATATATGAAGCAACATGAGTACAACCAAAAGGTACAACGACTCCATATCATCAAAGACACAAAGTACATCGCATACACCAAAATGTCACATAATATATCAACATCAAAAAGTCACAATCCATCATCGACATCAACTGCATCAACATATATCCAAAAATGATACAACATCGACATCAAACATCACCACAAACAAACAAAAAATCAGAAAACACCACCAACCCTGTCCTAACCCAAAACTCTCTCTAAAAGATGAATCATCCAAGGAGCATCGGAGAGTCCTCCAAACAGACTCTCAAGAAGTAGTGGTAGGATCAGCAGTCTCCGGAGGTCCAGTCGAAGGAGTGGACTCAGGCTTTGCTGGGAGGAGTGGAGTGTCAACTGAAGGAATCGTCGGGGCAGGAGCGGAAACAGCAACAGCAGGCTCAACGACAGAGGTATCAACAGGAACGTCAACAGGAGCAGACGTCTCTGGAGCAGCAGTAGACACGTCCACTGGAGCAGAAGACTCTGGAGGACCTGAAGAAGTGGCAGCTCCAGCAACAGAAGTGGTAGCAGCAGCAGGAGTGGCCTCAGTGCCACGAGCAAGAGAATCAACGAGCTCATCGATATCCTCATCATCCATCTCCTCATCCTCAGAAATAGGAGGAGGGACCTCAACACCAATAACACGAGCAATATGACACAGAATCTCCTCGTTACGAGCATACCGAGACTCGAGACGACGAACTGAACGAGCGAGATCATCAAGGGTGGTGGGAGGTCTAGGAGTGGCAGCTGCAGAAGATGTGCCCTGAGAAGCTGAAGGAGTCGTCCTCTGCACGTGACGGAGTGCCGCAAGAGATTTCTTTACGGCCGTCGCGTTCAGGGGAGGACCAAGTGGACGCTCTTCGTCAGGAGGCAAAGGCACGTGGAAATGACGAAACACCAAAGTCAGCAGACAAGGATAAGGGATATGCACAGATTTAGTGGACTTGCGAATACACTCGAAAGAGTCCATCTTATCGAGTATAATGCGAGCCCAATTAATCTCGCAACCCAAGAAAAGAGCGTAAATCAACTTGAGGAAGGGCTGGGATGGCAGAGATGATGAGCCGTACTTGGGAAGCAAGCACGACTTCAGGATTAGATTGAGCACCCAAGCATTCGGTTTGAATGACTTCGATGGGACACCAATGAAAGCAGGAGGGATCACATGGAAGATATCGGCGAGAACGGACTGATCCAACGAAGAGATATCATCAACAGAAATGTCTGACGGGAGGAGACCAGACGACGAAAAACCAAGCAACTCCCCCAAGATTTCTGCCGTGAGGACTATAGGAGTCCCCAAGACAGTAGTCTCGATGGAGTGGGTCTCACCGTACTGTCCCCGGGTACGGTTCGCATAGAAAAGTTTGACCAGGCGAGGATAGGGTCGAGGGTTCGCATTAGGGTCAAAGCGAAGGTAGTCTAAGAGTCCACTATAGGAAAGAAGATCTGCTAAGCCAAGGAAATCAGAGAATTTAACGAAATGCTCCAATAACAGCGGGCAATGTTCGATACGCGTGTATGCCACTAGACACAAAGGGTCATCACAACACAACGATATATCGACACCACCTGCTGGCATCGGGACCTTTCCCTTGGGCTGTCGAGTCCTAGGAGGAGGTGGAGGAGTGGGTTCATTATGGCCAGGCTCATTTTCGGGTCTAAACTCAGTGTCAGAATCAGATGGAGTAGCGGGGGTATGGAGTGTAGGCTTCCTAGACTGAGAACGTCTACTGGGTTTGGCGGTCGCCGTCCTCTGCTTCTTCAGAGGAGGCGAAGACGATGAAGGTTGGGTTGGTTTAGGTCGGCGTTTGGGTTTCGAAGGATTCCTAGGGTGTGGCTCTATGGACATAGGAGATGCACCGGAGGGAGTGATCGGAATTCTCGTTCTTGCCATAAGTGTGACAAAACGAGATCAAGCAAACAATTGAAGAACCCTAGAAGCAAAACCCTACAGCCGAAATCGAAAATCGCTTGAAACCGAAACCCTAGGAAGGAAATCGACCTAGAACGAAGCCTAGATGCAAGAGAGGGGAGGAGGGATACCTAGGAGGAAGATCGACAGCCGTTGATGGTCGGAAAACGGCGATCGGACGGCGGAATCGACAGGAGGAGACGAAGGGTCGGGGGTTTTAGGTCGGAGTCGATCGATTAGAAATGAAAGTAATCGAATGGAAACGAGTATAAGTCGGTCGAAATGCGAAAAGACACGACTGTCCCTGAGCACTTAGTCGGTCACAGTTCAAGCACTGACCGACTAGATGATGATCTAGTCGGTCGGTCAATGATCTTGAACCGACTAAGTCGAAACAGGGGCCAGACAAAGTTTTTAGGGCTAGAGTTAGTCGGTCAAAGTTCAAGTACAGACCGACTAGTTTGCATTCTAGTCGGTCGGTAAGTGAACGTGGACCGACTAAATGAAGTCAGTAGTAAAGAAAACTTATAAGCTTGAGCTAGTCGGTTTGAGTTCAGTAGCAGACCGACTAGATATGCATCTAGTCGGTTTGTTGATGAACTGAGACCGACTAGATGAGTCCAAAAATAGATAAATGAGTTTTCTCCTAAATGCACTTGGACGAAGCATCGTTCAACTCTCAAAAATCATCAAACTACCCCATTAAACATCGAAAAACTTAAACACGACGTTCAAGAGTAAATTCGAGCATAAATTCCAAAAATTCACAAAAATCCCGAAAGAATCCAATAAGTCTAGCATGAACAAATATAGCGAAATAGAATAGCATGCAAGATTATTGAATAAAAATGAATCCTATATCTCGGATTCACCCATAATCCCCAATTCTCGACGCAACCGCACAAAAGAGTCCTCCTTTAGGGGTTTCGTGAAAATATCGGCGATTTGCTTCTGGGTTTCAACGTACACTAATATGATGTCCTTTTTAGCAACATGATCATCTAAGAAATGGTGTCGGACATCAATGTGTTTCGAACGGGAATGGTGTACCGGGTTCTTGGAAAGACATATTGCACTTTGGTTGTCCACCATGATAGGGCAAGTATCACAGTTTATACCAAAGTCTTTAAGTGTGTGTCTCATCCAAAGAACTTGAGCACACGCGGCACCGGCGGCAATGTATTCCGCCTCGGTGGTTGAAAGTGATACGGAATTTTGCTTCTTGGAAAACCAAGAGAGAAGAGAATTTCCTATAAAATGGCAAGTGCCACTAGTACTCTTCCTGTCGGATTTGCATCCCGCATAATCAGCGTCACTATATGAGACTAACTCATACGTGCTAGATTTTGGATAAAGTAATCCAAAGTCTAATGTGTAACTTAAATAGCGAAAAATACGTTTTACCGCTACTAAGTGAGAATCCTTAGGTTGAGACTGATAACGAGCACAAATACATACAGCAAACATAATATCAGGCCTACTTGCGGTAAGATAAAGTAAACTACCTATCATACCTCGATATAGACGAATGTCTATATCTTTTCCGCCCGTATCTTTATCAAGATGCGTAGTAGTGCTCATTGGAGTCTTTTTCCCGGAGGCACTCTCCATTCCAAATCGCTTTAGCAACTCCACCGTGTACTTCGTTTGGTGGATGAAGATTACATCGTTCATTTGGCGAATTTGGAGACCTAAGAAATATTTGAGCTCACCCATGTGGCTCATCTCAAATTGTTCCTTCATAACATTAGAAAACTCTTCGCAAAGAGCGAAGTTAGTAGCACCGAAAATGATATCATCAACATAAATTTGAACTAAAAGTATATCATTATTCGAATGCTTAACAAAAAGTGTAGAATCGGCTTCTCCCATTTTAAAGTTCAAATCCAAAAGAAAATTCTTTAGGTGATCATACCAAGCTCGAGGAGCTTGTCTCAAACCGTAAAGTGCTTTCTTTAGTTTAAAAACATGATTTGGAAATTTTTCATTAATAAAGCCCGGAGGTTGAGAAACATAAACTTCCTCAACGACATCTCCGTTTAAAAATGCACTTTTTACATCCATTTGAAATAGTTTGAAATTTTTATGGCATGCAAAAGATAACAATAATCTAATAGATTCTAATGTAGCTACTGGAGCGAAGGATTCTTCGAAATCGATACCTTCCTCTTGTCGATAGCCTTGAGCTACTAACCGAGCCTTGTTCCGGACGACGATTTGGTTCTCGTCGGTTTTGTTCTTGAAGATCCACTTCGTTCCTATAACTGTGTGGTTCTTCGAAGGCAATGGAACAAGCTCCCATACCTCATTCCTCTCGAATTGAATGAGTTCCTCCTCCATGGCAAGGATCCAAACACTATCTTCGCACGCTTCATTTATATTCTTTGGCTCAATCGAGGAGACAAAGGCACAATTGGCGAAGTGGTGGACTTGCGATCTCGTCTTGACTCTATCATGAATATTGCCAATGACTTGCTCATGGGGATGGTCACGAACGGTATGAAGCCGTTTGGGAATTCCTTGATCACTAGGAACATTCTCAACAACTTCATTAGTCGGTTTAGTATCAATAGAATCAATAGAATCACATAAAACATCCATTGAATCATCATCATTTGAAATTCTAGAATGAATAAAAATTTTCATTAAAAGAGACATGTAGTGATTCCTCGATCGTCGAGGATCTTTTATTGTATATCCGGTAGGCTTTGCTACGTGAGGAATACCCAACAAATATCCCCTCATCCGATCTCGGATCAAACTTGTCCAAATTTTCATAAGTGTTTTTAATAAAACATTTCGCACCAAAGACACGAAAATGTTTAACTTGAGGCAATCTACCAAACAACAATTCATAACAAGTTTGTTTGGTGCCGGGCCTCAAAAGTATTCTATTAAACACATAGCAAGCAGTGTGTACCGCTTCCGCCCAAAATTGATGGCCAAGTTGGCTATCATCGAGCATTGTGCGAGCATACTCCACAAGCGTTCTATTCTTTCTCTTAACAACACCATTTTGAGGGGGTGCACGAGGGAAGGAAAACGTGTGTGTAATTCCAAGATCATCACAAAAATTTGAGAAAGACTCATTCTCAAATTCACCTCCATGATCACTACGAATAGTGACAATGGTGGTTCCGATGAGATTTTGTACTTTCTTCACAAATGTTGTGAAGTTTTCAAAAGCTTCATTTTTATTACATAAGAAAAATACCCATGTAAATCTCGAAAAATCATCTACGATGACAAGCCCATATCTAGCATTTCCTAAAGAAGCAACTCTAGTTGGCCCAAATAAATCTAGATGTAATAGCTCTAGAGGCCGTTTAGTAGAAATGCTTTTCTTAGGTTTAAATGAAGATTTAGGAAGCTTGCCTCGTTGACATGAGTCACAAAAACTTTTCTTTTCAAAAACAAGCTTAGGAAAACCTTTAATGGAATTTAATTTTGAAAGCTTAAAAAGTGTTCCAAAGTTCACATGACCAAAGCGTCGATGCCATAAGTGTTGTTCACTTGTGTTGGCAACGAGACATTGTTCATATGACTTAGGAAAATCCAAAATATAAATATCTTTATGGCGTGTGCCGGAAAATAATAAATCATTATTAACATTATTAAAAATGTGACACAATCCTTTCGCAAATCTAACTTTGTAACCTTTGTCACAAAGTTGGCTTATTGAAATAAGATTTTGGTTTAAACCATTAACAAGATAGACATCACTAATTAAGGGTTTAGATGGGTTACCCACTTTACCAACACCGACGATGGTTCCGCTCTCGTTGCCTCCAAAGATTACCCGGTTCCCATTAGCAATGGGCACCACTCCGGAAAGCAATTGAGCATCGCCCGTCATGTGTTTTGAACACCCGCTATCGAGTATCCACCCATCCTTGGAGCCAAATTTGACTTTGTAGCTCCGTTTGGTTTTCTTGAGTACCTAAAGATGATTATATCATTTCATGGTACCCAAGATCATTGGGTCCTCAAAGGTTAGACCTTTGGAAGCCAAGTCCAATTGGACTTAGACTTCCCAATATAATTAATATTATCCACTACATTCAAGAAATAATCATTCATGTAGATTTGTTTTTCATCCATACTTGTGTCCTTTGGGCTCCAAATTGAGAATATTTTGGGAGCCTTAATCCTATTGGGAGCATGCATGCTTTGTTGATTTCTACGTGATGCATGTCGTGGATAGGTAAAAGGAACATGATGAAATGGTGCATGTGGATAATTGTTCATATGACGATGTGGGTGAACATATGCATGTGAGGGAACACGTGCGTGAGGGTGTCTCACATGTTGTGCACGTGCCCGTGAATGTGTAGCATAGAAATCATCATATGAGTGAGCCGGTGGAGTAGGACGTATGTTCCTACGTGGCATAGTATTGGTGTACATGTAGGCATGGCCCTTCGTTGGAGGTCCACCCAAAGTGGGTTTCTTTCCGAAAGAGGGTGTGGACGAGGTGGAAGCACCATTGGTAGATGAACTACCAATAGAGTGTTTGCTACCACTCGTCGAAGCATCGAAAGTTGGCCTAACAAAAGTAGTGGCCGATTTGGATGGAGTTCCCATCATATACCCCAAACCAATGTGGTGATTGGCCGGAAGTAAGTCACTTAGGATTTTATCCAAATGGTCCTTACCTTTATTGAATTTATTAATTCGGCCTAATGTGTTCTCATATTTCTCGGTGAGAGAACGCATAGAAGCATCCAAAGTGGATACTTGCGATATGAGCACATAAACACGAGATTTAAGATTCTCATTCTCAATACTCAAAGTCGAGTTTTGAGAAGTCAAATCCGCTATCTTGTGTTCCTCCGGATCCTCAATGCTAACATGTTCAAGTTGAGTCTTGAGATTAACAATCTCATTCTTCAACCCTTCAACAACGGTGTCGTTGTTGGTGATGATAGTTTTAGGTGAGGTTTGGATGCTAACTAGCTCATCTTTAGTCTTATTATATCGTTCAACTAATTTAGCATATCTATTCCATATTTGCTCATTAGCTAGTCTAAGGTCATCCATAGTTACCTCATCGCTTTCATCCTCGCTATCATCGGAGGCGGGTTCTTGAACATTTTCCTTGTTAGCCATGAAACATACGTGCGCTTGCTCCACTTTCACATCATCCGACTCCCCGCTTGAAGAGTCATCTTCGGAATCGGTGAAACCGACAAATCCTTTCTTGTAGCCTTTCTCATACTTCTTCGATTTGTCGTACTTCGGCGCCTTCCACTTTTCTTTTTGCTTGTTTTGTGGACAATCCGCTTTGATGTGTCCTGGCTTATAGCATTTAAAGCACAAAGGAGGAGAGACGTTAGTAGAAGTAAATTTAGATTTACCTTTGAAGTTACCTTTTCGGAAGAAGCGATTGAACTTCTTTGCCATGAGGGCAATGGATTCCATGTCCATTTCGTCTTTCGAGTCCTCGTCATCGGTAGAGGTGGATGGAGCCGCCTTGAACGCAATCGCCTTTTTCTTAGGCGCGTCTTGGTTCAAGTAAGACTTCATCTTCTCTTGTAACTTCACCTTGCTATCCTTGCGTACCTCGTATGACATTAAAGTACCCATTAATTGAACCACGGTATACTTGTTCATATCGTTACCTTCCTCGATGGCGAAGGTACGCTTTTCCCAACTAGAAGGAAGTCCTTCTATAAGCTTCGAACATTTCTCCTTTTAGGTGTAGGTTTTGCCGAGAGCCTCTAACTCGTTTATGATGTCAACGAAGCGAGCATAATACTCCTTCATCTTCTCACCCTGTAGCATATGAAACATCTCGTAATCTTTATTAACTACTACGAGTTTAGAGTCCCTTACCCTACTCGTCCCTTCATGTAAGATGAGGAGGGAGTTCCAAATTTGATATGCACTCTTACATGTGCATATCTTATTGAAGTCCTCGGGCTCCAATGCGCATTGCAAGGCTTTCATTGCCTTGGCATTGCTTACCTCCGCGGTGACCTCCGCGGGAGTCCACTTCTCGAAATCTTCTTCGGTGGGCTCGACATACTCCTTCATTGTGGTCCTCCATAGTGAAGCACTCCGGAGGAAAGTTTCCATCCGGCATTTCCAGTACCCGTAGTTGGTACCGTTGAAGAATGGAGGCCTCGTTGAGGAATGTCCTTCCATTACCGAAGAAGCTCCTTCACGGTTCTTGAAGGTGCTATAATCTGGAGGTGGACGTACGGTCTTGTTGTCGTTGGCAGACATAGCTTAGTATCTGGCTCTGATACCAAATGTAATGCCCTGAAAGCTACTGCATAAGTACTAGAGGGGGGTGAATAGTACTTTAAAAATAACAAGGAGTATAATTCCTAATTATCGTGCAAACTACTACCAACAAATACAGAAGCTAAAATATGACAACAACAAATATTCAATGCTAACAATTGATATGATGGGTTCGGATCCACCCAAGTCTCCCCGACTTGTACCCGGTGATCCTACGTCCCAGAACACCCGGATCCCCTCCGGATACTAAGGTTAGAAACCCTAACCCTAGATTTCCACTATGAATACCTTGTGAAAAACCTTCACAAGATCAAATCATACAATCAATAGCAATAGTAAATCCCACAACCCGAGATCACAACCTTCTCTCACAACCGAGAGAAACAATAGCAATAAAAGAGTTTATATGAAATAAACAACAACTTACCACAAACCCTATACCTTGAGTATTCTTACCAAATAAGGGCAAGGAGGGATTTGAGGAAGGAGAAGTCACCAAGACCTAGCACCACCAATATGAGCAGCAATGGGTGCCTAGGAATGAATAGGAGACTTGAATCAAGCAATAGCTTGGATGGCTCAACAAGAACAAAGTTCTCTCAAGATGGATTCTAGATCTCAAATGAGGGAGAGAAAGATTTCTTGTGAGGAAGAGAGCTTTGGAAATGAGTTTTAATCTCTAACTCTTTCAATCTGAATAAGTCTCTCAATAACAGCTCTAACCTTGAGAGAAATGACCAAGCTTTGTATTTATAGGGTCCCACAAAATCGAGCTAGGTTATCTCCCAACGGTTGAAAATCTGGGGCAATTAGTCGGTCAAAGAACAACCACTGACCGACTAGTTCATCAACTAGTCGGTCGGTGAAACAACATGAACTGACTAAATGATGAACAATGAACAGATGAGATTTCGGACCTAGAAAACTAGTCGGTCCAAGAAGACTTTCCGACCGACTAGTTTCTCAACTAGTCGGTCGGTCAGTTAACTTAGACCGACTAAAAGTCAAAAACTATTAGTCTGAATACAACTTGATTTAGTCGGTCCAAGAACAAATGTTGACCGACTAGATCATCAACTAGTCGGTCACCAAACGTTCTTAGGCCGACTAACGATAAACAGTAACTTGGTGAAAAATTGGCATGTACAGTAAAGCTCAACTAGTCGGTTTAAGAAGCATCACTGACCGACTAGTTCACCAACTAGTCGGTCGGTGAGTCAACTAATACCGACTAACTGTAAACAGTAAAGAGCTTAGAATTTGGGAGACAAACTAGTCGGTCCAAGAAGCTTTACCGACCGACTAGATCACCATCTAGTCGGTCAGTTCTTCTTCTTGAACCAACTAACATGCACAAGAAGTCGTGAATCGAAGCGCGAAGCTTCGGGAAAGTTTGTATGGACTTCTACTAAGATCCTAGAGCTAAGATAGGAGCGTTATGAAGATATAAATCGTAAGACCTACTCAAGGCTTAACATTCTACGATAGAAGCTTAAAGACTATAAATAAAACTTGACGATACCGTCTTCAATAGCTTCAATCGAATCTTCATGACTTATAAAATGGTCCAAAAGCTTCAACAGAGCTTTAGGCACATGAATACGTGCTTTGAGAAGTCTTGAAACGTCGCTTTGGATGGTCACGTGAATTTGGCGACAATCTCCATAACTGCGCTCACAAAGTGTTAGTTCACTATTTATTTATGTTTGCTCATCATCCAAAACCAAATCCGGAGAGTCCAATACTCAACAGCTCGTCGGCTGGGGGAGTTGCCCCCCAGCCTTATGAGCGGGCGCTTCGCTCGGTCCGCGGTGAAGAGTACCCCTCGGCTTATGACCGGCCGTCGTGCCCGTCTGCTGGGGGAGTTGCCCCTAGCCTTACGAGCGGGCGATTTGCTCGGTCCACAGGGGCCAGTACCCCTTGACTTATGACCGGTCGTCGATCCCGTCTGCTGGGGGAGTTGCCCCCAGCCTTACGAGTGGGCGGTTTGCTCCGTCCACGGGGGTAAGTACCCCTCGACTTATGACCGGCCGTCGTGCTCGTCGGCTGGGGGAGTTGCCCCCAGCCCTATGAGCGGGCGGTTTGCTCGGTCCGCGGGGGTAAGTACCCCTCGGCTTATGACCGGCCGTCATGCTCGTCGGCTGGGGGAGTTGTCCCCAGCCTTATGAGCGTGCGGTTTGCTCGGTCCGCGGGGTAAGTACCCCTCGGCTTATGACCGGCAGTCGTGCTCGTCGGCTGGGGGAGTTGCCCCCAGCCTTATGAGCGGGCGGTTTGCTCGGTCTGCGGGGGTAAGTATCCCTTGGCTTATGACCGGTAGTCATGCTCGTCGGCTGGGGGAGTTGCCCCCAGCCCTATGAGCGGGCGGTTTGCTCGGTCCGCGGGGTAAGTACCCCTCGGCTTATGACTGGCCGTCGAGCCCGTCTGCTGGGGGAGTTGCCCCAGCCCTATGAGCGGGCCGTTCGCTCGGTCCGCGGGGGTAAGTACCCCTCGACTTACGACCGTCCGTCGGCTCGGCTGGCTTATTCTCTGGGGAACGGCTTTCCTCCCCACATAGTGGTTAATCGTAGTTGACTTGATTGAGTCCTTCTATGCGTCCTAAATCGTCTGCTCAAAACAAATGATTGAATCTGCACTGACAGAGTATGCCTTCATTTCCATGAGACAGTACATTTGGAGTAATGAAAAAGAAAAAGGCGACAAAAGACAGGGGCGGTTCTGGCAGGATAGCCCTCCCCCGGCGAAGCGGCGGCTGTTTACTCTATCCCCTCACTCGATGATACGCATAACCGTCTGGACCGCGTTCACCCTTTTTCCATTGTCCTGCTGCTTGGACGTTCCTTCTCCCGAGGCGGGGTCGTTGGCGAAGTTCTTCAGGTGCCCCCGACTCACAAGCTTCTTGATGTCTTTCTTCAGATGCCAACAGTCGTCGGTATCGTGGCCGTTGTCTTTGTGGTACTTGCAGTACTTCTCTTCATCCCTCCCGCCTTTCTTCATCCTTGGGGGAGGTCGGTTCATATGTCCCTCCTTCTGGGCTTGCGCCAGGACCTCGTCCGGGGCGGCGGTCACCGAGGTGTGCCGGGGCTCTTCCCTTTGTGGTCTTCCTCTGGCCCTCTTCTCTTGTCGATGCTCCTCCGCACCATGACGCTCGTTCTCATCGCGCTTGGTTCCTCGCCTGGTCTTACCCTCATCGACGGCCAGGGCCTCTTCTGTCAGCATGAAGCATTCTGCTCGGGCCATAATTCCGGCGAGGTCTTTCGGAGGGTCGCTGTGCAGCGATTTCTTCAAGCCCCTATGTCGCAGGCCTTTCTTCAGGGTTGCCTTCACAACCAGCTCGGGGCAGCTATCCACGCTCAATCGCTCCACATTGAAGCGACGCATGAAGTGTCTCAGAGATTCGGCTGGTCCATGTACCACATTGAACAAGTGTTCCGAATCAGGTCTTACCTGTCGCCCGGCCATAAATTACTTGCAGAACAACTGGGTGAGCTCCTCGAAGCTGTCTATCGACCGACCGGACAGGCTGAGGTACCAGGTCCGCGCGGCCCCCCGTAGGGTGGAGTAGAAGCCCCTGCAGAGCAGGGTGTCATCGGTTCCCTGGAACTCCATGACCCCCTCGTAGTCCATCACATGATCCGCGGGGTCGCTGATGCCATTGTATTTCTCCAGTGTCGGTACCTTGAAGTTCGAGGGTATCCGCACCTCGGTTATCCTCTGAGTCAGGGGGCATCGTTCTCCGCTGATGCACCCAGGTCGCTCCCCTTCGCCCGCCTCCTTGTCGTTCAGCTGCAACGGGGGGGGGCGATGAAAGCTTGACCTCCTCTTGGGTCTTCACCCTCTTGGGTGCCGGACTCGATCGACGCGAGCACTCCTTCCGTCTCTTTTGGTGTTGCGTCCTTGCTCGTCGGCTGCCTCTGCTCTGGTAAGACCAGACGCTCGCTGACCGGCGATCATCCCACCTACGTTTGGACGATCCCGGGCGCGAGGACGAGGCCGTCCTCGAGACGCCGTCCGTCCGCTCCGAGTCCCTCCCATTTCCTTCTCTGAATGAGGTGTGAGTGGGAGACCGTGCCGGGGAAAAACCGGGCATGGTGAACCTCCTCTCCATGTTGTGCACTCCTTTTCCTTGGTCGGCTACCACGGCGGAGCGAAGAGGTCGACGATCCTCTTCATGGCGATAGGCCTGTCCCTCCCCACCCTCGGGGGTGGGAGTGCTGCCAACGAGCTGTTGAATCGTCGCGACTAAAGTTCGGATGTTGCTGTTGGTCTCCTGCGTGTAGGTGCAGAGTTGTCCCTGCGTGGCTAGCTGGGCATCGTCGATCTCTCCGGTGGCGCAGCCGTGCAGGTTCTCGGCTGGGGCGTGGTATGCTCCTTCCTCCGGGATGGGTGGCATGCGCCCCTGGCCGTTTCCGATGGATTCCGTCTTGGTGGTTTGACGTGGGTGTTAGTTCATTCCCACAGACGGCGTCAGATGTTTACGGGTGTTTTCTCACCACTGTTCGTTGACCGTAGGCTGCGTGGTCAACGTGGTCAAGGGGCCGACTTGGGGGTCCCTTGGGATCGTCGAGCCCGAGTGCTCTCGGCGTGGGTGGAAGGAGGGTCGGGCGCAGACGGGGGAGTCCCCGGGTTGCGTCGATCCTCTGCCTTCGGGGAGCTGAGGAGGAGCCTCGGCTCGGTGGATCGCGCTCGGCCTCGGTCGGATCCACGTCGAGGGGTAGCCTCGGCGCCTTGCAAGAGGGTCGGTGCTCGAGCAGCCGTCCTCCTGACGACTGCGATGGGGGTGGCCGCCCGACGCTGAGGGGTAGCCTCGGCGCCTCGGACAGCTTCTTCCTGAACAGATGAGGAAACTCGTCAGGGAGGCCGGACCTAGGTTCCGACCAAATCCCCTCTGATGCCAAAGTCAGATCAAGGTCTGAAGGGATACTCGGCGGGGGAGATCCGGCTTGTAAGGAAGCAGGAACGTCAACCCTGGCGGCGCGAGTTTGGGGGAGGGAGGAATTGAGATGGCAAATTCCTAGGTCGTTGATGGAGTACCTCTCTGTCGATTACCTGAGTCTCGATCCTTTTCTCCGTCATCTTGGCCTTCCCCTTATAGGGTCCCTCGCGATTGCCCCACGTCCCGCCTCCTTTCACATCCCCACGATCCACCTCTGCCTCCTCCCACTCGTGCGTAGTGGAGGGGTGGCCCATTAACGGGTCCGTTAATGGCCATTATGGGATCGCGGTTTCCGAGGGGCGGTTAATCTAGCTGAATGGGGGCTAGGCGGGTGCCCCCGAGGGTGGAGTGGCTGGGCCTTCGGCCCCGTCCGTGGGCCCTTCCAGGCGGGCCCGTCTTCTCTAGTGGACGTCCCCTTTGAGGCTGGGCCGTGGGCCGTTGTAATTCGGGCTGGTCCAAATTAGTCGTAACACAATCTTATTCAAAAAAATATAAGCTTGATCTCAAAAAAATTCCATACAACTAGCATACAAGCAAAAACATGTTAAAATGATACTTAACATTCCAAGTCACTAATTAAGTGATCATCATGGGATAAAATTACATTTGCTAGGATATGAATCCTATCATGAAAATTTAAACATGGATTCCAACATGAAAATTTTGTGTAACTTCCTATCTTAATAAGAAAACCAATCCTAAACTAAACTCTACCTAAGTGTTAGAAATTCTATCTTGTAAAAGTCCTCCAAATTAAGTATTGGGCCCTTCTTCTCCTTATAGAACTTGGGCTTCCTCCAAATCAAGCTCCTAGTTTGGCCTCCAAAAGTTGGATTTTGGCTAATTTTTGGGGATATTTTGGTGTTGGAAATGCGAAGGAAATTTGTGGGCTTTAAATGCTTGAAGAGGGATTATTTGGAAGAGAGTTTTAAGAAAGAAGATGAAGCAAAGAAAATGAAAGGGGGAGAGCAAAGTTTCGGCCTGTTTGGAGAGGGATGAGGGAGAGAATGAAACAATGAAATTTTTCATGGTTTTTGTTTTCTTTGCCTAGATTTCTGGTTTCCTCAAATTCCTCTCATCCACACACTTGGTTAATCCTAAAGCCAAGTGTTCATGCAAGATGACACCATGCTAATGTGGTGTCATGGTTATAAATTTTTGGAATTTGCATTTTTGAAAAAAAAATAAACATACATAAGGAAATACACCATACATCACAAATACATGGTATTTCCTTAAATACTTCTAGTTACTAATTTAAAAGGATGAGTTTAAAATCTTATAAAATTAATTACTACACCAAATAATTAAAAGAAAAATACAAGTATACTCCCAAAAATATACGAACGTATCTACATCAAAAATACGTTCAAATACGCGTATATAGAAATTAAGGTCATTACACAACGGCAAGGTCAGACTTATGCCACTACCCGAGCAAAGGACGAGAAAGCCGACCATGGAGCTGATGGAGTTCGGCATTGGTCGGAAGAGAGGGAGTTCGAGGAAGTGAAGGACAAGTAGAAGAAAGGGGTAGAGAGGTAATCGGTGCCCAAGGGCAAAGGTCAGGGTGTAGACCCCGACCTCGTGATCCCTTGGGGTACACCCCGACCTCGTGATCCCTTGGGGAGCATACCCGCTCGGATAGCTCGGCAAGGCGGATGTAGTATGGCGGCCTAATGTACTTGGAGCGTGCAAGGGGAACGTGTTGGATACAACGATCGATGACTTCGTGTTTGATGATAACAAACGTGTGTGAACGATTTGATGTGTGTGCTAAGTGTTTTTCAGGAGTGGCACTCTCGCAAATACTCAAAGGGAGACTAAGTCAAAGTGATGAAAAATTTGCCATTCATTAGCAAAGTGGACTTGGTCAAAGATGGAGATAATGGATACACATATTGGACTAAGTCAAAGATGGGAAGATAAGGAGGAAATCAATTCAAATCCATATTTGAATTGATTCAAATCAATTGGTGCATGAATCAAATCCTATTCCTACACAAATGAAGACTTGGTCAAAGATGGAAAGATATGGAGAATCTCACGCATATCAATTGTGATTAAATGAGATCCAATTCCAAACCTAAAGCCATACAAATTCAAACTCATTATCCAATGTGACTAGACGAGATCTTCCATGTTGATTCATTCTAATCCTATTCAAGTTAGGATTCCATCAAATCTCCTTCAATATAGGATTCTATTTGATTCTACTTGATCCCTTCATCATCTATATAAACCCATCTTCCAAAGAGAGAAGAGAGAGGGCAAAACAAATAGAATTTCGGCCATACATGAAAGTTGCACAACACGCCATAGCCCCATCTTTCTTGCGCAACTTGCAAGCTTTCAAGCCTCTTCCCTCCATTGCCAAAGCTCATTGCCAAAGCCCCATTGTTCCAAGCTTCATCCATTGAGCAAACAACCATAGGCCGCAAGTTCTCTTCAACATCCTCAAAGTCATCAAGGCCGCAAGTTACTAGAGGAGGGTCATCTGCGTATTGCACAAGTTTTCATCCAAGGGCTCTTCAACACAACATTGCGCAACATCAAGGAGCTTCATCCCCTTGCCAAGGCCGCAACCAAGCATCTTCCTCCCTTCATTGCACAAGGCACAAGCAAGTTCTCCAAGGCTCCTTCATACTCCACATTGCCGCAACATATCCCATCATCATCAAGCAAGGGGTCTTCAAAGTTGGCGCAAGCTTCACAAGTTCAAAGAGAGGGAGTCATCTTCAAGTTGTCGCAAACAATACATCCATCCATTGTGCAAGTCCTCTCTTCAAGCTTCATCCACGCGCTGCTGCTGCTGATCCACGCATTGCTGCTGCTGCGGAGCCACACACTGCTACTGCCAACCCACGCACTGCTGCTACAGCCCACGCACTGCTGCTTCCAGCCCACGCACTGCTGCTTGCCGACCCTTAGAGCAGCCCTCATCAAGTGCATTGCCGCAACATCCTAAGGAGCGGGGCCAAAGCCGCAACTTGAGTTGCTTCAGAGTTTGAGACGACGACTACTTGTCAGATTCAGATCTGGCCTGAACTGATTAACAGAGACGACTACACCATCACTGAGCTATTCTAAACTCATATTTATTTATCTTTGTGTATTGGTGTATAGATCTCTGTAGGGAAAACTTTACCATATTTGTGACTTTTGGGATCTTGTCTAGTGTGGTACTAGACAAGAGGGACTTGACTAGTTGGGACTTATCAAGTGAGAGCTTATACCAGGATTTGTTTTGTTTAGCACCGGTAGAGTGCAGGTACTGAGAGTCAGGGGAGTGTAGAGTGGGTTCTCTAGCTACAGGTTGTACCAGGAGCACCGGTGGAGTGCGGTACAGAGAACCAGGTGAGTGTAGAGAGGTGCTCTAGCCATAGGTTGTACCCGGAACATTATTAATCTAGTATTTGATTTCGGGGCTAGACGTAGGTCGTGGGGACGACCGAACCAGGGTAAATCTGTTGTGTACCCTGTGATTGATTATATTTACTCTGCATCTGATTATAACTGCCTGTGATTTCGTGTAGATTGCACGAGTATTTTTATTAGCCTATTCACCCCCCTTAAGCTTAAATCCAGATCCAACAAGTGGTATCAGAGCAGGTTAGAGGATCTAGGCTTGATTGACCATGAATTCTATTGATTCTGCTTTTACTTAAGGCCAGTCCATATCACGACCCCCTAAATTTAATGGTGTAGATTATACTTATTGGAAATCTAGAATGAAAATCTACTTAGTATCTGTTGATTATAAAGTATGTAATATTGTTGAAAAAGCTTATAAGCCACCTGTTATTAAAATTGAAGATCATGAAATGCTTAAACATGAAGATAAATGGGATGATGCTGATTGGAGACTTTATTCATTAAATGGTAAAGCTATGAATACGCTTATTTACTCTTTATATAAATCTAAATATAATCGCATCTCACATTGTTTAACTGCGCATGAAATATGTCATATGCTGGAGGTGACGCAAGAGGGAATGTTACAGGCGAAGGAGTCTAGACTTGCTTTGCTGAGCACAGAGTACGAGAGCTTCTGCATGCTTCCATCAGAATCCATATCAGAGATGTTTGCGAGGTTCACAGACATCATTTACCATTCTAGCTCCCTTGGTAAGCCATACTCCAGTCTTGAGCAGGTGAGGAAAATCTTAAGGGCACTGCCAAGCTCGTTCCGTTCTAAAGTCACTGCCATTCAAGAAGATAAAGATTTATCAAAGATGAGAGTGGAGGACTTGATAGGAAACTAATGTCTCATGAGCTTGAGCTGCAGAACATAGAATCAAGGGAGAAACCAGAGGCCAAAGCTCCCAAACCTCTAGATCTTCAAGCTAAGGAAGATGAAGATGAGGAGGAGGAGGAGGAGATAGCACTGATGGTCAGAAATTTCAAAAAATACGTCAGGACTCCTCAAGGAAGAGAACAAATGCAAAAAAGGTTTAATCGCTCTAATAACTCTAATTCTGCTAGAAATTCCTCTAAACAGATTGCTACTGAAAGATTTCAATATTTTAAATGCAGGAAGCAAGGACACCGCATGCAGGATTGCCCACAAGAGAATAATAATTCAGCAGAAAAGAAAGGAAAAGCTCTAAAGCTAAAGTGGGATGACGATAGCGAAGATGAGATTGAGGAGACTGCTCACACTTCACTCTGCTTGATGGGAAAACATGTTGAGGTAAAATCTTGCACTAAAATTGAAATTTTGAATATTTGTAAGGGAATGCAAGATGAAATTGATGAGCTAGAATCCACCTTCGATGCCTATAGAAATGATAACTTTGAAATGCAACTAGAAACTTGTGACATGTCTAAAGAAATTAAAAATCTGAAAGAAAAACTTGTTGCATGTAATTCTACCATTGATTTGTTGAAGAAAGAAAAATCTAACTATCACGAAAATATTGAATGTCTTTCATGTCCTTCTTTGTTGAATGATATTAGCATGTATAAAGAAAAGTTGATTAAGCTTGAAATTGAAAATAAAGGGCTTATTGATAAGTTGTGCATGCGAAATAATGAAGTTAAACGGAAAATGATTGATTTTGAAAAGAAAGAAGAGGAAAACAACAAAGCTTTCATTAGTAAATGCACTTTGCTTGTGAATGAAATTGATTTATTGAAATCCAAAGTCACTAGTCTAGAATTGTCATTAAAGAAATTTTCTATTGGAAAACAATCGTTGGATATTATTTTTGAAAATCAACTTTATGGAAATAATAGACGTGAACTTGGATATTGTTTGAAACATGATGAAAAGACTAATTATAAGAGATTTCACAATGTGCCAATCAAAGTAAAAAATATTTATGGAAAGTGCTTTACATGTGCTAGTGTTGGTCATACTTCACATCATTGCAAATATAGGAACACGAATATCAAATTCAAGCAAATTTGGGTTCCTAAAAATTTGATGAATAACATGAGTTGACCTTGTTGGATTCCAAGGTCACACATAACATCTTCCGTGTATGTAATATGGAGGTGGCTAGGAACTATGAATTGAATGTCGCATCATATTAAAGTTCTGTAGCCAAATGACGACGCGAATGTATGGTTTTTCTTTTTGAACTTAATGCATGCCTTCATAGCATTTTTGTGTGTTCTTGATTTGTTTTTATCTGTGTGCTGGTTTGTTTGCTTTCTAGCTTGTTTAGTTCATTATAAAGAAAAATCAAAAAAATTGAAAAAGACAAAAAGCAAAAAAAAATGTGCTTAATGTATATCTTTCTTTTGAATCATTTAAGTGATTTTAATGAATGATAATCATATCCATGTAGAAATTGAGGTATTATTGTTATGGCTACATATGCATGTTAGCCTTTCTAAATAGCCATGACATGTTCAATAATTTAAATAATATGATTTCTACACATACACTTTCACTTCCACGAGCATTAAATTTTGTTGTACATTTGGAGACACCTTTTATGAAATATTAGAAAGTGAATGTAGGATGAAAAATAACTGAAAATCTAAGGGATATGATGTGTCTTGCCATATATAAAAATTGAGCACAAATGAATTGAATTTGAAACAAAAAGGGAAAGTAGCTCCGTATGAAAAATGGATACAATCCTTGGCAAGTACACTACTCATGAGTATCTAACATATGCTTTACGGGTAATCTTTAGCGTTGGTGTTATACTCTCAAGCAATGCCACACCTACATCTAAGATTCCTTATAGGCTATGTTTTTGGGTGTGGTATCTTGAACTCATTTTTAATAAGATGGAAAAAATCAATCCTAGATAATTTCATGTTTAATGGAAAATGTGGATTGGTTTTGGTTGAATTTCTTAAAAGTTCTCCTCACGTGCTTCAATGTTTAATTATCACACTTACACGAAGGTGTTGAAGTCCATGTTATAATTTTCACAGGATTTGACTTGCTTATTTTGCGAATGTCTACATGCAGGTGTATGTCGTAATTTATAATGCTCAATATTTTGCATGTGGTATGAATTTGACTACACTTTTGATGATAACAAGAGGCGGAGAAATAATTGAGAAGATTTGTGCATTAATGCTTATGAATATATGGATACATGCTTGTATATGTATACATGAATATTGGTTTAAGGTGAAGCATTAATGAATAATGAATGAATGCATGTGCTTAATGAATATGTGAATATATGTTCATGGGTGAGCATGAATATAGGGGGGCATGCTTGTATGTTTGAACATCATTGTAGCATGCTTGTATGTTTGAACATCATTGTCATACTTGTTGCATATTACATACATCTTCCATCATCACACTTCATACACACATGTCACGATGATATTATATGAATCGTTATTACTCAAACCTTATATTGATTTATCATCATCAAAAGGGGGAGATTGTTGGATACAACGATCGATGATTTCGTGTTTGATGATAACAAACGTGTGGGAAAGATTTGATGCGTGTGCTAATTGTTTTTACAGTAGTGGCACTCTCGCAAATACTCAAAGGGAGACTAAGTCAAAGCGATGGAGAATTTGCCATTCATTAGCAAAGCGGGCTTGGTCAAAGATGGAGATAATGGCTACACATATTGGACTAAGTTAAAGATGGGGAGGTAAGGAGGAAATCAATTCAAATCCATATTTGAATTGATTCAAATCAATTGGTGCATGAATCAAATCTAATTCCTACACAAATGAAGACTTCGTCAAAGATGGAGAAATATGGAGAATCTCATGCAAATCAATTATGATTAAATGAGATCCAATTCCAATCCTACAGCCATACAAATTCAAACTCCATATCCAATGTGACTAGAAGAGATCTTCCATGGTGTTTATTCTAATCCTATTCAAGTTAGGATTCCATCAAATCTCCTTCAATATATGATTGTATTTGATTCTACTTGATCCATTCCTCATCTATATAAACCCATCTTCCAAAGAGAGAAGAGAGAGAGAGAGATGGCAAAACAAATAGAATTTCGGCCATACATGAAAGTTACGCAACACACCATAGCCCCATCTTCCTTGCACACCTTGCAAGCTTTCAAGCCTCTTCCCTCCATTGCCAAAGCTCATTGCCAAAGCTCCATTGTTCCAAGCTTCATCCATTGAGCAAACAACCATAGTCCGCAAGTTCTCTTCAACATCCTCAAAGGCATCAAGGCTGCAAGTTACTAGGGAAGGGTCATCCACATATTGTGCAAGTTTTCATCCAAGGGCTATTCAACACAACATTGCGCAACATCAATGAGCTTTATCCCCTTGCCAAGGCCGCAACCAAGCATCCTCCTCCCTTCATTGCGCAAGGCACAAGCAAGCTCTCTAAGGCTCCTTCATACTCCACATTGCCGTAACATATCCCATCATCATGAAGCAAGGGGTCTTCAAAATTGGCACAAGCTTCACAAGTTCAAAGAGAGGGAGTCATCTTCAAGTTGCCGCAAACAAGACATCCATCCATTGTGCAGGGCCTCTCTTTAAGCTTCATCCACGCACTGCTGCTGCCGACCCACGCATTGCTACTGCTGATCCACGCGGATCCACGCACTGCTGCTGCAGCCCACACACTGCTGCTACAGCCCACGCACTGCTGCTTGTCGACCCATGCACTGCTGCTTGCAGCCCACGCACTGCTGCTTGTCGACCCATGCACTGCTGCTTGCAGCCCACACACTGCTTCTTGCCGACCCTTGGAGCAGCCCACATCAAGTGCATTACCGCAACATCCTACGAAGAGGGGCCAAAGCCGCAACTTAAGTTGCTTTGGAGTTCGAGACGACGACTACTTGTCAGATTCAGATCTGGCCTGAGCTGATTGACAGAGACAACTACACCATCACTGAGCTATTCTAAACTCATATTTATTTATCTTTGTGTATTGGTGTATAGATCTCTGTAGGG
Organism: Scilla litardierei; assembly: GCA_030789695.1. Classification (NCBI taxonomy): domain Eukaryota; kingdom Viridiplantae; phylum Streptophyta; class Magnoliopsida; order Asparagales; family Asparagaceae; genus Scilla; species Scilla litardierei. Next base: position 602,631,269 of record CM061142.1, on the reverse strand, counting down.
AAAACTTTACCATATTTGTGAATTTTGGGGTCTTGTCTAATGTGGTACTAGACAAGATGGACTTGACTAGTTGGGACTTATCAAGTGAGAGCTTATACTATGATTAGTTTTGTTTAGCACCGGTGGAGTGCAGGTACTGAGAGCCAAGGGAGTGTAGAGTGGGTTCTCTAGCTACAGGTTGTACCAGGAGCACCGGTGGAGTGCGGTACGGAAAACCAGGTGAGTGTAGAGATGTGCTCTAGTTACAGGTTGTACCAGGAACATTATTAATCTAGTATTTGCTTTCGGGGCGGAACATATGTCATGGGGACGACCGAACCAGGGTAAATCCGCTATGTACTCTGTGATTGATTATATTTACTCTGCATCTGATTATAACTGTCTGTGATTTCGTGTGGGTTCTACGAATATTTTTATTAGCCTATTCACCCCCATCTAAGCTTAGATCTATATCCAACAGAACGAAGGAGGTTGGTGTGCGGGCTACAATGGCTAAGATCCTTGCCAGAACCTCTGCAAGATCTACGTTGGCCGCCAGGGCCCTAAAGGCCGATCTAGGTCTGGTAGTGGCTGGCCCTTTCCCTTTCATAGGGTCCATATCGATCGACGACGACGAAGTGATGGCGAGCTCGGTGACCGGATCAGCCTCAGAACGAGGGATCTCTCCGGCCAAGACTCAGCCTCCGACATCTCCAATTCAACGGCGCGATGACTCTCCACTTACCCAAAAGTTGCTCAACGACAGAATTAAAAGACGAATAAGGGGGTGAGGCCATGTGAAAGAATGAGGGGATACCTAGAGAGAAAGAGACGGATGGAACTACGACAATGGCAGTGAAAGCTCTTTACACGAACAAAAAAATCGAAAACTTGATCAAAGTTAGGAAAACCTCCCTCGTCAGCCCCCTCCTTCTTTTCTTATATGGTAGAGGAGCCAATCTAGGCCATTGAAGGCGGGCCACGTGGCGTGAATCCGGGCGTGTCTGACATATCAACTTCCCCCCACGGTCAAATCAGCCATGCGTCATGCTCTGAGCAGATCAGAGGCCTCGATTCTCCCCCGTCCCCGAATCGTAATGATGGCCGACGATGATTTGGCGGTCATTTCAGATTAATGCCGTAAACTAGTCAATTCAAATTAAGGTCGCCCACTACCCCTCAACCGATGAGGATGCGACACGTCATCCGAGCTGAGCCGCCTTCCCGTTTGAAGCTCGAATGATGGGGGCAATTGTTACAGCCTTATGATCGGCCTAGAAAATAAAGGTCCAAATAGTTGAAGCCCAAGCGAATAGCTCACCGGCCAGCCGGAATAAGGGCGAGCCTAAATGGGGAGCTCGCCCCCTACTGGTTGCCCGTCCAGCCGAGCAGGAAGCTCGTCGAAAAATCAAGAGAAAAGCTCGGCAACTGGTCGAGCAAGAAGCTCGCCAGCCAAGCGTAGAGATCGCCCAGCAACGGCCAAGGTCGCTCTACTGACCAAAACAAGAAGGTCGGTCGGAGGACGCTTGGGATGCCGAGCTCGGACGCCAAGCTCTCTCCAAGGACGATCCTCGGCGACCTAGCAGGCACAAATATCTCTGACATGGTGACGTAGGCCCACCTACGCCTTCAATTAATGCTAGAGGTTAAAGACGAGAACTGATGGCCGTCCATCGAGTCTCCATTAATACAAAAATATCTCTGCCATTCTCTGACATTCAATTAATGCTAGCTTGAGGCGGTGCAATAATATCTCTAACACCCTCGCCGACCGATCACGTCCCCATTAATGCTCCAGCCGAGCTCTAGCTAAGCGGAAGCGACATGTGATTAGATGGCACTTAACCGACTCTCCCCACTATAAATAACCCCCAACCATCAACGAGGGGGTTGGTGAGTAGAAATCTCAAACTCTCATTTACACACAAGGCCGGATATCGTCCACATATCTATGCCTTCCACTCAAGTTCGTCACGATTAGGTCGCTCTACACTAAGATCGACCAGCGTGTCCTGCCTACGTCTAAAGAATCGCATACTGACTTTACCATGGGAGAGACTACTGGTTGACAGCCAATCCAGACTTTCTGACGAGCCGCTCATCGTGCATGAAGCTCAGCCCTCCTCCCCAGTGGCCGGCGACCTTCGTCCGATCTCGGATCATCGCACGGCGACCTTTGTGTTTTCGCCTCTACAAAAAATCCAATTAACTTGTAATCACCGTACTCTTGATTCCCTACTAAACAAATGTCATTGTTAGGCGGACTTGGCCCGCAACAAAAGGGTAAGCCTCGTCGCCCACTAGAAAGGGTAAGCATCGGCCCAATAACTCAAGAGCACATCAACGAGGATGAGCTATTACTTAGTCAAAGGAACAGCTCATCCTTCCGTTGGGGTCCCGCTGATTACGTGGGATGGGTAACGAGGGCCGAGTAAATGGGCAGTCGTTATCAACAATCCTGGAGAAGATCCCATCATCATAAATGAGTAGCCGTTATGTGTTAACAAGAAAAATCCGCAACTATAAATAGGTAAGAGGACAACAGAAGAATGGTTTAGACTTCATAGGTAGGGGTGGCAAAATAGACCCGACCCGACCCGAACCCGGCCTCTTAGGTCGGGTATGGGTAGGGGCCAATCCGGGTCGGGTCGAATTCGGGTCAACCCGACCGACCCGGATAAAAATCCGGGTCGGGTACGGGTTTGACCCTTCGACCCGGTTGACCCGAATTCGACCCGTATTTTCACTCTTTTCACCCCAACCCGACCCGGACCCGAACCGAACCCGAACCGAACCCGACCTTTTTTGAAAAATAATCACTATTTCACACCGAACCCGAACCAAACCCGACCCGAACCCGACCCGTACCCGACCCGTAAGAGAAACCGGGTCGGGTAGGGGTCACCCGGGTTACGGCCGGGTCGGGTTCGGGTATCCGAACCCTGACCTGAATTTAATTCGGGTCGGGTTCGGGTTTACCCTTATTCGGGTCGGGTCAAACCCGACCCGACCCGAACCCGACCCGACCCGCCCGTTTGCCACCCCTATTCATAGGTACGAAATACTAGGTACTCTGACAAAACTTATCTCCTTCCACTCTTAAATTTCTTCCTCCAAACGCTTGTAGCGACTGATTCGAGACGATCCTCCTTAGGTCGATCTTGGCAGCCCCAAGCCTCTCTTAAGTCCATACTAATTTAAGTATCGGATGTGATTTGGGTTGCAACCCATATCGACCCCCCTAACGATTATCTGTGGTGCAGGTCATTTGAGGCTCGACCTAGCAGAGAGGTCGAACAGTCGTAGTATTCGACCATGAGATCGATCGAGCTTTAGCTCAGCGCTCGTAGTTCGGCCTTCATCGATCCTGGTTCTACCAATCGAGGGTCCCATGTCACCAGCTGACGAGGCTCCACCTCGACAAAGGAGTCCACGTCAGTCCCGACCACTGTTGACTGGAACCCAGTCTTCAACAGACAGAATATATGAATGTTAAGAACAAGAGAAAGAGATGTATGCTGAATAAGATATAGACGAAGGTGATAAAAAGGAATAAGAATGAACTGAGTTTGAGGTAGCAGACAACTTTAAATTGTAATAGATGGAAAAGTGCATCCGATATTATGAATCGACACTGTTTCTATAAACCAGTCCAATTTTGGGGACGAAGGCTAGGATACTAATGACGACAAACGATTTTCCACCTCAACATCAGCCGTCGATCTGTCTGCCAGATACACGCTCCCCTCGTACGCTCATATGCAGTCAACGAACTAGCCTCCCGGTCTCATACAAATCCATACGTGTCACCATTTGGTTAGTCCGCATACTTCGATCACCTGTGTCTCAGTCACTTGACATTGAATCCTGTCCAGCGCCCATTTATTCACTTTCATCTTCCTCGTCTCGTCACGTGTAACCTGCAGGCTTGCCCAGATCCCCTCCCTCCCTGAAGACAGCAAACAACAAAGCGATAACCGTTTTCACGGCGCCCCCGACACTCTGCTAAGTTTCGGGTTTCGCGATCGATTCGATTCGTCACCCCTCTCTTGCTTCGTTCTCTCATTCCTTCTACATTCGCCCGTAATATAGTGAACCAAATCCTACAACAGTTGCCCGCAAAAACCCTAGAGATCGCCTTGAAAAAATGCCACCGCTGACCCGGACCCTAACCCGGATCCTTCTTCCTACTCTCTAATGGACGATTTCAGCCCCAGCAAGAAGCCCGCCCTCGCCATCGACCTCAACGAGGCCCCGCCCTCTCCGCCCCCTTCCGACTCCCTGCAGAAGCAGCAGCAGCACAATCCCACCGCCGCCTCTGACGCCCTCTCCATCGTGCTCAAGTTCCATGGGAACCCGAAGCCAGCCGGGGGGCCGGCGGCGGGGTTTCCCGGCGAGGCCGGCGTTGGCTGGCCCCGGATGTGCGGGATGTGCGGGAGGCCGGAGGTTTTTGGTGGGACCGTGGTTTGCGATGGATGCGAGAATGGGTTCCATTTGGGGTGCCTGAGATCGCGGCAGAGGCAGCAGGCGCTGAGCGGTGATTGGGCGTGCGGGGAGTGCGCGCTGAGTGGGCCCACTCAGAAAAGGTGGGTCCTTGGGCCCGCGAAGCTACTGGATATCAATGAGCCCCCTCCGGGCGAGGAGGAGGAGATTGGCAGGCAATGTGCTCTTGAAATTGATCTCGTTTTTATTCTGTTCATTCAGTAGCAGCAGCTATTTCTTTAATTTTAAAAGATGGCTATTTGGTTATGGAAAAGTTGAAATATTTTCTTGTTTGTGGGGTTTTACCGAAGTCTGTAATTTTGAAATGTGCATGCATGGATCTGGGGAACTCAAAATTGGGGTTTAATTTGATTTTTGTAGCTGGAAATCTTAGAGTGGACGACCCCGAGGAGCGGAGCTTCAGCCGTTGAAATCATATGGCTGAGATGAATAGGTAATGTAGGTCAGTAGACATTGAGGAGATCAATCTCTAGAGAAAAATGCACGAACGTTTTGATCCCATTTTATGGGTGGCCGTCAGCTTGACATCAACCCTTTTAAATGGCACCAGTTTCATTGTTCAGCATACTTATTGGTGGAAAATGGGGCTTGAGGCAAAATTTTGAAGGGTTGTGGATGGATAGTTGTCATTACTTCTGATGTTTACGGGAGCCAAGTACATGGCCTCCAAAATTGCCTTAATTTAGAACTAGGAAACAGCTCAAATGTTACATACTGTTAATATAGGGAATAATCAACATCTTGAGACAAATATAAGTCGACATCATAATAGAAAGATCGAAGGGAATATATTCAAGAAACAATTATTTATATATGATCTCATTCATTGCCTGGTTTGTGAATGTAATAATTGACTACACAGTAATGGGGGAAGTGAACACACTAAAAAAAGAAGCATGTTCAGGGATAAAAAAGGTTAAGATGATTCATACATGTATAGGTTGCTAGATTACAAAAGAAGAAGCATGGCTGTCGGTCAGGTGAAATAAGACTTAGAAAGTGAATCAAACCTTGTTATCCAATAGGTCAAAATAGACGAAGAGGAAGAAGACTATAGAAGGATGAGGATGGATCATGATCAATCAGAGCTACATTCATAGTACTTTCTTAACTACATCATTGAGTACCCTTCTAATAGGCAAGAGAGGAAAAAATAGACTTCAGGTATCCCTGAAAAATGTGTATCAAAACATGTAAGATAACTAACATACTAAAAGAATAAGAAGATGCCATAACCTAGCTTTGACAGTGCCACTTATTTCTACACCTTATTTGTATGCAAGTAAATAGATGATAACACATGTTTAGGAAAACATATGTTTTTTGATTTCTAACTTGGCAGACTCCGTGACTTTTACATGACTTTTACATGATAAGATAAGTGAGAAATGAAGAAAATAAGGTTATGTCGTAAAATGGAGGAAAATAACACAAGTAAATAGAGGAAAACATATGTTTACACCTTACTTGTATGCAAGTAAATAGAGGAAAATATATGTTTTTTGATTTCTAACTTGGTAGACTCCGCGGCTTTTACATGATAAGAGAAGTGAGAAATGAAGAAAGAAGGGTTATGTTGTAAAATGAAGGAAAATAATGCATTGCCTGTGAGGAGTGATTTTCTGAGATGAATGCCTTAGCATATTAATTTTTGACTTCTTTGTTTACTCTTAGCAATTGCAATTATTTAAATTGTTTAGAATCTACCCTAAAACTTTCTCAAAACATGATTTTCATCACAAACTATGTTCTTTAAGAACATCCAAGTAACCTATAGCATACATCAATATCATACTTGAAATTTACTACTACAGAAGTACATATACACAAACACACATAAAAATATAAATAAAAATATAAGTAAATTTGAAACTTAAACTCAAGACAAAACCAACAAAACCCACTATAACTTGTTAAAACTATATTTTTGTATGTGATCAAAACTGAAGCCGAAACCGAGTTCTCAAACATTGATCCCATATACCCAAGTATGCTTGTATTTGAAGTACACATTTTAGTAAGACAATAATCGTAAACCTAATAAGGAAACGATAGTGCTTGCATGCCACGATTGAAAAAGTAAAACCGATAAGCTTTGGAGGTCAATAGTGAGTGGTGACATCCACATGCTATACATTTAGGACTAGTATTTCAAATATCGGTCCGACATTCGTAATATCAGCTGCAGTTGCGGTTTTTGAGGTGTCCGTTGCCGATTTAAACCTTTGGTGCCAGTTTATGATATTGAACTCGTTTGTGGGTTAGTATCGGATATCAGCCGATATTTCGACTGCTATTGCGGTTTCAAATATCGACAAATATTCATTATTTTTAGTTAATGGATCCCAGTTGAATCAAATTAGATCAAATTAACAGGATCCGAGGTGATAACATCATAAAGCATTTAAATATTTTTAAACCAAATTTTATTCGATTTTCAATGCTAATTTTGATATGTCATCTTATTTTGCTCTAAATGATGATTCCGTAACTCTCTTTTTCTTAGGTTGACATTAAAATTTATGGCAACATATATTAACTATATAGTCTATACTGGACTTTAGAGATCCAAACTTTAAGACGCAATAATAATTTTTGATGATTCTAGTTGCTGTGAATTGGGCATAGAAATGTTGACAAGCATATCCTCTTTTGGTATTATCAATCTATACAAAATTTCTACATTGTTTTTGTTCTGTAATTTAAGATGCAATTTAAGATATGGTGTTTTCGATTTTCTTGGGTAATACCATGGTCTATCATATCAAAGTTTTTAAAGGTAATGTGGTGGTTGTTGGTATTTTCTATGTTCTTATAGCTCAGTTCTAGCTCAGTTCTTCTGTTATGCATTTTAGATCTTGTGATGGATCAGTTCATTATCAATTGTAGTTTAGTTCATTATCAATTGTAGTTTAATGCAATGTATTGAGAAAAGCATACCATAAAAATATTTGAATGTGCATTTATATAGCTTATATATGCTTAGATAAAAACATAGAGTACATATGATATCTATTTTTAGCATCTAATATGACTCTCCGACATTCAATCGAAATTCCTGATATATCTTCGATATCCGCTATCCGATATCATATTTTTCAAACCGATACCAAAGCGTTATCTGATATTTAGAACACTGTTTATGATACTGAATCTAAACTGCAATTAAACTATTGTTTCCAACTCAATGAATCAAAAATTTTAAACTGGGGGACCCTAAAAGCATTAAGGGCATCTCTAAAACGTTTGCTTCTATCAAATACATTCTTTTTTTGGTTTAATGGCTTTACGCTAAAGTGGATGTGGGTTGCAGACTTCTGGAAGATAATAGTTGGAGATAGAAGTGACATGTTTTTGGGGTTTAAAACTTGAAAGGGAAAAGAAAGAAAAGGATTGAAATGCCTTGGTCCTTGTCTATGGAAAACCTTTCAAAATCTGTCACCTAGAGTTTGGCTTGTGGTTTAGTATTGCTTTTGGAAGGTGGGGTGTGGGCAGCTGGCCATAATCGGTAGATTATTGTCAAGCTAAGTCAAGCATTTTTATGGACATTCATTAACTTATATTATAGTAAGTGTTGTGGGTCAGATCCGCACACAATGAAATTTGTTTGGAGTGGGAATCGCGGATACAATGATTTACAAGTTTTTGGCTGATGGAGAGGTTAGCACGACTCGGAGCTCGCTTCAGAGATGAAGGATTCAAGGTCGCATGTGAATCGCCTGAAGGTCGCCTTCTCCCGGTAGCTGAGGTGAGCTTCCTACGAGGATTAACAACCGGTCAGAAAGGCGGAGCTGGCTGTCAGGCTGTAGCCTCTCCGATGCCTAAGTCAGATGGTGACATAAAATGTAGGCGCCAGGCACATTTGGCGATCTTAAGACAGATCGACGAAGTGCGGCGGGCTTATGAGGAAAGCGCAGATATGTGGAAAATATCTGACCTTGTGTATTGAAATGAGTTAGAAGATTTAACTGACCAACACCCTCTATGGAGGCATGAGGAGGGTATTTATACGGTTGAGAGGCGGTTGCTCACCATCTTGTCAGCCGTCGAATCAACCCAATTGGCACTCAAGTGGTGAGGCTGTGTCAGGGATATTTACCGCATTAATGGTGTCAGAAGGTGTCAGGTGCACTAATGAGACGCGAGTGACGGCCATCAGTTCTCGCCATTAACCCCTGGCATTAATGGAGAGTAGGTGAGTCTACGTCACCCTGTCAGAAATATTTATGCTTGGTCGCCCTCAGGGGCGAGCCATAGATCTGCGATTAAGCTTGGCTCCTCCGGACGATGCTTCTGTTGGAGGGTAGGCGAGCTTGTCCTTGGCATGACGAGCTTGTAGGTCGCACCGGCGGGCTTCTTAGTCGACCTTGGAGGCGAGCTTGTGGTAGGACAGGGCGAGCTTCAGCTCTGCTAGTGTCCCATCAGGAGAGTTGGTGAGGTGTTAACTTGGGCCCCCAGTGCATACATGCCTTAATTTTATGGGCCGGCCTTTAGGGCGTGACAATTACCCCCGTCATTTAAGCTTGACGCGGCCAGCCCAGCTTCAGCTTGGATGACGAATCGCATTCCCCACGGACGAAGGCGGGTCAATTGCATTCAATGAACTCTGACTGCCGAATCTCAGAAATCATGATGGCGATCTGGCGACGGGAAGAGTTCGAGGCGCCCATCTACTGAACAGATGACGCGTGGCTGAGGTGACTAGATGAGAATTCGAGGCGCCAGCCCAGACCAGCTCGGATCTCGCCACGTGGTCCACGCCAGACGGTGGTGATCGCCCGCCTCTTCTCATAAATATAGTCGGAGAGGGAGCTGGAGTGGCTTTTGTTAGAATTTTTCGAAACTTTAGATTTTCCCCCATTGCATCGTCGAAAGCAGCTGCCGTCGTTTGCCGGAGCTTCATTCGTTCATTCTTGTTTAGGTACACTCTCGATCCCAGTGATGCCTTCATCTGCTTCTTCCGCCGCTTCTGCTTCTTCAAATGTTTACATCGAACAACACTTCGGGGAGGCTGGCCGGGGTGACGCCACCGAGTCGGAACCGGTGGTGTCGGAGATGTCGTCTATGTCCAGGCCGGAGGGAGACACGGTGGTTGAACAGGCCGTCGCTTCATCGTCGGTGATGATGAGGGACCCCAAGAAAGGGAAGGCGCCCAAGTCGACTGCCAAGGCCGCCAAAGCCGCCATGGTCACAGGCGGCGGTGGAACCACGGCTGCGGTCCCTACGGGAATTCTGGCCTAAATGTCTCAGCTGCTGCCCTCCGAGATCCCAAAGATCTGTGCTAAGTACATCCGGCCCCCTACACAGTCCGCCTCGCCGAGCTCAAAGAGCGGGTCTGCTTTCCACGGGACTACGGGGTCGGCGTGTACTACCCGGCCTTCGCCTTGGGGCTCCGCTTCCCGCTCATCCCCCTTCTTCTTATCATTCCCCACTTCCTCGAGCTCCCCCTCTTCCAATTGACGCCGAACTCCATCAGCGCGATGGTCGGCTTCCTTGTCCTCTGCTCCGCCCACGGAATAAGTCCGACGCTGCCGCTCTTCCAGTACTTCTTTGGGGCGAAGAAAAAGGAGGACTACTACTACGTCAGCGCAAAGAGGGGCATGATGCTCGTCCTCGAGCTGCCGAGCAAGGTGAAGGACTGGAAGGAGAGATCCGCGTTTGTCTCGACTCCGGCGGATCTGGCTCTGAGATCGAACTGGGAGACGCTGAATCCCGCAGTGAATGCCAAAATTGCCCTGAGGGGAGCGACCCGGAGAACACCAGAATCCTGGAGGAGATCCCAAGGGAGAAAAGGGTCTTCAAAGACCTGGTCGCGGACAAGATGGTCGTCCAGCGCGTCTGGTTTGAAGGTACACCGTGTGCCGCGAACATCTGAAAAGCTCACACTGATCTGTTCTTTTTTGCAAGAGCGGCCATGAGTATGTCTAAGGAGGAAGTGATGGAAAAGGCGAGGGAGGTGTCATCAAAGCCACCGTCGAGCAAGGACAGGGGCCAGCAGTCCGTCTTGAGGAGCTCAGCGCAGGCCAAGCAGAAGCGGAGTCTGGAGGCGTTCGCTACCGCTCGGGTCGAGAAAGGGAAGCAGATTAAGAAGTCGAGGAAGGAGGCTGTGGCCACAACTCCTTTAGCCCGCTCGAGCGAGGTGGCAGCTGGCGGAGTAGTCGACCTCGATCCGGAGGAGCACGCGGTCAGCTCAGTGACCGCAGAGTGCCAGGGCTCGCCGATCGGCGCCACTGTCGCTGTCTCCACTAGTTCGGTCGTTCCACCGAGACCTCAGACGGCGTCAAACACTACTAGCTGTCCTGTTGTGGCGACCTGGCCCTACAGATGCCCGTCGTACGGGCTGGAGAAGCCGGGCCATCCGAGCTGCGAGGCCGCGCTTGCCACCTTTAAGTCGACGAAGGAGGCGGTTCTCACCATCCCGCCGGAGACAATCGTCGTGCCGCGCTATCCGATAGGGGCCCAGGAGTTTGTCTTCGACGAGGCCGGTGTGGCAGCTCGCCTGGCGGAGAATAGTGTGCTGCCAAGAGACCGAGAGGCCCTGCAGGATGTTGGTGTCGAACGTCTCTGCGACACGGCCATCTGGCATAACATGCTGGTACGTCTCCCTTTGCCCAAGATGTCGAGCTTCTTCTCTTTCCCATATGCTTATTACTTGATCTTTGTAGGCGGTCGCCGCTCTGGTGTCCCTCCAACGACACTCGGCGGAGGTTAATCGGCTCGAGGCGGCACTTGGGAGGAAGGTGGTCGCCCTCAAGGGTGCTGAGGCGAAGCTGAAGGCGCCACCGAGAGGCCGGCGAAGGTCCATGGGGATTATCAGACCCAGAAGGACGAGACTGACATGCTAGGAAAAGCCGTTGGGGAGCTGCGGGAGAGGGCCCGTGAAGAAGAGGCCCGGAGGGTCGCCGCTGAGAAGCTGCTGGCCTCAGAGAGAGAGGCGACTGGAGCGAAGATCGTCGAGCTGGAGCGGCGGAATGCTGAACTGGCGAAGATCGACCTGGACCAGGTCAGGGTCCATGCCGTTCTTCAATACCAGAACGAGCTCGTCCCTGCGCTGACGGCCATGAGGACGGAGGGCTTCGATGACGGTCTGGAGACCGTCTTTGAGAGGATGAAGGCGAGGTTGGGGAAGCTCTACCCCAGCATTGAGATCGACTTCGCCCGGCTATCAGCGGCGTTCGATGATGAGGCGGAGGCTTCAACCGCTTCAGAGGCCGAGGTGGCGGAGATTCCAGGCGGCGGCGATCAGGAAGGCGACCGGGCGGACGCGCGGGCCCCGGAGGGCGGCTGTCAAGGGAGTGGCGGCCGAGTCGAGGCGCCATAGACTAGGGCAAAATTGTATGGCCGGCCCTGGGGCCGAGCCTGGAGTCTTGTTTTTGGTCTTGACCCTGAGATGTACAAAGGCAATATAAATAAAATTTGAAATTTTTCCTTACTGTTGCTGTTTGTTCAATCTGTCCGTTGTGCGAACTGTGCTTTTGTATGCGTATGCCCCCAACATTCTGCTATTGACGAGCGCAAGGCTGAGGAGAAGGACAATGTTGTGGAGTTGCACGTCCGCTTCGGTTTTGGAGGCGAGCTGCCGAGGGGGGATAGGGAGGAGCCAACCACGCGGCCCCTGTTGGCGACACACTGCCCTGGAGTTCTTTGAGAGGGTGGGTATTGGGCCATCGCCGACCCCGCTTGACCACTCCGGATTTGAAGGCTAGCTGTCGAGAGGGGGACGATAGGGAGGAGCCGATCCCGCAACCTCAATTCGGGCGGGTATTGGGCCGTCGCCGACTCCGCATGACCACTCCGGATTTGAAGGCTAGCTACCGAGAGGGGGACGATAGGGAGGAGCCGACCCTGCGGCCTCTGTTGGCGGCGCACAGTCCCAGAGTTCTTTGAGAGGGCGGGTATTGGGCCGTCGCCGACACCGCAACCTCAATTCGGGTGGGTATTGGGCCGTCGCCGACCCCGCATGACCACTCCGGATTTGAAGGCTAGCTGCCGAGAGGGGGACGATAGGGAGGAGCCGACCCCGCGGCCTCTGTTGGCGGCGCACTGCCCCAGAGTTTTTTGAGAGGGTGGGTATTGGGCCGTCGCCGACCCTGCAACCTCAATTTGGACAGGTATTGGGTCGTCGTCGATCCCGCATGACCACTCTGGATTTGAAGGCTAGTTGCCGAGAGCGGGGGCGATAGGGAGGAGCCGACCCCGCGGCCTCTGTTGGCGACGCACTGCCCTGGAGTTCTTTGAGAGGGCGGGTATTGGGCCGTCGCCTACCCTGCACCTCAATTCGGACGGGTATTGGGCCGTCGTCGACCCCGCATGACCACTCCGGATTTGAAGGCTAGCTGCCGAAAGGGGGGCGATAGGGAGGAGTCGATTCCGCGGCCTCTGTTGGCGGCGCACTGCCCCGGAGTTCTTTGAGAGGTCGGGTATTGGGCCGTCGCTGACCCCGCAACCTCAATTTGGGCGGGTATTGGGCCGTCGCCGACTCCGCATGACGACTCCAGATTTGAAGGCTAGCTGCCGAGAGGGGGGCGATAGGGAGGAGTCGACCCCGCGGCCTCTGTTTGCGGTGCATTGCCCCGGAGTTGTGTGTTGCAAAGGCTTGGGCTCCGAGACGGATGGTCGACCTTCGTCGAACAGGGAAGAGCTGAAATACAAATCCAGACAACGCACTGAGTGCACAAACACAGCGGTTTATTAAAAGTATAATATTGACTGAATGTACATGTGCATTTATTGAAAAAAATTAAGCAAATGCTCAGCATTCTAGGGATGGGCCAGCTCCTCGCCTTCTATGTTTGCCAAAATGTACGTCGCCGGTCCCACGACGTCTGTTATGGTGTAGGGGCCTTCCCACTTTGCGGAGAGCTTGCCTCGTTAGCCGATCTCGGGCCTGAAAGTGGCGTCCCGGAGGACGAGGTCGCCGACTCTGAAGCTTCGCTTCCTGACGCGAGAGTTGCAGTATCTCGCCATCATTTGGCTGTGCTTGATTAAACTTGTTAGCGCACGATCCCTTACCTCGTCGACGAGCTCAAGATTGATGTCGAGACCCTTTTCATTAGCTTCTTCGTTGAAGTACTGGTGTCAGAGAGACTCCTCGCCGACCTCCACTGGGACGACGGCCTTCGCCCCATAAACCAGCATGAAGGGGCTCTCGCCTGCTGACGCTTTGTACGTCGTGCGGTAGGACCAAAGGATGCCAGGTAGTTCGTCAGGCCAGGACCCAGGGGCGCTGCCGACCTTCTTCTTCAGTGGCTCCAGGATGCATTTATTTGTTGCTTCGGCGAGGCCGTTGCACTGCGGATGTGTCACGGAGGCGAAATGGAGGTTGATGTCCCAATCTGAGCAGAAGCTCCTGAAGTCGGCGGATTCGAACTGCTTCCCATTGTTCATTACTATGGAGCGAGGTATCTCGAGGTGGCATATAATTGACTTCCATATGAAGATCTTCATGTCCACCCAGGTGATGCGCGCTAGTGGCTTTGCCTCGATCCACTTTGTGAAATAGTCAACGGTGACAACCAGGTACTTCCTTCGGTTGCCATCAGGAGGAACGGTCCGAGGATGTCGATGCCCCACTTGGCAAATGGGACCGGGCTGAGGATTGGAATCAGATCAGCTGGCGGGGCCGTTGTATGTTTGAAGAATATTTGGCACTCTCCGCACCGCTTGACATAGTTAGTCGCATCCTTCACCATAGTCGGCCAATAATAGCCTTGTCGGATCGCCTTGTGCGCCAGGGTGTGTCCTCCGTAGTGGTTCCCGCAGAGCCCTTCATGGATCTCACGGATGACCTCCTTTGCCCTCTTAGGCCAAGTCACTTCAGATAAGGCAAGACGTCGTATCTCGCGCGGCGCTTCCGGTAGAGCACGCCGCCGAAGACCACGAACGTCAAGGCCCGCCGCTCGATCTTTCGCGCCTCCAGTCTGTCCTCTGGCAGGGTTCCACTTTCTAGGTAGGCGACGATCGGGCTCATCCACGACAGCTCCCGGTCGACGCATAGAAGCTCTTCCTCCCCGAGACTTGGTGTGAGCAGATTCTCGATGTAGATGGCCTTCCCAATCTCGGCCGGAGAAGAGGATGCTAGTTTCGAGAGGGCGTCGGCGCGGAGGTTGTTCGACCTCGGGAGGTGCTAGACTATAACCTTCTTGAATCTGGGTAACTCGGCGCGGGCGTACTTTAAATATAGCTTCATCAGATCTTCCCTTCTTCGAAGCTGCCCTCAATCTGCTGGACGACGAGCCTTGAGTCGCTGATCAACAGCACATTAGTCGCCCCCAGCGCTCTGCATAGCTTCAGCCCATTGATGGCGGCCTCGTATTCCGCGACATTGTTGGTCGTCGGGATGTTGAAGCGGAGGGCGTACTCCAGCAGGTTTCCTTCCGGGGTCTCGATCACTATGCCGGCTCCGCAACCCGCCGCCGTGGCCGACCCATCGACATGGGCGATCCACAGCTCGACTCCGTTCTGTGCGGAAGTAGATGGAAGATTCTCGCCGACGAGCTGTGACTGTTGTGTGTCCGGTTGGGCGTCGGGCATTGCACCGCCAGTCTCTTCGATGGTGCACTCTGCCACGAACTCTGTCAACGCTTGGCTCTTGATCGTCGCCCTGGGCTTGTAGACGATGTCGACCTCGCTGAGCTCGACACTCCAGTTCAGCATCCTGCCTGATCTCTCCAACCTCCTCAAATTCTTCTCAAGCGGCAAGTTAGTGTAGACAATGATGGAATGCGCTTGGAAGTAGGGGCGGAGCTTCCTCGCTGTCAGTATTAGGCCATAAGCGACCTTCTCGATCGGGCTGTAGCGGGTCTCCGCTTCCCGGAGTACTCGGCTTGCATAGTATATCGGTCGCTGAATTCCTCCTCCTTTGATCACTGAGCTAACAGCTTCTTCAGTGGCGGCGAGATAGAGACCGAGCCGCTCTCCTTCCTCCGGCTTGGCGAGCAGCGACTGGCTCTGCAGATAGGCTTTAAGCTCGTCGAAGGCTTGGGCGCAGCCGTCATCCCATTTCACTCCATTCCTCACGCCCTTCCTGACGTCGAGGGCCTCCCTCAAGATTTTGAAGAAGGGGATTGACCTTTCAACGGACTTTGATAAGAATCTTCCCAGTGCGGCGATCCGGCCATTCAGCTTCTGTAAGTCTCTGATCGTCTTTGGCTTGCTCATATTGATGAGGACAGATATCTTGTCGGGGTTAGAGCCTCGATTCCTCACTTCGTGATCATAAAGCCGAGGAACTTCCCAGACTGGACGCCAAAGATGCACTTTGTCGGGTTGAGCCGCAGATTGTAGCGCCGCACTTTCTAGAAGGTCTCCTCAAGATCGGCGAGATGGTCCTCAGCCTTCTTGGACTTCACCAGCATATCATCGATGTAGACCTCCAGGTTCCTGCCGACCTGGTGGTGAAAGATCTTGTCCATTATCCGCTGATAGGTCGCCCCAGCGTTCTTCAGGCCGAAAGGCATCTTGGTGTAGCAGAACGTCCCTCAGGCAGTGATGAACGAAGTCTTCTCGTCGTGGGGTGCCATCTGGATCTGATTGTAGCCAGAGAAGGCGTCCATGAAGGTTAGCAATTCATAACCTGAGGCGTTGTCCACCAGATGGTCGATCCTGGGCGACGGAAAGCTATCTTTCGGGCATGCCTTGTTAAGGTCAATGAAGTCCATGCACATCCATCACTTGCCGCTGGGCTTCTTCACCATGACCACATCGGCGAGCCACTCGGGGCAGCTTATTTCTCTAATGAATTTGACCTCCAAGAGTTGATTCACCTCCTCCACTGCCTGCTTCTTTTTGCCTCATGCCCCTCTCTTCTTCTGCCGGATGGGGCGTGCTTCGGGGTCGACATATAGCTTATGGACGATCGCGTCTGGGTCGACTCCGGGCATGTCTGAGGGTGACCATGCGAAGATGTCTGCATTTGCCTTGAGGAGGTCAATTAGGCTCGCCCTCAGCCCCACGGCGAGCTTCGTGCCGATCGACACTGTCTTGTCCGCTTCCTCCGCCACTGGTACCTCATCTACGTCCTCCACAGGAGCAGGTCGTTGATGAGCGAAGTCCTTCCGATCGTCGAGGAGGTCGATCGACAAGGCTTGCTCGGACCCCTTGTGCTTGGTGGAGCCAACATAGCAGCTTCGGAGAGCTTTTGTGACCCCGCACCAGTCCAACTCCGTGCGGAGTCTGGAACTTCACCATCTGATGCAGGAGTGAGGGGAGAGCTTCGATGGTTGTCATGTAAGGTCGCCCTATGATGCCGTCGTACGCTGAGGTGACGACGACGATAACAAACTGCGTCATTCGAGTGACGACCTTGGGCCTCTCCCCCAAAGTGACCGGCAGCGTGATTACCCCAACAATGGACACCGAATGTCCGATGAAGCCGACAATCGGGCCTAAGCATGGCTTCAGCTCCGCCCAGTCCAGCCCCATCTTCAGAATCGTGGACAAAAACTAGATGTCGCACAAGCTGCCCGTATCAACCAGGAGCCTGCTCACAATCGCCGGCCTGACGAGAGCTTCAATGACGATGGCGTCCTCATGGGACAGCTCGAGCCACTCCAGGTCGTCATCAGAGAAGGAGATATGGGGACGAGCCACTCTCCTCTGCTTTGCCCCCGCACCGGTGTCAGTCGTCAGGACTTGTCGATCATATGCCTTCCTTGCCGACGTTGTTGTGCTACCCTGGGCCGGCCCGTCGCATATGACTTTTACACGCACAACCTGCTTGGGCCTGTGGTGGGCCACTTGCTCGACGTCGTGGGTTGGTTAACCAGGCCCTGCAGCTGCTCTTCTCCCGCGGTCGGGTCTTTCTGGGTCGACAAACCTCCAGAGATGCTCGCCCTGGATTGGCCGCTTAATATCTCTCTTCAGGGCGAAGCAGTCATCGGTGTCGTGGCCATTGTCGCGGTGGTACCGACAATAATTCTGCATGTTCTTCCCGTCGGCTCTTGTTTTTATCTCTGGGGGCGGGTCTCTGAGAAGCCCGCCAGACAGTGCCGCCGCCATCACTTCGGCCAGGGGCGTTGAGCTGGGTGTAGTGTACCACCTCCTGCGCTCTCTCTGACTCGCCTCTTGGAGCTGGGTTTTTGAGAGCGAAGACCCCCCTCAAAGGTCTGGGGTGATCTTGCGCTCGGGGCCCCCTGGTCACGCCCTTGGGGGCGGTCTGGGTCACGGCCCCTATTGCGGTCTTGGTCGCGGCCTTGGGGGCGTTCATCCCGCCTCGGCCGCTCATTGGGCCTAGCTTCAGCACGGGGAGCTACGACGGTTGGGGCCTTCTGCACCGTCCCCAGAGCCTCCTCGCTCAGCATAAACTTCTCTACCCGAGCGAAGAGGGCGGGGAGATTGGCGGGCGGTTCTCGAAGCAGCGACTTTGAAGACGTCTGTTCGTCAGTCCCTTCTTGAATGCTGGCATGAGGAGCTCATCATCGCAGCTCGTCACTCTGAATCGCTTTTTGTTGAAGCGCTGCAGGAAGTTACAGATGGTCTCCCCCTCCTTCTGAACCACCGTCCGCCCGCCAGGAATTGGTGGCAAAACTTCCGCGAGAGGTCGCCAAACGAATCAACGGAGCCACCGGACAAGCCGTTATACCACTCTACCGCCGCCTCTTTCAAGTTGGTTTGAAAAGCTCGACAAAGGAGGGCATCGCCTGTCCCATGGATCACCATAACTCCCTGGTATAACTGTACATGCTCCAGGGAATCGCCCGAACCGTTTTAAAGTTCAACATGAGGTAGCTTGAACCTAGGGGGTACCGGGGTTGAGATCACCCTGTGAGTCAGCGGATTGGCCTCTTCGGGGCCGGGTGAGGTGCTGGCTCTCCATCCCGCCGCATGGAATCTCGGATGAGCCACCTCGGCGCTCAAAGGCGTTCCTCCCTCCCTCTGGTATAACTGTACGTGCTCTAGGGAATCGCCCGAACCGTCTTAAAGTTCAACATGAGGTAGCTTGAACCTAGGGGGTACCGGGGTTGAGATCACCCTGTGAGTCAGCGGATTGGCCTCTTCGGGGCCGGGTGAGGTGCTAGCTCTCCATCCCGCCGGATGGAATCGTCGGATGAGCCATCTTGGTGCTCAGAGGCGTTCCTCCCTCTCTCCTGAGGGATAGGACTGCGGTCACGGCTCCTCCGTCGCCCGTCCCCATGTTTAGGAGAGCGGTGATCTCGCCGGGGCTCCTGTCACGAAATTCACTCCCCCTCGCCTCGGGCTAGGTTATCTCCCGCGACGGTAGCTTTCAACGGGATGGTCCAGTAGGGCGTCTCTTCACACCATCGAGGCCGACGCCAAGGGGACTCCTCGGCTCCCCACTTGAAGCCTCTCTCTCTCTCCACATCGAGGAGGCGAAGCCGTCGAAGGGATGCTACCTCTTGTAATCGCCTATGCTGGGCGGCCTCTTCCTCTCTGTTGATCTCCCTCTGCAAAGCGGCTACCTCCGCTTCCTCGAACCGCCTCTGCTGTGCTGCTGCTTCCTCATCGAACTGGGGGAGGAGGTCTCTCCTCACGTTGCGGAGCTCGAAGTGGCCTTCTGCCTGAGATGGTCCCGCTTGCCGTGCAACGGGCAACTCCTCCATCATTCTGGTGAAGCACTGGAAACTCTTGTAGATGCCGAGGGCCGCGTCCTCAATGGCCACGGCCGACCCCTCAAGTGGTTGATTCATTGGAGAAGTTCTTGGAGAACGAGGCCCTTCGGCCAGAGGTGGCCTCAGGGCGTCGTCGATCATGGTCTCAAGTCGATCCAGCCTCTTCAGAGACGGAGGGGGTGTGATGTCGGGTGACTTGCCGTGGAGAGGATTGCGCTGAGAACGTGTGGATCCTGACATGGGTGTAACCCTCGTTCCCACAGACGACGCCAACTATTGCGGGTCAGATCCGCACACAATGGAGTTTTTTTGGAGTGGGAATCACGAGTACAATAATTTACAAGTTTTTGGGTGATGGAGAGGTTAGCACGACTCGGAGCTTGCTTCAGAGGTGAAGGATTTAAGGTCGCCTGGGGATCGCCTTCTCCCGGTAGCTGAGGCGAGCTTCCTGCGAGGATTAACAACCGGTCAGAAAGGCAGGCCTGGCTGTCAGCCTGTAGCCTCTCTGATGCCTAAGTCAGCTGGTGATGTAAAATGTAGGCGCCGGGCACACTTGGCGACCTTAAGACAGATCGGCGAAGTGCGGCGGGCTTATGAGGAAAGCACAGATATATGGAAGATATCTGACCTTGTGTAATGAAATGAGTTAGATGATTTAACTGACCAACCCCCTCTATGGAGGCATGAGGGGGATATTTATAGGGTTGAGAGGCGGTTGCTCGCCATCTTGTCAGCTGTCGAATCAACCCAGTTGGCACTCGAGTAGTGAGGCTGTGTCAGGGATATTTACCGCATTAATGCTGTCAGGAGGTGTCAGGTGCATTAATTAGACACGAGTGACAGCCATCAGTTCTCGCTCTTAACGACTGACATTAATGGAGAGTAGGTGAGCCTACGTCACCCTGCCAGAAATATTTATGCTTGGTCGCCCTCAGGGGCGAGCCATAGATATGTGATTAAGCTTGGCTCCTCCGGACGATGCTTCTGTTGGAGGGTATGCGAGCTTGTCCTCGGCATGTAGAGCTTGTAAGTCGCACCGGCGGGTTTCTTAGTCGACCTTGGAGGCGAGCTTGCGGTGGGGCGAGGCGAGCTTCTCTGAGTCGAGGCGATCTTCAGCTCGGCTAGTGCCACATCAGGAGAGTCAGTGTGGTGTTTGCTCGGGCCCCAGTGCATACGGGCCTTAATTTCATGAGCTGGCCTTTTGGGCGTAACAGTAAGGAAATTTTAAATCTTCGTGATCTCTACTTGATCTGGTAGTTGGTATGATTTCTAATAGAGAAAGTGACCCGTGATATTTTGTCTTACCAATAATGATAGTAAATCTATGTCTGTTAATTTATATTAACAGTCATCCACCATCCTTTTATTAAGTTTATAAAAGGTGTTTATGAAGCTTTTCCTAGGAATTATTTTTTATTTTTTATTTTTATGGTTTTTGTTTACTCATCTTCTGACAGAGTTTAAAATGTAGGTTATCCATGGAAGCCTTTTTTATTTTTTAAAACAACGTTTATTTCATTGTTTTTCTAGTTCTGGAATGGATGTGTATGAGCCATTAGGTTTAAACTTTGAAAGGGAAAATGTTGTTTACTCATCTTCTTTTTAAAATGAAGTTTAAAATGTCATCTGTCTATGAAAGGGTTTATAAAAACACACGGTTTAATTCGGTGTTTTGCTAATTGTGGAATGGATGTCCAGAATTTATCCAATGTCCCCTTTTCCTAGGAATTATTTTTTATTTTTTATTTTTATGGTTTTTGTTTACTAATCTTCTGACAGAGTTTAAAATGTAGGTTATCCATGGAAGCCTTTTTAATTTTTTAACACAACGTTTATTTCATTGTTTTTCTAATTCTGGAATGGATGTGTATGAGCCATGAGGTTTAAACTTTGAAAGGGAAAATGTTGTTTACTCATCTTCTTTTTAAAATGAAGTTTAAAATGTCATCTGTCCATGAAAGGGTTTATAAAAACACACGGTTTAATTCGGTGTTTTGCTAATTGTGGAATGGATATCCAGAATTTATCCAATGTTGGATAAATTCTGGACATCCATTCCTGGATAAATTCTGGACATCCATTCCACAATTAGTAAAACACCGAATTAAACCGTGTGTTTTTATAAACCCTTTCATGGACAGATGACATTTTACACTTCATTTTAAAAAGAAGATGAGTAAACAATATTTTCCCTTTCAAAGTTTAAACCTCATGGCTCATACACATCCATTCCAGAATTAGAAAAACAATGAAATAAACGTTGTGTTAAAAAAATAAAAAAGGCTTCCATGGATAACCTACATTTTAAACTCTGTCAGAAGATGAGTAAACAAAAACCATAAAAATAAAAAATAAAAAATAATTCCTAGGAAAAGCTTTCTAAACACCTTTTATATAACTTAATAAAAGGATGTTGGATGACTGTTACTAGAAATTATCAGGACATAGATTTACTATCACTATTGGTAAGACAAAACTTCACGGGTCAATTTATCCAATGTCACATCTATATAAAAAAACACAAGGGTAGGTGTAAATTTGGATGAAAAGAAATGTGAATGATATAGCCAATTTCTTGTAATGTTTCAGACGATATTGGAGAAAACTTATCTATAATAGCTCAATGACCAAGTTTTCTTTCTTGGATTTATTTTCTTAGGAAGTAATGGAAAGTTGTGGAAAAGGGCGTTGTTGTTGTTTGTCTGTTCATTAGGTCATCATATGTGGCAATTTTGAGATATCATGACGAGATGTCTCTTTACCCAAGACAAGGTTTCAACCAAAACCATTTGGTTTCAGTCGTTTCATTTTGGTTTCGAAGAAGGGCTATATGAAACCATAGCAGAATCTCGATTTTGGTTGGTTTTGGGTAGTTTTGGATAGTTCTGCTTGGATTCGTTCGAAACGGAGCAACATAACAATAATAGAGGTTGAAGAAAGAAAAAAAAGAAGCAGCAACAGTAATAGTAGAAGAAGAAGAAGAAGAAGTAACAGAAAATGAAAAGGAAGAAACTTACCTTGATCCTTACCACCAACATGATGCGATCCGGGTCTACACCAAGCAGAGCGGCGCGCACCCACGGGGTGACTTACCCTTTTGCTCATTGGCGAGTTGTGTGTTTAGCAATTTTATCCTTTTGCTCATTAGTTGATTTGTGTGTTTAACCATTAGAGGGCTTATTAGTCTTACTTATTTTCATGTTTAGGAGGGGTTAAAAGCCTACGAGCCGGCCCTAGTTTATTTTTTATCGAAGAACGATCATTTGAGAGTAGTTTCTTGTTAGGGATTTGGGGGAGTAGGCTTGATCCATCAATTCAAGCTAGGGAGAGATCCACTCCAGAAGGGATCGCCTATCTTAATATCAATTTCTATTGTCCAAATCAAATTTCTTTTCTTTCTTTCCACTAAAAATCTGAACTTTTGCTACGATTAACCCAAATCGTATCAATTTGGTATCAGAGCACTCGATTCTATGGCGAGCACACGAGCGACTGCGACGAAAACTCTGGAGGAGCGACTGGATGCGGAGATCGCAGGGTTGCGGAAGGAGATGACAGATATGAAGGAAGAGATCAAGGCAGATCTGAGCGCAACCATGGATGAGAAGATGAATCGGATGTCGGAGCGATACTCGCGCGAGATGAAGGAGGGGTTTACCGAGATGGCGAAGATATTTCAGCAGCAATTTTTTCAGCGAGATCCGGATCCGAAATCGTCCGGATCTTCAGATCTGATCTCGCGAACAAACCCGGAAAACGGTGACGACGGAAGGCAAGCCCTAGCCCTAGGGTTTGAAGGAGGGACTTCCCCTTCATGGGAGGACGCCACGGGACGAAGGGAGGACAGGCGGGCCCACCAGGGGCACACCGGTGATCGGCCGCCCCCAACTGGGGGCGGTGAAGGCGGGCGGCCCCGAAACGGGGCCGCCGGAGGTCAACCGCCCCCTTTTGGGGGCGGCGAACAACAACGGGCCCACCTGGGGCCCGCTGGGGGTTTTTCGCCCCCCATGGGGGGCGGCGGAGGATGGCGCCCCCAATCTGGGGGCGCGGGAGGGATTCCGCCCCTGGCGGGGGGCGGAAATGGCAGGCGGGACCACCTGGGGCCCGCAGATGGAGATCCGCCCCCGTGGGGGGCGGAGGAGGGTGGCAGACCCACTTGGGGCCCACAGGAGGTGGGCAGACCCCGTGGGGGGGGCGGCGAGGACGGACGGGCCCATCTGGGGCCCGCAGGAGGATTTCCCCCTCCTTTTGGGGGCGTCGGAGAGGGGTGGCTACGTGGGGGACCCCGACGAGAGCATGTTGATGTGTGGGATGATGTGGGCGGACTCGCCAGCGAGAGGGTCAGGGGAGATGAAGGACAGTGGAGAGCAGAGGAGCATCCTTACCAGAGGCGTCAGGTAACCAACGGGGAAGGGCCACCACAAGGTGACACCAATCCAGAGACGAGGATGAGGAAGTTGAAGGCACCGCTGTTGATGGGAAGGACCCCGATGGGTGGATTTACCAGATAGAGAGGTATTTTGATGTCACAGGCTTCACGGAGGCGGAGAGACCGATGGCGGTAGCATTGAGCTTCGAGGGTGAGGCTCTTGGGTGGTACAGGTAGACCCAGAAGCAGAGGCCGATACGGACGTGGAGGGAGCTGACAGAGTGCCTCATGGAGAGGTTTTAGGAGACCCACGCGGGAGGGCTGTTTGAGCAGTTGTACACCTTGCAACAGGATGGGACCGTGAGGGACTATATCACGAAATTCGAGACACTCGCGAGCCGAGTGGATGGTGTGTCTGCGGAATCGCTGGAGGTGAATTTTTTGAAGGGGCTGAAGCCAGCCGTGAGAGCGGAGCTGGGAGTACATGACCCTCAGGGGCTGGTAGCCATGATGCGAGTGGCTAGGAGAGTGGAGGACAGGTTGGCTGAAGAGAGAAAGTCTAGGGGGTCCGGGGGCGGATCGACATACCGCAGTCCAGCACCTACTGAGACAACTCAGACCACTGTGGGGGCACCGGCGATGGCAAGGGGGGATGCGACGGAGACGCGGCCGGGAGGGCAGACTCGCCGCATGACAGAGGCCGAGATGAGGGTGCGGAGGGCCAAGGGCCTTTGCTTCAAGTGTGACGAGAGGTTCACACTAGGGCATCGTTGCACAGGGAGGGCCATGCAGCTGGAGGTGGCAGCAGAGGAGGATCTTGTGGTGATGCTTGACGGAGGTGGGGACGAGGCAGAGCTGCGCCCACACTTAGATTAGAGAAGATGGATACCATCATCAGACTGCAACCTTGAGGACAATGTTCATTTTTTGGGGGAGTAATGATGCGATCCGGGTCTACACCAAGCAGAGCGGCGCGCACCCACGGGGGTGACTTACCCTTTTGCTCATTGGCGAGTTGTGTGTTTAGCAATTTTATCCTTTTGCTCATTAGTCGAGTTGTGTGTTTAGCCATTAGAGGGCTTATTAGTCTTACTTATTTTCATGTTTAGGAGGGGTTAAAAGCCTACGAGCCGGCCCTAGTTTATTTTTTATCGAAGAACGATCATTTGAGAGTAGTTTCTTGTTAGGGATTTGGGGGAGTAGGCTTGATCCATCAATTCAAGCTAGGGAGAGATCCACTCCAGAAGGGATCACCTATCTTAATATCAATTTCTATTGTCCAAATCAAATTTCTTTTCTTTCTTTCCACTAAAAATCTGAACTGTTGCTACGATTAACCCAAATCGTATCACAACATCACCCTGGATCTCGTCTTAATTGTCACCCGCATATTTGATGACTCTGATACAATAAAGCAAAAAATTAGCTTCAATCCAAAATAGCGAAAAAAAGCAGGAAAAAATAGCTCCAAAACCAAAAAAGAAGAAGAAGAAGAGATGAAAGAGAGAGATTGCCACTGTTTTGATTGTTGGTTGTTGTCACCATTTTGAAGTGAGACTGAGAGAGAGAGAGAAAATGGACCGAGATAGAGAGAGAAGAGAGAGATAACAGTGAGTTGGTGGATTATATAAAAGGAGTAGTGGGGTTTGGGGTTGGGATTGGGTTTGAGTTTTAAGTTAGAAGTGGGTTCGGGCTTGGGGTACAGGTATGAGTTTGGGTTCGGGTTACATTTTAAGTTAGTATTAGTAGGTTTGGTTTGGGGTTAAATTAGTAGTGGGTTTGGATTTACAAAAAAAGCTATAAATATATATTCATACAAATATATACATAAAAAATAAAAAATATAGATAAATCTAAAACCAAAACTTGAAATGAAACCAAAGAAACCAACGGAACTTACCGAAACCAAATTTTTTTAAGGGGACCGAAACTAAAACCGAAACCGTATTGTCTAACCTTGCCCCTACCAAATTATTTTATTCATGAGATTAACCCTCAACTAAGATGCTTCTACATGCTGTATGATTTATTTTTTACTGAAGTTACTAATTCATAATTCTGCAGAGTGCCGTCCAGTTTTCTAATTTTTCCTTATTGAGTAAAGTCACAGTTACGGTTTTACAATTAGTATTCTCTGCATGAATAATCAATTATGTATCACCTTTTAACTTATGCTTGTTTTGTTCTAGTAGGGAAAACAATCCTCAAGGCAACCCTAATATTAGTTTGTAGTGATTGCAGAACGACCAATTGTGATGAAGCTTATTCAAATGGTAGCATTGACAGACAACATTCATTTCCGAACATGGTTCATGCAAGGAATGTCTTTGATGTAGTTAATCATTCCGGCATGGTGACGGACACAA
Source organism: Scilla litardierei (assembly GCA_030789695.1). Classification (NCBI taxonomy): domain Eukaryota; kingdom Viridiplantae; phylum Streptophyta; class Magnoliopsida; order Asparagales; family Asparagaceae; genus Scilla; species Scilla litardierei. The sequence goes on along the minus strand of CM061142.1, from coordinate 602,605,482 downwards.
TACAAACATGTGCTGAGGCTCCACTCCGGGAACTCAATACAAGCCGAGGATCTGAAGACCTGGTTTTAGGCTCTTCAGTTGGAGGAAAGCCTGTTCTTAGTAGGGGAACAAGTGTGGGGCCCTTTACGGAAGAATCGTTTCTCAATACCTTAAGAAACTTCATTTTGGAAAAGGGAGGGTTTTTGGGCGAAGGATGGCATGCAGAGTTTGTACAATCTCCATATGGTTCTCCTAATCCATTTGCTTTCTATTGTGCTCCAGATGGCAAAAAGTTTGCGTCAATTTATGCTGTTGCTCAGTATCTTGGGATTTCGTCATGTTTTATTCCGGTTGAAATCAATGAAAGAAGTGATGGTTTTGGATCAGTGCGGAGAACATTGATGCCTCGCAGAAGGAAAAAAGATCTTGCAAGAATTTCTGCAACGAGTAGGTGTACAGAAAACCAAGACAATGTGGGGATCAACAATTGGGAGGAGCCTTGTTCTGATAAAGATTTTATAGCCCAGTATTATGATGCCAAGGGTGCATCAAAAGTTGCAAAATCATATATGGATGAAAATGGTATTGACGAATCTCTGGACTTGTCTGTAAGTATTTATTTGTTTCTGTTTCTGTTTTGCTTGATTGCTTTTTGGCTCTATTTCCAGTATTCTTAATCTTATTTCAACAGTTAAAGTTCTTCAGATAAGGTCATCACTCATTGGTTATCATTGCATGTATAAGCACACAAAAGCTGCTAATTTTAATGTATTATCTCTAGCAGACATTATTTTGTGTTTTAATGTATTTTTATTTATATCTTTCCAGGCTGGCCTTCCTATTCAATATGAGGACTTCTTTGTTCTCCGACTGGGAAAAATAGATCTCCGAGCAACATATCATGACAGTAATCAAATTTGGCCCATAGGGTATAGGTCAATATGGCATGATAAAATTACAGGTTCACTCTTTCAGTGCAAAGTGTCAGATGGAGGTGATTCTGGACCTGTTTTCAAGGTCAGAAGGTCTCCCTGTTCTTTGTCACCCATTCCAACTGGGAAAACTATTCTTTTAGATAACAAAGTTAAGGAACGGGACATTGCAGACAGAATAGAAAGTAGTGATGCTATTTTTGATGCTAGGTCTGATGATGAAGACATGATTATGCTCCTTTCCGATCCTAATCCTTTGGAACAAGAATTTTTGTCTTGTTTTGGGCATGATATGGGTGGACACCCATATGGGTCTTCCGTGCCAATGGATATAGAAAAACCAGATAGTTTAGCAAACAATTTTAACAGTCATCAAGGAAGGACTGCGCATCCTTCAGGCAAGATGCGCTGCTTGAGGGATGAAATTGGGGAATTCTACGTAGAAGGAAGATCTTCTTCTTCAGTATGGAAAATGGTTTCACGGACTCTTATTGATGCTTGCCATGAAGTTTATAAGCAGTCTGGATGCTTGCAATTCTGCTGCAGACATGAGTTTGGTTCACATTGTTCAGATGGTGGAAATCCAAAAGATGCACAACACACTGGCCCATTGGCTAGATTTTGTTGCGCCTCTGGGCCCATTGAAACTCCACGAGTGATTCGGAATGACATCGAACTAGAAACTTCATTCAGATCCCTCACAGAGTGGTTAGAACAAGATAGGTTTGGATTAGATATGGGCTTTGTACAAGAAATCGTAGAAAATCTTCCTGCATCCCATGAATGTTCACAATATCATTGTTTAATTGATAGGAGTGGCTATGCATCATTATGTACAGTTGAGAATGGGTTACTTTTACCCATACAGAAGACTGGAAAAAGAGGAGGGGAAGTATCCTATGGTTTATACAGTGGGAAAATTGTACCCAAGCAGCATGATTTGCCTGAAGATCCACCTTTTGCTGACGTAAGGCCTCCTCCTGGACGGCAGTTAAGCAGCAAGCTTCCTGAAGAGCTGGTGGGAGATGTTTTTCAGGTATATTTTATGAAAATATTATATGATACTTTTTAAAGAAACTGTTATATCATTTATAAATAATTTTCAAATTCTCATCCTTTGAACCTCTAATTTACCATCTTCTTCAAAACGTAATTTAGATATGGGAGTTTCTCTGGCGTTTCTACGAAGTGTTGGGTTTGAAAGAACCTTTGTCTTTTGAGGAACTTGAAGATGAGCTTATTGATCCATGGCCTTGTGACTTGAATCATCTGAATTTTTTTGAAAAGGATAATCAGGATTACAGAGATCCAGTATCACTAGGAACTGAAAGGGCTAATAATTCAGTTTCACTGCCTACTAGTTTATCTGACTCAACAACACATGGACAGAATATTTTCAAGTTAATTCCAGTTGAAACAGCCACTACACGGGAATCTACTCAAATTAAAGTGGCATCACGTACCTATGGGATTTGCAATGGTGTAACTTTGACAAAAGCACATGTTTCACTACTGAAAGTGTTGGTTGGAGAGCTCCTAAACAAGGTTGCAGTTTTTCTAGATCCAAATTTTGATGCTAGAGATTCAAAACCCAAACGGGGAAGAAGGAAAGACGTAGACTCCTCTCCTGTGAAAGAAACAAAACACGAACTTCTGACTGTTAATGAACTGACATGGCCAGAGTTAGCTCGCAGATATGCTTTAGCAGTCTTGTCAATGAATGGTCGCACGGAAGATGTTAGCAGTCGTGAAAGCCTGAGAGTGTACCACTGTTTACAAGGTGATGGTGGTGTTCTCTGTGGCTCTCTTTCTGGAATTGCTGGAATGGAAGCAGATGCATTGGTAACTTCTCTGTCATCTGTACTATTGTGTGCTGTATTTTATAAACTTGAAATGCATTGGTAACTTCTCTGAATATGAGAATACCAATTTAACATTTCTGTGTTCATCTTCATATGGCATATAATACTAAATGTCAGGAACTCATCCCCTGAAATGTGTTTAACTTTGAGTTTTATCGTTCTAAAGTTATTGTTTTGACTTTTGATATATATGTTCTCTATGTCCATATTGGAAAGCAAATTGATCATCAACATTTCCAACTTTGTTCACTATTGTTAAGATTAATTTAGCTAATCTAGCAGTTCAGCACTGATGTGTGCGAATCTCAGCTTCTAGCAGATGCAGAAAGGCAAATATCTGGTAATGCGAAACACGAGAATGCTGTTTTTACTATAGACTACAAGGATACTGAGATGGCAGTAAACTGCGAACCAGCCGTTGTTACAAGCAATAATCTTCCAGAGTGGGCACAACCACTGGAGCCTGTGAGAAAGATGCCAACTAATGTGGGTACAAGAATTAGAAAGTGTGTATACAGTTCTTTGGAGAAAAATCCACCAGAATGGGCAAAGGCAATATTGGAACACTCGATCAGTAAAGAGGTTTACAAGGGAAATGCATCAGGGCCCACCAAGGTAAATAATCCATCATTTTGCTTTCCTTATGCTACATGCCTAAATAGCTGCCAAGTTACGGCAACTTTCTTAGATTATATGTAGTTGTTGGAGTTCCTTAGGGTCCCATACAAACTCTGTTTTCTATTTTTTCTTCACATATGCTGATATATAGACTTCAATTACCCTGCGTTTGAGTACAAGTCTTCAGCATCTATGTTTTAGGCTTTTTCTTGAAAATGTGGCCGGCTAGTGAGTACCACCTAAAGTCGAGAAAGATAAGGATCATGCGGTCTTCTTGGTGGAAGTCAGTATGTAAAGATCACACTTACCTCTTTAGCAAATCTGTATGGTCCTCTAGATGATTAAGAAAACTAGCTTTGACACCGATGGGATTCTGTACCTCGGAACCTCTAGGCAAGAACTATCATGAGTATCTTATGGGTAGGGGTGTGCCAGCTGCTTACTTGGAGAAAACACTTAAAACTTCTCCATGCTCACCCTTAAGCTGGCTTCAGCCTTGCGTGTGCATCCTGAAATGGTAGACCTACAAGGGTTTTACCTGACCTTGCAAACATATACTGTGCTTTCAATCTTGAGCCCTTGAGAAGATTGCAAACTTTCTGAACAAGTTTCTGATCTGATGGATGTTTGCTCTTCCTCTGCAACTGCCTTGTAAATGGCTGTAGATCAAAATGATGGCTTGCATTGATCATCTAATTGCGCTGTTTAATATGAAAAAACCTACACTGTCATAAACTTTTAGAATTAGAGTGTCTCTTTATGCTTTAATTAATCATATATTCTAATTCACCTCATGGAAGAATGTACTCATACTATTGTTGTCTTCTCATTTTTGCATAATTAGATTAGGCTGAAACATGCTACTCTGAGTTTGCCTAGTATATCACCGACTTTGTTATTGTTCTTTTTAGCAAGCCCTACCGCCAATCTGATTTGTTGTTTCTTGGGGTGCAGAAAGCTGTTTTGTCTATTTTGGCAAAGTTAGCTAGTGGCGTTCAACAGCAGAAGCCTGAAAAGCCATCGAGAGGGAGACAACCTCTATCTGTATCAGATATCATAATGATAAAATGTCGTATTGTACTACGTTCTGCTGTTTCTGCCGATGAATCAAAAACTTTTTGTAATTTGCTTGGCACCACCTTGCTTAATTCTAGTGATAACAATGATAAGGGTATTCTTGGATCACCTGCTATGGTTTCTCGTCCTTTAGACTTTCGAACAATTGATTTAAGACTGGCAGTTGGGGCTTATGGTGGATCATCTCATGAAACATTTCTGGAAGACGTTCGAGAGGCATGTTTCCTTTTTCTTTTTTCCTTTGTTTTGAATAATCTTTTCAATCTCTGACGAGTTATTTCTTCTCTTTTACTTATCTAGTCTGCATGCTTATCATATTTGATGATGCTAGGAAGACGTGCTTCCTTTAGCCGTTCCACTTTTGGTCTTTTCTCCCCCCCCCCCCTTGTTTTTAGATTTTTAAAACTTCTTTTTTGGGTATGTTAGCTACCTACAAGTCAAGCTTATGATAGTATTATGTAGTGCACACAGTAATTGGATATCTCTTGCCATGTTCTCACTCTGCATAGATACTGGCTCACCATATTTTGTAGTCATTATATAATTACGGACAGTTTGTTTAATCGATCATCTTAACTATTAATTTAAAACTTTTAACGTAAATGTTTTACTGGTAAGCAAATTTTGGAAATTTGGTGATATTGGCCACAATCATTGGTGAATTTCTTTAGCTCCTTGTATATTGAATTCAATTGCTTTGATTACTATGAGTATTCACTGCATGGCGAGAACATGATCTTTGACATTCCTTATTCTATAGATAACAATATTATCAAAATAGCCAAGTGTGTTTTGAGTACATGGGAAGGCTAGCTAGTGAATTAGAGCATAATACAATAGATTTAAATTGAAGAAAGGCACGACCATTCTTAAACTTTTAATACTGGGATGAAATCTCTCATTATAACTCTTTGATGACTAACCTAGGAACAGATGGTTGGAAATTGTCTGTACCACTGTGTGTTATATGAACTTCTAGGATTTTGGGTGATAAAAATAAGATTTTTATAGATGAAAGGAGAAATATAAAGAATAGGTGGCTTCAATTCGAGAGGAGGACCGCTCTCCTAGCGTTGACGCGAGACAAAGCCTAACTCTTCCAAGATGTAATCTATTCTGCTGTTAATCTCTTTTATTTCTCTCCTAAATTCAATATGATCGCATAGCCTTAACCACTCATCCTATAAATAATGGACCGATTTGTCTAGAATTACAAAAATGCACTTGAGGTCCAAAATTACAAGATTGTCATTGATTGTGGCTGCACTCCTATTCCCAAGAACCATCTTGTTCTCAAGGTGGTGCAGGAAATCAGTAGGCCATACTATTCCAAATGGGGATGCGCGTCCCCTCATGGCCCTTCCTCTTCAGCTGTTGTGCCTTCACCTTCTTAGACGAAATACATGTAAAGCACGATCTCGGTAGTGATGTCTCGGCTCGAACCTCTCGCTGCATCGGAAGCATAGTCCCTCGATGCGCCTGTCTAGTATTTCCTTCTATGTAAGATGTGCGAATATGTGGTTTGTCGGATGCTTGCTACTCTTCTTCTGAACTGTTTGACCTATCGTTGGCTGGGATCTCTGAGCCTCTGGCATGGCAGGAGTGCGGGACATGGCCCCGCTTATCGTTTTCTTGATCATCCGCACCGCATTGATCCTGTCTTCCACCATTTAGGCCAGCTACATAGCATGTCCAAGCCTTCTCGGTCTCAGTATACGCAGCTTAGCTCATGTGTACTCCTGTAGCACCTTCATTAAATTTCCCTCCAGCATCGTCTCAGGTATCTCCATCACTCGGCCCGAGAGCGTCTCGAAACTCTCCATGTAGTTACTAACCGTGTCATTGATGAGTGTTTATTATATATATTTTTCATATAGTTTTCTCACACAGTTCATATCACTCCAACGCACATTCTGTATTGTTTTTATCATCTTTTGGTTTCTTTTTTACTCTTGGGTTTTCTAGGTGAAACGAGGAATTTTGGGACTCAAGAGCAAGGATGAAGGCTTGGGAAGCGATCGAAGGAGTGAAGGATTCAAATTCAACAAGGGAGTGGAGTCAAAGAAGCAGCTATATATGGTTGTGTGCATTGCACCACACGACTGTGTAGTTTGAAGCCAAGGAAGATGCTAAAGATTGCAGAGCTACATGGTCTTGTGCTATGTCACAGACGACCGTGTACGATGACACCAAGGAAGGCTCCACACGACTACCGACACGATCGAGCTACACGGTCGTGTGTTATATCACAGATGACCCTGTACGATGACACTAAGGCTCCATTTGACGGCCCACACGTCCGTGTCGGTCGATTTCCTGATGAAGAGCTGAAAGTTGAACAACACGATCGTGTACATAGGTACACCACCATGTTGCTGCAATGCCAAAAAGAATACAATAGCTGTTTTGAGCGCTGCAAGCACACGGTCGTGTAGGATCTCTACCGACCGTGTCGGTGGCTAGGTTTTCTGAGGACTTTGATGTGCTGACTTGGGTTATTTTTGTGGGTTTTGGGTTTATTTTGGGTGAGTATAAATAGGATTTTTGTTTATTCTTTGAGGGCTCTCTCACAGACTTTTTGGAGAGCTTTTTTTCCAGCTTTTCTTTAGAGTTCTAGATTTTACTCCTGCTGTAGCTGGCTTTATTTTGGTGCAAATGTTTGAGCTTTTGTAATTATTTTGGACCAAGTTTGGATTTTCATTGCTTGATCTTTATTGTGGATCTAATAGAGAAGTTTTCTCATCTCTCTCGTGTGATTTTCATGTATCCATCTAATATTTCTATTGCGTTATTTGTTTTGGACCGTGAGTAGTCTCATAGCTAGGGCTTAGGGTTGCACCCTACTGTGATTTAGCTATGGATTGATATATTTATACTTGGTTATTGAATGATGTCACATTAGGGCTTTGCTTAGGATGATTATTATCAACATAAATTGATATCATCCCCGTGGAGGTTTATTAGATTAGTCACTAACGATAGTTAGGGCTAATCTAGGGGTTTCAATCCATATGTTAATTCACACTGTTTATGTCGCCAATGATAGTTGTGCGTAAATTAGAGCTCTCCTAGCAGTGACCTAACTTCTATCTACAATAGTGGCATGAAGGAAGGTTGGAAACATTTGTTGATATTAATGCATCTATCATATGTCAATGACCAACGATAGTTGGCTTTGGCATATGATAGATAGTCATATCATAGCATCACGATAGTGGGGGATATGTGATAACAATTGGTGCAACAACCTCACCGTAAGACATAGTTTAATAACAAGACAAGCTAGGTAATCCTAACTTGAATCACAGTTTTGGGATACTTAGCCTTAGAGCTTTCCCATCTTGACATTCCTTTATATATTCTCTCACCTCTAGACTTATCGCGACTAAATAAAGCCCTGAAATAAATCAGTAATCAAAGTCTGCCTCCCTGTAGATCGACCCATAAGTGCTACATTGACACCGTGCACCTGCGGTCATAATTAAAACTGAGACACATCAGTCATCCTGCTTGAGCGCAAGGAGCTTGTTAGAGACCTATCTCATACTAGGCCTCCAACACTAGCCCATTTGTTAGAAACACATCCCATATTAGGCTTCTAACAATAGCCTTGCTAAGGGCCCATCCCATTCTAGGCCCATAACACTGGGCACACACCCCATTTGTTAAGTATTATTGAGCATCCAACCCAAAACCAATTGGTATTAGGTGGAGAGGCCCTCTAATACTTAAACTATTTCTTTTCTTTTGCACTTCCGATGTGGGACTATTTTTGGGATCCTAACATACCACCACGCTTCTGACAACGCCGTCCACGGCGGCCCACTCTGGGGTGCCCACTCTAAGTGGCCCACTCTGGCCTCACCCAGGTCCCCCACTCTTAGGTCGCTCCTTCCCTAGGTCGCCCCTTCCGCTTTCGACAACCACCGCCATGACGGCCCACTCTGCGGTGCCCACTCTAAGTGGCCCACTCTGGCCTCACCCAGGTCGCCCTCTCTTAGGTCGCTCCTTCCCCAGGTCGCCCCTTCCGCAACGTGGGTCGTAGCATGGGGCTAGCTCTGATACCAATTTGATACGATCCGGTGGATCAAATCAATAAAGTTCAGATTTTTAAAGGAGAAAAAATATAAAAAGAGGATTTTTAGTGGACTTGAGATTGTGAAGAACAATATTTTGATAGATAATGAGTCTCTTTCGAGAGGAGACTCGCTCTCCTAGCTTTGATTGCACGGAACAAAGCCTAAATCCCTCACAAATATGCCTACAAATGTCTTCACAAAATAAGCATTAAATAAAAGAAAGACGGCTAGCCCTAATTTATAGAAAAAGGGGGGAATTACTAATCTAGTCTAGAATGACTAGAATACCCCTAGGCTAACCCTCCTACGTGGTGCCGCGCCTCCTACGGCGCACGTAAGTAACTAGAGGAGGGGGGTCCCTCCATCATAGCCGCCGGCCCCTATGGGAGGCGGATGCGGGTCAGGCTCCGCATCAATACCCCCCTAAAAGAGCCACCTTGTCCTCAAGGCGGAAATGGGGAAACTGCTCCCGGATCACTCGATATGCCTCCCATGTCGCATCACAGTCTGGTAGCCCCGCCCAGTGTATCAGCACCTCCCTCTGTCCGCGCGGCCCCTGACGAACAGCTCGGACTTCCAGTGGCTCCAGCATCACCTCCATCTCCTCAGTAAGTGTAGGCGGTAGGGTAGAGGACACCGTCTGCTCCCCGATGGCTCGCCGAAGCTGCGACACATGAAAAACCGGATGTATCGTCGCAGTCGATGGCAACCTCAGCCTGTAAGCCACCTGGCCAATCTTGGCCGCAATCTCAAAAGGTCCATAGAATCTCGCTGATAGCTTCTCGTTCCGCCTCTTCGCTAGCGACCTCTGTCTGTAAGGCATCAGCTTCAGATAGACCATGTCACCCTCCTGGAAGTGCACATCTCGCCGATGCCCATCCGCCCTAGCCTTCATCACATGCTGAGCTCGCAACAAATGCTTCTTCAGCTCCTCCATAATGCTCTCCCGCTCCCGCATATAGTCCTCTACCTGGGAGACCGGTGTCTGTCGCTCCCCAAATCGAAGTAGCTCTGGTGGGTCCCTGTCATATAGTACCCGAAAGGGGGTCGTACCTGCTGCTGAGTGGTACGAAGTATTGTACCAATACTCCGCCCAGGCTAACCACCGATACCACTGTCGTGGTGTCTCCGACGCGAAGCACCGCAGATATGTCTCGATGCTGCGGTTCACTAACTCCGTCTGCCCGTCGGTCTGAGGGTGATATGCGGTACTCCTCTTCAGCACTGTACCCTGGACACGAAATATCTCCCGCCAAAACCCGCTCAGGAAAACCTGATCTCTGTCTGTGACGATGGAGGCTGGGATCCCATGTAACCGTATGACCTCTCTGGTGAAGGCTGCAGCCACTGAAACAGCCGTGTACGGATGTTTCAGTGGTATAAAATGGGCGTACTTGCTCAACCTATCCACCACAACAAAAATCACGGAGTACCCCTCTGACCTGGGTAGCCCGTCTATGAAATCCATCGTCACCTCCTCCCAGACCCGCTCAGGTAGTGCTAAGGGCTGCAAAAGTCCGGCTGGTGCCATGGCCATGTACTTGTGACGCTGGCACACGTCACAAGCAGCAACCAAATGTGCTATCGCCCTCCTCATACCAGGCCAGTAAACCTCCCGGGACATTCTCATATATGTCTGCTGCACCCCGGAATGTCCCCCAATCACCGAACTGTGGAACTCCTGAAATAATGCGGGTATGAAGGTGGACGCCCGCGGCAATACCAACCGCCCCTGGTATAATAGTCTCCGCCCCTCCAGTGAGTAACCCTGCGGGGCCTCCCCGCCTCCCTGCAGCTGCTCACGAATCAGTCTCAACTCCGGATCGGCCTCGGTCTCCTGCAGCATGGGCTCACTGTCTATCCATACCGGCAACGAGAGTGCTCTCAAGTGCACCCCCTCCTCTCTGCGTGATAAGGCGTCTGCCGCCTTATTCTCCAACCCCGGCCTGTACTCAATGACGAATCTGTACCCCACCAGCTTGGATAGCCAGCGCTGGTGCTCCTCTATCACCAACCTCTGCTCCAATAGATACTTCAAACTGCGCTGGTCGGTCCTGACCACGAACTCCCTGCCCATCAGATACGGCCGCCACTTCTGGATCGCCGACACAATAGCCATCAACTCCCTCTCGTATACAGACTTCATCCGTGCTCTAGCTGCAAGCACCTGGCTGAAGTAGGCTATCGGCCTCCCTAGCTGCATAAGGACCGCCCCCAATCCTACTCCTGAAGCATCAGTCTCCACCACGAATGTGATGCTGAAGTCAGGCAACGCCAAGACTGGTGATGTGGTCATTGCCTCCTTCAAGGCCTCAAAGGCCTTGGCCGCTGCCTCTCCCCACTGGAACCCATCCTTCTTCAGCTGATCTGTCAGTGGCCCTGCAATGGTGCTGTATCCCCTCACAAATTTCCGGTAGTAACCTGTCAGCCCGAGAAATCCTCGTAGTGCCCTCAGAGTGGTGGGTACCGGCCAGTCTAATATCGCCTCTATCTTCGCCCGGTCTGCTGCTACCCCGGCGGCCGACACCACATGTCCCAAGTACTCTATCTGCCTTTGACCGAAACTGCACTTCTTTCGGTTGGCATACAGCTGATGCCTCAGTAACTCTCGGAACACCACCTCCAAATGGCCCACGTGCTCCCCCATAGTCCTGCTGTAGACCAGAATGTCGTCGAAGAAGACGAGTATAAACCTCCTCAGGAACGGCCGGAAGACGTCGTTCATCAACGCCTGAAATGTAGGAGCATTCGTCAAGCCAAATGGCATGACGAGAAACTCATAGTGGCCCTCGTGGGTACGAAATGCTGTCTTCGGCACATCCTCTGGCCTCGTCAGGATCTGGTGATACCCCGCCTTCAGGTCAATCTTGGAGAACACCACTGCTCCATGCAGCTCATCTAGCAGCTCGTCTATGACAGGGATAGGAAACCTGTCAGCCACTGTCTCCTTGTTCAGTGCCCGGTAGTCTACACAGAAGCGCCAACTCCCGTCCTTCTTCTTCACCAAAAGGACCGGGCTCGAAAACGGGCTAACGCTGGGCTGTATCACCCCCGCCTGTAACATCTCCCCGACCATCCGCTCAATCACATCCTTCTGCACGTGGGGGTAGCGGTAAGGACGCACACTCACCGGTGCAGCGCCATCCCTCAGGACTATCGCATGCTCGTGCCCTCTCTCTGGCGGTAGCCCCTGTGGGTCCTGAAAGACCTCCTGGTACTGTCCCAACACCTGCTCCACCTCCTCGGGAACCCCTGCCTGCGGCTCCTGCTCTGCCCCTGCTAAACGGCACTCCACCAAGTACCCCTCCCACTCTCTCCGTAAGGCTCGAGTGATGGCCTTGAAGGCCACCATCGATAAACATAGGGTCGGGTCCCCAGTGAGCACCACTGTCCGCTCTCCCTCCTCGAACTCCATCCTGAGTCGCTTCCAATTCACCCGCATGTCCCCCAGTTTCTTCAGCCACTGTACGCCCAGGATGATGTCAACATTGCCCAGCTCCAGGGGTAGGAAATCCTCCATGATCTGTACTCCCTGTAAGGTCAGGCACAGACCCTTGCAGAGCCCCTTGCTCTCCTCCATCTTCCCTGTCCCCAGCAGCACGGTAAACTTCTCCTGCGTACTCAGCTGCAGCCCATGTCTCTCCACTATCCGGCTGGAGATGAAGTTGTGGGTGGCCCCACTGTCGATCAGCACCGTCACCGCCGTGTCTCCTAGCTGCCCCGTCAACTTCATGGTGTGGTTCGGAGTGAACCGCACCACAGAGTTTAGGGACACCTCCGCGAAGTCTAGGTGAGACTTCTCCTCCTCTACTGGCGTCTCCTGCTCCACCTCGAACTCCTCATCACCCACGTACCCCTCCTCGTCGGGCACCATGGTGATCTGCAGTAGGCGGCTCGCACACCTGTGCCCAGGGGTGAACTTCTCGTCGCAACGGAAGCACAACACCTTGGCTCTCTTCTCCCTCACCTCGGCCTCCGTCATCCGTCGCCCCAGGGTAGCTGGGCGGCCCTCTCCTCGCGTCTCGGGAACGGCCGCAGGTGGTCTCGGTGCCGTGGCTGGTGGAGTAGGGCGGGAGCTCTGTGCCCCCCAAGCGCCCCGTATCCGCCTCTCCTCTGTGTGCTTCTCCTCCGCTTTATGTGCTAAGCGAAGGACGTCCTCCAAGGTAGCCGGGCTCTGCATCCGCAACTCAGCTCGTATCGACGGTTTCAGCCTCCACATAAAGTTCCCGATCATCACCTCGTCGGTAACCCCCTTCACCCGGCTATTCATCATCTCAATCTCTCTACATAGTCTCTCACTGTCCCCTCCTGCCTCAGGGCCGACAGCTGCTCGTAGAAATCACCCCCTGCCGTCTCCTGGAATCGATCCACGATCATCGCTGACAACTCCTCCCAGGTCCGAAAGGGGGACCGGGCTATCTTCCACCGGTACCAAGCCAGAGCCTTCCCCTCAAAGTAAATCCCGATGGCCTTCAGGACCTCCTGCTCCGTCAGCCCCATCACCTGGAAATACCTCTCTGCTCGGTAGATCCACCCATCAGGGTCGGTGCCGTCAAAGGTCGGCATCTTCAGCTTCATCAACCGCCGATCTGCATTGATGTCGCCTAGCTGCACCCTATCTCCGCCTCGGTCACCACCCCGGACCACCTCGCCACCCCGAGCCTCCCCCGACCCCGCACAGCTCCTCTGGCCATGCAGGTCTCTCCCACGCCTCGGGCTGGTAGTAGTGCCCCGGAAACTCTGGTGGCCGTGCAAAATTGGGCATCGGCCCAGGCGGAATGGTCTCTGCTCTCCAAAACTGGCCCGCCGGGGTCCCAATAGCTGCTCCCGAAGCCCATCCGCCTCCCATAGTCCCCAAAGTCCTCCCAGAATGGGGAACGAACCCCGCCACACCCCCGAAAGGGCGGGACGAAGTCGCCGGGCCCCCAGGTGGGCCGGCCCAGCCCGTCACGGCCTCGGAAGGCCCGGCCCAACTTGCCGGGCCCTGAAATGGGCCGCAGCCCTCTCCCGCACCTCCCGTGACCCCGGCGGGGGGTGCCGCCTGCACCCTGGGCCCGCCGGAGTCGGCCGAGGGCCCTGGTGGCCCCGGCGGCTCCACCCAGGCCAGGGAGGGCCTGTGGAAGCTCGCCGGGGGCGCCGAGGCCCCCGGTTGGCCGGGCGGTCTCGCCCAGGCATGGGGAAGCCTGGGCGGGGCCGTCGGCCCTAGGGCAGGCCCGATCGGGCCTGCCGCAACTTGTACGGACCCGCGCGGGTCCGTTGGTCCTTCCGCGCCGTCGATTTGATGTGGGGTTGCCGCCGTTGTTCCCGTTTGCCCTAGAGAGGCTGATTCTAGGGTAGATCCGCCCCCCTCTAGGGTTCCCTTGCCTCGATCTCCTCCTTTCGCCATGGCGAGGGCTTGGATCATCTCCTTCAATTCTCGGAGATCTCGTCCTCATCCCCCTAAGCTCGATCTGGATGTTTTCTTGCGAATGGTCGTGATCCTTGAGTGAATCCCCCATTGTTTTCTTCAACCCTTCGAATCGCTCTTCGATATCTCGGTTGAGATCCTCCCGTAGCCCTTGAATCCTCTCATCAATCGCATCCGCCTTCGATCGAGTACTCGCCGCCATTTGGATCTAGAGCTCTGATACCAATTGTTAGAGACCTATCTCCTACTAGGCCTCCAACACTAGTCCATTTGTTAGAAACACATCCCATACTAGGCTTCTAACAATAGCCTTGCTAAGGGCCCATCCCATACTAGGCCCATAACACTGGGCACACACCCCATTTGTTAAGTATTATTGAGCATCCAACCCAAAACCAATTGGTATTAGGTGGAGAGGCCCTCTAATACTTAAACTATTTCTTTTCTTTTGCACTTCCGATGTGGGACTATTTTTGGGATCCTAACATACCACCACGCTTCTGACAACGCCGTCCACGGCGGCCCACTCTGGGGTGCCCACTCTAAGTGGCCCACTCTGGCCTCACCCAGGTCGCCCCCTCTTAGGTCGCTCCTTCCCCAGGTCGCCCCTTCCGCTTTCGACAACCACCGCCACGACGGCCCACTCTGGGGTGCCCACTCTAAGTGGCCCACTCTGGCCTCACCCAGGTCGCCCCCTCTTAGGTCGCTCCTTCCCCAGGTCGCCCCTTCCGCAACGTGGGTCGTAGCATGGGGCTAGCTCTGATACCAATTTGATACGATCCAGTGGATCGAATCAATAAAGTTCAGATTTTTAAAGGAGAAAAAATATAAAAAGAGGATTTTTAGTGGACTTGAGATTGTGAAGAACAATATTTTGATAGATAATGAGTCTCTTTCGAGAGGAGACTCGCTCTCCTAGCTTTGATTGCACGGAACAAAGCCTAAATCCCTCACAAATATGCCTACAAATGTCTTCACAAAATAAGCATTAAATAAAAGAAAGACGGCTAGCCCTAATTTATAGAAAAAGTGGGGAATTACTAATCTAGTCTAGAATGACTAGAATACCCCTAGGCTAACCCTCCTACGTGGTGCCGCGCCTCCTACGGCGCACGTAAGTAACTAGAGGAGGGGGGGTCCCTCCATCATAGCCGCCGGCCCCTATGGGAGGCGGATGCGGGTCAGGCTCCGCATCAATACCCCCCTAAAAGAGCCACCTTGTCCTCAAGGCGGAAATGGGGAAACTGTTCCCGGATCACTCGATATGCCTCCCATGTCGCATCACAGTCTGGTAGCCCCGCCCAGTGTATCAGCACCTCCCTCTGTCCGCGCGGCCCCTGACGAACAGCTCGGACCTCCAGTGGCTCCAGCATCACCTCCATCTCCTCAGTAAGTGTAGGCGGTAGGGTAGAGGACACCGTCTGCTCCCAGATGGCTCGCCGAAGCTGCGACACATGAAAAACCGGATGTATCGTCGCAGTCGATGGCAACCTCAGCCTGTAAGCCACCTGGCCAATCTTGGCCGCAATCTCAAAAGGTCCATAGAATCTCGCTGATAGCTTCTCGTTCCGCCTCTTCGCTAGCGACCTCTGTCTGTAAGGCATCAGCTTCAGATAGACCATGTCACCCTCCTGGAAGTGCACATCCCGCCGATGCCCATCCGCCCTAGCCTTCATCACCTGCTGAGCTCGCAACAAATGCTTCTTTAGCTCCTCCATAATGCTCTCCCGCTCCCGCATATAGTCCTCTACCTGGGAGACCGGTGTCTGTCGCTCCCCAAATCGAAGTAGCTCTGGTGGGTCTCTGCCATATAGTACCCGAAAGGGGGTCGTACCTGCTGCTGAGTGGTTCGAAGTATTGTACCAATACTCCGCCCAAGCTAACCACCGATACCACTGTCGTGGTGTCTCCGACGCGAAGCACCGCAGATATGTCTCGATGCTGCGGTTCACTAACTCCGTCTGCCCGTCGGTCTGAGGGTGATATGCGGTACTCCTCTTCAGCACTGTACCCTGGACACGAAATATCTCCCGCCAAAACCCGCTCAGGAAAACCTGATCTCTGTCTGTGACGATGGAGGCTGGGATCCCATGTAACCGTATGACCTCTCTGGTGAAGGCTGCAGCCACTGAAACATCCGTGTACGGATGTTTCAGTGGTATAAAATGGGCGTACTTGCTCAACCTATCCACCACAACAAAAATCACAGAGTACCCCTCTGACCTGGGTAGCCCGTCTATGAAATCCATCGTCACCTCCTCCCAGACCCGCTCAGGTAGTGCTAAGGGCTGCAAAAGTCCGGCTGGTGCCATGGCCATGTACTTGTGACGCTGTCACACGTCACAAGCAGCAACCAAATGTGCTATCGCTCTCCTCATACCAGGCCAGTAAACCTCCCGGGACATTCTCATATGTGTCTGCTGCACCCCGGAATGTCCCCCAATCACCGAACTGTGGAACTCCTGAAATAATGCGGGTATGAAGGTGGACGCCCGCGGCAATACCAACCGCCCCTGGTATAATAGTCTCCGCCCCTCCAGTAACCCTGCGGGGCCTCCCCGCCTCCCTGCAGCTGCTCACGAATCAGTCTCAACTCCGGATCGGCCTCGGCCTCCTGTAGCATGGGCTCACTGTCTATCCATACCGGCAACGAGAGTGCTCTCAAGTGCACCCCCTCCTCTCTGCGTGATAAGACGTCTGCCGCCTTATTCTCCAACCCCGGCCTGTACTCAATGACGAATCTGTACCCCACCAGCTTGGATAGCCAACGCTGGTGCTCCTCTGTCACCAACCTCTGCTCCAATAGATACTTCAAACTGCGCTGGTCGGTCCTGACCACGAACTCCCTGCCCATCAGATACGGCCGACACTTCTGGATCGCCAACACAATAGCCATCAACTCCCTCTCGTATACAGACTTCAGCCGTGCTCTAGCTGCAAGCACCTGGCTGAAGTAGGCTATCGGCCTCCCTAGCTGCATAAGGACCGCCCCCAATCCTACTCCTGACGCATCAGTCTCCACCACGAATGTGATGCTGAAGTCAGGCAACGCCAAGACTGGTGATGTGGTCATCGCCTCCTTCAAGGCCTCAAAGACCTTGGCCGCTGCCTCTCCCCACTGGAACCCATCATTCTTCAGCTGATCTGTCAGTGGCCCTGCAATGGTGCTGTATCCCCTCACAAATTTCCGGTAGTAACCTGTCAGCCCGAGAAATCCTCGTAGTGCCCTCAGAGTGGTGGGTACCGGCCAGTCTAATATCGCCTCTATCTTCGCCCGGTCTGCTGCTACCCCGGCGGCCGACACCACATGTCCCAAGTACTCTATCTGCCTTTGACCGAAACTGCACTTCTTTCGGTTGGCATACAGCTGATGCCTCAGTAACTCTCGGAACACCACCTCCAAATGGCCCACGTGCTCCCCCATAGTCCTGCTGTAGACCAGAATGTCGTCGAAGAAGACGAGTATAAACCTCCTCAGGAACGGCCGGAAGACGTCGTTCATCAACGCCTGAAATGTAGGAGCATTCGTCAAGCCAAATGGCATGACGAGAAACTCATAGTGGCCCTCGTGGGTACGAAATGCTGTCTTCGGCACATCCTCTGGCCTCGTCAGGATCTGGTGATACCCCGCCTTCAGGTCAATCTTGGAGAACACCACTGCTCCATGCAGCTCATCTAGCAGCTCGTCTATGACAGGGATAGGAAACCTGTCAGCCACTGTCTCCTTGTTCAGTGCCCGGTAGTCTACACAGAAGCGCCAACTCCCGTCCTTCTTCTTCACCAAAAGGACCGGGCTCGAAAACGGGCTAACGCTGGGCTGTATCACCCCCGCCTGTAACATCTCCCCGACCATCCGCTCAATCACATCCTTCTGCACGTGGGGGTAGCGGTAAGGACGCACACTCACCGGTGCAGCGCCATCCCTCAGGACTATCGCATGCTCGTGCCCTCTCTCTGGCGGTAGCCCCTGTGGGTCCTGAAAGACCTCCTGGTACTGTCCCAACACCTGCTCCACCTCCTCGGGAACCCCTGCCTGCGGCTCCTGCTCTGCCCCTGCTAAACGGCACTCCACCAAGTACCCCTCCCACTCTCTCCGTAAGGCTCGAGTGATGGCCTTGAAGGCCACCATCGATAAACATAGGGTCGGGTCCCCAGTGAGCACCACTGTCCGCTCTCCCTCCTCGAACTCCATCCTGAGTCGCTTCCAATTCACCCGCATGTCCCCCAGTTTCTTCAGCCACTGTACGCCCAGGATGATGTCAACATTGCCCAGCTCCAGGGGTAGGAAATCCTCCATGATCTGTACTCCCTGCAAGGTCAGGCACAGACCCTTGCAGAGCCCCTTGCTCTCCTCCATCTTCCCTGTCCCCAGCAGCACGGTAAACTTCTCCTGCGTACTCAGCTGCAGCCCATGTCTCTCCACTATCCGGCTGGAGATGAAGTTGTGGGTAGCCCCACTGTCGATCAGCACCGTCACCGCCGTGTCTCCTAGCTGCCCCGTCAACTTCATGGTGTGGTTCGGAGTGAACCCCACCACAGAGTTTAGGGACACCTCCGCGAAGTCTAGGTGCGACTTCTCCTCCTCTACTGGCGTCTCCTGCTCCACCTCGAACTCCTCCTCATCACCCACGTACCCCTCCTCGTCGGGCACCATGGTGATCTGCAGTAGGCGGCTCGCACACCTGTGCCCAGGGGTGAACTTCTCGTCGCAACGGAAGCACAACACCTTGGCTCTCTTCTCCCTCACCTCGGCCTCCGTCATCCGTCGCCCCAGGGTAGCTGGGCGGCCCTCTCCTCGCGTCTCGGGAACGGCCGCAGGTGGTCTCGGTGCCGTGGCTGGTGGAGTAGGGCGGGAGCTCTGTGCCCCCCAAGCGCCCCGTATCCGCCTCTCCTCTGTGTGCTTCTCCTCCGCTTTATGTGCTAAGCGAAGGACGTCCTCCAAGGTAGCCGGGCTCTGCATCCGCAACTCAGCTCGTATCGACGGTTTCAGCCTCCACATAAAGTTCCCGATCATCACCTCGTCGGTAACCCCCTTCACCCGGCTATTCAGCATCTCAAATCTCTCTACATAGTCTCTCACTGTCCCCTCCTGCCTCAGGGCCGACAGCTGCTCGTAGAAATCACCCCCTGCCGTCTCCTGGAATCGATCCACGATCATCGCTGACAACTCCTCCCAGGTCCGAAAGGGGGACCGGGCTATCTTCCACCGGTACCAAGCCAGAGCCTTCCCCTCAAAGTAAATCCCGATGGCCTTCAGGACCTCCTGCTCCGTCAGCCCCATCACCTGGAAATACCTCTCTGCTCGGTAGATCCACCCATCAGGGTCGGTGCCGTCAAAGGTCGGCATCTTCATCTTCATCAACCGCCGATCTGCATTGATGTCGCCAAGCTGCACCCTATCTCCGCCTCGGTCACCACCCCGGACCACCTCGCCACCCCGAGCCTCCCTCGGGCCTCCCCCGACCCCGCACAGCTCCTCTGGCCATGCAGGTCTCTCCCACGCCTCGGGCTGGTAGTAGTGCCCCGGAAACTCTGGTGGCCGTGCAAAATTGGGCCTCGGCCCAGGCGGAATGGTCTCTGCTCTCCAAAACTGGCCCGCCGGGGTCCCAATAGCTGCTCCCGAAGCCCATCCGCCTCCCATAGTCCCCAAAGTCCTCCCAGAATGGGGAACGAACCCCGCCACACCCCCAAAAGGGCGGGACGAAGTCGCCGGGCCCCCAGGTGGGCCGGCCCAGCCCGTCACGGCCTCGGAAGGCCCGGCCCAACTCGCCGGGCCCTGAAATGGGCCGCAGCCCTCTCCCGCACCTCCCGTGTCCCCGGCGGGGGGTGCCGCCTGCACCCTGGGCCCGCCGGAGTCGGCCGAGGGCCCTGGTGGCCACGGCGGCTCCACCCAAGCCAGGGAGGGCCTGTGGAAGCTCGCTGGGGGCGCCGAGGCCCCCGGTTGGCCGGGCGGTCTCGCCCAGGCACGGGGAAGCCTGGGCGGGGCCGTCGGCCCTAGGGCAGGCCCGATCGGGCCTGCCGCAACTTGTACGGACCCGCGCGGGTCCGTTGGTCCTTCCGCGCCGTCGATTTGATGGGGGGTTGCCGCCGTTGTTCCCGTTTGCCCTAGAGAGGCTGATTCTAGGGTAGATCCGCCCCCCTCTAGGGTTCCCTTGCCTCGATCTCCTCCTTTCGCCATGGCGAGGGCTTGGATCATCTCCATCAATTCTCGGAGATCTCGTCCTTGTTGCGCGGCATCCGTCCTCATCCCCCTAAGCTCGATCTGGTTGTCTTCTTGCGAATGGGCGTGATCCTTGAGTGAATCCCCCATTGTTTTCTTCAACCCTTCGAATCGCTCTTCGATCTCTCGGTTGAGATCCTCCCGTAGCCTTTGAATCCTCTCATCAATCGCATCCGCCTTCGATCGAGTACTCGCCGCCATTTGGATCTAGAGCTTTGATACCAATTGTTAGAGACCTATCTCATACTAGGCCTCCAACACTAGCCCATTTGTTAGAAACACATCTCATACTAGGCTTCTAACAATAGCCTTGCTAAGGGCCCATCCCATACTAGGCCCATAACACTGGGCACACACCCCATTTGTTAAGTATTATTGAGCATCCAACCCAAAACCAATTGGTATTAGGTGGAGAGGCCCTCTAATACTTAAACTATTTCTTTTCTTTTGCACTTCCGATGTGGGACTATTTTTTGGGATCCTAACATACCACCACGCTTCTAACAACGCCGTCCACGGCGGCCCACTCTGGGGTGCCCACTCTAAGTGGCCCACTCTGGCCTCACCCAGGTCGCCCCCTCTTAGGTCGCCCCTTCCCCAGGTCGCCCCTTCCGCTTTCGACAACCACCGCCACGACGGCCCACTCTGGGGTGCCCACTCTAAGTGGCCCACTCTGGCCTCACCCAGGTCGCCCCCTCTTAGGTCGCTCCTTCCCCAGGTCGCCCTTTCCGCTTTAGACAACCACCGCCACGACGACCCACTCTGGGGTGCCCACTCTAAGTGGCCCACTCTGGCCTCACCCAGGTCGCCCCCTCTTAGGTCGCTCCTTCCCCAGGTCGCCCCTTCCGCAACGTGGGTCGTAGCATGGGGCTAGCTCTGATACCAATTTGATACGATCCAGTGGATCGAATCAATAAAGTTCAGATTTTTAAAGGAGAAAAAATATAAAAAGAGGATTTTTAGTGGACTTGAGATTGTGAAGAACAATATTTTGATAGATAATGAGTCTCTTTCGAGAGGAGACTCGCTCTCCTAGCTTTGATTGCACGGAACAAAGCCTAAATCCCTCACAAATATGCCTACAAATGTCTTCACAAAATAAGCATTAAATAAAAGAAAGACGGCTAGCCCTAATTTATAGAAAAAGTGGGGAATTACTAATCTAGTCTAGAATGACTAGAATACCCCTAGGCTAACCCTCCTACGTGGTGCCGCGCCTCCTACGGCGCACGTAAGTAACTAGAGGAGGGGGGTCCCTCCATCATAGCCGCCGGCTCCTATGGGAGGCGGATGCGGGTCAGGCTCCGCATCAATATCCCCCTAAAAGAGCCACCTTGTCCTCAAGGCGGAAATGGGGAAACTGCTCCCGGATCACTCGATATGCCTCCCATGTCGCATCACAGTCTGGTAGCCCCGCCCAGTGTATCAGCACCTCCCTCTGTCCGCGCGGCCCCTGACGAACAGCTCGGACCTCCAGTGGCTCCAGCATCACCTCCATCTCCTCAGTAAGTGTAGGCGGTAGGGTAGAGGACACCGTCTGCTCCCCGATGGCCCGCCGAAGTTGCGACACATGAAAAACCGGATGTATCGTCGCAGTCGATGGCAACCTCAGCCTGTAAGCCACCTGGCCAATCTTGGCCGCAATCTCAAAAGGTCCATAGAATCTCGCTGATAGCTTCTCGTTCCGCCTCTTCGCTAGCGACCTCTGTCTGTAAGGCATCAGCTTCAGATAGACCATGTCACCCTCCTGGAAGTGCACATCCCGCCGATGCCCATCCGCCCTAGCCTTCATCACCTGCTGAGCTCGCAACAAATGCTTCTTTAGCTCCTCCATAATGCTCTCCCGCTCCCGCATATAGTCCTCTACCTGGGAGACCGGTGTCTGTCGCTCCCCAAATCGAAGTAGCTCTGGTGGGTCCCTGTCATATAGTACCCGAAAAGGGGTCGTACCTGCTGCTGAGTGGTACGAAGTATTGTACCAATACTCCGCCCAGGCTAACCACCGATACCACTGTCGTGGTGTCTCCGACGCGAAGCACCGCAGATATGTCTCGATGCTGCGGTTCACTAACTCCGTCTGCCCGTCGGTCTGAGGGTGATATGCGGTACTCCTCTTCAGCACTGTACCCTGGACACGAAATATCTCCCGCCAAAACCCGCTCAAAAAAACCTGATCTCTGTCTGTGACGATGGAGGCTGGGATCCCATGTAACCGTATGACCTCTCTGGTGAAGGCTGCAGCCACTGAAACAGCCGTGTACGGATGTTTCAGTGGTATAAAATGGGCGTACTTGCTCAACCTATCCACCACAACAAAAATCACGGAGTACCCCTCTGACCTGGGTAGCCCGTCTATGAAATCCATCGTCACCTCCTCCCAGACCCGCTCAGGTAGTGCTAAGGGCTGCAAAAGTCCGGCTGGTGCCATGGCCATGTACTTGTGACGCTGGCACACGTCACAAGCAGCAACCAAATGTGCTATCGCCCTCCTCATACCAGGCCAGTAAACCTCCCGGGACATTCTCATATATGTCTGCTGCACCCCGGAATGTCCCCCAATCACCGAACTGTGGAACTCCTGAAATAATGCGGGTATGAAGGTGGACGCCCGCGGCAATACCAACCGCCCCTGGTATAATAGTCTCCGCCCCTCCAGTGAGTAACCCTGCGGGGCCTCCCCGCCTCCCTGCAGCTGCTCACGAATCAGTCTCAACTCCGGATCGGCCTCGGCCTCCTGTAGCATGGGCTCACTGTCTATCCATACCGGCAACGAGAGTGCTCTCAAGTGCACCCCCTCCTCTCTGCGTGATAAGGCGTCTGCCGCCTTATTCTCCAACCCGGGCCTGTACTCAATGACGAATCTGTACCCCACCAGCTTGGATAGCCAACGCTGGTGCTCCTCTGTCACCAACCTCTGCTCCAATAGATACTTCAAACTGCGCTGGTCGGTCCTGACCACGAACTCCCTGCCCATCAGATACGGCCGGCACTTCTGGATCGCCAACACAATAGCCATCAACTCCCTCTCGTATACAGACTTCAGCCGTGCTCTAGCTGCAAGCACCTGGCTGAAGTAGGCTATCGGCCTCCCTAGCTGCATAAGGACCGCCCCCAATCCTACTCCTGACGCATCAGTCTCCACCACGAATGTGATGCTGAAGTCAGGCAACGCCAAGACTGGTGATGTGGTCATCGCCTCCTTCAAGGCCTCAAAGACCTTGGCCGCTGCCTCTCCCCACTGGAACCCATCATTCTTCAGCTGATCTGTCAGTGGCCCTGCAATGGTGCTGTATCCCCTCACAAATTTCCGGTAGTAACCTGTCAGCCCGAGAAATCCTCGTAGTGCCCTCAGAGTGGTGGGTACCGGCCAGTCTAACATCGCCTCTATTTTCGTCCGGTCTGCTGCTACCCCGGCGGCCGACACCACATGTCCCAAGTACTCTATCTGCCTTTGACCGAAACTGCACTTCTTTCGGTTGGCATACAGCTGATGCCTCAGTAGCTCTCGGAACACCACCTCCAAATGGCCCACGTGCTCCCCCATAGTCCTGCTGTAGACCAGAATGTCGTCGAAGAAGACGAGTATAAACCTCCTCAGGAACGGCCGGAAGACGTCGTTCATCAACGCCTGAAATGTAGGAGCATTCGTCAAGCCAAATGGCATGACGAGAAACTCATAGTGGCCCTCGTGGGTACGAAATGCTGTCTTCGGCACATCCTCTGGCCTCGTCAGGATCTGGTGATACCCCGCCTTCAGGTCAATCTTGGAGAACACCACTGCTCCATGCAGCTCATCTAGCAGCTCGTCTATGACAGGGATAGGAAACCTGTCAGCCACTGTCTCCTTGTTCAGTGCCCGGTAGTCTACACAGAAGCGTCAACTCCCGTCCTTCTTCTTCACCAAAAGGACCGGGCTCGAAAACGGGCTAACGCTGGGCTGTATCACCCCCGCCTGTAACATCTCCCCGACCATCCGCTCAATCACATCCTTCTGCACGTGGGGGTAGCGGTAAGGACGCACACTCACCGGTGCAGCGCCATCCCTCAGGACTATCGCATGCTCGTGCCCTCTCTCTGGCGGTAGCCCCTGTGGGTCCTGAAAGACCTCCTGGTACTGTCCCAACACCTGCTCCACCTCCTCGGGAACCCCTGCCTGCGGCTCCTGCTCTGCCCCTGCTAAACGGCACTCCACCAAGTACCCCTCCCACTCTCTCCGTAAGGCTCGAGTGATGGCCTTGAAGGCCACCATCGATAAACATAGGGTCGGGTCCCCAGTGAGCACCACTGTCCGCTCTCCCTCCTCGAACTCCATCCTGAGTCGCTTCCAATTCACCCGCATGTCCCCCAGTTTCTTCAGCCACTGTACGCCCAGGATGATGTCAACATTGCCCAGCTCCAGGGGTAGGAAATCCTCCATGATCTGTACTCCCTGCAAGGTCAGGCACAGACCCTTGCAGAGCCCCTTGCTCTCCTCCATCTTCCCTGTCCCCAGCAGCACGGTAAACTTCTCCTGCGTACTCAGCTGCAGCCCATGTCTCTCCACTATCCGGCTGGAGATGAAGTTGTGGGTGGCCCCACTGTCGATCAGCACCGTCACCGCCGTGTCTCCTAGCTGCCCCGTCAACTTCATGGTGTGGTTCGGAGTGAACCCCACCACAGAGTTTAGGGACACCTCCGCGAAGTCTAGGTGCGACTTCTCCTCCTCTACTGGCGTCTCCTGCTCCACCTCGAACTCCTCCTCATCACCCACGTACCCCTCCTCGTCGGGCACCATGGTGATCTGCAGTAGGCGGCTCGCACACCTGTGCCCAGGGGTGAACTTCTCGTCGCAACGGAAGCACAACACCTTGGCTCTCTTCTCCCTCACCTCGGCCTCCGTCATCCGTCGCCCCAGGGTAGCTGGGCGGCCCTCTCCTTGCGTCTCGGGAACGGCCGCAGGTGGTCTCGGTGCCGTGGCTGGTGGAGTAGGGCGGGAGCTCTGTGCCCCCCAAGCGCCCCGTATCCGCCTCTCCTCTGTGTGCTTCTCCTCCGCTTTATGTGCTAAGCGACGGACGTCCTCCAAGGTAGCCGGGCTCTGCATCCGCAACTCAGCTCGTATCGACGGTTTCAGCCTCCATATAAAGTTCCCGATCATCACCTCGTCGGTAACCCCCTTCACCCGGCTATTCAGCATCTCAAATCTCTCTACATAGTCTCTCACTGTCCCCTCCTGCCTCAGGGCCGACAGCTGCTCGTAGAAATCACCCCCTGCCGTCTCCTGGAATCGATCCACGATCATCGCTGACAACTCCTCCCAGGTCCGAAAGGGGGACCGGGCTATCTTCCACCGGTACCAAGCCAGAGCCTTCCCCTCAAAGTAAATCCCGATGGCCTTCAGGACCTCCTGCTCCGTCAGCCCCATCACCTGGAAATACCTCTCTGCTCGGTAGATCCACCCATCAGGGTCGGTGCCGTCAAAGGTCGGCATCTTCATCTTCATCAACCGCCGATCTGCATTGATGTCGCCAAGCTGCACCCTATCTCCGCCTCGGTCACCACCCCGGACCACCTCGCCACCCCGAGCCTCCCTCGGGCCTCCCCCGACCCCGCACAGCTCCTCTGGCCATGCAGGTCTCTCCCACGCCTCGGGCTGGTAGTAGTGCCCCGGAAACTCTGGTGGCCGTGCAAAATTGGGCCTCGGCCCAGGCGGAATGGTCTCTGCTCTCCAAAACTGGCCCGCCGGGGTCCCAATAGCTGCTCCCGAAGCCCATCCGCCTCCCATAGTCCCCAAAGTCCTCCCAGAATGGGGAATGAACCCCGCCACACCCCCGAAAGGGCGGGACGAAGTCGCCGGGCCCCCAGGTGGGCCGGCCCAGCCCGTCACGGCCTCGGAAGGCCCGGCCCAACTCGCCGGGCCCTGAAATGGGCCGCAACCCTCTCCCGCACCTCCCGTGTCCCCGGCGGGGGGTGCCGCCTGCACCCTGGGCCCGCCGGAGTCGGCCGAGGGCCCTGGTGGCCCTGGCGGCTCCACCCAGGCCAGGGAGGGCCTGTGGAAGCTCGCCGGGGGCGCCGAGGCCCCCGGTTGGCCGGGCGGTCTCGCCCAGGCATGGGGAAGCCTGGGCGGGGCCGTCAGCCCTAGGGCAGGCCCGATCGGGCCTGCCGCAACTTGTACGGACCCGCGCGGGTCCGTTGGTCCTTCCGCGCCGTCGATTTGATGTGGGGTTGCCGCCGTTGTTCCCGTTTGCCCTAGAGAGGCTGATTCTAGGGTAGATCCGCCCCCCTCTAGGGTTCCCTTGCCTCGATCTCCTCCTTTCGCCATGGCGAGTGCTTGGATCATCTCCTTCAATTCTCGGAGATCTCGTCCTTGTTGCGCGGCATCCGTCCTCATCCCCCTAAGCTCGATCTGGTTGTCTTCTTGCGAATGGGCGTGATCCTTGAGTGAATCCCCCATTGTTTTCTTCAACCCTTCGAATCGCTCTTCGATCTCTCGGTTGAGATCCTCCCGTAGCCTTTGAATCCTCTCATCAATCGCATTCGCCTTCGATCGAGTACTCGCCGCCATTTGGATCTAGAGCTTTGATACCAATTGTTAGAGACCTATCTCATACTAGGCCTCCAACACTAGCCCATTTGTTAGAAACACATCCCATACTAGGCTTCTAACAATAGCCTTGCTAAGGGCCCATCCCATACTAGGCCCATAACACTGGGCACACACCCCATTTGTTAAGTATTATTGAGCATCCAACCCAAAACCAATTGGTATTAGGTGGAGAGGCCCTCTAATACTTAAACTATTTCTTTTCTTTTGCACTTCCGATGTGGGACTATTTTTTGGGATCCTAACATACCACCACGCTTCTAACAACGCCGTCCACGGCGGCCCACTCTGGGGTGCCCACTCTAAGTGGCCCACTCTGGCCTCACCCAGGTCGCCCCCTCTTAGGTCGCCCCTTCCCCAGGTCGCCCCTTCCGCTTTCGACAACCACCGCCACGACGGCCCACTCTGGGGTGCCCACTCTAAGTGGCCCACTCTGGCCTCACCCAGGTCGCCCCCTCTTAGGTCGCTCCTTCCCCAGGTCGCCCCTTCCGCAACGTGGGTCGTAGCATGGGGCTAGCTCTGATACCAATTTGATACGATCCGGTGTATCGAATCAATAAAGTTCAGATTTTTAAAGGAGAAAAAATATAAAAAGAGGATTTTTAGTGGACTTGAGATTGTGAAGAACAATATTTTGATAGATAATGAGTCTCTTTCGAGAGGAAACTCGCTCTCCTAGCTTTGATTGCACGGAACAAAGCCTAAATCCCTCACAAAGATGCCTACAAATGTCTTCACAAAATAAGCATAAAATAAAAGAAAGACGGCTAGCCCTAATTTATAGAAAAAGTGGGGAATTACTAATCTAGTCTAGAATGACTAGAATACTCCTAGGCTAACCCTCCTACGTGGTGCCGCGCCTCCTACGACGTACGTAAGTAACTAGAGGAGGGGGGTCCCTCCATCATAGCCGCCGGCCCCTATGGGAGGCGGATGCGGGTCAGGCTCCGCATCAGAGCTACTCGTGAAAATGTCCATCACGAGTGTCTCGAAAGCGGTCCAGCAAGCAATCCTTGAACTCATCCCATTACCTCACGTGATACATCCGTTTTCTCCACATGAATCATGACAACACCTTTCCTTCCAAGCAAATACATGCCGCAAGCAACTTGTCCTCCTTCGTCAGATGGTTTACCACAAAATATCTCTCAGCACGATAAACCCACACATAAGAATCATATCCCTCAAACACTGACATATTTAGCTTTCGAACTTTGCTCTCGAGGCCAAATATCCATTGCTCTGCTCTCCCCTTAGGCTGGCCAAAAGTAAATTGATGGTAGGCATTTTGTTATGCATCAAGATCTCCCCACGGGCCTTCCTCTGCTTGTCATGCCGCGCTTCCCATGGTGGCTATTTTTCACATGTGATGCAATGCCTATTGTTTACCTGTGAAAACAATATAGGCCACGGATAGAGATGTAACAAAATACACACAATGAAATTTTCATTAATATAGGAAAAATACCAAGTCTGATACAATACACAAGCAGATACATAATATCGATATACATAAGGAAAATACAAACGTAAAATACACAAGGGATCCACTTACAACCTCGCTTAAAAGTCTGCGTTCTTCGTATCAAACTCAGAATCCTCAAATACTGGGGTCTCCTCGTATTCTTGTTCAGTACCTAATGTTGCAACAAAATGAAGGGCCGTTAGCAATCATATGTAAATCACAATAATTCTAAATTTTTTGGAATTAAAATAATGTACAAGAGCATGACTGAAAGTAAAAGCAAGAACATGAAATAAATGACTAATGATAGGCATACGAAACAATTTAAAGTGACTAAGGCAAAGCATGCAAGGCGGTTTAAAGTTATGCTGACAATATTTTAGTAGCTATTTCAATTCTAGGCAGTGACTTGTATCAAAGTGCGATATGCTATCAGGGCCATCTTGTTCCATGGGCGATGTTACCCGGGCCGAGTCATCCGACATTATATGTCTTGATCATGTGTGATTAGGTCATAACAAGAATATGAAAGGGACCCATGATCCATCCGACATAACAGGTATCGATCGTGAATGCCCGGGTCAGAAACAAGAACAGGAATGTGATCCTAACCAGAAGCGTGGTTCTGGTCATTATCAAACTTACCAAATACGAGTTACCCCAAAATCCAATGAGTCATGTTATGCTGTGTTATTTAATGTCACTAGTGTTTTTCAAGAGATGTTTTCTAGGTGTCAGTATTTGTTTAAATCAAGCATGCATAAGGTCTCTGAATAAGTCCAGAGGTCACATCAAAAACGAGTAAATATGATTGGTGTGCTATGTGAGTTTTATCAATTCATATTTCATGATTCTATCAATTTCAGGAGTCACTACGCCAATATGCCTAATATCAAAAATATGCCATGACATAAATAACATGTCATGTATGGGAGTAATAACAATGTGTTTCTAAGGTCATGTTTTCATCATAGCACATCTAAAAATATTACTAAATTTTGATGTCCTGAGATTTCCAGTATAATCAATAGCATGCAACAAGTGATATGACGTTTTAAAAATGGAGGAATTAAAAATGTGAGGATGAACAACTGTATTGATCTCAGAGAAGTCTCACCATCGATCGTATATACGTGTCTAATCCATATGTTCATGCTTTTTATGTCGCCGGCTAACATATGATGATTTTAATATAAGCACCAACCAAGCCAATGATAAATGCGATATCCAACCATCAGTGGGGTAAAAGCCCAAGTTCAAGCCCATCCCGCAACACCAACACCAACATCAACACCAATCACCAACCCAAGCACAATATCCATAGCCAAACCACCATGCCAAACAACCAAATCCCCAACACCAAGGCCAACCACCAAGCCAGGCAACCAAACCAACACAAGAACACCCATGGCTAGGCCAAGGCAACATCAAACCCACGGCCTCACAATCACCCAACATCACCAAAACCCACCACAACACCAAGCCAACACTAATCAATAACACCAGACACCAAGCCAACACCAACACCCATGCAACACCCAAACCAAGCAACCAACACTAACATTAATCGCCATCGCCAGCACCAAACAACCAACACCAAAACACCTACGACACAAACCAACACCCGTCACCAATAGCCAACACATACAGCCAACAAGGGGGCAAAAGCCCAAGAAAAGTCACGGCAAATCCCGAGCAATGGCCATAGAAGCCAAGAGGGGTCAATGAGACACTTGCAGGCCCAAGGGCCAAGGGGCGGCAACAGAAACTCAGGGCAGAGTCCGAAGAACCCACGACAGGGAAACCCCAAAAGTACAACCACAAAACAGCGATGTGGTTGCCGCGAAGCCCCAAAAATCCAAGTCCAAGCTCAGAAATTCATCATTGCGAGTAGAAAAGGAAAAACACAGATTTTTAAAAATCAAAAGGATTAAAGTGATTTACCAAAATCGACACCATCGGGGCTTGTTGGAGCCTTGCCGTCATGCCGTTGAGTAGCTGCGGCTACTTCGATGAAGGAAGAAACTGAGAAGAGAAGCCCCGTGAAATTTCAAAAACCTCGAACTCCGTTGAAAAATCCAAAATCGCAATCGAAAAATATTTTGAAAGAGGAAACTGAGTTTTCCGCTTGCGAAAACACTGAGGGAGATGAGGGTTTAATAGAGCTCATGGAAAGCTCGAGAGGGAAAAAGAGAAGCTTATCTTTAAGGCGCGGTTGGGGAGCGACGAAATATCTGTCGAACAAAGTAAATGGCGTCGAAAACATGTCGTTGAGGAGAGGGGCGGTTGGGGGCTTGGGGAATTTTAAAGGGAAGACGACGAGGGCAGTGGAGCGGCGAAATTATCATCGATTTCTTCGGATCTGGTTGGGGGAATGAGGATAGAGAGCTTCGAGATCTCGCTCGGGGGGCGCACGCATGAGGGGTGTGTGAGGGGAATTAAAAGGGAACATGTGCGGGCGGGCTTGCGGGCGTTGGGCCTTGGGTTTGGGCTTTTGTGGGAAAAAGAAAATAGAAAAAAAGAGCGGGGCGGTTGGGCTAACGGGCTGCAAGGAAAAGAAAGAAAAGAATAAGAAAGTAAAAGAAGAGAAACGAACTTAGAGAAAATATATGTTAAATTGCCCAAATTTTTTTGGAGCCATTACACTGATCTAACATCGTACCCTAATCGTTGTCACTTCAGTCGGATCTTCTCCATCCATGCAGAACCTCGAAATCCTACCACATCGTCAACCTTGCCCCTAAAGGGGCAGTCGCCTACAGTTTAGGCTTTTGTGGGAAAAAGAAAAGAGAAAAAATAGCGGGGCGGTTAGGCTAACGGGCCGCAATGAAAAGAAAGAAAAGAATAAGGAAAAAAGAGAAACAAATCTTAGAGAAAATATATGTTAAATTGCCCAAATTTTTTTTGGAGCCATTACACTGCTTTAACATCGTACCCTAGTGATCGTCACTTCAGTCTGGATCTCCTCCATCTATGTAGAACCCTCGAAATCCTCCCACATCGTCAACCTTGCCTCTAAAGGGGCAGTCGCCTACGGTGGGTCGTTGCCGTCCACCCCTGGGCACTCCGCTGCTGCCCCAGGGGCCGTCCCCTTTGTGTGGCCCCCTGAAGGCCAGTCATAGCCTCTCGGATCTCCTTTGCCATACCCATCGAAGCTTTTGTAGGGGTCCCATCCATCGTCAAGCCCTGCCAGAGGTTCATCGTAGTCTGATATCAGTCACCTATGCCCGAAATCAACTCCGCCAGCAAAAACAGCCCCATGAGGGGCCTGGCAGCCTGTCGGTGGGTCGTCGGGTCATCGATGGCCCGCCTGACAATCGACCGGGCCATGCAGCCTGCCTATGGATGGAAGCTGCCCTTGCAGGCTTGCAAGGGCTCGCCCGCCCCTTGTGGCCTTACCCAAGACCTGGTCCCCAGGTGGGACGGCCAGGTCTTGCGGGTGTCCTGGTGGCTCACTTAGGCCCTGCTCCCCTAGGGGTGAGAAAGGGGATGTCGCCCTATTAGGGTTTTGGGGGTCAGTTCCCCTTTCCCTCCATCTGTCGAAGCTAGTTGCACTCACATGGATTTTGGGGGTTCTTGCTTTTAATCTCAACGATCGTCATCCGTGGGTGGTCGATCTTTTTCAAAAATGACATATTTCCCTTTCCCTTTGTTCAAAATTGCTCATTTCACCATAGATCTGAATTTTTGTCGTCGCCTTCCTTCAGATTTGGTTTCTCGAGCGAAAAACGATGCTCTATCTTCGAAATTTTCTCCAGTAGGGCATCCGTCAGATCTCTCATCTATGTGTCCGATATCTTCACCGTTGATTACTTGATGACAATCTTTCCTCCAACGATTGATAGGATTTGTTCAATCTCTCCACCTCGACATCGAGTTTTTCTTCTAAAGTTTCCCGCTTTCTTGTTGCCATTGGATCAAAGAGCTCTGATACCAATTTGATAGGAACCTCTAGGGTTTTGGGGATAAAAATCAGATTTTTATAGATGAAAAACGAAATACAAAGGATATGCGACCTCAATTCGAGTGGAGGAACACTTTCCTAGCTTTGATTCGAGATAACGCCTATCTCTCCTACGATCTAATCTATTCTCATCCTAATCTCTTTTCTTCTTCTCCCAAATTCAATATGATCCCATAGCCATAACCCCTTAAATATATAATGGACTGATTTGTCTAGAATTACAAAATGCATCCGAGGCCCAAGATTACAAAATTGCATCTGGTTGTAGCCACACCCTTATTCCCAACAGTGTGACAATGGTATGCAATCATTTAGGCAAATAAAAATTGGTTGGTCAGCATTTAATGAAATACACTAAAACTCAATATAAGGAGGAAATCCTCCGATTAAGAAATTCCAAATCTCCCGACAATATAAAGTGAATTCATTCTAAATCTCTGCTTGTCCTTTGTCAACCTCGTGTGTCCTTTGTCAACCCCGTGTAAGGTATAAATTTTCTGAGCTAGAAACCAAAGGAAGAAAGTGGACTAGTGCAGTTCATGAGAACAATTGGGACTCAACGTGCTACATAGCTGGTTAAATTTCATAGCATCCATGCAACTGAAGTGATTTGTGGGATGGTGGGGAGGGGGGATACTTTCACACCTTTCACTGGATGGGTGGAACAACCAGACATGAGAATTACCCAGTGGATTGTGATGTAGAACTTTAGGTGTGTAAAGTGGGTTTAGATGGAGGGAGTCTTCATAATGTGTTTAGTTTATCTTGAACACACAAGTGATTGAGAAATGCAAGCAAAGAAGCTGCAGGATACGGAATATGAAGGGGCCGGAGGTAGAGTCAATGACCAATTGAAGAGTTACAGACTAAAGTATAAAACACTCAATCATGCTTCTTGCCAGTGACATAAATTGTATATACGCTCGCCGATTAAGGCAAATTCTTCGCTCCAAAACTAGGTTGTGTAATTAAGGAAGACAAAAAAGTGCCCATATGACTCTGGTTCTAGTGAAAGCGATGAAAGTATAGCCGTGCTTTAGTTGAATGGGTAAAGGTTCTACGGTGAAGAGCCCGGTCAAGACGACCGTCATTAAAGATAACATTTTGGACATCAAAGCCAATGCTCATACTTAGTTGCAGATGATAATGGAGGTTTCAATCTGATGGATCAACCGTAATTGGCAGGTAAAATGAGGCCTCGACGGAGATGATGGATGTGAACTCCTACTCTGACTACACGAATCATTGAAGAATCCAAATCTACTATGTTAAAAAGCTTACTTAGCACATGAACAATTAAGGCTTCAGTCGTATATTAATTGATCGAACTCTGAAAGTAAGTCAATATCATTCTGTTTGGAAAACGTTTCCAAAGATAATCCTTAGCACATTCATCATCATTCTTGATTAAAATCTTGATTATATTAGAAACACTCATAAACATAGATTTTTCATCGAATTTAAGAGTCAGGTCCACAATATTAACTTGGAGATCTTCTACGGTGCCAAAGAGTCCCGGAACTAGACCTGCAACACCGACTTTCTCTCTCTACCACCGTCATTGCCTTCCAACTGTCACTATCCCTTGTGCAACAGAAAGTGATCTCTCTGGCCGGATCGAAAGAGAGTTTTTTACTACGAGCTTTCCGCTTTCACTAGACTGACTGGACTTGCTTGAAACAACTAGCTCTACTTCCGGCTTTAAGGAGCTTGACTTAAAGAAGTTTTAAGCCGAACAGTTTTAGTTACGACTTCCTCTTGCACCTAACTCGCTCGGCAATACTGACTTGTACCGGCTCCTGCTTTGATGGAGTTGTACTGGCTCTGGTACATGTTGAGGTACTGGTGACTGTCTCTTTCCTCGGTTCTCGCTTGAAGAGTACTTAACTAAAAAGCAAAGAGTGTAGCGTTTTTCTTCCCGTAACCGACTTTACTCTCTGCATAAGCAAGAAAGTCAAGATTCTCTAAGCAAAGCACTCTCCAAGCCGAAAGAAAGAAGTAATGTCTTACTTTTCCTCTCGCACGGTATGCGAGTTCTCACTTGAACCGGACAAGCAGCCTGCTCCTCAGAACCTAAAACAGAAGAAGGATTTTATACGACGTTGGAAAAGAAGAAAAAAGCAACCCTCAACTGTTCTCACGCTGACAATAAAGAGATACAAACTTAACTTAGGCAATCAACCGTCCAAGATAGAATTCTAACTATCCCAGCCGGAAGGAATCCAAATAATCCCCTCGGAGTAGGCCAATAGTACCAAATAATTCATTCGGGCGAGACAGATTACGATGTCATGACACACCCATTCATATGGCCATTCTGTCAATACTTCTGGCTCTCGAGAGTCTCTTTGTTGGATACTTGGCCAAAGTGTGACCCGTTAGCCCATAAGTCAGTACTATGCCGAAGCGGTTGTTGCTCACCGACACGATCATACGAGGTCACAATTCACCCAACATGATCATCTGCGGTGAACAAGAATTGGAGATCGGACGAAATTCCTGCCAATGGCTCCCCTTAGTGGCGGTCCGGACCCTTAAGAGTGAGCAAAAAAGGGAGGAGAAAAGAGGCCCGCGGTCTGGACCCCTACGAGTGAGCAGAAAAGGGAGGAGAAAAGAGGACCTGGTGAACCGTCATAATAAGTTAACAAGTGTAAGCTTCGCTGCCTGATAGTATGGAGTACTGACCACACCAAGGGACAAGCCCTGAAGCGAATGATAGGAATGAGCGGAATCAAGGTGTTCCAATTTCTGGCCTTGCACCGACCATCCAATGGACCATGAACTAAATGGCCACTGCCTGAAAGGCCTATGTCTAGGGAACCGCTGCCCCCACAAGGTACATCTCGTGCCTATGGGCCGCTATAACTATCTAAGAAGATAATTCGAAACTGGAAGGACAAAGAAACCTACCCGGTGGACTGCCAAGCCACAAGTCCTACGACACGTGAGCAGGATTCTCTAAAAAGCCGATGGTCGTGGGTGGCTAAGAGGGCCCACTTGGAGAATTGAGATCTCAGGATGAAATGCGAAGGTTGCTTAAAGCCGGTCGGCCGATAGACGAAAGAGAATCAACAAGTTTAGTTCTGATCAGAGTAGGCTCAACATAGGGAATACCCGAACCCTTGGAACCGTGGCCTTAGCAAAATGTTACGGCCTAAATGCTGAACTATTGACCCTACTTGTTTGGATGAGTGTTCATCCCAAAGTGTTTCCGGACTGCATGCATACATGCGTAAGTAACTTTGTGCAACATGGCAAATTTCATTGAGAGGAATCAGCAAAGAAAAGAAAAACTAAAACTGGTCTTAATTAACTAGTAATTGAGAGATTGTCCTCGAGCTGAGTGTCCATATGAGTTCGTTGATGTGTCTACATGCCTGCGACCCGCTTTTCTATTCTTTCGAGAGTTCAGACCACCTACGTAGAACGAAAAGGAGGAATTGGTTCCAAGTGGTTGGTTGGCAAAGAAAAAAATTCGATTTGCTTTAATTGTCGTTTTTTTCAACACAGAGCCGAGAAGGAAGGCCGACATAGAAGTCTTTTGCACGCAAGGAGATGCAGCAGCAACGGGATGTCATGGTTCCGGGGCACCATGATCCTTCTATCTGGAACAATCAAGTGTATTGACTGCATCAATCATCGCTTAGTAAGCTATTAATTGCCGCCAATAGAGCTTCACTTAAAACTTTCCATACTATGAACATTCATCGTGCCTCTATTCATGGTCCGCTTCATTATTTCCCTATGTTGCCCTGATCAATGCTCTATTCAAGTTGCCTTACTGACCATTTCTTTTATCAAAAGTATAGAAGAAAAAGGTAGGAAGCCGAGCATATATGTTTTATAGACAATCATTCTGTTTTTGTTTTCCGTTTTTCCTGAAAAATTCGTCTAAAAAATTCGTCTGTTGTTCTATATTTTTGGATAATTGTTCCTCTACTTGCACTTGTTGGTGCCATTTGCTCTGATCCTTCCGCCTTTCTTATACTGGCATTGACATATATTCTCTCAGAGCGAGTGTAATCACTATGGATCCAAAAAGAATAGATAGGGATAGTGCTCGTTGATGAGTTTGTAATGATCACCCGTCGTCGAACGGTTTACAACTCTCCATCACCTTAGCTTAGTGCAATCTACTAAATGATTGCATGAGTTGTATCAGTGAGGACAGAGGCTATATCCTGACTGCACCATCTGACACGAAGTTGCCTCATGTACTACATGCAAATGATAAAGCGAACATCAACTACTTCAGCTACAAATGAAGAGAAGAAGATGTGAACATCAGAGCTCAGCGTCAGGATTGGATGCAACAGAGGATCAAAACGTCATAACTGAGGAGGACTCCGGCCACCCCGTCGAAAGCACTCCCTGAGCAGGTCAAAGCCGTTTTTTACTTTCAACTTAAACGGGTCTCGACTGAATCAAAATAAACCTCTTGAAGAGTGGGACCTCCTCATCCACGTGGAACAAGTCAGGAAGAGGGCCTGGATCTGTCAATTCCTGACGTTTCTCTCATCCTTTCGCGCTTGCGGCTGGTAAGAACTTTCACGCCGTCCTGTTAAGGAACGTCACTACATGTGTTGTTTGGTATCTATGGCAAGAGCGCAATTGTCGCTGGAAAGCAATTGACTCTTATTTATTTATATCTGACAGTTGATGAAATCAAAGAATGAAGGGAAAGGGCGTAAGCCCTAGGAGGACAATTTCGACTAATCTCTCTAGACTGGATGAGAAA
Organism: Scilla litardierei; assembly: GCA_030789695.1. Lineage (NCBI taxonomy): Eukaryota > Viridiplantae > Streptophyta > Magnoliopsida > Asparagales > Asparagaceae > Scilla > Scilla litardierei. Next base: position 602,568,561 of record CM061142.1, on the reverse strand, counting down.
GATAAAACTTCCTTTTATACATACAACCCCCGGATGAGAAAGTTTAAGGTCCGCTGGGGTCTTCTTTCTATCTATTATAGTTACAGGAGATCTAGAATAGTTTAATTTGAGACGGAAGCAATTAGGATTGAATGAAAGAAGCAACTTCTAGTTCTGGCAGAGCTCCTGTTCCATCTAAGCGGGAGCAGGCAATGGAATCCCTGCAGCTACAGCCCGATGGAATCTCTCTGCCATTAAAGAAGGGGAGATTGAAGGGCATTCGTGCAGAATGCAAGGCGTGTGTGGAAGCGAGTAGGCAGGAATGAAGGTTGTGTAACATCACTGAGTGTAGTGGTGCTTCGACCACATAAATAGAAAGAAGGAATAACGAAATGAAAATTCTATCTAATAGAAATGAAAAAGAATTGATTATTATAGCGGGAACCATTCGCTCTTGGCGGCCGTCGGAATGTTGAACCGACGTAAGTGGAAAGAAGAATGCTTGAACCGAGGCAGAGGAGAAAGGACGGATACCGGCTGATCTTTGATCCAACAAAAAACTATGCCAGAAGAATAGGATATAAAGATTGATCGGTACAAACTCCATCATTCAGTCTACGCTCATTGAGGAGACAGTGACACATGAAAAAATGGTGGGTGGGGGGGGGCGAACGAAAGAGATGTGTGGCTGAGGGGAGGAGAGAAAGAACGCATGCATTGAAATTGTCGGAGGTTCGAGAATCTATGATAATTGAATAATGTTCGTGTCAAAAGGAAAAAAAGCGTTAGCTTCTAGAGTTCGCTTCTTTTCTCAGGCCGGAGAAGGGCAACTACTGATTGATTGCCTTTGTTTGTTTGATATGTTTTAAATTCCGTACAATACAAACTACAACTACACCTGTAACGCCCCGGTTTCCGGGGGTCATTACTTTTTCAAGAATCTGCAGGTCCTGCTGGTTACCAGTGAAGTCAATATAGGCTAAATAGAAATATACCGAAAACATACCTCAATGAAAGGACCTAGAATAGCTCAAGGGAAGGAAATAACTTTGAAACTCAATATAAGACATGTGGAACACCTGAGAGATATATGATTGGGTTAGACAATAGATTATATATATATCCAAGGTTTCAGTTTATGTACAAAACAAGGAAAAGTACAAGCATGCAAAGATGATCTATAAGGTAAAGTGTAACAAGTGTATGAAAGTGTCAGGTCGTGAATAAAGTAAACTTTTAAAATGATATAAATGTTAACATTTAAACAATAGTCAACAATGACATATTGCTAAATAAAAGGTAAGGAAAACAACTCACTAGCATGTATCCATAACATCAATCATTAATATGTTTTAAACAAGCAAGACAACACGAAACTGTAGCAATAAGCCTAACATGAGACAACCCTTCCTACAAGAACTACTGTACACTACGCTGAGATGACATATACTAGTGATGAAACTCATATTTGGAGAGCACAATGTGCAACGTGAAGTCCACCTTAGACCGCAGGGTGCGACCTCGGACCGAGTCCAAAAGAAGGAAGTATGAAAGGTACTCATGATCCATTAAATAAGAGAACATGGATTGGAAATCCTCCCAGATAGGTACCATAAGCATGGCTTCAATCGCTCTCGCACTATCTTTAATATGAGTTATCTCAAACCCCATGAATCAAGTGTAGTGTCATGGTATTGTAACTGTTGTACTGTTTTCATGCCATATGTTTATTTGTATTATGACTAATATTGTGTCTGACATTGTTTCGGCTATTGTTATGAGAAGGAAACTCTAGAGGTGGCTCGCATGAGTTCAAGAGGTGACCCCTAGTGTACCATGACACTTTGTCCCATGTAGCACTTAGTTCCCAATATGATCGTGCACGTTATCAAGAGCTTGCAATGAATGTTACTGTTCAATGATTAGACACAATATCCAGACTTGTACAATATTCAATACACAATATCGATGGTATGCTATTATTAGCATGTATCTCAGTGTATAATATTCTATTCTTGTTGGCAGACAACAGCATGTAATACTTTCATATTCAGTGTTTCAGTATAGTTATCACAGTTATAGCATGACATAAGGGTACTATGTTGCATAACACTCAATATCTGAAAATTAATTTAAAAATAATATTAAAATATTTTACCAAAAGAAAATAAATCATAAATCGAGAGCTTAGGTATAGAAATAATCTACCTTCATCGAAGAGGCCAAGAAGTCTAGAAATCATATAGCTCCAGAAGAGATCTGAATACAAGAAACCAAGAGAAATTTGGAAGGAAAAAAGAGATTAAATTGGGAAAAATTTGTGACGACCTCAGAAATATTCTATTAAAAATACGGGTCATTACAACACAAAAGTGGAAGGGCCACTCACCATAGAAGCTAGAAGGGGACTAGCCTATAGTATATCGTATAGTATACTAGTAGGCCTAACCATCATGGTTATGACATATTATTTATATTGATTGAGTTTACGGGATTCCATCGCCACGGAATTTATCCATAAACTGTTACCACTGTGACCTTCGTCACCTAAGCGTCACGCACGACAGCTTCTAAAGCTGGCATCTCATCTCTAGTGGGTGCCCAAGAAGTTGGAGCACGTAGGCGCTGCCCACTACATAAGCCGCTGGCGGGGAAAGCTTTTCGAGCTTTCCTTCATTCGCTTCGCAGGAGTCGCACACAACACATAGCTGGAAGTCAGAGGACTAGTACTAGCTGCCTAACCCTTTGCTTCGAGGGACAGTAGAACAGAAAGCGCCTTCTAAACAACTCGGCAGAAGGGAAGTGGCATATGTATTTGCATGACATCTGCAGATTTGGCTCTACCTCCACCCGGAGCCAATTCCCTAGCAGTCCTGCCATCACGTCGCAGAACGAGAGCTCGTGTGGAACTGTCGGATTTCTAGCGTAACATCGGTGGAACGTAACAAACAAAATATTATTTCTGCGTAACATAGGGGCCTATGCTACGTGGAACTCGACCAAAATATGGACATCCGAAGGGCCCGGCATGCATAATCCGGTACTATCCGAGCCCGTCATTGCACTTCGCCGTCCGTAGCATCATAAGGAGCACATTTCTTTCGAGGTACCACTTTGGTACGGTCTTTATTTGTGTTGTTGGTTTGCCTTTCTCAACGTGGTGTATAGCACGAAAAATCATTCTTTACATGTCGGGCCGTTCGCATGAAAGAAGAGAAGAAAGGATTTCTTCACGGTAGGGCACATTTCTCAAAATCCTCCAGGATCACAAGTGAAATGCTATTTCAAGGAGAGTCTCTAAAACGTGCTGAAGATCTTAAGCAACTGAAGCCATAGCTGTATTTAAAGTGTTGCTTGCAATGCTTACACTCACAGTTGGAAATAATTTGTTTAAAACAATAAAAAAGAACATCATCTGTGAAAGTTCAGAAGTAACTTGAAACTTTTAAAAACATAAATATTCTTATGCACATGTAAACAAGACACGACAGGAGAAGATAGCAAAACAATGTATTGCCATCTACACATCAAATGAGTAATCAGTAGTCTTTCGGTGAGAAAATGTTAGATGGTGCATTCCTTTATAATCTGGAAATATTACAACATCAAGTATTTATTAATTTATTAATTTTTTGGTGAGTCAATGCAACATTCATGGGTACTTGTACAATTGGTAAGCTTTTGATGATCCTTTAATGATAACGATCACAGAGTTGTTTTCGTGGGAAATACTGATTTAGTTTTATTCAAATTTTCCATATAGGTATTGGGACTTGGATTGAATTCCATGGCGAATTTTGCATGCCATATGTTGTATATCTAGTCACAAGAGCCTTGTTAATATGTCTTTCTGTTGTCAGGTTTGGCATAATCTGCGCGTTGCATATGGGGATCAACTTGATTTAATGCAACAGCTGGATAGTTTGTCACAGAACTTTGAGTCTTTATACGAGAAAGAGGTCTCTTTCTACTATTCCACCTTTTTCGTTGTTATTTATTTCTTCTGTTGTTGTTTCAGTTGTTTCTTTAATCACTGCTTCGAATGTCAATATAGTGGTTATTGCATCTTGACGTTTAGTATCAGACCCAAAAAACATGTACATGTTTTGTGATCAGGAAAACGATATTCAATTGTTGATATTGATTAAGAAGATACTTAATATCTATCAAATCAACTAATTAGTTGGCCAATTCTTTGTAAACGTATTGATAGCCTGTTTAATTTGTAGCATGATAAAGGCCTAGTTATTTCCCTTTTGCATGAATTTTTGAGCTTTAAATTAATATTCATGAATCATGATTTATTCCTTAATAATTTTGTTCAGAATGTATTTACTCGAGGAACGTAGAATTAAATTTATTTTGCACGACTATAGTATCACTATGCATTTTGCATCAATGACTTGCATTTTAAAGAATGTGGTTCCAATGATTATGGATGAGTTTACTAGGCATGTTCAGGATGTGGTCTCATAGCTTATAATTTTTTTCCACCAATGTTAAATCGGTAGTTTATGAGAACAGAGAAGATTAAGTCTTAAACAGTTGAACTTAGAAACATGGAGCTTTGCTTTAGAATCGTAAACATTTTGAATTGTCAGAATAAAGATAAGCTAAATGAAACAAGACTTCAGTAAATGTAGATAAGAAACTTGGGTGATATTAATGCCAGGCAGTACATAAGAAGATAAATGTTGGGCAAACTATGAAGCAACATGTCCAAAAGATGAACATCACTGTAGATTGAGATATGTCGAGATAGATTAGCACAATACAACTACAGAGCATGCAAAGAAATGAGTGTCATAAGAAGTTCGAGTTCGCTTTACTTTCAGGCAAGGAAAAAAATGAGAAGTCGTTTTAGGTGTTTGGATATGTGCAGTGGAGACCAATGGGTTGAGGAATAGCCACCAAAATGATCATTTGAATTGAGGCAATGGAAATAATGATAGTGTGATTGCTCATTGGTTGATGCCGTGGCTGTTCACAGAGCTCTATAAGTGGATAAAAGAGATGCATGTAGTGACCTAAAATGTTTTGGTAAAGGCTTTGTTGTTGCTGTTGTATAACCATACATATCCATGAAATTTTCCTTCACAAATTATAATATAAAACTATCAGGACCTTCCAGAAATTATTGCAATATCATGTGAGAAGCATTACTGGTAGTGTTGCTTTGTAATTGCAAGGGAACTGACTTGGTTTGTCCCTCAATATCTCTGCCATGTTTCTTGAATTCCCTCGAAATCAGTGCTTTCATGAAGCCTAGTACTCATTCGACTAGAGGAATAGTTGCCATGGCCATGAACTTGGCAGCAATCCATAGTTTATTGGTTGTGTTGCCGCCTCGCTATAAAAGTTCTGCTACTCTTGGAGCCTTTTCAGCTTAGATGTTGGTTTAACATTGACCAGATCGAACAAGGTTCTGTATTTAGTATACTTTTGTGTTTATACATCAAGGCTTTATGCACTCTGTCCTTACATTTTCCTTCCCAAAAGATAAAAAGATAAAAAATGGCATGATGTAAATGGAATTGCAGTGGATGGATTTAGTCATTTGAAGCATTTTGAACTTGGGATTAGGGTTAGGGTTAATATAAGTTGTTGGACGAGTGGATGGATCATCTTTTTTTGTTTTGCCTTTTATTTGTTGTTATCTTGTCAGTTTACGGCAGAGGCATGGAAGCATACGAAAATAGCAAACGATGCTTCTGGTTCTATAGTCTCGGGGACTAACGAATTGAATTTTCCTTTTGGATTGCAGATTAGTTTCATCCAAAATTGATCTGTTTGAAGCATACTAGATACAGTCAAAGTTGACTGACATTCACCTGAATATGGAACCTATTAAGATGTTTTTACTGGTTTCATATTTTATTCTGTGCATTGTATAGTCTTGAGCTTTATACTTGGCTTATGAAGCCTCTTTTCAGTAGTAAGTAGGATAATGCAAGAAAGTTTTAACCTGGATTATAACCATTTCTTCAATTTTTTATTTTGATTCTGAATGCAGGTTATGGATCTAGTTCAGAAATTTGTGCATCACTCAGGTAATGAGGGATTAGATGTTGAATTACAAAAAGAGTTGAATGAAATTCTTCTTGCTGGAATTGATTTACCTAAAGCGCCTTGGGAAGATGGAGTGTGTAAAGTTTGTGGAATTGATAAAGATGATACCAGTGTTCTCCTATGTGACAAGTGTGATTCTGAATATCATAGATATTGCTTGAATCCTCCCCTTGCCCGGATTCCTGATGGGGACTGGTTTTGTCCATCTTGTGTTGCGGATCGACAAAAAGTTCAACATGAAAGTCATACACTGGCTGTAACAGGTTACCCACGAAGAAATCTGGGAAATGAAACTCGTGCTTTTCGAGAGCCACTGCATCAGCTAGCCAGTTCCATGAGAGTAAAAGAGTATTGGCAGTTTAATACAGAGGAGGTATGAATCATGTTGCAATTTATTTCAGGGTTTCTTTAGGTCTTAAACTATCCAGGGTGTCCATTGGTAATTATTTCAGAGAGTCTTGGGCAAACTTTATCTAGTGTATTGGCTAAGAAAAATAGTATGGTGGATATAAATAAGGCCCCTTTATGTCAAAGATTTCCAAATTTACTATGCAAGTGGAATGCTAATTATGTTGTCACTAACTAGCTATCTGCTTATTTGCTTGCTTGATTTCCATGGATGGGTAATTAGATCCTCTATGGGTGGCAAATTAATTGATTACCATTTCTATTATAGGAATTGGATATTTGAATTTATAAGTTTGGGTTCTTGATGCCAGCTCATGCTGTTTTTGAGACTGATAAGTGCTTGCACAACCTGCTATGTGGTTTTAGAAATATTCCATCTTCTAGCAGAGTGCCCATCCATTCCAGCGATCTCTTGCATACATATGACAGTTTGGGGGTAAACCAGTGAAATTTTTGATCACCAGGGGTCTAGTAACTTCCTTTGCGATTTCTATGTATACTGTCCTTTATGTTTGCTTGTCTATGTTTTTATTTTCTTTTTATTTACTAGTGAAAAAATAACATGTGCCATGCACTCTAAAATTTCATTTACACTTTTCTGAAAATGATATGAAAATCCCCTCGCATGCTTGCCTCCGACCCTATCCTTTTTCCTTGTTATTCTCTAAAAGCGTCATTTGTAGCTTGGGAAATTCTTATGGTTCTCATAAACAATAAAATTTAATAAGGTTGTCTTTAGTTCCCATCTGATTTTCTTGGATCCTTGTCAGATTGAGATTCTAAGATGATGGTGTCCCCTTCTCAGAATTCTAGTGAAATCGTGATTTTAATTTGATGCCCTTTAGTCAGATTTTATTGCATTATCATTTGAGCTTTCCGCGTATGGGAGTATGCTTCATTACTAACATGCCCTATGACATATCTGATTTGGAACCCAACAATAGGACAAGGCATGCCTTTCCCAAACTTTCTTTTTGATAGACTTAAATTTGAATTTGATGCTTCATTGGTTTATATTTTTTATTTTTGAATATTTATTTTAGACAATTTCATAACTTCCCTAATGTGTTTTATTAAAGTACAACAGTTGAGAAATATTCTATTAAAAATTTATACAAGTGATAGATTTTATAGAGATGTCTAATATTTTAGAATTCTAAGCGTAGGATTCTAATTTTATGGGTATTTATTATTTGAATTATTTGTCTGAGTTAAGTCAACATTAAATTCTTTCCAGACGTGTCTTCTCATGTAAGAATAGTACAATACCAGTGTTCTAAATATCGGTCCGATATCCGATATATCGGCCGCAATATCGGTTTTATCACTAGGCCGATACGATATGGGCTTATATATTGCAGTTTCCGATATTTGGGGAAATATCTCCGCAATATCCGGCTGCGGCCGATATTGCGGCCGATATATCCCTTTGAAATATCGGCCGCAATTCATAGTTTTTTTAAAAAAAAGTTATCGGGTCGGTCCACTAAAAAGTGGATCCGACCGTAATCACCCGACCCAATCATTTACTTAAAACGACGATAGGCACCGGGGTTTTTGTGAGATAATTGCTGCTTTGCCCTAATTCTAATCACACTGATCCGCTCCTCTCGACGCTTCGCTCCGCTCAGCTCCGTCCGGTGAAAATTTCCAACGACAATCGATTGAGCTTCAACGCCTGGCATTCAATCTTTGCAAGGAAGCGTTTTCTGATCAAGTTGAGTAGTTAAGCCCTTTTTCAGTTTTACATTTTTTTCGGTTTTTTAATTTTTTTCCCTTACAGTGTTGGGTTTTTTTTCCATCGATCGAGCTTTAGACATCCGGCGTTCGATCTTTGCAAGGAATTTTTCGATCAAGATTAGTACTTACTACATAGTATTCTTTACCTTTTTCATTTTTTCCATTTTTTTCTTTTTCTGAATTTTTTCAGTCGGTTTTTTTCAGTCTAGCGTTTGTTCTTAAGAGGGTTTTCCGATCAAGGTGAGAATTCTTTCCCGTTTTTACATTTATACATTTTTTCAATTTTTTGATTTTTCATCTTCACACTGTTAATAATGATTCACATGAATCATATATTGTAGGTATTTAACTTGTTTGGTTTGTGACCACTTAAAGAAATATTCCACCAAGCGGATGACCGGTATTCACGTTTAATGAGATAAGTATACAGAAAACATACTTTTATTTGAGTTTCTATAGTTTATATTTTGTTAGACTCGTATGCTTTTATTTGACATCATTTTTTAGCCTCTGATATGACACTCCGATATTAAGTCAATATACCCGATATTTATGTTTAACGAGATAAGTATAACCAAAACATACTTTTATTTGAATTAGTATAGTTTATATCTTATTAGATACATCTATACTGGCATATGTCATAATTTTTAAGCCTCCGACATGACACTCCGATATTTAGTCAATATTCCCGATATATCCCCGATATCCGCATCCGATATCAAATTTATTAGGCCGATACGCGACCGATATCCGATATTTAGAACACTGTACAATACTAATACACATTATTTCTAAAAACTAAGAGTAGGCATAATTGAGTATTTTGAATAGGGTGATGACGGGCTATGAGTAGATTGGATTAGATTCTTAGGTTTTGAATGAAATTAGATAGCAAAGTATGGTTTAGATAAATTATAATAGGAACCCCAAAATAGCAGATTAGAAAAATCTTCTTAATCCCATATAGACACCTTGTAATAAAAGGGAGTGCACGGTCTCTAATGTAATATATTTACAGTTAAGGGTACCTATAGATAGTTTGACACCCAACCTTGATTGATATTAAGATTCCCGCCTACTATTTTTCTTCCGAACTTCCTCATGGTCAGTGGTAACTGAGTTAGCATACAACATAGAGCCCCCACCACCCAACCCAAAAAAAACCCACCCCGGGAAAAAAACACAAACACAAAAACAAACAAACACAAAAACAAACAAACACAGAGCTACCTTGCTTTTGTTGTAATGTATCACTAGTAGGGGATATTCACCGTGTTATATGCTGCTTCAGGTTTCCTATGCGTGTACTCAATTTGACGCGTATTTTGAACTTTTCGAGGTCTGTAAGTTTTCATGGGTATTTAGCCCGAAAGTTTTGGAAGCCTCATTGTGCTTGGGTACCCTTTCTTAGCAGTCTGCATTTGGAGAATATAAAAAATTCTTAAATATTTTTGGGACCAGCAGGCTCCATTCTGTCACTTGGAGAAGGCTTTGGTTGTCATCTTGGGTCTACGGTTTTTATATCTTGTGTGTTGCTTCTTATGGCACAGCTAGCCATCTAGTTAATATACTTGGTGCATCTTCTTATTGCACATGCCCGAACAACTAGCTGCTTCCCCTCAAAGTTCCCCTGAATATGACGTCGAACATACTTTCTCGAATGGCTCTCTTCTATTTGTTAAAATGCCTTCTACACTTCATTCGTTTAGGATAACAGGGTAACGTCTCCATCCGTGAAACATTCTCCTTGAGAATTCTTTATACTAATATTATTTTTAATTGATTCTATGATAGGGTTACTAGGAGTTCGAGGAATACACCTGCTTGTTGGCCTTGTGTTGATCATGTAGCGAGATGTTGGATTTCTTGCTTTGTGTATGGAGAACTCCTGTGACTTCCAAGTTGATTAAAAGTTCCCATGAGTTTCGATGGGTATCCCGATGTTATTAGATTTAGTGTTTAACAGCTAGTTTTTGAGTTATTAGTTAATTATTAAGCTTAAATATTTTATTTTAAAGGAATTTTATGTGATATAATTAAGCTAGTTTTCAAATTGTATCTAGCATATCAGAACTTATGCTCATAAGTTAGATTACGAATGAAGAAAAAAATCTCCCAATAAAGACTCTTACTTTTCATAACAACAATTTTCTTGTAACCATCTAAAAACGGAGATGACGAAATCCCTTCAAAGTTTTTGTATCCAAAAATCCATTAAAATATACTAAAATAACTGAAAATATCTCTAAGATAGGTAGTGGCTTGAATTGTCTTACAACTGAAAATTTTCACAACAATATATCAAAATTTATTTTTAAATGAATTTTTGACTCTATGTTTAATTTTTTAAATTTTTTTTCTTTTTCTTTGATTTTTTTCTTTTTAATTGTTTTTTCTTCTCTCCTTTTTTAAACAGCTTTTTTTTGAAAACTAAAACCTAAAAAAGACGAAGAAGATGATGGCTAGGGGGTGGAAAGTTTTTTTCTAACCCAATAGGAAGCTAATCTAATGGAAAAGAAGATGGAGGAAAAAAACCAAAGATTAGGATATTTGGCTCTGATACTAATATGATGCATGACTGATCAGGGAAATTTGGTAGGGAAATTTGGTAAGGAAATTAGGGAAGAACAAAATTAAGGATTTGGTAATTTAGGAAAAATTTAGAGTTTTGATTATGTTTTGGGCCTCGTATACAGGGATATGATGATCACCGACCTACACACCTCGCATATGGAGATTTTTCCAAACTCACCCACATACAACCAAGTCCACTCTCATACTCCAATGCAAAATATTTAATTTGGCTAACTAAAATTTTTTACATCAATTTTATTCAATTTCTATTCAATAATTCCTCATCACTAAGAAGTTAATACAAAACTATATTTATATGTAAAATAAAAGACTAATTTGACTCATACTCAAACTCCGAAATTAGATTCAAATAATGACTCCTAAATGAAATAAAATAATTTCTTATAAAAAGAAACTCTAAAAAGGCTCAAACTTTTTGAAAAAGGAAACTTTAAAAAGACTCAAATTATTTTGAAAAGGAAATTCTAAAAAAGACTCAAATAATAAATTCTAAACGACTCAAAGATAATTAAAAACAGATTTTGAAAGACTCAAACACTAATTTGAATCCCAAATGAAATTAGATCCCCATCAATGTTGCTTTTATCAGCCACATGCCTCTTTGCTCAATGGAGATGATTTTTTTAATTTTTTAAAATAGGTCTATGACTCCTGTCAGGTGTGATTATGTAGCCTGAACCGGTTTACCGGGGTTTTCTAGTTGCTCTGACGTGGTTTGCTAATTTTGGTCTTTAATTTATTATGCCTACCTCATTGCAAGTCCCACTTTTATTTTTGATGAAGTTCAATATCAAATTCTTCTGTTTCCTAATGTATGATTCCACTTCTAACCACCAATTGGTTGGAAACCTATTATGGCTGACCCCCTTCAGACATTGGCCATGTTCTTCAAATGGTTCACCTCTTCTTCAATGCTTCTTGATTAATTAATGTATTATGAGGTAGTTTGTGCTTGGGCATGTGTTGCACATTAAGTTGATATCTCCTCTTTTTCTTTTTTTCTTTAACTGTGGTTATGATTAAGCTAATGTCTCAGGGACATGGATGGTCTCTCGCTACCCTTTGCATAGTTGCATCTTGCTGTGTCTTTGATCACTGGAATTGCTTGCGCAAGAAGTTTGGCTAGATTTGACACCAGGCCCAATTGATAATCTTCAGCCTTCACTGTGAGGTCATGTGACGTTGCCATAGGATCTAAGCATAATTCATTATTGGTGACATCAAGCTCTTGTGGATGTGCCTTCTTTCCGGTTTTTATCATAGTGAAGAGTCTATGATACGATCCGGGGATCGAATCAATCAAATCGATATATTTTAAAGTGGAAAAATGTAAAAAGAGGATTTTTATAGATATGAAATGCGAAGAACTACAAATAGGTTGAGTTTCCTTCGAGACGAAACCCTATCTCCTAGCTTTGGATGTCGGATCAAAGCCTAAAAACCTTCTCAATGATGCCTAAAGAGTTTCTTCACAAATCAAGCATATCCTAACCCTAACCCACGCCCTAACTTATATAATGTTTAGGCGTGGTGCGTACAGCAAAACTAGCAAAACTTATTGTGCATAAAGAAACTTCCTCTAAATAGTCGGTGCACATAGCAATTACTCCTTCGGCCTCCTCTCGTACGTAATGATCGCATCATTACTCCGTCCCTAAAAGAGCCACCTTGTCCTCAAGGTGGTGCATGAAGTCTGCGGAGGCCATACTCCAAGTGCACGCAAGCCTCCTCCTGGATCAAAAGGATGAAAATGATCTCCACCACTTTCATTGCCGTTCTGAAGAAATCCAGATCTAAAAGATTCAGATCTGAAAACTGGAAGATCTGGATCTGAAGATTTCAGATTTGGATCTGAAAATTTCAGATCTGGATCTGAAACTTGACGATCTGGATCTGAAAATTTCAGATCTGAAAATTCCAGATCTGGATCCGAAACTTCCAGATCTGGATCTGAAACTTGAAGATCTGGATCTGAAACTTGACGATCTGGATCCGAAAATTCCAGATCTGGATCCGAAACTTCCAGATCTGGATCCGAAAATTCCAGATCTGGATCTGAAAATTCCAGATCTGGATCCGAAAGTTCCAGATCTGGATCCGAAAGTTCCAGATCTGGATCCGAAAGTTCCAGATCTAGATCTGAAACTTGACGATTTGGATCTTCAAATTTCAGATCTGAAACTTGAAGATCTGAAACTTTCAGATCTGGATCTGAAACTTGACGATCTGGATCTGAAAATTCAAGATCTGAAAATTCCAGATCTGGATCTGAAACTTCCAGATCTGGATCTGAAACTTTCACAACTGGATCTGAAACTTCCAGATCTGGATCTGAAACTTCTAGATCTGGATCTGAATCAAGCGTAGAATCGCCCTGATTCTCTTCCCCTTGGATCCTCTTGCCTCGATCTCCTCCCTTCCCGGCCGTTAGGGTTTGTAACATCTCCATTATCGCCGGAATTGACGCCATAGCTTCCTTCAATCCTTGGAGATCGCGTCCCGTCTGTGCGACTTCCCTCCTCATGGCCCGAAGTTGTTGTAGCAAATCACCCATGGATCGTAGATGCTCTGATACCAATTTGATACGATCCGGGGATCGAATCAATCAAATCGATATATTTTAAAGTGGAAAAATGTAAAAAGAGGATTTTTATAGATATGAAATGCGAAGAACTACAAATAGGTTGAGTTTCCTTCGAGACGAAACCCTATCTCCTAGCTTTGGATGTCGGATCAAAGCCTAAAAACCTTCTCAATGATGCCTAAAGAGTTTCTTCACAAATCAAGCATATCCTAACCCTAACCCACGCCCTAACTTATATAATGTTTAGGCGTGGTGCATACAGCAAAACTAGCAAAACTTATTGTGCATAAAGAAACTTCCTCTAAATAGTCGGTGCACATAGCAATTACTCCTTCGGCCTCCTCTCGTACGTAATGATCGCATCAGTCTACTTTAATGTTTTATTGTTTGCATGGTGCAATCACACTCTCTTCCGGGCATATCATGCTGATTTTTGTTGCAATGCCTTTGAACTTCAACCCCACACATTTAGTGCAGTCAAAGATTCAATTTATGATCTACTTGTGTGTTTGATGATCAAGGAGAGAGTGCTTCTTTTCATGATTATATTGTGTTTAGTGCATCAGTGTGTATCATGTGCATGCTTGAGCGCATGTGCCTTGGTGCAGAACATGTATGTTCTGTTGTCCTCTGTCACTATGTCTGTCTAAAGCGAATTTGGCACTACTCTCTCTCTCTCTCTCTCTCTCTCTCTCTCTCTCTCTCTCTCTCTCTCTCTCTCTCTCTCTCTCTCTCTCTGCCACCTCCCCCAATGTCTGTTGAGCATAAAAGAATGCTCTACTAATCATGTTTTGTTTAATCCATGCTGCGTGTCAATTTGTTTTCTATAAGGATATTTCAGTGTAGCAAACTCGTATGGTGCAGATGCATTTCTTAGAACAATTGTTTGTAATCTTGGATTTGGTCTTGGTGTTGGCCAGCGGTTTGTAGGATCAATATCGGATGTATTAGAAGTATTGCCATTGGAGGTATCAGTTAGTACATATTGGAAGCAACTGACTTCTTATATCGGTTGCCTTATCTCAATGTAGTTAGTTGTAGAAACTAGAAAGATTTTCATCTCTAATAAATGCTTCATCTATTCATAAAGCATCACTATTATCCAGTGTACTTATCTTTCATTTTTCTAACCATCTCGATCAATAGGCTGACATTTCAAATCTTGATTTTGATTGTTAAATGAGATTTTTTTTACCATTATATGAAATAAATTAAAATAATCAAACATTGAATCTCCTCTTATATATTAGTCGTTATCAAATAGTATTAATGGCATTGCCAGATTGGAACGGATCTTATTATCATGCTTGAAATATGATACGATATGGATGAAACGTATTGGTATCAATTGAGATTTCAAACCTTGCTAAGATCCTTTCATGGAGAGCTGGCACATAATTGGCTATTCCATAGAAGCCATATGCTCATATATGTTATGTCTATTTTATATGTTTGAATGTGTTACTTTAACCCATGTCTATCCTTTAATCTGCGCAGAAAATGATTTCTTAGAACAACTTTATTAGATGCTGATGTATTTTCAGAGAGCTTCTTGTATTTCCATATATGAAACATTATATAACGGGAGAGTTTGGTTAACTTTGACACTTGAAAGAAACTTTTATCCTCGTATGCCATCAAGTATAACCACATTAATATGACTCTTGGATTATTCTATTGTTTTGCTTAACTTTAGCAAATGCCTGAAAGTTGGGAAAAAGAGAAGGAAACACATTAGAAGCTGACATGATTCTCTAGCCACAGAGTTGCATGATTTTCTTCTCGATTGGGCTCCATGATCTCAGTAAGGATGCACCTAATGTGTAAATCTGTTGGGAACATTATTTATAATTGTGTTTCATAATTCATAAATTGAACATTTAAGTAAGGGAGTTTATTGCATTTTTTGGATCGTCCTTGTCTCTAGATGTTCTTATTGCCTTGCAACTTGTTATGTTCGTACTTAATCTGATTTCACTCATAAGCATGGACAAAGCTGTTAATTTTTTAATCTGCATAAGTTTTTTGATTGCGAGCTTTTTAGTTGAATGCGAATTATACATGCTGTGCATGAAGCAGCCTTTGCTTTATATCCAACTGCCACTTGAGTGAACTAAGTTTTTTAAAAATTTGCTAGTGAAGTTGGGATTATAGTTATGGAAGAATGATTGGTGTGAATAACTTGGTGGTGATTGTCTAACATATTCTTATCTATTATTGCCATCATTTACCATTAGAGCAGGGTTGTTTCATGCAATGGCATGGACTGGCATGCTAGATTTTTTTTGGACTAATATGGACCTAATTGTTGTTGATTCTTTTTTGTTCTCTTTTCATGTTTCCTTCCTCCATGTTTTTGATGTTTTTGTCTGCATCTTATTGACATTCGTTTTGTTTTGGAATGTAGAGAATATTTTTGCTGAGGTTTTTGTGTGATGAAGTGCTGAACTCTGCACTTATGCGAGAACACCTTGAACAATGTGTTGACAAATCAAATAATGCACAGCAAAAATTGTATGCTCTTACTATTGACTGGAGAAATTTGAAATTTAAAGAAGAATTATTAGCCAGAACCATGAAAGAACAGACTGGCAAATCCGGTGGGAGCATGGATTTTTTAAGGGAAGAAGGTATAGCTCCTATACTGGCTAACGAGGATAGGTTGATAGAGCAGCGACAACACTTTATGAACCGAGCTATTTATGCAACAAACTTTTCTGGGAGCCCACTGAAAAGGGCATCTGGCCCCTTGAATGAATACCATGATGAGAATGGACAAACTGATGTGAACCAGAACTTTGGCCAACTACTGAGGAGTATGATTGAGAAACATGTTAATGGTGATAAACCCCAGAACCTGCAAAACCTTCCAGATTCGATGACTGCTGAATGTGGAACACACACTGTTGATAGTCATGTTCTGAGCAAGGCCACAACAAATGGAATTCGCTATTTTGTTACAAGTGCTAACAACGATAATGAATTACATGGGCAAGAACATTCAACAGTTCCTTTGCACCAAGGAAACACAGCAGCAACTGGGGAAGTAGTTCATGGGGTTGAACTTGGAAATGCTCGAAGTATGCTGATAGGTGTTGAAAGGATTACAAGGGATGGTTTGGATGCAAAAGAGGTCCTGGGCATGGAAGGAAATGGGATGGTACGGTCAATTACGGACACCCTTCATGGGTTTCATCAGAGTTTGAAGTGTGGGAGAACTGATTGGAATACTCCTTCCATGACTTTGTCTAATGGGGCCAGCATACCAGGGGGCGAATTGTTTCCTTCCCATCAAAATACAGTCATGCAAGAAAACCACTTGGACCTCCCTGCAAGTCTCACTGATCTTGAAGCCAGTAATCTTGAGGCGAGCTCTTTAAGGAACGAGATTTCGCAATTGCAGGATTCAATTGCCAATTTAGAATCCCAAGTCATGTCGACATCATTGCGGAGGGATTTCTTAGGAAGAGATTCTATTGGTAGATTGTACTGGGTTATTGGCAAGCCTGGTAAACGACCTTGGTTAGTAGTAGGTGGACGTAGGATGGCGCCATGTGTGAAGAGGAAAACAAGTGAAATTGGGGACACTAGTTCTTGCAGCACATCGAATTTTGCTTCAGGTAGTTCTTTACTGGGAGGAAACATCTATCATTCCTTTAGTCAATCTAATTGGAGTACGAATTGCAGTATGTGGAATTCATCACCACTGGTAGTATATGAGTCTGATACTGAAATCCAACAACTTGTCAACTGGTTAAGAGAGTCTGATCCTAGGGAAAGGGAACTGAAGGAGTGCATCTTACAATGGCATAGACTTGCATTCTATCATGAAAATATTTATGCCAGAGTTGATCCTAAACCAAAATCTTCCATTGGTGAAAAGATGGTAGCTCCTTGCTGTTTAATCACAAATGCTGCAGTAATACTTGAGAACCAGTATGGTCCTTGCCTGGAACCTGAGGTCAGTGACATACCAAGGAAACGTGGGAGAAAGGCAAAAGTAAATAATGAAGGGAGAATGTACAGATGTGAGTGTTTAGAACCTGTTTGGCCTTCTCGACCCCACTGTCTCTCCTGCCACCAAACGTTTTCTTCTTTCAAAGGTCTTCAAGATCATAATGATGGAAGGTGTGCACCAACTATTCCTGCTTCTGATGAAAGCAAAGAAACTAATGATCAAGTGAAAGGGAGGGGAAATTGGTCTGATAACACAAAAGGGAAGGAGTCATCTGATGATGTTGATACTGTTGAACTTGAGACATTGAAAAAAGGAAAATTTGATATAAGCTCCAAGTTAGCCAAATTCCCAGAGAAAGCATGCCCTTATGACGTTGCAAAGATCAGTAGAAAATTCATAATTAATGATTCTAACAAGGAGTTAGTTAAGGAGATTGGACTTATTGGTTCAAACGGGGTTCCTTCTTTAATATCATCTCCTCCTATATTTTTTGATTGTCCGTTAATTCTAAAACGAAGTAAAAAATTTGACACCAGTGTGAATAAAGGATTGGCTTTATCAGATAACAGGCAGACAGTCTCCGTACAAAATGAGGGAGCAACTGTATCTCATGGTGTTGTGGAAAATGGACATGGACATGGACATGAGGCCAAGTCAACGGAAAATTATCGTGATTCTAAAGGTGATCATTTACCGAAAACCACTTCCCTCTATTCGGCATCTGGGAAACACGAATCTTCTAAGCTACAAGGATCAGAAGGTCCTTGGAACTGCACAATTCCTGAGTTATCGCTTAGGCCTCTGGTTGGAAGAGTTTCATATATTCTAAAACTGCTCAAGATCAACTTACTAGACATGGAGGCAGCCATGCCAGAGAAAGCATTGAGACACTCAAAGTCTCGCATAATGAGAAGATGCGCTTGGCGTGCTTTTGTGAAGTCTGCTGAGTCAATATTTGAGGTGAGCTGGATTATTTTATCTTATTAGTTTCAAACCTGTCACTCCATTATTTAATACTTTTCGTTCATTTTCTGTATTTATCAATCATAATTCTTTTATATGTTCTCTGCATTAAATTCAACAATTTAAGTCTGCATGTAAGAGCAGAAGTTTGTTTGAATCACCCAGTGTGCAAGGATTTATGCTATATCTTTGTCTATAGTTTTGTAGTAAATGGATTCATGGAGGTTCCTTTGTATTGTTCAGGGTCCATCAACATCTCTTTGGACAATGTCTAGCTAGCATTTTTCTCCTTGCAAAATTTGTTTGATCATACCCCTGAAAGCACATAATCATAAAGAAAATCATTATTCAGTGAGATACAAACAGCCACTCCATGACCCAAATCTAAATCTAAATTCAAATGCTGATTGAAATTCGTGTCCATATTTCATAAGTTGCACATAAGCTGTGGTGGGTAGGCTCAGTGCTTCGTCCTCTAGTAGGATGGCAAACAAGTTTGCAGTGTAGTGTCCATGTGGGTCTGATTTGTCTAGCTTGCTAGCTGAGGAAATTAAGTCCTGTCTGGAATGAACAGTTTGGAATTTTTAAGGACCAGAAAGTGGCATTAATGGAGGGGATCTGGATGCTTCCCTAGCTTACATGTGGGTAGTACTTTCATGCTTCAAACCTGAGTTTATCATGCCAGAAGCCTTAATATCAGTTATATTGCCTTAACTTCAATTATTTCCAGGTTTCTAGTTTCTTGTCAACTTTCCACATCCCATCATCATCATTTGGAAGTTAGAATTTATCACAAAGCATTGGAACTGATGTCGTTTCAAATCTAGGTTGGGGTCAAACTTTACTTGCAAGAACTTAATAACTTGTTGGCATTGATTAGAAACTATGTTGATTGAAAACACACGGAGTAGGTTCGAAGGATATAGAACAATCAGATGGGTGTAATGATGTTTCAACTTAATTTGATTTACAGTTTATAAGGTGAGGACTGGTGAAGTCATGTTCCATGGTGGGCAAGTATTTTGGATATGTCTTTCTCCATTTAAATTTCTCCATGCACAACCGTAACTACAGTGCAGAAAATATGGCATTGGAATGCGCTCTTGTACGGGGATTGACACTATTTCTAGTTGTGGTTGGACTAAACTATGGTCTGACTAACAGATTAGGCTATTCCTTCCTGGTACCATGCATCCATTCTCCCTTCCATGTTTCCCCTAGTTTTTGGAGATCAGCTGTCATTCAATTCTTAAATCTTACATATTGGGACAATAATGCATAAATTGTTTTTGATAATTATAATTGCACATATATGTGTTGTTATATCACTAAACTTCAATTTAGTTGAATTAGGCTTGTGGAACATCATCAAGATAGGTAGGGGTAATAACTGAACACAACCCTAATGTTTTCTAAAAATTCCTGAAGTCCCTAACATTTTTTTGATCACTTAACTCTCTTGAGCTGTGATCTCCTCTCATCATATTAGAATTTAATTGTGCGATGACAAAACTATCCTTTCCATATTCATTTTCCATTTCCTTTTTTTTCTCTGAAGATGTTGTTTGCTCTGCTGCTTGCCGCTACCGCTTCATGTCGCCACAGTTGTCATTTGCTAGCTGCTGATGCCTACTGTCGCTGCTTCCTCTTGCTGCTGGCCTACATGGATGAGAGTGATGGATGGTATGATGGTGGAGTTGATTGGTGGATATGGAAATTAAGATGGAGATGAGGATGAAGGAGATGGAAATTGAGATGAAAATAATGAAGGAAATTGAGATTGAAAAAATGAAGGAAATTGAGATTGAAATTAAGATGGAGATAATGAAAAAAATTCAACATCCAACAAAAATATTCAACTTCCACTATCATCTTGACTTTTCATCTACTTCGTCCTTTTCACCACCTTCATCTTCATATCACCTTCATCACCGCCACCATCCTCAACCTCCACTAAGACCTCTCCCTATGACCACAATAACTATAACAAACAATAACAACAACAAGAACTACACATCAAGAAGAAGAAGAAAGAGAGGAGAAGCCCACAGGTTTCGTTGCTTCGTTGCTGTGTGGAATCTTAGATGCATTTAGATGGAGAGAAGAGAGAGGAGAATCCTATGAATTTTGATGTCTTTTTAGTGAAAATTTGATTTCTCAGGCTTAGGCTTAGACGAGAGAGAACCCAACTCTCTCCTCTTCTCTTCCTTTTACTTCTCTATGTGATTCTTTTTTCTTTTCTTCTGTATTCTTCCTTGTTGGTTTAATTTTTGATGTTGTGATGTGAGTTGAAAGGACAAAAGAGGGAGAGAAATGGGCTTGCATTCAGGGAAGAAAAATGGAAGAAGAAGAGAGAGAAAGTCATAGAGAGACAAAATTTAAAAAGATGGAGGAAGAAGATTTAAAATGGCATTTTCGTCATAACACAATTAAATTCTAATGGGGCGAGGGAAGATCATGACCCAGGGGTGTTAAGTGATAAAAATGTTAGGGGCATCAATGATTTTTAAGAAACGTTAGAGGCGTTTTGAGTTATTACCCCAGTTAGGTATATGGCGTTATATGGGCTGATGATTTGATAAATTTCTTAGAGTACTTGTATTCTCAAAAGTTCCTTAATCATCTTACAGATTGTGAAGTGGAAGAAACTTGCATTTTGCATGTGCATGGAACGGCATTACATGTCGTGTTGCAGTGGTGGGAGAGATTCGTATTGGATGCAAATACTCTACGATCTAGAGAATTTCAGTAGTAGAATTATTAGTGATCCACAATGGCCCCTTCATATGATAGTGATTTTACGCAAATCATAACCATTTTGAATGCCTATATTAATGGGTAACAATCTATTGGGGAAATTATTGTTTGAGAGGGAAAGGCGGCGCCTAACCCCCCCCCCCCCCCCCCCCCCCCCCCCCCCCCCCCCCCCCCCCTACATTTTAGAGATTCATGTAAAAGAAAAGGTTAAGATCTAATGCTTCACAATTTACATCAAATAAAGGCCTTCCATCTTAACTTGGGATTCACCCCCAAATCAATTTTATTATCAGTCATCAATCTATGCCTACAATAGAGGCATACAACCCTTTTATACGAAAATTAAACGTGTAGCTTTTGAAAACTAATTGTATATTAGTTAAAACTCGCCTTCGAAGACCGCAATTTTACCATTGCCTTTGTTCAAACCTTGCTCCTTTCTCTTCCGATCTTCGTTGGGGTTTCATCTTCTCTCATATCTGGATTCAATGAGCTTTTCTTCTTGGATGTTGGGCTTCAATTCATCTCTTCTATTTTTTCATGAAATTTTCCATAGACAGCTTCATTTGACTTGAGAGCCCCTCCTCCATCGACAATATTCACGCATCCATTAAAGAGAGACTCTCCTCTGTCGAATCCTCTCCGAGCTCGGTATCAAATTTCTCCTCCAAAGTTTCGATCCTCGCTTTAGATGTGTTCCATCCATGAGGATCGTAGTGCTCTGATACCAATTTGTTAGGAAAACTAGGATTTTGAAAAGGAAAAATTCATGTTTTTATACATGAGAGGAAAACACAAGATACAAAACACAAGATACAATTGATTTCTTTCGAGAAGAAATCGTTCTCCTATCCTTTAATTTAAGAGACGACTTGAATCTGTCTATTTAGGGCTCTGCTCTAGTTATAGGGTTTTGTTCTCAATTTTAACTTCAAGAGCATTAGCTCCAACCCCCAAACATAAATATTGATAGATCTGTCCATAATTACAAAAAGACACCCCGAAATCCCATAATTCACAAAAACGCCCAGAACTTCATAAAAATGCCCATGGGCTAGTTAGCCACTCCATGATTTGACATGCGTCGCCGTATCTGATGTGTTATAATCTCATCAGAATTCTATCGTAGTCTTACTTCATATCAATAAAGATCATGTGAAATTCTTTTCCCTTACTCTATATTACTCAATAATCTAACTTTACTATGGAATGTCTTATCATGTAATCAAATTAATTTTGTTATATCATGACATTTTTTCTCAACCTAAACTCGATTATCCTCTCCCGCGTCTTCATGGTATGACATATTAATTTAATTCCATGGTCATTAGAGTAACTTTGTATTTCACTTATATTTTTACACAATGGTACCAAAGTCTATTCCACTCATTTAGTATTCTATTTGATTCCTAAATTTTGTTAAACATCTTTATCGACCATATAATAGTTACATCTACTATGTATTTTTCACACAATAGGAATCTCATCTAGTCCATATGTTTTTCTTGGTTTCATTTACTTTAAGGCTTCTCGTACCTCTCATGTTCTGATTCTTCTCATATTCTGATTCTTCGCATAAAAACATGATTCAATTCTTCCAAAAGAACTTCATTATCATATATTTTAGGACTGTCATTAAATAGTTTGTCAAAGCACTTTCCCACCTAAACTCTGATATTCTCATCTTTGATCAAAAAATTTTAGTTTTTCATCTAATGCACTTAATTGCATACAAAGCGCTTTGCTTTTTTTTATAGATGTCACATTTAGATTTAAAAGAAGCTTTTGCTTTCATATTCCACCAAGGATGTATTCTTAGCATGTGGTGCAATACCTTTAGATATATCAAGTTCTTCTCTAACGATCGTTCCAATGCAGCCTGTCATTTTTGTCTATTTAGCAGTCATGTCCCTTTGAACTCCTAGCCTGCCTCATTTAGAACCCTTTATTTGAAATTCTTTGTGTATCATCCTATAATTTTCATCACTTAATGTTTGGATCTACCTTAGCTTTGTAGCTCTTTTAACATTTCATATGACGCACATTTAGGATCAAAATTCTATGTTGAATAGTTACAATGTCTCCTAGTATTACCTTACAATCATTGTAATATATTTTAACTACCTTTATAATTAGGAAAAAATCTATTTAACGAGCATTCGCTTCACTGCAAATAATATGCAAAAAGAAATTTAGTATACATATTCATAAAAAACAGAAACTGGTATGTATCATATATGGTTCGAATGTGGACAAATGTACATGTTTGTTAAGCAATACATTTGGAATATAGACATTTGGATAAAATAAATACAAAATATACTAACTTTATTTTACTATCTAGTTCGGGCTAATTAAGCATCACATATGTATCAAGGTTCTAGGTTTAGGCCGATACCAGTTGGTATCCGCCGTTTCGACTCGGTTTCGCCCGTAACCGATACGAAACCCACCTCTTGGTTCTGGTATCAGGCGGAACCGGTCAGTATCGCCCAGTTTCGGGCGATACTAGGCGAAACCCTAGGGTTTCGACAACCCAAGGGAAGAAGACAAGCGGAAAAAGCAGATGAGGAAGACGACACACCGAAAATTTCCTACAGTCCTACAGCAACCCCACCCGTGATTCTACAGCAACCCCACCCGTGAGTGATGAGCGCACAGAAAATGGAAAACCCCTTTAAAATGAGTGCAGAGCAGTCGAGAGGCAGACCTACATACCTCAAAGCCCTAGATCTTCTCCTTGATCTTGCCCTAGATCTCTGAAGGTGGAGCGTCATCTCGCAGCTTCGTCTAGCAGCTTTGTCGGCGGCGTCGACTTCGTCGTCTCATTCTCTAAGCGTCAGCGGCCTCGTCTCAACTTTCGCATCGTCGTCGGCTTCCTGTAGGCGTCGTCGTCATCTCCCTGTAGGCGTCGTCGTCAGCTTCCTGTAGCGTCGTCAGCGTAGAAATCTCGCAGCGTCGGAGGCCTAGTCGTCGTCGCCTGCCGTCATCTTCGTCGTCGCGTGAAGAAGTGGAAGCTGCTGCGAGGGTTTCGACGAGGGGGCAGCGAAGCGACGGGCTCGGGGGGGGAATTAATTTGAGAAGTCGAAGCGACCGAGGTTAGAAACGCAGCCCTAAGCAATTTAAACGCAAATATTAATGATATTTCACATTTGACCATATAGTTTCATCTATTTACAATCCTGCCATCAATTTAAAACTTAATTAATCATGTGTAATGGCATATATGTAAATACACCGAACTTAAGGGGACATGTGAACTCTTAGTATAGTGCGGTTGGCGCAATTCCCAAATTACCCTTTAAGTTCATTATAATTACAAGTTTAACCTGAATGGAGAAAACACTTAACCGATACAATGGCATACTTGTAAAAAATGGAAATACTGGACTTATTAGAAACTGAGTATTTTGCTATTTTAAAATACAAATAAATATATAAAAATACGGAAAAATACTATAAAATACGTAAGAAATACGGAAAATAAGTAAAAATACGGAAAATACATAATAAATATGGAAAACTACTTTAAAATACATAATAAATATGGAAAACTACTTTAAAATAGATAATAAATACGGAAAAATTATTTAAAATAAAAAATAAATACGGTAAAATATGGAAAACACATAATAAATATAGAAAAAGACTTAAAATACATAATAAATCCTAAAAATACTACATGGACTCCTAAAGATATAGTTAAAATACATAATAAATACAAAAAAATTAGTTAAAATACAAAATAAATACTGAAAAATTCGGAAAACGCATAAAAAATATAGAAAATACTTAAAATACATAATAAATCCTAAAAATACTACATGGACTCCTAAAGATATATTTAAAATACATAATAAATACAAAAAAATTAGTTAAAATACAAAATAAATACTGAAAAATTCGGAAAACGCATAACAAATATAGAAAAATACTTAAAATACATAATAAATCCTAAAATACTACATGGACTCCTAAAGATACTATTTAAAATACATAATAAATTCAAAACAATTAGTTAAAATACAAAATAAATACTGAAAAATACGAAAAACGCATAAAAATATAGAAAAATACTTAAAATACATAATAAATCCTAAAATGCTATATGGACTCCATAAAAAATACTATTTGTCTACCATCAATTTAATTACCATATAATATGTGGTTAGAGGAAAAAATACTAAAAATAAAAGAGAAGCTACATTAATTATTGATCAATTAACTACATAAACTACTAAAAATATGTCAGAACTTTAAATATATTAGAACTTAAAATACTAAAATTTTCTAATAATAGTACTTATGGGATTGGGTTAGCCATTAAAATACTAAAATTTTCTAATAAAATTTTCTAAAATTTTCTAACAATAGATATACTACAAATTGCATATTATTATTTATGTGATATTTAAGTTGCTTATTTGCATGCTAAATTTTATGAGATAAAATTTAGTTGGCATGTTTTAATGGTAATTCTATTTTCTTGCATATTATATGATAATTCAAGAAAGCCTCTTAGGTTAGCCATTAAAATTCTTCTAAAACTTATGAGACGCATTTTAGATTGATATGCTATGTTTAGTAAATTGTTACAACTATTAAATACCTAATTCATGATTAGGGTAGTCCTTTCCAACGATTATTATTTTAAACGTTCTAATAATAATTTTAATAAAAGTGTACACTTTAAATTGTCGTAATGTGAATATATTAAAATCCAAATACATGATTAGGATAGCACATTGAAACAAATAAAACCTTATAGCTGATAAGGACTCTAATAAAAGTTGTTAACGAATCATAATAAATTCGAATTTTAGGATTCAACTAGTTGATATGATTAACTAGTTTTAATAAAAGCCTTTTAGTTGATGGCAAACATATGAATGATAAGTTTCCTTCAATAGACCATGATCCGGCTCAATGTGCTTGGCTAAGTTTGCTGGATCAACCTAGCTAGACTGGGTATAAGTGATCCTGGCTTAGTCAATTCCCTGACCGTGTTCCGCTGGACCGCAAGGACGCAAATCATGATTATGTGACACCGTCGACTATATGTAAGTCTAATACGTTAATAATCTTTTCAAGATTAATCGTAACCCTTGGTTTATGGTGCAGTAATTAACATGTCTCGAAGAACTCCAAAGGAGAAGACGGTGGATATTGGGTGGGCTCACTGTAAAATGATCGCAGAAAACCATAGACAAGTAAGGTGCAACTATTGCCGGAAAGAAATGCATGGAGGCGTGTCTCGCCTTAAGGATCATTTGGCAGGAATTACCGGGGATGTGCTGACATGCCCCGAGGTACCTAAAGAAGTGCGTGAAGAGATGAGAACGCACATATTTCAGAAGAAGGCCGAAAAGGTACAGGCCAGATTTGAGAAGAAGAGGATAGAGGAGGAGATAAGGGCAAAGCAGACGGCGGCAATATCAGATGACTCAGATGAGGATGAGGATGACACCGAGGAGGCGAGGGACCTTAGAAGAGCTCTTAGAAGAAGTAGGCAAGAACTTGTCGAAGAAGAGATTAGAAGTGAGGGCAGAAGGATGGGAGCATGATCGTCTGGGTCTGGAGTCCCTGGGCTAGCCAGATCAGGTAGTCGTGTCGGCTGACTGGCCGGTATGTTCGCGTGCGGTTCTGCTCTCGATGTTCAGCCAACCGGTAGACCAGCCGGCGCTCTCAGACCCGGTGCCAACCCTTTTTCTCAGACGAAGAAGGGTAAATCCCAATCAACAATAAAGAATACCTTCATGAAGAATGCCAAGGCCTATGTCGGCCGAGATATGGCCAATTTTTTCTACTTCAACCACATCCCATACAATGTGACCAATAGCCCATATTACAGGCCCATGGTGGATGCTATTGCGGAATCAGGACGTGGCGTTGCTCCAGCCACTGCTTGGGAGCTGGCACACACATACTTGGGTATGGAGTATGAAGAGTACAAAAATTATGTAGAAACTTTTCGTGTTCAGTGGGATGAGTACGGTTGCACACTGATGTGCGATGGCTGGACAACACAAAACAGAAGGAAGATAATTAACTTCCTTGTGTATTCGACCCACGGGACGGTGTTCCTGGACTCTGTGGATGCAACCGACCAATTCCAGAACGGTCCTTACATATTTGATCTTATGGACAAATATGTAGAACTACTTGGGGAGCATAGAGTAGTCCAGGTAGTTACCGACAACGTGACAAACTACAAGTCAGCTGGGCAGCTGCTGATGCGAAAGAGACATCATCTGTATTGGACCCCGTGTGCGGCGCATTGTATCGACTTGATATTTTCTGACATGGTAAAAGAAGTAGTCAAAAATATCGTCGCACAAAGTCAGATGGTAACAAGATTCATATACAACAAAGGATGGGTGCTCAGCTTGATGAGAAGAGAGACGGGTGAAAAAGAGTTGATCCGGCCCGCGATAACAAGATTTGCGACCCACTTCATTGCTTTGGACTCTCTGTACGCGCACCGAGATGACCTGCGGAGAATGATCACATCCAGGGACTGGTCCGATAACTTTCCAAGGCTTAAACCAAAAGATAGGGAGGTTGGAAACAACGTGTACGATTTGATTCACGGCGATGAATTCTGGCAGACTATCTCTAATGTCATCGTCGTATTTGAGCCCCTGGTGAAGGTTCTTCGAATGGTCGACATCGATGATAAGGCCGAGATAGGTTATCTCTACGAGGCCATGGACTGTGTCAAAGAGGAAATTCGGAAGAATGTTGGTAGGGATACAGAAAATGGTGGGACATGATAGACAAGAGATGGGATAAGCAGCTATATCAAGATATTCATGCTGCAGGCTATTTTCTAAATCCTCGCTTTCAATACTCCTCCAATGCAACAAACGACAACGAGGTGCTGGTTGGACTCAGACGCGTGATCGAGAGGCTTGAACCAGACATCTCGAAGCAAATTGACATTGACAGAGAGGTAAATGAAATTCAGATATTTTTATTTTGATATATGATTTGATGTAGCAGTTCACATTCTAAAATTATGATTGATAATTGTAGCTGGAGGCCTATAAGATGAGAGTTGGTTATTTCGGCTCCGCTAAGGCGGAAATGGCGATAACAAGGGTCACTCCAGGTATCTATATGAATATTAGATTTCTATATGTTCCCCATAAAACGGTCCATCTTTTCTAACCACTGGAACTTGTTGCAGGTCAATGGTGGCTAAGCGTTGGGTTAGAGCAAGCTCCAACGCTTACACGATTAGTTGTGCGTGTGTTGAGCCAAACTGTCTCGTCATCCAACTGTGAACGAAACTGGACCACCTTCTCCCTCATTCACACAAAGACCAGGAACAGGCTAACAATGGAACACCTTAAAAGGCTGGTCTATGTACATTATAATATGAGACTGCGACATAGACATGCGAGAAGGAGCGAGAAGGCCGATCACCAGCTGATCGATTTGGATCAGATTTTTCACGAGGATGATCCATTGGAGGAATGGAACAGGGAGACAGAAGACGGGGTGCTCGATGACAGAGACAATCCTTGGTTGGACGAGGCGTTTGCGGAAGCAGAACGTACACGAAGCAACCAGCCGCGGCCAAGTCACGCCCCTGTGAATATCACGTACAAGCGAAAGAAGGCAACCACTCGGGCTCGGCACGATAGCGATGATGGTTCGTCTCCCGATGACCAAGGTCCTACAGACGGAGGTTGTGGTGCGTCGGCATCCGTTCGCCCTGCTGAGAGATGTGGAGACCATACTTATGATACGCATGGGTATAGAGAGCATAATAGGCAACACAGTGAAGAACGGGGGGACGATGCCTACGGTAGACACTCTGAATATCAAGGGTGTCAACGTGCTTCTGATTATTATGGAGGTTATGAATCTTATTCCGGTGGATACTCAGAAAGCCAAGGCGATTATTGCGCACCGTACAGACACTCTGATGTCTATGCTGTTTATGATAGTCAATACAGGTACGGTCCGAACGTGACTGAGCAGTCCAGCAGTCAAGACAGTCATGACACGCCTTTCATCGAGCAGAGCCGGCCCTCAGCATATGATAACATGATGATATCTTTTTAGGCACGGAACAGATGCAGTATTCATATCCTCCATACTACCATGCACAGCAGCCGAATGATGAGAACTACGAATGAGATTTTTGTATCTTTTTATTTATTTTCTTCATTTTGTATCTTTTGATGTATTTTATTCAGCTTTTGTATTATGAAGGCAGATTTATGGTTCATCAATATTTATTGTTCTTTTATATCTATTAATTAGTTAATTGTTGTTCCAAATGAGTTAGGTGAACAGAAAAATACATGAAAAATACATGAAAATACATGAAAAATAAAGAAAATGCATAAAATACAGAAAAATAGAGCAAAGTATCTCCGATACCAAAATACAGGACAATACAACAAAATATAAAATACAGGAAAATACTGTTAAATACAAGAAAATACAGTAAAATATAGCAAAGTATACAATACAAAAAAATACAAAAATACAGGAAAATACGGGAAAATACAAGAAAATATCTCCGATACCGATACCGATACCGAAACGAAACTACCGATACGGACGATACGGACGATACCGAAACTTGCTTCCGATACCGCCGAAACGGGCGATACCGATACCGAAACCTAAATTTTGGGCGGAGCGATACCCTCTCCGAAACCGATACCTAAAACCTTGATATGTATTGATATATGATCATGGAATCATGGATATGGGTGATCAAATACAACTAAATCATGAGTATAATATATTATTGACATCAAATATCAGTATCCAAGAAAATCTAATCTTACTATCCGAATCCGAATCCGGTCAGATAAAATTTTGATATCCATATCTGCATTGTAAAAAGATGCAGATGCAGATTCTATTCGAATAATCCGAATCCATTTACATCCCTAATCGCTAGCCCCTCTATTTGTTATATCACTTGCCAATCCTATTTTGCATTAGCTGGGACTGCCGCTATCAATTAACTATCCTAAGCTGAGGATGGTTCTTGCTTATGGGCGGTGATGTAAAGAGAATAAAAGGGATGTGTAATTTTGTCAATTGACTAATTACATAATTAGGGAGGGTTTTGTTATAAATGACGTGGAGAAAGATCATCAAGGCTTATGCAAAATATTGTGAGAGAGCAGTTATTTAGATTAGTTACCCAAGGTTATTGGGAGAGTTGGCATGCCTCTCGAATTGGAGGAGGCCGTATTTTGTAAGTTCCACTCAATTTTCAATAAAAATCTCATCTGATGCCCAAATTCTTCCCTAAATCATATCACTTTTGCACACCTTATTGACAAATGCAAGGATAGAATGGAAGGATGGTCATCCAAACTGTTACATTTGTTGGCCATGCAGAATTAGTGAAAACAGCGATTCAGGATACTCTACACTACTGGTTCCTCACATTTAAGTTTCCATCTAAAATAATCTCTACTTTGGAGCGCTTGTGCAGAAACTTCATTTGGGGAAACACGCTGCACTTCTGGAGCTGTGAAGCAATTTGCAAAGTGAAGAGAACGGCATGGTATCATGAGTTAGAAGAGGTCAACAGTGCAGCATGACTGAGATTATTTTGGCATCTTCTGTCATCGTCATAATTACACGCAGCTTATATGTGACATCATCATCTACATGCAAACTAGTTGTCGAACTAAGAAATCTCAAATGGACTTTGGAACCTGGAAATTCTTGTTGGTAAGCAGGGAGCATTCACGAATGCGTATTAAAAGAGTGTTACGTTGTGGAACTACGCCATCACTCTGGTTTGACTTCGTACCTCTTGCTGATCATGTTTCTCCTTAGTATTTACATAAGCAAAAGGTTAATGATATATGCGAAGATTGGCAATGGAAGACCGGTCGTTTGCTAGCTCCGTTTGAGAATGAAATTCAGCAATCAACTATATAGTTCAAGAACATGAGTTCTGGAGTTGGACTGTGGAGCCAGGCTTCTCTTTCAAATCTGCTTGGGAGTTACGCCCAGTCATGCTGACAAGTTTCTTCAATATAGAGATGTCTGGTTTCGCTGTAACTGCTCGTCAAATAGTGAAGTGGAGGGTGGATTTTTGGCCACTATTCGAGGAAATTTTCCACCACCCGATGCTCATTAAAGTGTGCTTTGCTATGCCAATTTCAAACAGATGTAACAAACAGTTTAGGTTTCAGCAATATAGAGTTAATTGTTACTGCCACTGAGGCATGGACAGTGATAAATGGTTGGGGTTGTGATGTGGGAGTGCCCAGGTTGAAGGTTGTGTTATAACCTTTTTCTTTCTTTTTAAAAAAAAGTCAATTGCAAGCAGTATTGAACATACTCTGTTCTGGTCAATGCTTGAACATAACTCTGTTGTATGAGCTTACCCTATTGGATATAAAATGATTTAAAGAGTCTTTTCACTGGCACAATAATTTGATGTTGCTCCGGCAACAAACATCCAGTTTTGGCGCTCTGGAAATTATTTCTGATATCTCATTTTTAAAATACAACTCCGCATGCGTTTTCGCTGCCAGTCCCAAGGCTGGGTAAAGGAGGAGGGTTGAGGTAAGCCTATGACAGACATCACAATATTTTATCACATTCTTATGATCATGATGATAATAGCATTTTGTAAATAACGAAATGTAGCTTTTTAGGGGGCTCCTTTTGTGTGTGATGTGCCTGGAAATTTTATTTCAAAAGTATTTCTTGGAACATAGTTTCACACGGTTGTTTGATTTTAACTTATCGTTTGCAATTCTTGTCGTATGCTCTACATTAAATTTTCATATTACTCGATCTTACATTACTCTACAAGATGCTTTTGTTAATTTTTTTTTAAAAGCATTGTTCGCTTAAGGTAGTTTTATGTTCATTAATTTTGTCTATCTTATTCTGATGAGGAAGTTTCATGTATGTTTAGATGATTCAAGCAACAATCTTGTTCGAAAGTATGATTAAGGCAGACTACCTGAAAAATGGGTGGTGGTACTGGTCATCCCTCACAGCTGCTGCAAATACTAGCACCGTTTCTTCACTTGCTCTCAGAATATACACTTTGGATGATTCTATCATTTATATAAAGGATAAGGAGCCTCAGACACCCATTTCCTTAGACCTTTCAGCAGAGAGCTTGCGGATAATAAAAAAGACAGCAGGAAAAAAGAGAAAAGATATGACTGATGGTGAACTTTCCTAACACTGTCTTCATGACTAATCTAACTCCCTGGATAAACTGATGGTGAACTTTCCTAACACTGTCTTCATGACAGATGGTGAACTTTCCTAACACTGTCTTCATGACTGTGGTGTTTTCTGAGGTTTGCACAGTGGTGAGTCCTTTGACAGTTGCTTAAATGAAAAATCCGAGGATGGAGCCGCTTTGCAAAAGGGCCTCAGTTGTAGGAGGCCGCCACCACTCCTGTGTATATAGCTATATATCATCGATATAGAAGGAAGACTGACATATGCTGACTCAGGATGGTAGTCTGATTTTGAGAAGCAGAGAGGGCTGTTGGGGGTTTTGTATGTACTTGGTTGGATATCTGTTGTCAGGTTGGATGCTGTCTAAAAATGCATGATTCGGATTCCCTTATGGTCTTTACTCAGCGGCAAGTGTTTTGCAGCAGGGGAGTGATCCATCCCCTTAGTGGCTATGACTTACACATCATTCAAAGAAAATGGAAGCAATGTAAAAGAAGCTCCAGTTGGGCAAAATTTTAATCAAATGCAGGATTTGTTAATATAATTCTCTCTCTTAGATATAACTCTCTCTCTCTCTCTCAGATTGGAACAAGCACACACATACATACGGAGATAAATTAGAGGGAAGAAAGACAAAAAAATAGGAAAAGGAAATTAGGAAACCTTCAATTGCTATAGCATTACCATGTAAAGCTTATTCATGGTTATTGAGGTACATTTGTGTCAGTTTTTCAATGTCAGAATCAGCTATGCACGGATTATTCTTTCTTTACTTCTTTCTGTGCCTCTCACAACTTCTCCTAACATCTAATTTCACATGTATTATGCACTGGGAAACAAAAAGTGCTGGATGGGAAAACAATACTTGTCATGTTTGGCTTTTTGCTATGATGGCTTTTGGTGGCTATTTAGTACAGTTTTTTGAAGGTTAGTTTGACTTATGCA
Organism: Scilla litardierei; assembly: GCA_030789695.1. Taxonomy (NCBI): domain Eukaryota; kingdom Viridiplantae; phylum Streptophyta; class Magnoliopsida; order Asparagales; family Asparagaceae; genus Scilla; species Scilla litardierei. The sequence continues at coordinate 602,535,361 of CM061142.1, read as the reverse complement.
TTGATTTCAACCACTTTCATGAGAAATGTTAGTTTTTTTAAGGTTAGTTTCTAGATAGACTTTAGCAAGCTAAGACAAGAAATAGAAAAATACATCAAATAAATATTACAATGTAGACCATTGATGCATTCTTTGACACTTTAAGCTTCTTGTCTTACTCTAGTTTGGTCCATGGCCTTGTTAAGCTCACTAATCCATTGAGTGCTTCTTTAATTTGCCTTAAGCTCTTATACCTGCACTCATAGATATTTGATGCTACATTTGCTCATCATCAAAACTATACGGGGCGAGTCTCAATATCTCAACAAACCCAACTAGGACTTATCATAAACCAACTTTCTGTACACTGGCATGGTTTACATCATCCCATTTATGTTTATGCAATTTGAATTTTGTGAGAGGCGGTGAAAAGGCTGGTTGCTTCTTCTCTTCATCTCTTGTATTAATACTCAATTGACACAACTTCTCTTCTCTTTTATAAAATTCGTATACATATCGGCGTGTCAAAAAGTATAATTTGAATTAATTTGAATGTTACCTTCAATCATTAAATATGTAGTAATATGATTAGCGATTTCCACCTGGAAATAGTCAACTTTGCATCAAGTGTTTGCTGAATAAATGTCGTTCAATGATAGCAAAAAATCATTACAATTGGTTAGAGGTCGTCAAAACATTTGATATTATTTTCAGACATTTTAAGAGGGTGTCAATGGACATGACCGGTGTGGACCAAATAGGTGGGAGTAAATAATGGATTTTCTGTTGCTAGTGTAAGCAACACTTTGCACCGGCAGCTCTTATATATTTTTAACATGCAGACACCACACCATGTGAAGCATATATTTTGACAGATTAAGAATTTATTTCATCTGGAAAGTTTATAGAAGTACAATCGTGAATGTCTCTAGTACCTTGCTATTTGAAGAGAGAGAGAATGTCAGGTACAAATTTCATGGTTCACTAAAGCATAAAGTTTTAGATTATAATGCGTGAAAAACAAGTACCCGACATCACGATCTGACACTATTTTTTTGTTTTTGTGTTTATGGATTTTATTATTTCTCTTTGTTGTTGTTGTTGTTATTTATTTATTTATTTTTATTTTTATAATTTTTATTTTATAATTATCATTACTATTATTATTGTTATTATTATTTCTATTTATTTGTTGTTATTTTATTATTTTCTCTCTTTCTATTGAGTTCATGAAGCCAACCCTAATTTTTAAGGCTAAGATGACGATGATGCCGACTAGATCATAAAACTTAAATAACTACAATGTGACAGTGGTTGCGATAAATAAGCATAGGTAATCTCCATTTGTCATTACGGTGCCTTCACAAAGTCACATCCTACTTGAAGATTATGACACCAGATTCTCTTGTATGCACTCTAAGTTTTGAACTGGATCTCCCTTAAACTACTTAATAAATGAATTTTGAATCCAAACAATTAACCAAGAAGTATAGGCATTGATTGAGATACTTCTTGATCACTTAGGATATGATGTGAGAGGCTCTTATGAGTGGTTTGGACATGCAACAGAGATCACTGAGTTCACTAGTCAAGACTCAGGAGTGACAGAGCTAATAAACATGGATATATGCACCAAAAAGGATATGATAGCCATTAAATTCAACTAAGAATTGGTCCTCGTGGAGTTGATTCACAAAAAGAGATTTGTGTAGCCAACTAAAAACATTGAGGGTGAAGCCTTGTTGTTGCATACAGTTTTTTACCCCCTTTTTTCTGTATAGTTTGACAGAATTAGTAATATTGTGAACATTGTTATTGTGTATGGTTGATGTAGAGCTCTAATAATTCTGTTTTTTCCATTGAATCCACATGTTATGAACTGTCTGCTTTCCCATATTTTTGATGAATACAAATTTGCAACTGTTGGTAGTTTCTTGATAATGTATACTGATACATAGACGTCCCCTACCTTCCACCTTTTTTACCAGCATAAACCTGTTGAATTCTTCTCCATCCACCATGCTGCCGTGTTCAATCTTGCAGATTTTATTCTTTTAACATATTCATATGGTGGCAATATGTGGTTGCCATTAATTTTTCACATTTCTTATTTTCTTTTTTCTCCTTATGGTTAAAATCATCATTCAAGCAGTTAGATAAACACACTTGTTTTACGTTTTGTTTGTAGGTGCTTAAAAAATCTCGTACAAATGATTTTAGTGATTTGGTGTGACACATGACGTAGCTTCAAGATAAAGAGCAAGGTTACGTTGATAAATCAAGATTTCTAGTCACTTTTCGTTATATGTAGAGAAGTGATTACATTGAAGAATGTACTTTCCGACGACCTTGGTTTTGCAACAACTAATATTCTTGAAATCAGGTTTCTGTATTAGAATAATACAAAAAGTTCTTGTTTGCTACATCTTGAAAGAGAAATCTTGTATTTCAAGTATTTGGGTGATATAGTTGATATTGGCCACGTGTTGTCAAGGTGGTTCATGATTTTTTTCCTTTAAAAATTGCACTATTTTGATTTGTCAATTTACTTCTTTAGGTTTTGGTTGAATCATGTTGGTTGTTGGGCTTTTACCAGTCCAATGCAACATTTTGTTACTGTATGGCCTTGCAATCTCTAATGTTATACATCATATATTTTGAATTCTATACCACTGACTTGAAATCCCCCCCCCCCCTCCCCCCCCCCCCCCCCCCCCCCCCCGCGCGCGGTGGTAGGTGCTAATCCTTTTATCAAAGCAGGTGCAACTTGAATGCACATTGCATCAGATATAGGAAGCCTAGAAATCCTCAACTGCTTATTCAAAGCTGAGGCATATCCTAATTCTGCTGAAGAGGTATGCTAATAAAAGCCTAGCTTGGTGTGGATGTTTTGAATTTGAGCTAGCTGTGGATTCATCAACCGTCTGTACAGTGTCTGATGCACTTGGTAGGGTTTAGACCTTTATTATTTATTTTGCTTGTTAAATTCCCATGTAAGCCAGTTGCTACCTCTTAACTACTTAGTCACCCTACTTACAAAATTCTACTTAGTGCCTACTATTGAATACTTGAAAGATTGAATATTGAGTTTGCCCTAGAGCTATTCATCCATTCATACTGACAGTATCTCTAACACCCACTCATCCTCCTAATGACCAAGTTGCATATCAATAGTTTGTTCTAGAAGAAGAAACTTAACCACAGTGCTAGATTTGTCACGACCCTTCAAAAAGAATTGCCCCATATTAGACGGGTATGAGAAAGATGTTAGGTGTAATAGTTCCAATCAAATCAAAATAATCTAGCTTGGATTGTTGAAGGAGAAAGCGTGGAAAGAACTTCGTAATTGAGTATGCTTAGGCAAAAGTAATACCTGGTGGCATCCTGGCTCCTGTCAAGTCCTCACTTGTTGCATTATTTAAACTGTGGAATTAACACGTACAGCAGCAAAGTATAGTTAATAGATATTACTATATGCAAGTTGACTTTGATAAGGCTCACCACTTAAAATAAAAAAGAGCTGCTGACTGCGCTCTGGCTTTATGCCAATTGCTATAATTAGGAGTGCAAATTGATTGGATACAAACTGATATAGATTATCATATATGTATTCTGTTAGTGGATACGGGTTCAAATACGAATAGCTAAGTCAATTACTTATTAGTTGGATATGAATGCGGATTTGAATCGAATTTGAATATTTGTAAATTATTAGTCAGATATAACTATCCCCATAAAATGTGAGTAATATCCTTGACACGCGCGCACATACACATTCAGATATATCTGGTTCATTTGGCTTGTATTCGGATATGTCAGATATTTTATCATTACAGTTATTCTTATTTGCATGTTAAACTCATATCTGATACACGCATGCACATTCAAAATTCGAATACGGACCATATATTTCATAACCACATGCACCCCTAGCTATAATGCTAGATGTGGGACATGAGTGATTAATTCATTGGATATGCTTTTTTTATGACAACCAAAAGAACAGAAAAGAGGGACAATGTTCATCTCAAAGTGTTGTTGAAGGATGTATCAATGATTCTTTCAGTTCAAAGTTCAAAGTAAAACCAATATTACATGTTGATTCACATGCTGAATAGAAGATCACCTGCCAGCTCTCCAGCTCTCTAGATCTTAACCTGCTGGAGCAGCTTAATAATCTGAATGTCCCCTTAATCTTTTTTTTTTACTCAATGTTAATACTACCTTTTGTTTTCCGCACCCAATATAAATCACACTTGTTCATCATAACTTGTGACAATATAAATATTGGCCTATAATAGTTTTAATAATTTACCCCAAAGAATATTAGAGAGACACACACACATGTCATGTTACCAATCTATAGATTAAAACACAACTGTTTTTTGAATTCTAGGACTGACTAGGACAAGCTGATGTCATGTTGATGTATAAAGAGCTTGACAGAAGAATGTTTAGGATTTAATCTTGGTAAAAGAAGGGTTGAGATGAGTGTTTGGGAAAACCAAAACTTTGGGGGGAATATTTTGCTTTTGGTGAGAACCCATTTGAATGGAGCTTTGAAATTTGAAATTTGAGGAAAAGAATATTAAACAAATCCGAAAGTTTGACAGGCGGCATCTGCAAATGAATTGAAACAAATTTAATTTCCCACAAAAAGCGTAGTTGTACTTGTTTTTTCTTTAAAAATAACAGAAATGGTACATAATTGCACATTATCTTGAATCTACCTATCATAATGAATCATTGAAATAAATTCATTGAAATCTCATATGCTAAGTGAATGAATAGAAGAATTCACCCAAATAAACTGAATAAGATTCAAATACCTCTCTACAAAGAATATGAGATGTATGTAAGCTTATGGCAAAAGATGAGTCCGAATTTGTTGTTCCGTGGGCCGAAGGTGTCCGCGCAATTTTTTTACGCTAATTTGTTCCGCGTCGAAGGCGCCCGTGTCGAATTTGTTGTTCTGTGCTAATTTTTGTTTCACGCCGAAGGCGCCCACGCCGAATTTGTTGTTCTGCGTCGAAGGCGCCCGCGTCAAATTTGTTGTTCCGTGTCGAATGCGCATGTGCTGAATTTGTTGTTCCACGCCAAAGGCGTCCACGCCGAAGGCACGCGTGTCGCTAAATATTTTTACATTAATTTGTTGTTCTTTTTAATTTTGGCTGTGTAAATAATTTTTTTGGGGAACAAAGATTTCGCGGAGAAAAAATCTTAAATTAACCGTGCCCGCGGGCACGTGTTATGACTAGTATATATATATTATCAGGGTTTGAGGTATCGGCCGATACCATTAGGTATCGGCCGTATCGTATCGGTATCGGCAGTTGACGATACCGAAACCAAGGATTAGTTTCAGTATTGGCCGATACTGAACGGTATTGGTCAGTTTCGGCCGATACCTGCCGAAACTGACCGATACCGTTCAGTACCGGTCGAAGACAGAGGAAGAAGCAAGTGTAATTAAATAAAATTATCTAAAAAGCCAAAAAATTCATGAATCAATAGGTTGCATCGAAAGCTCGGTTAAAAGAGGGGAGAAAACTTACGGTTTCGGCTTGAAAATGATGAAGAATTAGACGAAGAAGAGGCAGAACCAAGAAAAAATTGCTGAAAAAGAAGAAAAATGACAAAAGGAAGATGAAAAATTGAACTCATCTCATCGCGTCGCCGCCTCGCCGAATCTGCCGCCCGCCTCACCTAATCTGCCTCGACCATCTAACATGAGAGTGAGAGCGAGCAAAGAGAGAGTGCGTGAGAGAAAGAGGTCTGAGTCGCATTTCAGGAGATGTTGTGTTCTTTAAAAAGGCAAATTTGTAAATAAGGGGTATGTACGTAAAGTAAAACAGTCGGTGTGCATATCAAGCGGATATTTTGTGGCAACCATGTAAATAAGTGGTATGTGCGCAAAGCAACACCCAACGATTTTTTTGGCAAACTTGTAAATACGTGGTATGTGCGCAAGGTAAAACGGTGGGTGCACAAGGCAAGATTGAGGACTATTCATTTATCTAAAACTTAGTATTTAAGTACCAAACTTTAGTTATTTAGTATTTGATATGATTACGAACTCAAATTTAGTTTATCTATTTAGTATTTAATATTTGATAATGTATGATTAATATTTTAGTTTGTTAAGTATTTAATAGTATTTGATAGGTTTAGATTTAAGAACTTTCGAAATCGAAACCGATATTTAAAGTATATAGTATATAGTATATAGTATATACATATTTAAAGTATCTCAGAAATCGAAACCGATACCCGAAACGAAACTGTCGAAACTAGCGAAACGGACGAAACCGAAACTTGCTTTCGAAACCGCCGAAAGAGTCGATACCGATACCAAAACATAAATTTTGGGAAGAACTATACCCAGACCAAAACCGAGACCTAAAACCTTGTATATTATATATATATATTAAAATACAACTGTTTTTGAATTCTATGGCTGACTAGGACAAGATAAAGAGTGGTTAGGATTTGTTCTTGAAGAATGAAAGGTTGAGATAAGTTTTGAGAACGTTTTGAGGGAAATCAATTTGGTTGGAAATTGGGCGTGGGCCCACTCTTGATGTGGGGGTGCGTGAGGTGAGGCTCTAAAAATTTAAAGTGATCCGGAAATAGTAATCAAAATTTAAGAAAGCTGAACCTTTCAAGAGTCAAGCAAGTTCATATGCATCGATTACCAGACATTCATACGTTTAATTGGACATATATTGGCACTAGGGGGTGGCAATTTTCGACACGTCACGATAGCACGGCACGGGCACGGCACGATAAGACTATGCCTGGGCCGGTAATTTTGGCCCGAATCCTTATCGGACCGGGCCGGGCCGGTTCATTTTCGTGCCGAGCCCGGGCCAAGCTATTCGGCCTATTGGCGGTACGGCACGGCACGAAATCCTTTTGATTTGCTTGATGCACCACTTCAATAGTTCAATTCGTATTAATGAGTACTAATTCATATTCTGTTTCTATTTCTATATAATCCCCGACCCGACGAGAGGCGCTCATCATTGTATACTGTATAGTACTCCATATTGTTAATTACTTTAATTTGAATGTGAAAGATCCTCCGTAGATATAATTCTTAGTAAAGTTTACTTACTCCATAAAATAACTAGACCAAACATGAACTTTGAAGATTGATACCAATCTTTCACATACATAATTCTTTCAACCTTATCAGACCGGGCCAGACGGCCCGAATTTTTATCGGCCCGGGCCCGGGCAGCACCGGGATGGCCCGAAGTCTTATCGGTCCAGGCTGGCCCGGTTCGTTAAGAAAACCGAACTGGGCTGGCACGGCATGATAAGACCGGACTGGCCCGAATTGCCACCCCTAATTGGCACTACAAACAAAACTCTAAAGTTATGAAGTTAATTTGGGGATAATGTTACTGCAAAATTAATTCTAACAAGAACTGGACCCAACCTTTTAAGGAGAGCAATGGAGCGCTCCCATGAAGAGTACTTCTGTTCCTCCTCATCAATGCGTTCATATTGAAACATTGCATCTTTGCAACAAAAGGGTTGTCAATAAGAATGTAAGCAAAAATTGGCAGCCAAAAGAAAATTATTGGACTTGAGAAATATTTTGATTAAAAATAACAGATTTACATGAATTATGGCGGCTCTGAATTGCAGCTGGATTTACTACGGCAGACATGAGGATGGAGTGAGGCTTTAGTGGGAAGAAGGAAAGACAGTGGAAGTCTATATATTAAAACACAATTGTTATTAATTGTTTGTGAATTTTTTTTCGCTTTGTTGTTCCGCGTCGAAGGCACCCGCTAAATTTTTTTACACTAATTTGTTGTCCGCGCCAAGAGGATATCTTAAAAGAACCGTGCCGGAGGGCACGGGTTATGCGCCAAAGGCGCCCGCGCCTGAACAAAGATTTTGGGGGATATATTAAATGAACCGTGTCCGAGGGCACGAGTTATGCGCCAAAGGCACCGTGCCGAATGCATAGATTTTTGTTCGATTAGATTTTTGGAGGGGAAAATAATTTTTGGGGAGAACAAAAATTTTGAGGGGATATCTTAAATGAATCGTGCCCAAGAGCACAAATTATGACTAGTCTATTATACAAATGAGGGATGTTTTTGAATTTTGTCCTACTAGGACAAGATGACTAGACAAAGATGGTGACTAGGATGAAGGCTAAGTTTGTAATTTGTGTTAAAAAATTTGGGAGAAATAATTTGGAGAAAATGGTTTTTGGTGGGAAAGAATTTGAATCCCATTTTTTTCTCATTTGAATACATTCAGCATTAAAAAATACAGCTGCATCTGGTCCCATTTTTGCTGCTCTGATCATTCGAGACATTAAATGATACAGCTGCGTCATCTAGAGATTCAAAAACGAGCAGTGCATAGAATTCAAATTGATTGTGATGGAACCCAAAAAATTTCGGGGGGAAAGCTCATCCCGCAACTGGTCAAGCCTCTCTCTCTCTCCGCCATCTCTCTCTCTAACCAGATGAATGATCAAAATGTCTGCTTTGATTTCGGCCTCGGCTGCAATTTAAAATGTTTCTAAAGATATAGGCTGCAATTTAAAAGGTTTTTGCTGCTCCGATTTGCAGCCATCTCTCTCTCTAGCCTATCTCTCATTTGAATCCCATTTGAATACAGGCTGCAATTTGAATCCCATCTCTCTCCACCCTCGAGCCTCCACGTTCCTCCTTCCTCCCACAATCTCCAGTATCATCATCCCATAACTCTACACATCGGCATTGGCTGGCAACATGTAGCGGACATTTAAAAGGTTTCTCCCCTCGGTACCCTCTCTCTGTTATTTATGAATTTGTCTATTTAATTCATTTTCTTCTTCAATCAATCTCTATTAAATTAGAATTTTAAATTCTGACTTAAGATCACGTATGTCTTAGCTCTCGACATGGAATCCATTGTCGTATTCTGATCTTTCAACGGTATACTATCCCTAATTGCGATATCTACTGTTTTTCCCTAAATATAATCAATATTTCTGTTAGTTCCACATATTAGATTCTTAAATCTCTGGTATATTGCAAAGACAATAGATATTTTTCATCTGAGGATTTGAAGTGCAAAGACAGTAGATATCGCAAAGACAGTGCAAAGAATTATGTATGGAACACTGCAACTAACAGAAAGTGTAATATTTTTCATCTGCGATATTTTTTATTTGAAGTGCAAGTACAGTGCAATATTGGAGCAGTAGTTCTCCAATTTTTATTCATTGTTTTTGTGGCTATTTTGGAGTTCATTGAATCAATATTGGAGTTTCTTGCTATTTAATCATTTTTTATGAATCTTCTATGCTTTCATGGAAGTCTGATGGTCATTTTTGGTCTTTAATTAATATGTATATTGCCTTTATTTGGGTAAGATTTTGTAGGGTAAAATATGTTTAAAAAGTGCTCATACCTACAAAGTGCTCTGTGAAAGAAGAGATTTTTTTAAATGTTGGATTTTATCTTTTCTCGACTTTGTGGTGCCAAATGCTTTTTTTGCTGAGCTTATATAATTTTAGTGAATGGATTATGATATTGGGAATCGGGCTCTCATTCATGTGAGTATTGAATAACTTTTTGTATAAAGATATTGTTTGTCCACAAATATGATTAAAAGATTGCTGCTGCATTTTCATTTCAAGCTATATGTGTATACTTTCATGTAGTTTTTAAATTGGTTCAATTATTGTATAAATTTCATGAAATAAGTGGCAACGAGAGATAACTGCCAATTGTATTTTTTGAACTTCATAGGTTGCAGTTTTGACAAGGAAGAGGACTCCTCTTCGGGGATACCGTATAAGGAGTTGCAGGAAACTGATTCTTTGTTAGCACAATGATTTTGCTTATGTGTGCTTATTTTGATGTTTAGGATCATCGAGCGGTCGGAAAACAAAGATTGACATTAATTGGGAAAACAAAGATTGACATTAATGGTATGGTCTCTCCTTTCAAAGTTAAACCACTTGATATTTTAATGATGATGAGTAATACTTATGGCAAATATGCTTCTTAATAGCTAAAGTTCAAAGTCCCTTCAGACTATACTGGAACTAGAATATGCTCAATGTGTTATAGTATATAACTTGAATTGATTTGTGCAGACTTTGGTTGTATTGGAAGACTGGCCTTACGTATAGCCACTTCTAGGGATGATGTTGAAGTGGTAGCTATTAACGATCCATTCATTGATGATAAGTACATGGTAAGACATCACAAGCTTTTTATATTTTTAGTCCGCTGATTCTAAAACAATTTCATTGGTATCTTGTTTAAAGTCTAAAGCCATGGTATTCTGTTACAATTTCATTGGTGATCGTACTATCGCTGGAGCTTGGTTGAATTTCATTGGTTCGGGAGGTTGTGGCACAATATTTCCTTACTCGGAAGTTTTGTTATGTCTCGTTTGATTCACAGTCAATTTTTTAATGTTCATGAGGATGGTTTCTCCTCTTTTACTTCTTTATGTGATGCAAATTTCTATTTTTACTGTATTCCTCATGACTTGATGATTGAAAAGTGATTACTATTTGGTTAGGTGTTGATATTTTGAAGGGGGAGGGTTATTTCTTTCCATAATTACTTTCCAAATTAAAGTATTTCATTATTTAACACGTTAATTTGGCTTTGGTGGCCTTATCATATCATATGACTACTTCTCCAAGTCTTGAAAAATAAGGATTAGCACATAGTACTAGCTTCTCAATGCAAACTAAATACATCTATATTACAATTGAAGGCAGATTTTGAATTTGTCCTATGTGGCAATGTCACATCAAGTTTTGGAGGGAAATTTTTGGGTTGAAGAGAAATTTGTTGGGAATATACAAAAGCATTGAAATTAGGAATAGCCTTTTAATATTAGTTATAAAAAAATGTTGTGCACACACACAATCTCATCTTGGGAATGAACGCGGGCTGTGGAGAATGAACGCGGGAGATGCTGCCAACTCATTGATCCGCGTTGCAAAACCCTGTAAAATTTCGATCCCATCTGCTGATATTTCAGGGGAACCTAATAATTATTGATGTTTGTTTAAAATTAGTGGGTCCAAGATTTTTAAATTAACAGTGTCCCAAGGGCACGGGTTATATGTATATTCGGCGCGGGCGCCGAAGGCGCCCGCTAAATTTCTTAACGCTGATTTGTTGTTCCATGCCTAAGGCACCCGCGCCGAAATTGTTGTTTTACGCCGAAGGCACCCACGTCGAATTTGGTGTTCTGTGTCGAAGGCGCATGCGCTGAATTTGTTGTTCCGCGCCGAAGGCGCCCGCGCCATTTTTTTAACGTCGATTTGTTGTTCCGCGCCTAAGGCACCTGCGTCGAAATTGTTGTTTTACGTCGAATTTGTTGTTCTGCGCCGAAGGCACCCACGTCGAATTTGGTGTTCTGTGCCAAAGGCGCATGCGCTAAATTTGTTGTTACGCGTCGAAGGCACCTGTGCAGCTAAATATTGTAAGCTAATTTGTTTTTCTTTTAAATTTTGGCTTTGAAAAAAATATTTCGGGGAACAAAGATTTCGTAAGGGAAAATCTTAAATGAACCGTGCCCGCGGGCACGGGGTACGACTAGTACTCTAACATAAGTGATTCCAGAATGCTTACATGTGTTCTTCGCAAAATGCACGAGGAAACGCGTGATCACATCTCCTGCATTATTCATTTGTGAGACTAATCTTGTTGTATCTTTGCCATAACCTCAAAAATTCCTTGGACCGTTCCTCCGGTTTTTTTAAGGTTTGTTGACATATTGAAGGATCTAAATGAGAATAAGACTAAATGTGATATTTCGGTCATAGATATTATGGGGCTGATTTGACATGAAAGGAATGCAAGAGTTTATCATGCTGCTAACTATCTTTACTTTGATTGGTTTACTTGATAACTGTAATTCATGATTTGTCTCATTCTAGTTAGATAACTTGCACCCCTGGTAGAAGCTCTGTCGTGGACGATGACTTTGGGGTGCTGCAGGGAGGAAGGCACTTTCTACTGCTGCTACATAGGATGTTAGCGGAGAGGATGGAAGCAGAATCGAATGAGCCTGACAACGAGATACCGTTGGCAACATTTGCAACGTTATTGATAGGAGCCAAGGAGGAGATTTGAAGTAGGCCTTGCAAATTCAGCCATTGCATGTGCAGCTTTTGAATGATATTGAGCTGATCATCCTCATTTTCTATCGAACCTGTCAACTGTGCTATCGTTTTTGATTGTGTGACGTGTGTGGCATAATGTTTTGCATGAACTAAATAGGTGGGTCTAGGGTTTTTGGTAGCTTCATATGTAACATGGGTATGATTCTGAGCTTATGATCATAACTTTTAGTTGGGGAAATGTGGGTAGTAGGTGAGTTTGTAACAATTTAACATATGAATGTAAAGCATGAAGTGGGCTCAAGTTTGAGACCCCATCCTATTTTTTTGAAAAAAAAACGTCGACACACTTTTTTTGAATTCCTAAATAGTAATACAAAAATATTTACACATCGCAAAAATTTTAAAAAGAAAAAAAACCTAATTTTGCAAAGTAAGGTCCTCTTTTTTTGTTGAAAATTGCATGTGGTAGCATGGTGGTTGAGAAGAGAGGAGGGGGTGATATTGGTGGCACATGCAGATGGGAGTATATAAAAGGGGAGGCCACGTTGGTAGTTGATAGAGATCAAATTTAAATTTCAAATGGATTTCTTTTTTAGATTTTATTTGTGAGATGGAGATAGAGTTTGAGTCCTTTAGAACTTCTAGTTCCTTTGAGTCTTTTGGTTAGGATAAAGTCCGAGTCATTTTGAGTCTTTTATTTATTTTAGTGTTTTAGTTATTTTTGAGTTTTAAAGTTCACATTAGATGTGGTATTTAAACCCCAAGTTGTAAGCCTATATAAAGGCCACAAACTTATTTGTTTTTTAAATAGAGATGAATGAAGAATAGAAATTTTGATATAAGCTTTCAGTTTTTTCATTAAAATTATAATCTTTTGCATTGGTGTGCGAGATTGGGCTTGGTTGCCTGGGCGAGGTGCAAAATCGTGCGAGGCGTGCAAGTCAGAGATCGTTAGATTTTTTATTTTTCCAGATGTGAAGCCGAAAAGTTATCAAATCCGCTGCTTCTCCAAATCCACACCTCATCGCTTCCCGTTTTCGTCTTATATCATACTTGGTATCAGATCTAAACCCCGATTTATCTTCTTCTTTTCTTTTTTTACTCATCAAAATAAATCTTTTTTTCTTTAATTTAGGTTTTAGATCAAAGAGAAAAAACTCCTATTTTTTTATTTTTTTCGTTTTCATTATCATCTTCTTAACTTTATGATTTTAGATTTAAAAAATCTAACTTTTTCTTCATCTTTTACACTCATCATAAAATGTTATCCTTTTTCTTATTCTTATTCTTATTCCTTTCTTATAATTAGATTTGGATTTTTAAAAAAGTCTGATAATATATAAAGGTCACAAATTTATTTGTTTTTTAAATAGAGATGAATGAAGAATGGAATTTTAGTGCCAACATTCATTTTTTCCCAAAAAAAATTAAATCTTTTGCATTATTGTGTAAGAGTGAGCTTGGTTGCATGTGCAAGAAGTCCGAAAATCTACATATGTGATCCATGCGAGTTACAAGACCCGAAAAGTTATCAAATCCCAACAATCTTCTTCCCCAAATCTTCACCTCACCATATCCCTTCATGTTTCCGTCATGCATCAGTAGTGAGGCCGGACGAAAGGAGAGATGGACGGATGGGGTCACATTAGAGTCATGGCAGCTCGAAAGGAGAGGGCCAGAGGCCTAGATGAGAAAGGATATGAAGGACCCTAGTGGTGGGGGCAGCTGAGAGGAGAGGAGGAGACTGGTGGTGGCGTGGGCGGCCAGAGGAGGGGGGAGGGGGCATTAGTGGCGGGGGTTGCCAAGAAGAGAGAATGGAGGAGGTGGGCACTGGTGACATGAGTAGCCGAAAGGAGAGGGGATGAGGCCAAGCATGTGAGGAGGTCAATCGAAGGAGTATGCTATGGGTGAGGGGACGGAGTGGCGGCGGCGGCCACGAAGAGATGGGCAGAGGCTGGCGAGGAGAGGAGAATTGGGGATGAAGATGTAGTGATCTTTTTTTGTTTTCATTTTTACTTTTTTTTTGCATTTTAAATAGTGGGTGCTACCCGTGTGTATGAGAGCACAAAATATCATTTCCAATCGTCGTTAACACTATTAGGGAGTAAAATGTGAAACTGAAAGTTCATGGGGGGTTAGAGTTCTTATGGGATTTGGGGTAAATTTCATGGTGGTGGTGATAAATTTAGCCTTAAACGTATTCTAAATCATACCTTACAACAATTCCGCATACAGTTAGAATGTCATCAAAAGATTAATATTAAAGGATGGCACCAGTAAATGTCTTGAAAACGCTTTTTGATTTAACCAAATAGCTGTAAGGGCATGTTGATATATGTTTGAAAGAAGAATAATTTGTTGAACAATAGAACATCTGTTAGCATCTGGGGTTGGCCTTTGCACATGTGTAAGTAACTTGTGATATGGCATCGAAATGGGAAAATCTCAAATCAAACACGGTGCACAATCTTCTTAATTACAAGGCGAATCTCAAATTGTGCATGTATATATTCTCGGCTGCATCGTTTTGAGCGAGTATTTGGTTATCAGTTTTTGTCTTCATGGGGCATTCGAAAGTTATCTTCATGTTTCTTGCACTTGGTTCCGTTGTAAATTATTTAGTTGTGCTTCCTGCTGTTTATATGGTTTACCAAGTCCTTGTTTCTTCTCTCTCACTTGTTAGTTTTCATTCTACAGGGAAGCTATGGAAGGTGGGAGGAATATTCATGGCACAGATCAGGCGAAGTAACAGTACATTAGGCCATGCGTAGCTTATGAGGCTTTATAATGTCATCGCGACATTGGTAATATTATAGCCGAAATCGATTATGTTAAGTTTGTAATATTATTGCTGCTACCTGGACATTCAATTCGTTAAAGGATGGAGAACTGCCAACTTTATGAAATGTTGGCTTGATGATTATTGGGACATGGGAATTGCAGCTTGGGAAAGATGAAGGTTGAATGTCGAGTCTAACGGTGGCCTCGATCTGCATTTTGTTTTGCGTTTTCGGTTGGTTAGGGTTCAGGGTTTATTAATTTGGGAAGTTCGCCCAATTTGGATGGGAGTTGAACGTTTTTTGGGGGACATTTATTTTTATTGGGTTGGGACACTTTGCGTTTTGTTGTTATTAGTGAAGACAGAGACCGAGATGCATGTCAAAATGACTCACTTTTTGACGCGAGAGCTCGTTGCTGCAACTTGCCCAATAGATCGAGCTGTGTTTAACGTTTGGGCATTGCGTCGGACTTTGTGTATGTCCAATGCTCTGCCGGAACAACTATGCAGGCTAATCATTTGGATATTGGGCGGACCCAATACCCAATCAAGGCATTTTCAAGCCGGGCTTTTCGGTTCTGCCCGATTGGGCAGCGGTGGGCTGGCCGGGCAGCGGTGGTCTGGCCCGCGTCCCTTCTCCTCCCGGGTCCCCATTGCATGGGAGCCTAGCTATAATATAGTCAATATTGTTGTGAAGGGAAATAGGTGTAAGGGGTTAAGAGCCCACTTACCCTCTTATTTATAGCTTTCAATGGTGGGCCGGATATCCAATGGGCGTCATGGGCCTATTCATAACACTTCCCCTTATCCAATCAACATTGAATAAGAGGTGGATTCTTCAGGATCCGAGTTAGGATAACTGTCTTGTTAAATAAAGAACAGTTAATACATACTGTTTTAGGGATGTGTCTAAGGGTGGATGCTTCAGGATCCAGAGTCAACGAGGTTGCATCGTCAAAACCTTGACTACGGAAAACCCTGTGGGAAAAAATCAGTAGCCAAGGGAAAAGAGTACAACTCTGCAGTTGACTCCCCCTCATCTGACCAAGATTCAAGCTTGCAGATTTCCTATGAATCTATACATCAGTCTCCTATGTATCTATGAGTTCATAGTCCTCTTATCCTGACCCACTTTACATTTTCTCACTCTCCTCATCCCAATCTCATATACAAGTTTCTCAAAGATACTAGTAGGCAGGGATTTGGTAAGAAAATCTGCCAAGTTATTACATGATTGGATCTTCTGTACCTCAATCTGCTTTTGCTTCTGAAGGTCGTGCGTCCAGAAGAACTTGGGGGAGATATGCTTTGTCTTGTCACCTTTGTAACGGCCGCTTTCCCGTCGTACATTTTTAGTACGTATCTCATTATCGTATGTGTATTTCTCGTGTTTGATTTTAATTATTGTTTTCCGTAGTTTGGACTCGCGATCGGATCCCGTATTTACGATCCTCTCGGAAGCGCGATCGCTCTGGTATTTTCTTTGTAATTTTTGGAAACCGGAGTTGTAAAATCTGCTTATTACTATTAATTTTTTTCTAAATTTTAAATTTCGAAATTTTAAAATCTAACGTTTATATATATATATATATATATATATATATATATATATATATATATATATATGTTGTGAAGGGAAAAGTAGGGAAATAGGTGTAGAGTGTTAAGAGCCCCCTACCCTCATATTTATAGCTTTCAATAGTGGTCTGGATACCCAATGGGCCTCATGGGCCTATTCATAACACTTCCCCTTATCCAACCAATATTGAATAAGAGATGGATTCTTCAGGATCCGAGTTAGGATAACTGCCTTGTTAAAGAAAGAACAGTTAATCCATAACTTCCCTTGTTTTAGGGATGTGTTTAGGGGTGGATGCTTCAGGATCCAGAGTCAACAAGGTTGCATCGTCAAAACCTTGACTACGGAAAACCCAGTAGGAAAAAACCAGTAGCCAATGGAAAAGAGTACAACTCTGCAGTAGACTCCCCCTCATCTGACCAAGCTTCAAGCTTGCAGATTTCTTATGAATCTATACACTAGCCTCCTATGTACCTATGAGTTCATAGTCCTCTCATCCTGACCTAGTTTACATTTCCTCACTCTCCTCATCCCAATCCCATATACAAGTTTCTCAAAGATACTAGTAGGCAGGGATTTGGTAAGCAAATCTGCCAAGTTATTACATGATTGGATCTTTTGTACCTCAATCTGTTTCTGCTTCTGAAGGTCGTGCGTCCAGAAGAACTTGGTGGGAGATATGCTTCGTCTTGTCGCCTTTGATGTAGCCGTCCTGTAGCTGGGCTATACATGCTGCATTATCTTCATGAAGTGGAGTAGGCGCAAGGACGTCGGTCATCAGGCCGGTGGAGGTGAGGATGTGCTGGATCACAGAGCGTAGCCAGAAATTCTCCTTGCTTGCTTCGTGGATCGCTAGGAGCTCTGAGTGAGTGGATGAGACGGTCGTCATGGTCTGCTTTACATATCTCCAGGATATGGCTGTGCCGCCATAAGTAAACATGTATCCTATCTGAGACTTCTTTGTATGAGGATCGGACCTGTAACCTGCATCAGCATAACCAACTAAACCAGTTGATGCCCCTTTCCTGTAGAATAGACCTAAGTCTATGGACCCTTGGAGGTAGCGCAGAAGATGCTTAACTCCGGTCCAGGGCCGTTGTGTAGATGCAGCGCTATATATGGCTAGTAAGTTGACTGCAAATGCTATGTCAGGGCGAGTGCAGTTAGCCAGGTAAAGGGGTGCACCGATAGCACTTAGATAATGCACTTCGGGGCCTAATACTCCATCCCCCTCTTCCAGCGGCCGGAAGGGGTCTTTATGTACATCCAATGATCTGACGACCATTGGAGTGCTGAGGGGGTGACACTTATCCATCTGAAACTTTTTCAATAAGTTCGATGTGTAAGTTGACTGATGCAACAGGATTCCATCGTTAAGATGCTCTATTTGAAGACCTAAACAGAATTTTGACTTTCCGAGGTCTTTCATCTCGAAGGTTTCTGTCAAGCTTCTAGAAATCTCTGCGATCTCTTCAGGAGATCCGATGAGGTTCAAGTCGTCCACATAGACGGCTATGATTATAAATCATGTTGCCTTTGTTCTTATAAAGATGCAAGGACAGACTGGGTCGTTTGTAAATCCTTGTTTTGCAAGGAAATCGCTCAGTTTGTTATACCACATCCTTCCAGATTGTTTTAGACCATATACTGATCTTTGCAGTTTCGCTGAGTAGATGTCATGTTCTCTCTCTTTTAGTGCTGCAGGAAAAGAATAACCGTCAGACAATCTCATATAGATGTCTCGGTCTAGGTTTCCATATAGGTATGCAGTAACCACGTTCATAAGCTGCATATCTAAACCCTCTTGGGCTGTTAAGCCAATGAGGAATCGGAAGGTGATTGCGTCCATGACTGGGGAGTATGTGGCTTCAAAATCCACCCCTGGACGTTGGGTAAAACCCTGCGCTACAAGCCTTTCTTTGTAGCGAACGATCTCATTCTGTTCATTTCGTTTTCTAACAAATACACATTTATAACCTACAGGTTTTACACCTTTTGGTGTCTGGACTATGGGTCCAAAGACATTGCGTTTGATGAGTGAATCCAACTCCACTCCTATTGCCGCTTTCCACTTTGGCCAATCATCTCTGCTTTGACATTCTGTCAGAGAGCGTGGTTCAATATCATCGTCGCAGTACGCGACGTTGATGGCAATATTACACGCAAATGTGTCATCTATGGTTGTGCTCTTTCTGTCCTAATACTCCCCAGTTCGTACATAGTGTATCGAAACTTCATTTTCTCCCGGTTTTTCATCTTCATGAGAGTTTGGGAGAGATGGGGTAGCGGGGCTTATAGTAGCATCATGTGGTGGTATTTGTTTACCATTGCCAAGGGTCCTATTCTTTCGAGGGACTTGGTCCTTGGATCCCGGTGGTCTCCCTCTCTTTTTGAGAGGTCCAACCATTTCTGCTGCAGGCGGGTTGCATACATTTTGCGGTATGTCAATCCTAGCTGGAGTGTTAGCAGCAGGGACGTGCGATTTGACAATCTTCTGGTTGTCAGTAAATTTGTCCGGCAAGAGATGGACAGTGTTTTGGATGTGGAGAATCTTCAGGACCTCCTCCTCACACTGGTTTGTGGGCGTATCAAAGTGACATAATGTCTTTGTATCCCAAGTGATACAGTCTGAAGCTTCGGGCTTCTTTGTCTGTGAGCCTAGTCCTGGAAACGATGTTTCATCAAATTCACAGTCTTCTAGACGTGCCTTGAAAACGTCTCCCGTAAGGGGTTCTAGGAATCTAATTATGGAGGGGGTGTCAAACCCAACATAAATGCCTAGGCGACGTTGTGGACCCATCTTTGTCCTTTGTGGTGGTGCTATGGGGACGTATACTGCACAACCAAATATTCTCAAGTGTGAGACAATTTGTGGGGCTCCAAGTGCTAGTTGCATTGGAGAAGATGACTGACCTCCAGAGGGTCTTAATTTTATTAAAGATGCTGCATGCAAAATTGCATGACCCCATGCATTCACTGGCAGCTGTGATTGAAGTAATAATGGACGAGCAATCCATTGCAGTCTCTTAATTAGAGATTCTGCTAACCCGTTTTGGGTGTGAACATGCGCTACAGGATGTTCGACTTCAATTCCTTGAGCTTGGCAATAGTCTAGAAAGACTTGTGACGTAAACTCCCCCGCATTGTCCAGACGAAGTTTCTTTATCTGGTAGTCGGGGAAGTGGGCCCGTAACTTGATTATCTGAGCTAAGAGCTTAGACAGTGCTAGGTTACGGGTGGACAGTAGACACACATGTGACCACTTAGTAGATGCGTCTGTCAGGACCATAAAGTACCTGAACGGACCACTTGATGGGTGTATCGGCCCACAAATGTCTCCGTGGATTCTTTCCAGAAAGCTTGGAGACTCCACGTCCACTTTTAGTGGAGAGGGTCTTGTAATCAGTTTACCCTTGAACAGGGTGGACATGGGAATTTGCCTTTTTGAAGAATCTTCAGGTTCTTCAAGTCTATACCCCCTGGAGCCTTTTATGATGCGGTACATCATAACAGATCCAGGGTGTCCCAGTCTACTGTACCAGAGTTGGAATTCTAGTGTTTGGTGGCACTGCAGGTGCTCCGCAGTGGATGTTTCTGGAGTTTGTATACTTGTTTGGTAGAGTCCTGAGGGGAGTCCCTTGAAACGTTCCACAATGGTTTTTGAACCATTTGTAAGAGACGTTACAAGCAAGTATTCCATTTTATCTTCCTCGACCAGCGTATATGATTAGGAGGTTTCGGATAGATTTAGGGGAGTATAACGCATTTTTAAGTGTGATTTGTGTGTTACCGGGGAGCAATATGATTGCTTCTCCTGATCCTTCGATTATGATAGCTGGTCCTGAGATTGTTCTCAGTGGACCAGAGTAGCTACTTATGCTCGTGAAGTAGTTTATGTTTTGAAGGATCGAGTGCGTCGATGCACTGTCCACTAGGCAATTTGATTCTATATCTATATAAAAGAAAGACGTTCAAGCAATAAATAATATGAAAAAGAAAAGATCTACTTTCATTTAAAAATGCTTAAAGAAAATGTTTTAACATGGAATGAAAACTAGGTACTATGCATAAAAGGAAGATACATTGCTAGCATATAAAAATGGTCCATAACTAGAGTGTGTCATCTCCCATGAAATCTTCAGGAGTCCATGAGGTCTCTGGCAAAGCTGCGCTCTCAATCAGGTTTGTCTCAGCTCGAGGCTTGAGGCTTGCCTGGTAGAGGTCCTGGAGGTGTTTCTGGGTGCGACAGATTCTGGACCAGTGGCCCGTCATTCCGCATTTGGAGCACTTATCCTCCTAGTCTTTCTTGGGAGTGCCACCTTTGTTGGACATCCTCTTTTTCTTCTTTTCCACGAACTTCTGGTTCTGAGGAGGAGCTGGGGGAGTGGCCTTCTTCCGCTGCTTCTGTTCTTTCCATTTCTGGAATTTTGCCTTTTTGTCCATCTTCTTCTTCTGGGAAGACTGGAAGTGTGCCTCTGCAGGAGGTGGCAGTGGAGCGGAGCCAGGAGGGCGCAGGTTGTGAGTGGCAACCAACAGGTCTCTGTTCTGTTCAGCCATAAGCAGGCATGAAAGCAGATCAGAGTACTTCGTGAACTTCCTCTCACGGTATTGTTGCATGAGGATCATGTCCTTCTCGTGGAAAGACGTGAACGTCTTTTCCAGCAACATTTTCTCCGTCACCGTTTCACCGCACAACTTCAGGCGTGAGGTATACGGAAGAGTGCTGAGTTGTACTCCGCTACGGATTTGTAATCCTGTATGCGGAGGTGAGTCCACTCGTACTGCGGACGGGGGAGTATGACATCCCTCTGATGCCTGTACCTCTCCTCGAGTGCATCCCACAGCTCGTAAGAATCCTCTACAGTAAGGTACTCGTCCTTCAGGGTCGAGTCTAAATGTTTCCTGATATAGATAATGGCTTTCGCCTTTAGTATATCGGAAACTTTCTCTGTATGAGGTGCTTCTTTAGAAGCATCCTTGTCGGCTGAGGCAGTAGTTGTTGTTGCCTTCTCAGTCGGTGTGAGACTGAAACCCTGAGAGCGCAGATGAAACTTCAGGTCCAACTGCCAACTCATGTAGTTTGACACATCGGCCTTCAGGACCGAAAAGTCGACATTCGCAAGTCTGGCCATTGAATGATCTAGCAATATAAAAACAGCATGGATCATCAAACTGAATAAAAATAGACATCCACGCATGTATTTTAAGCATTGTCATAACATGAATTTATTAGAGAAAATTTAACATCCATGCATGCTTTTTGATGGTTTCATAACGTGAATAATTAAAAGAGATTAACATCCACGCATGCTTTTTGACAGTTTCATTGTAACATTAACATGGCATGAAAATAGTTAACATCCACGCAATTAATGGATAAACAATGAAAAAAATAACTTAGGACTATGGGGATCAGCCAGCCGACACTGAAAAGAAAAAGATAGTCCGAAATTACATCAAAAGTTGCATGAAAGAATAAGTACAACTCGGGAACTTCATAGAGAAGCCCCTTTCATCTTTGTGCATATGCCTTCAGCTCCTTTTTGGTGTTCGCAGGTCTTCTTTTTACATTTATATCCTCACTTACAAATTTCTCTCAAAAGAAAGGAAAAAATTGCAGGAAATTAAAAGGTGTCGGAAACCTGGCTGATCGCTAAAAACATAGCCTAATCGCACATCTACGCAGATAATATATGGAAAATATACAACCACGCAGGTAATCATATCACAGGCATGTAAAGATTAATTAAATAATCTAAATAGTGTGTGACGTGCTAAAATTATTTTTGAAAAAACTTTTTACATTTGATCCATATTTTTAATGTTTTGTTTACCGCTTTAAACCCTTTTTATAAAGTTTCTTTAATTATTTTGGGCTTTTAGGGCCAAAAATAAAAAAAGAAAAATTATTTGTGTAAATGGGCTAATTTTCAGGCTTTTTGGGCCATGAAAACGACCCATTAGGGTTAATTGGGCCTCCCCCGAAAAATTGGCCCGTTTAGGGCTAGGGTTTCCGAAAAAACCCTAAGGGGGGCCCGCGGCGTGCCGCCGCGACGGCTGGCTGCGCAAGGCGCGGCAGCCATGTCGGCGGAGTGCCGCGGCCTATGGCCGCGGCGTTTTGGCCCCCGGCAGCACTTGAGAAGCGCCGCCGTTTCGCCCTTCGGGCGTGCGGAGTATGGATCAAGGTCGGTGGGTAAAAAACGGATTTTTCAAGCATTTAGATCTCTAAAAAATTGATTTTTATTGTTTTTAGACATGCAGATCTAAATAAAGAAAGATTTTTACCGTGTTTTCAAACTTTTTGATCTTAAATCATGCAGATCTACGTGAAACGCAAGTTTTAGATCTAAAAAGTTTTGATTTTTACCTCTAGATTTGTCACGCCCCGCTTCCCAAAAATATGGAGGCGAAGCGTGAGAAGGTCCGCTCAGACTTGAAGCTACAAAGCTGCAAGTCCGATAAGCGTCAATCAAATTTAAAACTGCAGGTCCTTGCAACGCGAGCGAAACAAGATAATAATAATGAAATGAGAGAAAAGAATAATCTCAGAATATCCATAAATGAATTTCAACATCACAGAAAAAGCCACCAGGCTAAAAGAAAAGAGTCTAAGGCCCCAAACATGGCAACAAAAGTACAGCGTACAAACAAAGGTGCTACGCACCAACAACTAACAAAAGGCCTAAAACAAAATAAAGCTCAACATAGACTCAAAGAATGGTCACCGGTGTCCACCAAAATCCTCCTGGGCAGTCATGGACTCAGACTCAGCGTCAGCAACACATCACATACTCAGCAACGGTCTCTGGCTCAGGGTCTAACATGTGACACCCAAAAGAGCAAGGGGCACATGTCAGCAAGTCTACAAGAGACTTGTGCAAGGAAACTGAGACTGAAAGTAAAGCAACCTAGCAGTTCTAGCATGATGCAATGACATGGCAGTTAAAGTATGAGTGCAGCAGGTAAAGAAAACAACAAGTAACCTAGCATGGCATGGCAAGTGTGGCAAGACTATAAACATTTACAAGGATTTCTCTAGTCATGTTTTCATGTCATGTGCAGAGTTTACGCCTTACAGCTGAAATGACTTTCTTTCACACTGATTGGTCGCTTAACTCCGCCCCACCCAGAGTTTACGCCTTACAGCTGCAGTTGCTGATCAGGCAGACTCCCAGCTGATTGGCCGCTTAACTCTTACCCCTCCCACGTGTATCGAGCCAGGGCCTTACCCCCGAACGGTAATGCTCGCTTCTGGAACACGAGCCAGGAAGTGTTTTTCATGATGGCATAGGGGTGCACCTAGCCAGGACAAGCAAGTACAAGTATGTAGCGTGTGCTACGAATGCAATATTCAACTTGGATGACATGTAGAATGCAATGCATGGCAGTTAAAAGTGCGTACAGATAAGGAAAGTAAACGTGACAGTTTAGTATGCATGAACAACAAGTTTAAAGGGTTGGATCTAGCTTCGTTGTCAAGCTAGATCAATTAGGTGACGGATCTAGTTTCGTTGTCAAACTAGATCAAATAGGCGTCTAGCCAGCTATCATTTCACTGACTAGTCTCTTTTACGCTAAAAGCAAGGATGTGACCTAAAAACATGGCCCTACACAAGAGTTGGCAAGTTTCACTTGCCTGCAAGTTCGACGTCTGAGCACACCGTCCAATGAGTCCAAAAATCACAATTATCCTACGTGCACAAGTTCACCGGCCTAAAGTCCATATTATTAATCTTGATTAGTGAATTTAAAACATTTAAAATACTTTAAAAATACTGATTTTAGTCTTGATTAGCATGCAATTGGGTTGGGGGTCCTAGGGGTGCAAAGCGTTACCTTAACACGACGCGAAAGCTACACCGGCGTCGGGTAGCGACGCCGGGGGTTGGAATAAGAGAACGCGCTCCAAGTCCTGATTCCAATATAGTTTCCTCGCTGGAAAGTTCAGAGCATCAACCGGAGCGACGGTTCCAGATTCCAAAGCTAGCACGTGCGACGACGGGCTACGACGTGTCGCAACGTCGTGCACGGCGAATCGTCGGAGAGAAAGCACCTAGGTGGGGCCCACAGTAGTCCTAGGGACCTTTGGGGGACCCACAATACCTCTGGAGAACTTGGGGGGCCCACGGAGGCAAGTGGTGCGACGGATGCGGGGTTGCGACGTTTGCTCTCGGTCGTACTCAGCCAAATGCGGGGGAATGGCTCGGTCGGTGCGGGGGACGGGCTTGTGCAGCTGCGGGTGCGGTGCGGGCCTTGGTGCTCTCGGTCGGTGCGGAGGGAGGGGTCGGTCGGGCGCCTTGAATGCGGGGGCTTGGACGCTGCAACGTTGCAACATTGCAACGTTGCGGAGAGCGGGCGTGAGCGGGGGCAGCTGCCGGTCGGGCACGGCGCGATGCGGGCGAACGGAGCTGCTTTGGTGCGGAGCTTGGTGCGGAGCGGGGAGCGGCTGTGCGGAGCGGAAAGCGGGCGAAGCCCTCGGTCTGACCGAGAGCTTCTCTAGATCGGTGAGGGCGAACGGGGTGGGCGACAGCAGCGGGTGCGGACGGGGCTTGGTGCGGGGGCAGCGGCCGGTCGGAGCGGGGGAAATGAGGCCGTTCTCTCGGTCGGTGCGGGGCTGCTTCGTTGCAATGTTGCGACGAATCGTCGCAACGTCCAATTTGGGTTTTGGAAGAGGCTAGGGCTAATTTCTTGCGAAAATAGGTCTTCCTAGGGGTTGCTTATATAGTATAGATGGGTTGACTTGGTCTATGGCTAAATCTAATAGGATTAGAAGTTTAAAATAATTTAAAATTTGAAATTCAACTTCTCCAACTCACCCAAGGATTTGACTTGGTCCAAATGAGCTGGAAATTGGCTCAAAAATTCTTTAAAACGTTTAAAACTCAAATAAATTTTATTTGGCCCAAAATAATTTATAAATTAATTATTAAAAATAATATAAAACGTGTTAAAAATATAAAAGTGGTCAAATAAACTCCAAAAATTAAAAAATAAATATCGAAGTGGTCGTGATGACGAAAGTGAGCTAACTAAGAAGACGGATCTCAATTTCAACGTCGGACGACAAAACTAAAAATAGAAACGTCTCCCGTCAAAAGTGAAAGTCGTCACGTCTCATCGAGTGAGATTAAATTGTGGAAAAACGACTCGATAAACGTCGTTCCAAATTAGTGCCACTATTTAATACTCTTAGAGACGTTCACAACGGCATATCACACAAAAGTGTTCACAATCAAATAAAGTTTAAAATTAACACGTGCACGGCCAAAAGCACGTGCACGAAAAACGTACAACGAAAAGTGGTCGTTACATCCTCCCCACCTTAGAATAAAGTCCGTCCTCGGACTTTCTAATATAACTAGTCACTCGAGTAACTACCCCAATCAAGTCATATTATAATTCAACCAGGTATAGTCATTACAAGTGCTTATATATGCACTAGGTAGTCAAACATTAATACTACCAACACGTATATATATATTTATATATTTTTCGTACGTCATATACTTATACCTATTATAGTCCGTCAACTTCATACATGTATTTCAATCAGGTATATAAACATACATCCCTTATATAACTGCTACTCACAAAACAATAGTTCAGTTACTTATATAGGTATGATCTCATACTAGCAAATACAATCATTGCTCTACGTATAGATAGCTACCTATGCACAAACATCAAGGGTATACTACCCTCTAATATTCATCCAATACCAACATCTCAGCACATATAGTCACACCATACCATTATTAAATCAAATTCACTATATCTAATATACATTCACCACTACTATAATTTCACGATATATAGCCATTCAGTGCATGCAAATAGTTCACCATATATTCACATTACGTACGGTCCTATAACTGTATTTACGACACGCCACATATATCATAGTCATCAATTCCTATAACTAAGCACATACTTACCCGTGCATGGTGCACACCCATACACGCTAACATTTCATTCACGTATACCAATCATATCATTATATAACTACCACACCTACACACCTAGTTTTAGCTAGTACACATACGTTCACACAGGCAAGTCCTTAGTAAATAACTATACCACAAGACCAACACCTATAACTATATACTGGTATAGCGACCCACAATCATGTGCGTAACTCAACCAGGCACAAACACTTCTATCACTATACATACATCACGCATTGCTATATTCAAACTACAATCATACATTCAATACACTTAGAGTATACTCACTCAAGCTTGAGTGAGACTCAATACACATATCAGAATATTCTATATACGTAACACGGCATTCATACCTATACCAATACCACTCCAATATTCATACGTCTACCATTACAACCATATACATACCATAGGTCAATCACACTTAATATTTAGTCAGATAACACCCACATAGTTAAATCAATTTATATACCATAATAATAATAATACAGACATCAGCACTCGTATAATTATAATACACTCCTTAATACATGCATACGTATTCATCGTATAGTCACACGCACATGTAACTTATATATATATATATATATATATATATATTCACACCATAGCCTACTACCTATAATTAGTATACTAACACATCCACACATACATAATTAAGATGTGCAATAGTCGTGTATACCTCACGGTATGCACGCATGCAACATCCCGCAAAGCAAGCAATACCAATCAAAATTATAATTCTAATATCCTATGCATATCACCTATATACTCAGGCAACAAAACATAACTACTTGCGTCTAAGAATAATACATACCTACATACGAGCACATACACATACGTACTAATATATAGATCACATAATAGGCCTACCCTCTTATCCATACGTACTCTTATTATTATCACTACTAACATACACATAGCTTTACCAATCATTTATTTCAACCATTATAAGTATCTCTAACTACATACACAACTTAGATATTTCAACGCTAACTCTAATACACACCGGCATCCCTAGTATAGTATAGCTATCCACACAAAAATCTATAACTCCTAACACACGATAACTTCATAATATCACGAGTAACTCCGAGTATATATATATATATATATATATATATATATATATATATATATATATATATATATATATATATATATATATATATATATATATATATATATCACACAATAGGCAAGCACCAATATACTATGGGAATTCTCATTCAAGCCCACGTACACAAGTTAGGTACGTGCACTACGACTACCTCACAAGGTCCAAGGGCCTACTAACAATTAAGAGTTGACACAGACATTGACGGACCCTAAGGTCTAAGCAATAAAGAGAGGTCGAGAGCGTGACGAGGGAAGGATCGATAAGCACGGGTTCAGATAGGACAAATACAAGGAGACGGCTTGATTAGGGAAAACATTGGCTCAATGGTGATGTTTAGGTTGAGGGAAACGGGAGCTGTAGTGATGCTTATATAAGAGGGGGAAAAGAAAATAGGGTAAATAGCATAAGCTAAAATACGCAAAATTGAAAACTGTTGTACTTCAAAAGATTGGAATTCCTCATCTGTATAGAATATTTGAAGATCGATAAAGCGAGTTGGAATAAGTTTGAGTCGAATATTCATAATAAGAGAAAATGTTTTATTGGTTTATATAAAATCAATGTAAAAGGAAGTAAAATCATTTACACGAATATTAAGGACGAGGTTTTAGAAATCTTATACGTTAGTAATTTAATATAATGCTGTCAAAAAGTTTTGGAAAGTCAAAGAATGAAATCAAGTAACGGAGGAATTTAAACTCACGTTAAATGCTTCAAAACTTTAGGCTATGGAAAATTTTAAAATGATCAATTTGAAGCTGCTTTTAGAGAACCAGGGTTTGCCAAAAATGAAAAAAAAAACTGATTTACGCTAGGTTCTTAATATACGAGCTCAACAAGTCTGGCACAGATATAAAAATAATTGAAATTCAATTTGGTTTAGAAATTTTTCTAAAAGCGTGTATGGTGAGCGGAAAGAAAATAATAGTAATTTAGCATAAGAATTATCAAGATCGAATAGCAAATCTTTAAAATCAAATCAGGGAGGGTCTAAAGCAGGAAGAGGCTATGAAAATAGTAATTTTGCAAAAATCTGAAGTAGCGAAAACGACGAGCAAAGTCCAACTTGCTGAAAGCTGAAATTCCATGTGTCTTGAAAGTATATTAAAGTAAACACGACGTATCATTCGAATAACACAAATAAGAGGGAAAATTATAAATCGAATTGGGCAGGGCAAAAGTAAAACTAATATATGGAAGAACGACTCATTTACATAAGTATAAAAAAATATAGGCTGGGAAAATACCATAAGCTAGTATTCAAAAATTCCGACAAATGTTTTAAAAATTTAAATCAATGAAGGAGGATGAAATATAGGTAAATTAAAATTTTGAACAAAATTAAACTTAGTGGAAGAGAAGATTGAAAAATACTTTCAGAAGGTTCAAGTTTTGCAATGGCGATGTTTGAAAATTGACGATGATCGTCACGGGGCGATCTCATGAATCGAGGCAAGGAAATTGGTCGGATGATCAAAACATTCATACGCCTAGGTTATGAATCAGGAGAATCTACGGGGAAACTCATACGGTCGATCAGCTAAAGACCAAGAACTAAGTGCTAAGACTTTCTAAGGAGTTAGACTGTAATGAAATGCGTTCAGCTTGGTCCGAAATCGGTGAACCCAAAAGCGAACGACCGAAGGAAATCCTAGAAGTCTAATATGGTCAGGGGTAGACATGAACCACTAAGGTAACTCCTATGGCGATCAAATCAATTGCTAAAAGGGAGTCTAACTACAATCAGGGGCCTCTAAATAGCAAGCACAGACGTCTAACTGAGTCTTCTTATCACCTAGTGTCCTAAGAAAACGACTAGACTCGGCTTATGACTCGGATGTTGCAATTTATTTAATGGACATTCCGTTATTATCGTTGTTTCGTTAATTCGCAATTGCAAGACTGACCTGCATGGGCCACCAACAAAACCTGTCACGCCCCGCTTCCCAAAAATATGGAGGCGAAGCGTGAGAAGGTCCGCTCAGACTTGAAGCTACAAAGCTGCAAGTCCGATAAGCGTCAATCAAATTTAAAACTGTAGGTCCTTGCAACGCGAGCGAAACAAGATAATAATAATGAAATGAGACAAAAGAATAATCTCAGAATATCCATAAATGAATTTCAACATCACAGAAAAAGCCACCAGGCTAAAAGAAAAGAGTCTAAGGCCCCAAACATGGCAACAAAAGTACAGCGTACAAACAAAGGTGCTACGCACCAACAACTAACAAAAGGCCTAAAACAAAATAAAGCTCAACATAGACTCAAAGAATGGTCACCGGTGTCCACCAAAATCCTCCTGGGCAGTCATGGACTCAGACTCAGCGTCAGCAACACATCACGTACTCAGCAACGGTCTCTGGCTCAGGGTCTAACATGTAACACCCAAAAGAGCAAGGGGCACATGTCAGCAAGTCTACAAGAGACTTGTGCAAGGAAACTGAGACTGAAAGTAAAGCAATCTAGCAGTTCTAGCATGATGCAATGACATGGCAGTTAAAGTATGAGTGCAGCAGGTAAAGAAAACAACAAGTAACCTAGCATGGCATGGCAAGTGTGGCAAGACTATAAACATTTACAAGGATTTCTCTAGTCATGTTTTCATGTCATGTGCAGAGTTTACGCCTTACAGCTGAAATGACTTTCTTTCACACTGATTGGTCGCTTAACTCCGCCCCACCCAGAGTTTACGCCTTACAGCTGCAGTTGCTGATCAGGCAGACTCCCAGCTGATTGGCCGCTTAACTCTTACCCCTCCCACGTGTATCGAGCCAGGGCCTTACCCCCGAACGGTAATGCTCGCTTCTGGAACACGAGCCAGGAAGTGTTTTTCATGATGGCATAGGGGTGCACCTAGCCAGGACAAGCAAGTACAAGTATGTAGCGTGTGCTACGAATGCAATATTCAACTTGGATGACATGTAGAATGCAATGCATGGCAGTTAAAAGTGCGTACAGATAAGGAAAATAAACGTGACAGTTTAGTATGCATGAACAACAAGTTTAAAGGGTTGGATCTAGCTTCGTTGTCAAGCTAGATCAATTAGGTGACGGATCTAGTTTCGTTGTCAAACTAGATCAAATAGGCGTCTAGCCAGCTATCATTTCACTGACTAGTCTCTTTTACGCTAAAAGCAAGGAAGTGGCCTAAAAACATGGCCCTACACAAGAGTTGGCAAGTTTCACTTGCCTGCAAGTTCGACGTCTGAGCACACCGTCCAATGAGTCCAAAAATCACAATTATCCTACGTGCACAAGTCCACCGGCCTAAAGTCCATATTATTAATCTTGATTAGTGAATTTAAAACATTTAAAATACTTTAAAAATACTGATTTTAGTCTTGATTAGCATGCAATTGGGTTGGGGGTCCTAGGGGTGCAAAGCGTTACCTTAACACGACGCGAAAGCTACACCGGCGTCGGGTAGCGACGCCGGGGGTTGGAATAAGAGAACGCACTCCAAGTCCTGATTCCAATATAGTTTCCTCGCTGGAAAGTTCAGAGCATCAACCGGAGCGACGGTTCCAGATTCCAAAGCTAGCACGTGCGACGACGGGCTACGACGTGTCGCAACGTCGTGCACGGCGAATCGTGGGAGAGAAAGCACCTAGGTGGGGCCCACAGTAGTCCTAGAGACCTTTGGGGGACCCACAATACCTCTGGAGAACTTGGGGGGCCCACGGAGGCAAGTGGTGCGACGGATGCGGGGTTGCGACGTTTGCTCTCGGTCGTACTCAGCCAAATGCGGGGGAATGGCTCGGTCGGTGCGGGGGGACGGGCTTGTGCAGCTGCGGGTACGGTGCGGGCCTTGGTGCTCTCGGTCGGTGCGGAGGGAGGGGTCGGTCGGGCGCCTTGAATGCGGTGGCTTGGGCGCTGCAACGTTGCAACATTGCAACGTTGCGGGGAGCGGGCGTGAGCGGGGGCAGCTGCCGGTCAGGCACGGCGTGATGCGGGCGAACGGAGCTGCTTTGGTGCAGAGCGGGGAGCTGCTGTGTCACGACCCGCTTCCCTAAAATGGAGGCGATACGTGAAAAGGTCCGCACGAGAGTGGAGCTGTGAAGCCCCAAACCCGATAAGCGTCAATAAAACATAAGCAGGTCCCCGTAACCACAACGGAACAACAATAATAATACAAGGAGATACTGAAATAAAAATCTCACATCTCATAAATTGTCCAACATGAAAATAAGTCCAACATCCAGAAAAGCCACCAGGCTAAAAGAAAGAGTCTAAAGGCCCAGAACAAGGCCAACAAAAGCAACGACATAACAAAGTATAGGTGCTACGCACCGATAACAAAACAACTATCTAAACAAAAGTAAAACACAACAAAGACACTAGGACTGGTCCCCAGTGTCCACGTACTCCCCGTCAAACACAAGCTCGGGCTCGGCGTCAGCAAACACCTCGTCCTCAACAAGGTACTCAGGCTCAGGATCTAACATGTGTCACCCAAAAGAGTAAAGGGGCACATGTCAGCAAGTCTAAAGGACTTGGGCAAGGAAACTGAAAGTGAGGCATCTAGCAACCTAGCAGTTATAGTATGCATGACATGGCAGTTATAACATGAGAGCACAATTTAAGACATGGCAAGACTAATTTGTACAAGGGAACAATTTATCGGGACAAGACAAGAGTAGCCATGCTACTAACATTCTCAATCAATTCACATTGTTTTGTAGGTGTTTACGCCCTTCGCTGAATGGTACAACATTCAGACCGATCGGCACTAAACACAAATCACATTTCACTGTTGTTTGTAGATGTTTACGCCCTTCGCTGAATGGTACAACATTCAGACCGATCGGCACTAAACACTACCCCACCCCAAAGAGTTTACGCCTTACAACTGCAGTTGTTGATCAAACAGACCCCCAGTTGCCTGGCCGCTTAACCCTTACCCCATCCCGCACTAAACAAGCCAGGGTCCCTGTACATGAGCCCAGCAAGTGAGCCAGGGTTGCCCCGCACGGGAGCTTGTTTCTTAGTTCACAATTCAATATATCGAGCGTTGGGGTTAGCAACTCATTATGCTCGCTTCTGGTCACGAGCCATGAACACAAGTATTGTAGCGATGCTACGCAATCACGGGATCACTTAAAGAATGCAATGACATGACATTTAATTTACGTACCGTTAATGGAAAGTAAACATGACATGGTAATTGTGCAACATGCTAAAAGTCGGAACTAGCTTCGTTGTCAAGCTAGTTCCCCAATTTGCGCCTAGGCGAGTATCATTTCGTCGCCTAGCCTCTTTTACGCCTACAACAAGCAAATGGCCTAAAACATGGCCTAAACCCTAAGTGGCAAGTTTCACTTGCCTAGCACCGGGGATGACGACCACTTCGTCACACGGATGCTAATCTACGGGGAAATCGCTGTTATGGGGAAACAAACAACAAACAACATGAAATTTTATTAGGGTTTCATAAAAATATAAATAGGTTATGAAAACAACGGTAGATCGATTTCTTACCGAGAGGAGGCGGAAGAAACACTCCGGGGAACCCTAGGATCAGATCTGGAAAAGATTGGAGGAGTTTGGGGAAACTAGGGTTTTGGGGGATTTGGGGATTTTGATGGATTTGATGGAGATTTGGGGAAGATGAGAGGTAGATAGAGTGAATGGATGGTTTGGATGATGGATTTAGGGCTTGAAATGAAGGAATGAAGCTTGGAGGAAGATGGGGGCTCAAGGGGGAAGATTTTAGGGTTTTGGGTCGTGTTGAGGAAGAAGAAAACGTTTGGGATGGGTTTAAATAGGTTGGGCTGGCGGCTGCCCAGAAATTAGGGTTTTAACACAGATTAGTCGGTCAAAGAGCAACCACTGACCGACTAGTTTGGCAACTAGTCGGTCGGTCGACCAACGCAGACCGACTAAGTGTAAACAGTAACTTCTGAACGAAAATAGGATTTTAGAGTTAGTCGGTCCATGAACAAATACTGACCGACTAGTTTAGCATCTAGTCGGTCGATGAACGTTCTTAGACCGACTAAGAGTAAACAGTAACTCAACTAAAATTAAGATGATGTGTTAGTCGGTTAAAGAAGCATTGCTGACCGACTAGTTTGCAACCTAGTCGGTCAACCAACGTTCTTAGACCGACTAACGATAAATAGTAACTCCTGAGAAATTTAGAAAGCTAACTAGTCGGTCCAAGAAGGATTGCCGACCGACTGGATCGTCATCTAGTCGGTCGGTGACCCTTCTTATACCGGCTAATGAGCACCAAAAGTTCCGATACGGAGCGCGGGGCCCCGGGATCGATTTCTAAGACTCCTAGGCTTGATCTAATAGTAAGATACGACCGTTATGAAGTCTGTCACGAATGACATACTTCGAAATCGACAATCCTAAGGAAGAAACGAGAAAATACGACGAATCGATCGAAAATGAAAACTACGGAGACGAAAACCACACACGAGGAGAAAATTCACCAAAACATATATTATATTATAATAAATCCAGATACACGAAAAGCAGTCGTTACATCCTCCCCAACTTAAGAAAAATTCCGTCCTCGGAATTTCCGAATACTCACGAGTCCGGAAACAAAAGTGGGAAACGCTCTCGCATCTCATCCTCATTCTCCCAAGTAGACTCTCCAGGTGAGCTGTGTCGCCACATCACCCTCACAAGATTGACAATCTTGTTCCGAAGCGATTTCTGACGCCTGTCCAGAATCTACACTGGATGCTGGTCATACGTCATATCGGGGCGAACGGTAATCTCCGAAAAATCCACAGCATGAGACGGATCGCTAATGTATCGACGAAGCTGCGACACATGGAAAACATTGTGAACTCCTTCCAAAGATGGCGGCAAGGCCAAGCGATACACTACCTCGCCAACCCTCTCCAAAATGTCAAACGGTCCAATGTATCGCGGGCTCAACTTCCCTCACTTCTCGAAATGAATCACACCACGATTCGGGGAAATCTTCAAGAACACATGGTCGCCCGGCTGAAATTCCAAAGGACGACGTTTAGCATCCGCCCAATGCTTAAAACGGTCCTGAGCAATTCTCAACCTCTCCCGAATATTCCTGACGATCTCCACGGCCTCCACGATCATCTCAGGTCCCAACAACTCCCGATCACCAACGTCATCCCAACTCAATAGCGATCGACATTTCCTCCCATAAAGAGCGGCGAAAGGCGTCATGCCAATACTCGCCTGGAAGCTGTTGTTGTAAGAGAACTCCACCAAGTGCAGATGGTCCTCCCACGAACCCTTGAAATCCAACATGCACGCCCTCAGCATGTCTTCCAGAATCTGAATCGCCCTCTCGGACTGGCCATCCGTCTGCGGATGGTACGCCGTGCTGAAACTCAGACGCGTACCCAAGCTCTTCTGCAAACTCTACCAGAACTGAGACGTGAACCTCGTGTCTCTGTCAGACACGATACTCACGGGGACTCCATGAAGTCGCACAACCTCCTGCACGATTCACGTTACATCACTATCCGAACTAGGAAAAGGAAATAAAACGGAGAGTAAAAGAATTTTACCTCCATATATCTCCTCGCTAGCGCCTCAGTGGACTGTCCCACTCGGAACGGAATAAAGTGCGCAGATTTGGTCAATCGATCTACGATCACCCAAATCGCGTCATTCTGCTTCGGACTCCGAGGTAGTCCAGTCACGAAATCCATAGTGATGTGTTGCCATTTCCACTCCGGAATCAGAAGCGGTTGTAGCAACCCGGCCGTACGCTGATGCTCCGCCTTCACTTGCTGGCAAACCAAGCACTTGGCTACACTCCGAGCCACACTCCGCTTCATACCATGCCACCAATAATTCAGACGAAGATCCTGGTACATCTTGGTGCCACCAGGATGCACAGAATACGGCGAACTGTGTGCCTCCACCATCAACTCCTCTCTGATATCCCCAGCCGGCACACACAACCTGGCTCCAAACCTCAGCGAGCCATCCTCATGAATCAAAAAGTCAGTCCGCAGACCGGCTTCCACCTGCTCCCGAATCCTTACCAGCTTCGGATCCTCAGCCTGGCCAGCCTTAATCCGATCCACGATCGTCGACTGTACCTGCATGTACATCAACGAAGAAGCCTCCCCAGGAAGAACAATCTCCACGCCAGACTCGCAAAAATCCTGCTGCAATCTCCACTGCGAGGTCAAAATCATCACCGCTGGAAGCCTACTCAAAGCATCCGGAACCACATTCACCTTGCCAGGGTGAAACTGCAAATCAATCTCATAATCCGCCATAAGCTCCAACCATCGACGTTGTCGCATATTGAGCTCCTTTTGAGTGAAAATGTACTTCAAGCTTTTGTGATCGGTGAAAATCTTCACTTTCTCACTCAGCAGGAAGTGCCTCCAAATCTTAAGAGCAAACACAACGGCAGCCAACTCCAAATCATGCGTCGGGTAATTCTTCTCATGAACCTTAAGCTGACGAGACGCATAGGCCACAACATGCCCGTGCTGATACAACACACAACCGAGACCCTTGCCAGAAGCATCGCAAAAGATCTCAAATCCACCGCTGCGATCAGGTACAACAAGAATAGGGGCAGTCGTCAACCTCTCCTTCAGAATACCAAAAGCACCCTCACAATCACCCGACCAAACAAAAGCAACATCCTTCCGCGTCAACCTGGTCATCGGCTCAGCAATACGAGAAAAGTCCTTAATGAATCGCCGATAGTAACCAGCAAGTCCAAGGAAACTCCGAATCTCAGACGCCGACGACGGAACAGGCCACTCCCTGATGGCCCTAATCTTCTCGGGATCCACTAAAATACCATCTTCAGTCACCACATGCCCGAGAAAAGCAACTCTATCCAGCCAGAACTCGCACTTCGAAAACTTAGCATACAACTGATGCTTCCTCAAAATCTCCAACACCGTCCTTAAGTGCGAGGCATGCTCTTCCTCCGACTTCGAATAGATCAGAATGTCGTCAATGAAGATAACGACAAACTTATCCAAAAAGTCGTAGAAAATCAGGTTCATCAGATTCATGAAAACTGCGGGCGCGTTAGTTACGCCGAAGGGCATAACCACAAACTCATAGTGTCCATACTTCGTCCTGAACACTGTCTTCGGAACATCTCCCTTCTTCACCTTCAACTGATGGTAACCACTCCTCAAATCCAATTTTGAAAACACCCTTGAACCTCCAAGCTGATCAAAAATATCATCGATGCGAGGCAACGGGTATTTATTCTTAATGGTCACCGCATTCAACTCCCGATAGTCCACGCACATGCGACACGAACCATCCTTCTTCTTTACCAACAACACCGGTGCTCCCCACGGAGACACGCTAGGATTAATATAACCCTTCTGCAAAAGCTCATCCAACTGCTTCCGCAACTCTTCCAATTCTGCAGGTGCCATACGATACGGCGCCTTCGAAATCGGCTGCGCACCTGGAACGAGATCAATAGAAAATTCCAGAGCCCGATCAGGTGGCAAACCAGACATCTCCTCGGGGAAGACGTCGCCAAAATCACGCACCACAGCTGGCCACTCCAACTCCATCTGCATAGCCACAGCCTCCACCGGCCTGGCCCGAAATCT
Source organism: Scilla litardierei (assembly GCA_030789695.1). Lineage (NCBI taxonomy): Eukaryota > Viridiplantae > Streptophyta > Magnoliopsida > Asparagales > Asparagaceae > Scilla > Scilla litardierei. Next base: position 602,498,291 of record CM061142.1, on the reverse strand, counting down.
GACAGGACCAAGCGAACTGCTACCACGACTGAACTCAAATACTGGATGTCCGGGAATCTCGAACACCACTTTCTTCCTCCGACAGTCGATCGTAGCATAGAAGCTCGCAAGCCAATCCATCCCAAGAACTGCATCATAGTTGATGATGTCGTGGACAATGAAATCAGCGAAAAGCTCATGTCCACAAACCACCAACGAGCAAGAATTGCAACCACGATGCACCGAGACCATGCCATTCCCTGTAACGATATTCCAACTCTTGGGAAGAGGGGACGTCGACAAGGAATGCCTCTCCACGAAGCTCCGAGAGATAATGCACATCGATGCACCAGAGTCAAAGAGGACTCGTGCAGGAAATGTGCAAACCAAAACCACACCTAACAATCAATTAACAATCACTCCCTAGTCTAGCAAACAACCATGTTCAAGCAAACAACATAATCTAACAATCAAACCAGCTAGGAGAGTAACAGCTAGATCGAGGATTACCTGTGATAACCTCATTCACAGCCTCGCTCTCCGCAGCGGTCATCAGAAAAGCCTGCCTCCTCGGCAGAACAGCCTGCTGAAAAGCCTGCCTCTGCGGAACAAGAGCTGCTCCACGTCCAGCAGGAACGGACGCTCGCTGCTGCAACGGCTGAGCTGCAACAGGTGCCCTCCGAAGCGGACCCGCATGCCGACAATACTTCGCGACATGGGAAGCATCACCACAAACCAGACACTGGCCCAAAAACTTCCGACACTGATCCTTGATGTGGCCAGGCTTACCGCAAAAATGGCAAGTCTTCAGAATAGGCCCTCCTGGCCTCTTAAACTGAGCAGACTGATTAGGCCTGAATCCAGGTCTAACCACAGCTCTCGCCTGTTCCACAGGCCTCTTTCCAGCACCAACAACAGACCCCCTCCTCTGGTTCACGAGCAGCTCCTGCCTCTTGGCAGCGACCAGAACCTTCTGATAAGACTCCCGGTCAGAGGAGGTCACAAAACTCTGGAGCTCCGAAGCAAGCCCCTGCAGGAACCTCTGAGCCCTCTCCTCAGCGTCCTGCACCATCTTTGGTGCAAACCGACTCAGCCTCATGAACTCCTGGTGATATAGGTCCTCCGACGAGTTCCCTTGCTTCAAATCGATAAAACGCTACAGCATCTCCTCCCTGGCAGCTTTCGGAAAGAACTCACCCTCAAATCTGGCCTTGAAGGTAGCCCAAGCTATCGGCTCCACCAACAACTTCTCTTCCGCATCCCACCAATTCCTGGCGTTATCCTTGAGTTGCCTCTTCGCCAAATCAACCCATCCAGCCGGGGTGATCTTGGCCATCTTCAGATTGTCCTCGATGTTCCGAATCCACGCATCGGCAGCCAGAGGACCCTCAGAACCATCAAAATATGCGGGACCCAGCTCCCGAAATTGCTTCACTCCTGGCTCAGAGCGAGGGGCATCCGGAAGAGCCCGGGCAGCTCGAGCAAGTGGAGCATTCTGGACTTGCAGGAGCACGCCCTGCTGCACTTGCATCATCTGCAACATCATCCGCATCATCTCACCGCTGGTGGGTTCCCGCTCAGGCTCCTCATCATGAGGGATCGCGCCACTACCCCCACCACGGGTGAAACGTCTTCCTGCCATCTAGTGACACGGAAAACAAATCAGATTAGACTCATAGCTTATGACTCGGACGTCGGACTTAATTTATAGGACTTTCTAATATTATTATCGTCATTCCAAACATCGCAGTTACAGAAGGACCTGCATGGGCCACCAACAAAACCTGTCACGACCCGCTTCCCTAAAATGGAGGCGAGACGTGAAAAGGTCCGCACGAGAGTGGAGCTGTGAAGCCCCAAACCCGATAAGCGTCAATAAAACATAAGCAGGTCCCTGTAACCACAACGGAACAACAATAATAATACAAGGAGATACTGAAATAAAAATCTCACATCTCATAAATTGTCCAACATGAAAATAAGTCCAACATCCAGAAAAGCCACCAGGCTAAAAGAAAGAGTCTAAAGGCCCAGAACAAGGCTAACAAAAGCAACGACATAACAAAGTATAGGTGCTACGCACCGATAACAAAACAACTATCTAAACAAAAGTAAAACACAACAAAGACACTAGGACTGGTCCCCAGTGTCCACGTACTCCCCGTCAAACACAAGCTCGGGCTCGGCGTCAGCAAACACCTCGTCCTCAACAAGGTACTCAGGCTCAGGATCTAACATGTGTCACCCAAAAGAGTAAAGGGGCACATGTCAGCAAGTCTAAAGGACTTGGGCAAGGAAACTGAAAGTGAGGCATCTAGCAACCTAGCAGTTATAGTATGCATGACATGGCAGTTATAACATGAGAGCACAATTTAAGACATGGCAAGACTAATTTGTACAAGGGAACAATTTATCGGGACAAGACAAGAGTAGCCATGCTACTAACATTCTCAATCAATTCACATTGTTTTGTAGGTGTTTACGCCCTTCGCTGAATGGTACAACATTCAGACCGATCGGCACTAAACACAAATCACATTTCACTGTTGTTTGTAGATGTTTACGCCCTTCGCTGAATGGTACAACATTCAGACCGATCGGCACTAAACACTACCCCACCCCAAAGAGTTTACGCCTTACAACTGCAGTTGTTGATCAAACAGACCCCCAGTTGCCTGGCCGCTTAACCCTTACCCCATCCCGCACTAAACAAGCCAGGGTCCCTGTACATGAGCCCAGCAAGTGAGCCAGGGTTGCCCCGCACGGGAGCTTGTTTCTTAGTTCACAATTCAATATATCGAGCGTTGGGGTTAGCAACTCATTATGCTCGCTTCTGGTCACGAGCCAGGAACACAAGTATTGTAGCGATGCTACGCAATCACGGGATCACTTAAAGAATGCAATGACATGACATTTAATTTGCGTACCGTTAATGGAAAGTAAACATGACATGGTAATTGTGCAACATGCTAAAAGTCGGAACTAGCTTCGTTGTCAAGCTAGTTCCCCAATTTGCGCCTAGGCGAGTATCATTTCGTCGCCTAGCCTCTTTTACGCCTACAACAAGCAAATGGCCTAAAACATGGCCTAAACCCTAAGTGGCAAGTTTCACTTGCCTAGCACCGGGGATGACGACCACTTCGTCACACGGATGCTAATCTACGGGGAAATCGCTGTTATGGGGAAACAATCAACAAACAACATGAAATTTTATTAGGGTTTCATAAAAATATAAATAGGTTATGAAAACAACGGTAGATCGATTTCTTACCGAGAGGAGGCGGAAGAAACACTCCGGGGAACCCTAGGATCAGATCTGGAAAAGATTGGAGGAGTTTGGGGAAACTAGGGTTTTGGGGGATTTGGGGATTTTGATGGATTTGATGGGGATTTGGGGATTTTGATGGATTTGATGGAGATTTGGGGAAGATGAGAGGTAGATAGAGTGAATGGATGGTTTGGATGATGGATTTAGGGCTTGGAATGAAGGAATGAAGCTTGGAGGAAGATGGTGGCTCAAAGGGGAAGATTTTAGGGTTTTGGGTCGTGTTGAGGAAGAAGAAAACGTTTGGGATGGGTTTAAATAGGTTGGGCTGGCGGTTGCCCAGAAATTAGGGTTTTAACACAGATTAGTCGGTCAAAGAGCAACCACTGACCGACTAGTTTGGCAACTAGTCGGTCGGTCGACCAACGCAGACCGACTAAGTGTAAACAGTAACTTCTGAACGAAAATAGGATTTTAGAGTTAGTCGGTCCATGAACAAATACTGACCGACTAGTTTAGCATCTAGTCGGTCGATGAACGTTCTTAGACCGACTAAGAGTAAACAGTAACTCAACTAAAATTAAGATGATGTGTTAGTCTGTTAAAGAAGCATCGCTGACCGACTAGTTTGCAACCTAGTCGGTCAACCAACGTTCTTAGACCGACTAACGATAAACAGTAACTCCTGAGAAATTTAGAAAGCTAACTAGTCGGTCCAAGAAGGATTGCCGACCGACTGGATCGTCATCTAGTCGGTCGGTGACCCTTCTTATACCGGCTAATGAGCACCAAAAGTTCCGATACGGAGCGCGGGGCCCCGGGATCGATTTCTAAGACTCCTAGGCTTGATCTAATAGTAAGATACGACCGTTATGAAGTCCGTCACGAATGACATACTTCGAAATCGACAATCCTAAGGAAGAAACGAGAAAATACGACGAATCGATCGAAAATGAAAACTACGGAGACGAAAACCACACACGAGGAGAAAATCCACCAAAACATATATTATATTATAATAAATCCAGATACACGAAAAGCAGTCGTTACAGGCTGTGCGGAGCGGAAAGCGGGCGAAGCTCTCGGTCTGACCGAAAGCTTCTCTCGATCGGTGCGGGCGAACGGGGTGGGCGACAGCAGCGGGTGCGGACGGGGCTTGGTGCGGGGGCAGCGGCCGGTCGGAGCGGGGGAAATGAGGCCGTTCTCTCGGTCGGTGCGGGGCTGCTTCGTCGCAACGTTGCGACGAATCGTCGCAACGTCCAATTTGGGTTTTGGAAGAGGCTAGGGCTAATTTCTTGCGAAAATAGGTCTTCCTAGGGGTTGCTTATATAGTATAGATGGGTTGACTTGGTCTAGGGCTAAATCTAATAGGATTAGAAGTTTAAAATAATTTAAAATTTGAAATTCAACTTCTCCAACTCACCCAAGGATTTGACTTGGTCCAAATGAGCTGGAAATTGGCTCAAAAATTCTTTAAAACGTTTAAAACTCAAATAAATTTTATTTGGCCGAAAATAATTTATAAATTAATTATTAAAAATAATATAAAACTTGTTAAAAATATAAAAGTGGTCAAATAAACTCCAACAATTATAAAATAAATATCGGGGTGGTCGTGATGACGAAAGTGAGCTAACTAAGAAGACGGATCTCAATTTCAACGTCGGACGATAAAACTAAAAATAGAAACGTCTCCCGTCAAAAGTGAAAGTCGTCACGTCTCATCGAGTGAGATTAAATTGTGGAAAAACGACTCGAGAAACGTCGTTCCAAATTAGTGCCACTATTTAATACTCTCAGAGACGTGCATAACGGCATATCACACAAAAGTGTTCACAATCAAATAAAGTTTAAAATTAACACGTGCACGGCCAAAAGCACGTGCACGAAAAACGTACAACGAAAAGTGGTCGTTACAAGATTCGACAAGGAAATCTAGTCGACGGTTGGTGAAGGATGCCCTTTTCGCTCCCCGTTGAGAAGATTACGATCTTCTTGAATCTGATCGATTGATGGAACTCCTTCCTCGCGAGCCGCCGCCTTCACCAACGAGCGTGATCATGCTGATAACGTGTTGTGAAGGGAAAAATAGAGAAATAGGTGTAGAGGGTTAAGAGCCCCTTACCCTCATATTTATAGCTTTCAATAGTGGGATGGATACCTAATGGGCCTCATGGGCCTATTCATAACAATATTTATTTAACTGAGTTTAAATATCCTAAACTGATGCTTTCTTATTATGGGATGACACCATTCACTGTCAGAATGAAAGTGACATCTCTAAAATATCATAACTAAATAACTAAGTGATGTTTTTATATCCTAAAGACTCAGTAACTTCTCTCCCCATTATCTCCCCCGTATCTCAACAAGCCCCTCACTTCACGTTCTTCCCTCTGCATGCGGCCACGTCTCCCCGTCAATCCGTAACTGTCGCATGTCGTTACTTCTCCTCCGCTTCTTCTTCTTCTTCTTCTTCTCGTTCTCCTTCTCCTCTCTTAAACCCCAAAGCATCCCGGGCGCATCTCCCCTCCGACTTCTTTCCCACACATAGCCAAATCCATCGCCATACCTCACCTCTGCCGCCCCTTTGCTTCGCCCACGTCCCTCTCCGATCACCGGCAACTTCGCCTCGCAACTTCGGCACCCTATGATCTCCTCCCCTCGTTCCTGCCTACTTCGCCTGCTCTCCGAGACCCCAGCACCGCAGTAGCCTCCGCCTGCCACACTTCGACGCCTACAGCTCTGTTCGACCCCCGCCCATCTCCGACATCAACTTCATCCCCTCATCGCACAGTCTGTGCCGTTCGCCTTCCCTCCAGGACGCCGCCACGAGGCCAACACTTTTCGCCTCCGAACAGTTCGCCGCCCTCCTCATCTGCACGACGCCGAAGCCGCACGGACGCCGCCGTAGCACCCTTCCGCCAGTGCCTCCGACCTCGAGAGCCCACGGCCTTCCGCCCGCTTGCACCCTCGTCTCCGTTCACCCCAGATTTCCACCCCGAGACGCCGTCGGCCCGACGTCGTCGCACCGCCCGTATCCGATCTCCCCTCACTTCGCCATCACCGAACAGCAGCAGCACGACGCCGTCAGGCCGCACGACACCGCGCCCCGATCTCCGACGCCGCACATCGCTCAACCTCTGCCTCCGTTCATCTCCGCCCCGTACGCCGTTCGCCCTCCTCCTTGCTCCGACGAGCAATCTCCGCATCTCCTCCGAAGCCTCAGTCCGTCGACGCCTTCAAGAGCCCGGGCGCCTCCTCTCGTCGCACCGCGCCTCTCCCCGCTCCGATCACCTCCAGCCCGCAGCGCCCTTCTTTCGACTTTCCACCACCCTTCAGTCGCCGTCCACCGTGCCTCCCCACCTCAGTCTGCCACCACGCCGCTCCCTTCACCGCCGCAGGTTGCCTCATGCCCCACCTGCAAACGAATTGCAACGGCAGCATGTACACCCAAGAACTGTGAGTATGATAATTTACTAGCCTGTAAGCAGGGACGGAGCCAGGTAGGAACCAGGGGGGCACGTGCCCCCCTTGAAAAATCGAGGAAAAAAAATATACTTGTACCCTTGTATTAAAATTTTTAATATGACAATCATATTAAGAATAACGTTCACATTATAACAGAACTAGCAGGCTAGCTTGGTGGTAGACTGCCTAAATGTTAGGGTTGTCAACCTGGGTTCAAATCCCAGGCCATGCAATGGTTAATTTGAATGTTTACTTTTTATTTTTTTCCCTTAGTGAGGGAATTATAATGGCAACATAGTATTTACATATAAATTTCAAAGAAAAACACCAACAACAAGCTGGCTTGGTGGTAGGACTGCGTGAATCCTATGTTGGCAACCTGTGTTCAAATCTCGGACCTAGCAATTCTTTAATTTTTTCAACCTCTTAAACATATTTATACCCTTCTATTAAGGGAATTATCATGGTTATTTATAATTTTCAAAGGCTTTTTACCCTTAGGTTTTGCAAAGGCACCGCGGTTATTTTTTTACACGGGTTTTGCAAAGGAACGAGTGGTTCGTCATTGGATTTCACATCAGCCATTATGATTTGACAAAATGATTTGCTTTATAATGACTTCTTTTTTGCTCGCTTAAAATACGCAGTTTGTATTTTTGCCTCTTTAAAATACAAAACAGGGATGCGTTCTAAGAATCTCAACTTGTAAGCTAGTTATCATTGTTATTTGGCAGTGTCCTCAGAATCTCAAGGTATATAAATTTTTACCTCCTTAAAGACATGTATTTTTTCCTTGGTTTTGCAAAGGAACAGTTGTTTGTCAACAATTTTGATCTGTCCTTGGGTTTCGCATCAGCCATCAGGCAAACAGGTCGGTGTTCTCAAGGTAGTTAATTTTTTGTAGTACTCTCGAGGTAGTTATAGCATAAGTAACATTATGCGAATTTCTTTAACTTATAGTATGTTAGTTTTTTCGAAATTTATGTGACTCTTTTTCCAAAAAATTTGATTCGTCTAAGGAAATTGTGCCCCCTCTGAATTCAATTCCTGGATCCGTCACTGCCTGTAAGTTTTTATAATAGTTATTACATTATTATTGTATAGGACAGTAAGAGTATATATTATCACGTAAGGCCGTACATACATTATAAATTAGTTGTGTTAATTATGTCATGAATTGGTGCCAGTAATTCTATTATATAAGTGGGGTATTATGACTGTGTATTAATAAGTTCTAGTTTGCATAGTTAGGGGATGATGTCAGTAAGCTATAACGCTAAGTGTGGTGGTATTTCTGTAAGTTAATATTACTTAATTGGTTGATGACATTTAGCTTAATATCGAAAGCCGATTTTGCAGATAAATCTGTACCTATCGTACGATCGCGTAGACACTCATTGCATCGCTCCAGGCAAGTATATTGCTTTCTACAACTATTTTCAAAGACGCAAGTATTTACCTCTTGCAAGTATATTACTTTTTCATACTTATTCAAAGGCGCATGTATTTACCCCTAGAAAGTGTATTGTTTTTCTACAAAGTTTCAAAGGTTAAAATATTTATCCACTACTAATTTTAAAGTATAAGAATGCTCCATCATCTTTAAAACGCACATTGCTCTTATTGCTTGTAGTACTACTACTTGTGTCACCAGATATATTTTGAATTGTCCACCTTTATTGAAATGTGATATTGGGCCTTCGGGCAAATACGGACTATTGTGCCTTTGGGCAAATACGGACTATTGTGTCTTTGGGCAAATACGGACTATTGTGCCTTTGGGCAAATACGGACTATTGTGTCTTTGGGCAAATACGGACTATTGTGCCTTCGGGCAAATACGGACTATTCGGCCTTCGGGCATTACGGATATTGGGCCGCGGGCCATTTACGGAATGCTTGCCATACAGCTAACATTGAACTACGGATACTCTTATGGACACTTTGGGTGGGGTAGTCTAGTGTAGTAGAGGCTGGAAAGCTGGATTACACTCTATTGGTGAACTTGCCCGACACTTGGCCGGGTCGGTGAGTAGAGAGTCACGGGTAGCTCCCGTTGACTTGGGTGTAATGCTAGTCACCTCCCCCTCGGACACTGGGCTTGTCACTAGATAGGAGATTGATTGATGCACTTTTTCCCTCTGCTGATGCTATGGTGTAACCTGCTAAACTTGTTGTCACGATTATTGCTGTACACACTACACTTGTCACGATTATTGCTGTACACATTACACCTGTCACGATTATTGCTGTACACACTACACACGCCATACTTATTGCTGTATACACTACACACGTTATACTCATTGCTGTACACACTACACTACTCATGCTCGTTACTTTGCACACTACACTACGTACTCATGCTCGTTACTTTGCACACTACACATTGTTATACCCACTTGTTACCACATGCTGCTATGTATCATCTTTTTGGAATCATAATGTGCCTCCCTTTCCCTAAACTTTGTGTACTATATTATTACCTTGCCGAGGGTCTTTTATTACTAACGTTTTAAATCTTGCCGAGCAACCCTCGCTGACGTATATTTCCTTGTCTGTGAAATATATGTTAGGTTTTTAAGCAGAGTTCACCGAAGAGTTCATTTGGAGATCGAGCAGGAGGACCAAGAGAACCAGGAGCACGAGACCCACTGCTGAGGACGTCATTCTTTCGCAGCGCTGCATTAAAAGTTTAATATTTGTTGTATTCTTTCAGGTGTATTTTAAATTCCATGTAACTGTTGTATTGGCCATGCTAGGCCTTAATTCTTTGTGTAAATGTAATCTGGATGTCAAGTATAATGATGATATTCTGTATTGCTCTAAGATCGCACACAAGAACCTGTACTTCGAATGGTGTATCACTACAGACGCTTATTGGGCTCGAGTTTCACAGCTCCAGCCCAAGCGGGCCCGCTCGCGTCCTCGCTCCCAAGTATAATGGGAAGCGGGGCGTGACAGCCTTTGATGTAGCCGTCCTGTAGCTGGGCTATACATGTTGCATTGTCTTCATGGAGAGGAGTAGGTACAAGTACGCCGGTCATCAGGCCGGTGGAGATGAGAATGTGATGGATCATAGAGCGTAGCCAGAAACTCTCCTTGCTTGCTTCATGGATCGCTAGAAGTTTTGAGTGAGTGGATGAGACGGTTGTCATGGTCTGTTTTACAGATCTCCAGGATATGGCAGTGCTGCCATAGTTAAACATATATCCGGTCTGGGACTTCTCTGTATGAGGGTCGGACTTGTATCCTGCATCAGCATAACCAACTAAACCAGTTGATGCCCATTTCCTGTAGAATAGACCTAAGCCTATGGACCCTTGGAGGTAGCACAGAAGATGCTTAACTCCGGCCCAGTACCGCTGTGTAGGTGCAAAACTATATCTGGCTAGTAAGTTGACTGCAAATGCTATGTCAGGACGAGTGCAGTTAGCCAGGTAAAGGAGTGCACCGATAGCACTTAGATAGGGCACTTCAGGGCCAAGTACTTCCTCCCCTTCTTCCAGCGGCCGGAAGGGGTCTTTATGCACATCCAATGATCTGACGACCATTGGGGTGCTGAGGGGGTGGCACTTATCCATCTGAAACTTTTTCAATAAGTTCAATGTGTAAGTTGACTGATGTAACAGGATCCCATCGTTAAGATGCTCTATTTGAAGACCTAAACAGAATTTTGACTTTCCGAGGTCTTTCATCTCGAATGTTTCTGTCAGGCTTCTAGAAATTTCGGCAATCTCTTCAGGAGATCCGATGAGGTTCAAGTCGTCCACATAGACGGCTATAATGACAAATCATGTTGCCTTTGCTCTTATAAAGATGCAAGGACAGACTGGATCATTTGTAAATCCTTGTTTTACAAGGAAATCGCTCAGTCTGTTATACCACATCCTTCCAGATTGTTTTAGACCATATAATGATCTTTGCAGTTTCACTGAGTAGATGTCACGTTGTCTCTCTTTTAGTGCTGCAGGCAAGGAATAACCGTTAGGCAATCTCATATAGAAGTCTCGGTCTAAGTTTCCATATAGGTATGCAGTCACGACGTCCATAAGCTGCATATCTAAACCCTCTTGGGCTGTTAAGCCAATGAGGAATCGGAAGGTTATCGCGTCCATGACCGGAGAGTATGTGGCTTCAAAATCCACACCTGGACGTTGGGTAAAACCCTGCGCTACAAGCCTTGCTTTGTAGCGAACGATCTCATTCTGTTCATTTCATTTTCTAACAAATTCCCATTTATAACCCACAAGTTTTACACCTTTTGGTGTCTGGACTATAGGTCCGAAGACCTTGCGTTTGGTGATTGAATCCAACTCCACTCCTACTGACGCTTTCCACTTTGGCCAATCATCTCTGCTTTGACATTCTGTTAGAGAGCGTGGTTCAATATCATCGTCACAGTACGCGACGTTGATGGCAATATTACACGCAAATGTGTCATCTATGTTGTGCTCTTTCTGTCCCAATACTCCCCAGTTCGTACATAGTGTATCGAAACTTCATTTTCTCCCGGTTTTTCCTCTTTTTGAGAGTTTGGTAGAGATGGGATAGCAGGGCTTATAGTAGCATCCTGTGGCGGTATTTGTTTACCATTGTCAAGGGTCCTACTCTTTCGAGGGACTTGGTCCGTGGATCCCGGTGGTCGTCCTCTCTTTTTGAGAGGTCCAACCATTTCTGCTGCAGGCGGATTGCATCCATTTTGCGGTATGTCAATCCTAGCTGGAGTGTTAGCAGTAGGGACGTGCGATCTGACAATCTTCTGGTTGTCAGTAAATTTGTCCGGCAATAGATGGACAGTGTTTTGGATATGGAGAATCTTCAGGACCTCCTCCTCACACTGGCTTGTGGGTGGATCAAAGTGACATAATGTCTTTGTATCACAAATGATACAATCTGAAGCTTCGGGCTTCTTTGTCTGTGAGCCTAGTCCTGGAAATGATGTTTCATCAAATTCACAGTCTTCTAGATGTGCCTTGAAAACGTCTCCCGTAAGGGTTTCTAGGAATCTTATTATGGAGGGGGTGTCAAACCCAACATAAATGACTAGGCGACGTTGTGGACTCATCTTTGTCCTTTGTGGTGGTGTTATGGGGACGTATACTGCACAACCAAATATTCTCAAGTGTGAGACAATTGGTAGGGCTCCAAGTGCTAGTTGCATTGGAGAAGATGACTGACCTCCAGAGGGTCTTAATTTTATTAAAGATGCAGCATGCAAAATTGCATGACCCCAAGCATTCACTGGCAGCTGGGATTGAAGTAATAATGGACGAGCAATCCATTGCAGTCTCTTAATTAGAGATTCTGCTAATCCGTTTTAGGTGTGAACATGCGCTACAGGATGTTCGACTTCAATTCCCTGTGCTTGGCAATATTCTAGAAAGACTTGTGATGTAAACTCCCCCGCATTGTCCAGACGAAGTTTCTTTATCTGGTAGTCGGGGAAGTGGGCCCGCAACCTGATTATCTGAGCTAAAAGCTTAGACAGTGCAAGGTTTCAGGTGGACAATAGACACACATGTGACCACTTAGTAGATGGTCAATCAGGACCATAAAGTACCTGAACGGACCACTTGATGGGTGTATAGGCCCACAAATGTCTCCGTGAATTCTTTCCAGAAAACTTGGAGACTCCAGGTCCACTTTCAGTGGAGAGGGTCTCGTAATCAGTTTACCCTTGTAACAGGGTGGACATGGGAATTTACCTTTTTGAAGAATCTTCAGGTTCTTCAAGTCTATACCCCTAGAGCTTTTTATGATGCGGTACATCATAACAGCTCCAGGGTGTCCCAGTCTACTATGCCAGAGTTGGAATTTTGGTGTTTGGGAGCACTGCAGGTGCTCCGCCATTGATGTTACTAGAGTTTGTATACTTGTTTGGTAGAGTCCCGAGGGGAGTCCCTTGAAACGTTCCACAATGGTTTTTGAACCATTTGTAAGAGACGTTACAAGCAAGTATTCCCTTCCATTTTCCTCGACCGTTTCTAAGTGATATCCGTTTAAACGGATATCTTTAAAGCTTAGGAGGTTTCGGATGGATTTAGGGGAGTATAACGCATTCCTAAGTGTGATTTCTGTGTTATTGGGGAGCAATATGATTGCTTCCCCTGATACTTCGATTATATTAGCTGGTCCTGAGATTGTTCTCAATGGACCAGAGTAGCTACTTATGCTTATGAAGTAGTCTATGTTTTGAAGGATCGAGTGCATCGATGCACTGTCCACTAGGCAAATTGATTCCATATCTATATTAAGAAAGACATTTAAGCAGTAAATAATATGAAAAAGAAAAGATCTACTTTCATTTAAGATGCTCAAAAGATTGTTCGACATGGAATAAAAACTAGATGCATGAAAAGAAGATACCTTGTTAGCAATAACAATTTGTTTATGGTCCAAAACTAGAGAGTGTCGTCTCCCATGAAATCTTCAGGAGTCCATGAGGTCTCTAGCAACGATGCGCTCTCTATCAGGTTTGTCTCAGCTCCAGGCTTGAGGCTTTCCTGGTAGAGGTCCTGTAGGTGTTTCTGGGTGCAGCAGATTCTGGACCAGTGGCTCGTCATTCCGCATTTGGAGCACTTATCCTCCCAGTCTTTCTTGGGAGTACCACCTTTGGACGTCCACTTTTGCTTCTTTTCCACGAACTTCTGGTTCTGAGGAGGAGCTTGGGGAGTGGCCTTCTTCAGCTTCTTCTGTTCTTTCCATTTCTGGAATTTGGCCTTCTTGTCCATCTTCTTCTTCTGGGAAGACTGGAAGTGTGCCTCTGCAGGAGGTGGCAGTGAGCATGTTGGATCCTGTGGATGGCAAACAACACTAGAAGGGGGGGTTGAATAGTGTTGTATAAAGATAAAACTTTTTCGTTCTTTAATCAATCAACACAAAACAAAACCTTCTAATGTTGCCTAAGAAACCAAGTAGAGTGATCTACGCTTGGTTCTTAATCAACTTAATTAATCTTCAAAACAAGTCAGAGATAAAACTCTTCTGGTAGTCGACTCCCTAAGAACAGTAGTCGACTCCCAGAGGGATATTATGCACAGCTCAGTTAAGCGAATACTTAATGAAGATATAAACGATTACACGGAAGTACAATAGAGAAGTAGATACAGAAATTGATCTTGCAATATATTATGAATGAGTTACAAATGTAATATTCAATGAATCAAGATAAACAAAGTAGAGATAAACAATCACAGAGAGAATCAAACGCAAACACAAGGATTTTTATCCTGGTTCCCCACAACCCTGGGTACGTCCAGTCCCCAACCAATCCGGTACGAGATTTCCACTATTGCCTTAGCAATACAAACACCTAGCCTTCACTAGGATTTCCGACCACCTAGACTTGTCTAGGATTTTACCCTTGCCTCACAACCCGAGGACTTTACCTTGCCTCACAATCCGAGGACTTTTCACAAACACCTTGCCTACAACAAGGATTTACAACCACCCTTATCACCAAGGGACTACAAGTAAAATCAAATCCAATACACCACAATGAATTAGTGGAGATTGGTTTTTACACCCAATAATTCTATAGCCAAGATTAAATATGCAATTGTGCTTAACGTGGCTAAAAGAATTTTAAATCGTTCGTAGATCACACAAAGAATATGAGTTTATTCACTGTGATCTAGAATCTAGATGTGTTCTTAGATCACACAAAGAATATGAAATTATTCGATGTGATCTAGAATCTAGATGTTTCAAAAATCCTTTGAGAATATAAAAAATCAAAGAGAAGAATTTTGAAAACCAATTTGCAATAGCCAAATAATAATAATGATCTTAAAAAGAATTGTAAAGAATATAAGCAATAAGATCAGAAATTGAAAAACCGATTTGACTATGAAGAACTTTGAGAGCGATGAGAACGATGAGATCTTTTTGAGAGAATAAGAATTTTGCTCAAGAGTAAATTGGTGAGGAAAATGTTCTCATGGGGTCTCTATTTATAGAGCCAAAGGAGAATTCAAAATAATTCAAATCAAGTTTGACTTCAGCCCAAAAATCAAGCAATGAATAAATGAGAGAGTGAATCAAGGAATTCTGGTCGCACAGCTGGTAGTCGACTCCCTAACTTTGGTAGTCGACTCCCAGAGTGTCTCGGAGAAAATCTGCTACTACTGGTAGTCGACTCCCTAACTTAGGTAGTCGACTACCAGACTATCTTTTCTGGTAGAAGATAGAAATCAGTGTAGTGAACTACTGGGTGTTTGTAGTTGATTACAAATTGAAACTTAGCTTCTATGAAAAGAATGCTCTCAAAAAAGTTTAAAATGAGTTTTAAAAACATTTTAGAAAATCATTTTGTGTGTGTGCAAATTCTTCTTGGCTTTGACATAATCCTAAGAAAATGAAAACCAACTCACACACTAGACTCTATGAAGAACTTGAAGCCATGGTTGAGCTTGCGCTAGTTGTATATGCTTCCGCTTGAATTTGAGCTCCTCTTTAGCTTTAGCTTGAGCACATTCTTTGAGCTTCATCTTTGAACTCTTCTTGTGCTTGAGCTTTGAAGTTGCGAGCTAAATTCATCTTCATCTTCTATGTGTGTGGTTGAAGTTCTTCTTCTCGGAGTATGTTTCGAGCTTCAATTAGCTTATTGCACAACCTACACACTTAAGTTGTATGATTAGTAATTTAATAACATTTGGTGTGATCATCGACAAAACAAACCACTTGGGGTGGGACTAGATTCCCATCACTCTCCCCCTTTTTGATGATGACACCCAAATGAAAAACATATGAATAATATGAAATAAAAACAATGAGTAAGTGTACTTACCCCCCCTGCTTAGATGCGGTTTATTATTCATTCATGTTTTTGCTTGCTTCACTTTTTCTCCCCCTTGTCATCACAAAAAAAACATAATCGTATACATACCAAGTGAAAAAAAATTTCATAGGCTCCCCCTTAAAATTTGCATCATTGTAGTTGGGTCTCCCCCTTAATGTATGCATGGATTTAGAGATTCATTGGGAGCTCTTCTACTAATCCCTTCAAATGTGTACCTACAAAAATCAAGATTTGGTACTCTTTTCTTTCGAGTCCATGGGGTTAAAGTTATTATCAATGAAATCAATTTAAATGATATTCAATATGCAAGTTTGAGTATCCTAAAAATATACAATAAGCATAGATACTCAACATTACTGGGTTCATGCAAGATCATCCAATAGGAACCCAAACCCATTTAGGATTTGTTTTCCTAGCATACAAAGAATTTCTAGAATTATGCATATTCATCACAATATTATTGATATATGCATTTCTATCAATCAAACTCAAATTCTTTGGAACCCAACACATATTATCATGTAATCTACGCATGGTTATAGAATTATTCTTAGCATATGGATGCATAGTCACATGATTAGTAGAATCCAACTTATGAATGGAACTATTAGAAACATTGGATTTCATCACTTTATTGCATGCAATCTTACCATACATGAAAGCATATTTCGTTCTAATAACATTAGCATGCATATTATTTCTAACATAATTCTTTTTGTCGCTAACAACATTATTAATCATGATATCATGTTTGCATGAAGAAAAAGTATTCAAACTAGCATTGCGCTTGAAATTATCAAATTTAGAAACGAGCTCTTCATGCATACTTTTACGCATAGACAAATCACTAAACAATAAATCAATTCTACCATTAATGCTATTGCATTCATTCATAAGCGAAGAATTTTCTACTACTAGTCTATCATTATCAATTCTCAATTGTTCAATAATAGACTTAGCATTATTCAATCTTTCAAGAGATTCATCATGCACAAGATTTAAACATTCATAATCATTTAATAAAGCATTATGCTCACTTTTCAACTTATTATGATCAATAAGAAGTGAATTATGATCTTTCTTTAAACTCTTATGATCATGCTTTAAAGAACTAAATTTACTTTTCAATGATTTGTAATCTTTAACTAAATCATTGTAAGCATGAAGTAAATCATTGTTTTCATCTTCATCACTAGAGGTAGAGTTTACATCATCGTTTGTTTGTGCCATGTAGCAATCATAAGAACCTTCTTTATCTTTGTTGGAGGATGAAACTTTAGAGGTAGTCTCCTCAAACTTCTCTACCATGTGCCATAGTTGATACGCTGTAGTAGCTCCTGACACAAGACTAAAAATTTTGTTACTCAAAAAACATTGAATATATCCAATTACCTCTCCATCTTTCATTTCCATTTCTTCTTCCTCTTTTGTCCATAGTGACTCGGGTGTACTAGGTGGGTGATATGGCTTCTCCACAAATCTCCACAAGTTGTTGTCTTTGGATTGAATGTAGACTTTCATCATTCTGTTCCAATCGTCATAATTTGAGCCATCAAAGATATGTGGAAATTTTCTTCTTGTTGACGCCATCTTGTAACCTCGCTTTGATACCAAGTGTTGGATCCTGTGGATGGCAAACAACACTAGAAGGGGGGGTTGAATAGTGTTGTATAAAGATAAAACTTTTTCGTTCTTTAATCAATCAACACAAAACAAAACCTTCTAATGTTGCCTAAGAAACCAAGTAGAGTGATCTACGCTTGGTTCTTAATCAACTTAATTAATCTTCAAAACAAGTCAGAGATAAAACTCTTCTGGTAGTCGACTCCCTAAGAACAGTAGTCGACTCCCAGAGGGATATTATGCACAGCTCAGTTAAGCGAATACTTAATGAAGATATAAACGATTACACGGAAGTACAATAGAGAAGTAGATACAGAAATTGATCTTGCAATATATTATGAATGAGTTACAAATGTAATATTCAATGAATCAAGATAAACAAAGTAGAGATAAACAATCACAGAGAGAATCAAACGCAAACACAAGGATTTTTATCCTGGTTCCCCACAACCCTGGGTACGTCCAGTCCCCGACCAATCCGGTACGAGATTTCCACTATTGCCTTAGCAATACAAACACCTAGCCCTCACTAGGATTTCCGACCACCTAGACTTGTCTAGGATTTTACCCTTGCCTCACAACCCGAGGACTTTACCTTGCCTCACAATCCGAGGACTTTTCACAAACACCTTGCGTACAACAAGGATTTACAACCACCCTTATCACCAAGGGACTACAAGTAAAATCAAATCCAATACACCACAATGAATTAGTGGAGATTGGTTTTTACACCCAATAATTCTATAGCCAAGATTAAATATGCAATTGTGCTTAACGTGGCTAAAAGAATTTTAAATCGTTCGTAGATCACACAAAGAATATGAGTTTATTCACTGTGATCTAGAATCTAGATGTGTTCTTAGATCACACAAAGAATATGAAATTATTCGATGTGATCTAGAATCTAGATGTTTCAAAAATCCTTTGAGAATATAAAAAATCAAAGAGAAGGATTTTGAAAACCAATTTGCAATAGCCAAATAATAATGATGATCTTAAAAAGAATTGTAAAGAATATAAGCAATAAGATCAGAAATTGAAAAACCGATTTGGCTATGAAGAACTTTGAGAGCGATGAGAACGATGAGATCTTTTTGAGAGAATAAGAATTTTGCTCAAGAGTAAATTGGTGAGGAAAATGTTCTCATGGGGTCTCTATTTATAGAGCCAAAGGAGAATTCAAAATAATTCAAATCAAGTTTGACTTCAGCCCAAAAATCAAGCAATGAATAAATGAGAGAGTGAATCAAGGAATTCTGGTCGCACAGCTGGTAGTCGACTCCCTAACTTTGGTAGTCGACTCCCAGAGTGTCTCGGAGAAAATCTGCTACTACTGGTAGTCGACTCCCTAACTTAGGTAGTCGACTACCAGACTATCTTTTCTGGTAGAAGACAGAAATCAGTGTAGTGAACTACTGGGTGTTTGTAGTTGATTACAAATTGAAACTTAGCTTCTATGAAAAGAATGCTCTCAAATAAGTTTAAAATGAGTTTTAAAAACATTTTAGAAAATCATTTTGTGTGTGTGCAAATTCTTCTTGGCTTTGACATAATCCTAAGAAAATGAAAACCAACTCACACACTAGACTCTATGAAGAACTTGAAGCCATGGTTGAGCTTGCGCTAGTTGCATATGCTTCCGCTTGAATTTGAGCTCCTCTTTAGCTTTAGCTTGAGCACATTCTTTGAGCTTCATCTTTGAACTCTTCTTGTGCTTGAGCTTTGAAGTTGCGAGCTAAATTCATCTTCATCTTCTATGTGTGTGGTTGAAGTTCTTCTTCTCAGAGTATGTTTCGAGCTTCAATTAGCTTATTGCACAACCTACACACTTAAGTTGTATGATTAGTAATTTAATAACATTTGGTGTGATCATCAACAAAACAAACCACTTAGGGTGGGACTAGATTCCCATCAGAGCAGAGCCGGGAGGGCGCAGGTTGTGAGTGGCAACCAACAAATCTCTGTTCTGTTCAGCCATTAGCATGCATTAAAGCAGATCAGAGTACTTCGTGAACTTCCTCTCATGGTATTGTCGCATAAGGATCATGTCCTTCTCGTGGAAAGACGTGAACGTCTTTTCCAGCAACATTTTCTTAGTCACAGTCTCACCGCACAACTTCAGGCGTGAGGTGATACGGAACAGTGCTGAGTTGTACTCCGCTACGGATTTGTAATCCTGTATGCGGAGGTGAGTCCACTCGTACTGTGCACGGGGGAGTATGACATCCCTCTGCTGCATGTACATCTCCTCAAGTGCGTCCCACAGTTCGTAAGGATCCTCAACAGTAAGATACTCGTCCTTCAGGGTCGAGTCTAAATGTTTCCTGATATAGATAATGGCTTTCACCTTTAGTATATCGGAAACTTCTTCTGTCTGAGGTGCTTCTTTGGTAGCATCCTTTTGAGCTGTGGCAGTACTTGTTGCCTTCTCAGTGGGTGTTAGACTGAACCCATGAGATCGGAGATGGAACTTCAGGTCCAACTGCCAACTCAAGTAGTTCAACCCATCGGCCTTCAGGACCGAGAAATCGACATTCGCAAGTCTGGCCATTAATTGATCTAGTAATATAAAAATAGCATGGATTATTAAAACTGTAAAAAATTAGACATCCACGCATGTATTTTTACCATTTTCATAGCATGAATTATTAAAGGAAATTAACAGTCATGCATGCTTTTTAACATTAAAAAATAACGTGAATTATTAAAGAAAATTAACATCCACGCATTTAATGTATAAGCAATGAAAATAAGTTAGGACTATGGGAATCAGCCAGCCGACACCGAAAAGAAAAAGACAGTCCGAAATTATATCAAAAATTGCATGAAAGAGTAAATACAACTCGGAAACTTCAGAGAGAAGCCCCTTTCTTCTTTTGTGCATACGCCTTCAGCTCCTTTTTGGTGTCCTCCGGTCTTCTTTTTACATATATTTCCTCACTTACAAATTTCTCTCAAAAAGAAAAAATTGCAGAAAAGAAAAGATGTCGGAAAACTGGCTCATCCCTAAAAACATAGCCTAATCGCACATCCACGCAGATAATATATGAAAAATATACAACCACGCAGATAATCATATCACAGGTATGTAAAGATTAAAATAATCTAAATAGTGTGTGACGTGCTAAAAATTATTTTTGAAAAACTTTTTACCTTTGATCTATATTTTTAATGTTTTATTTTCCGCTTTTAACCCTTTTTATAAAGTTTAAAATTTCTTTAATTATTTTGGGCTTTTGGGCCAAAAATAAAAAAGGAAAAATTATTGTGTAAATGTGCTAATTTTCAGGCTTTTGGGCCATGAAAACAACCCATTAGGGTTAATTGGGCCTCCCCTAAAAAATTGGCCCGTTAAGAGCTAGGGTTTCCGAAAAAAACCCTAGGGGGCCCGCGGCACGCCGCCGCGACGGCTGGCCGCGGCTGCAGTCCGCGGCTGCTGGCTGCGGCGTTTTGTGCCGCCGCCGGCGCTCCACAAGCGCCGCTGTTTCGCCTTTCGGGCGTGCGGGGTATGGATCAAGGTTGAGGGGTGATAAAAAATTGATTTTTCAAACATTTACATCTCAAAAAATGATTTTTATTGTTTTTAGACATGCGGATCTAAATAAAAATGTGATTTTTACCGAGTTTTCAAACTTTTTGATCTTAAAAACATGCAGATCTATGTGAAACGCAAGTTTAGATCTAAAAAGTTTTGAGATTTAACTCTAGATTCGACGAGGGAATCTAGACGACGGTTGGTGAAGGATGCCCTTTTCGCTCCCCGTTGAGAAGATTACGATCTTCTTAGACTGAGCGGTTGATGGATCTCCTTCCTCGCGCATCGCCGCCTTTTCCAACGAGCGTGATCGTGCTGTGTTGTGAAGGGAAATATAGGGAAATAGGTGTAAGGGGTTAAGAGCCCCCCTACCCTCTTATTTATAGCTTTCAATGGTGGGCCGGATACCCAATGGGCCCATGGGTCTATTCATAATAAATATTATCTTCTTCAACGAGTAAAAATTGTTGCATAGCCCAAAATTATTCAATGCGTGAAAAAAATTTGTCTGTTGTGTGCGTTGAGGAAGAATTGATGCACAAACAAAATTACTCGCCACGCACAACAATCAAAAATTTTGCATGTTGTGCGCGATACGATATTTTGGTCTGTGCATCAATTTTTTCTTACCACCCACAACATGCAAAATTGTTGCATGTGTTGCATGTTGTGCGTGGTGAGTAATTTTGGTATGTGCATCATATTTTACCAACCACCATGCACATCAGACAATTTTTGCACATTGTGCGCACTGAGTAAAAATTGATGCATTGAGATTTGTTAGCACTTTTTGCATTGTGTGTTGATTTACTTCACTGCATTGCATCATTAACATCAAAAAAGAAAAGAAATTGTAATCAATCATAAATATATTATTTCAGCCAAAAAAGCTTAATGAAAGTATGGACAATCATGAATCAAAATTAAGTACACACAGAAATCCTAGTCGTGAACCAAGATTCATAAGAAACTTTTAACCAATTTAGTACATATACACGTATTTTAAACAATGATTTTATAAATTGATTTTAGGGTGTTTTGTCTTATGAGTATTTTCGATATTTCTAATTGTGCGTTGTACAAAAACTTAAATAATAATATTTAATTCATATGTGCCTGGAATAAAAATTTGACCTGTCGTGCGTAGAGTAAAATTATAGGTGCACGTAACAATTCCCTTCTTGAAAACCATATAGAAGCTTCCAAGATGTTATGGACAAACGAAGCACTGATTCCACGCAAGAATTTGACTTCAAGAGCAAGAAGATGGTCAAGGAGTATATCTACGATGTACGTTGATATACATTAACTAGAATAATTCGTGCACATAGTGTACGTGCACCAAAAAACCCCGCCCTCAAGATACAGGACCTGAGCATAGTGAGAAAAGAGAGAAGAATGTGTGAGTGCAGTTATTGTTTGGGGATAAAAAGAGGAAGAATCTCAAAGGCAAAACTGTAAACATGTGGATTAAAAAGGAGAGTCCCAAGGTCGTCAAAACTGCAATTAAGTGTGCTGTAGATTTTTGGGTGAGGGGAGATGTGGCATCTCATATGACGAGTGATATTGCCACATTAGACAAATGTCACATGAGGACAAACTTTCAAAACATCCCTGAAATATATAATAGACTAGTCATTATTCGTGCCCGCAGGCACGGTTCATTTAAGATTTTCCCCCGCAAAATCTTTGTTCCCCAAAAAATTATTTTTACAGCCAAAATTGCGTTGAACAACAATTAGTGTAAAAATATTTAGCGGCACGGACGCCTTCGACACTGAACAACAAATTCGGCGCAGGTGCATTCGACACGGAACAATAAATTCAGCGCTGAACAATAAATTCGGCGAATACCAACAAATTCGGCGAGGGCGCCTTGGAGCGGAACAACAAATTCGCGTAAAAAAATTTAGCGGACGCCTTCAGCGCAAGAAATTATTCTCATCTTGTTGCCCCATTCGTCGAAGAGACGGTGGACCCCGCGTTGAGGGAGAGATCATTCGATCTGCAGCAGCATTCGATCTTCAGCATTAAGTGCAAGTTAACGTTTTTTTACTCAAATGAATTAATTGCATACACTCTCTTATTCCCCAGAAATTTTTATTCCCCATAAAATTTCATTTCCCCAGAAACTTTCTTTTCCCAAGAAATGTTTTTCCTTTCAAAACTTTCCACAAAATCTCATCTCAACCATTCATTTCTCCATATTAAATCCAAGCAGTCTTTCTATCGACCTGTTTGTCCTAGTCAGCTTGTTCTAATCAACCCTAGAAGTCAAAAACAGATGTGTTTAATATATAGATAAAAACAAAGCAATACACAAAACTAGCCTACGGGCCATTCTCAAAAACAGAAACATTAAACATTAAAAAATACACACAATGCTACTGCTTGCATATTATATACCGTTGGCTCGTACATAAATACGAAAACCTAGCCTTCAATTATAATTTAGTGATAGGAAGACCCAAATTGAAGAACACTTGCATCATAGTAAAAGAAGCACAACCTCGTCATCCAACCATCTCCATGTCAAGATGACAGAATTCATTATAGGAATAAAACTAAAAAAAAAGAGGGGCCGAACTTCGACACTTCAAGTCATAATTCTCAAGCTAAATTGAACATCTCCCTTCCATTTCTGTGTGTTTGCGATGCAGCTGCTTCCACTCATATACAAAATACTCGTGGAATAAAAATCAGAGTGAGATTTTGATAAAAACGATTATATGAAGCACGAAAACATAGAGAACAAGGGCGGATCTCAGAAGCATGAGCCTCTGTTGGCCCTCGGTTCTGCCTCGTCGGGAGGCCTCCAAGGAGTAATCTGTAGCTCCTGATGATGCCTGGATACTTCTGCCAAATCGGTTTCTGGCAGCCGTGCTCGGATCAGCACTCATGTCGGTTCCTCCATCATCAATTCTCCTCCTCAACCCATTTAACCTTGCGAGTTCTCTCTCTCTGGCACGGATATCATTCATCAGGCCTTCTGCTTGTGCCTACAAAAGAAAAGAAACAAAATAAATATATAGACTTTAAAAGGCAAAACTGGACTAATCATGTAACATTAGAGATTGTGTTCAAAGAATAAATGCACAGGATCTTCAAACTGTGTTTATGCAGTTGGCATTTTTATTTGAAGTTTCAGTATCCATTGTGAAAGAAGAATATCAGATCTTAAATGTCAAGAATTCTCATGTACAGACCCCACCCGGTGCCAGGGGAACATTTATGTCTGTAAAATGAGATAACAGTGAAATAATGTCAGGTGTCGAAGTCCAGTGAAGCTAACTTATCACTAAATTTGTTCTTGAGGAGACGTGTGTTCACTGCAATGTTTGTCTTCGCTTCTGCTTCATTCTTTTTTAAAAGCTGAAATACATGATGCCATGCTAGATTTGAATCCCTCCCCTAGCACGAAAGGTTGACATGGTATCACCGTCATATAATGACGTGATGTATCAGGCATCATAATCAAATGTAAGAATAAGAAAGATGAAACTTGAAGAGTGTCACAACAGGACTGCCTCTTCTAATCTTAAATTCATGTACTTTACAAAACCCAAATTACCGTGTTGTTATAATGTAATAAATATATTTCTTTATCAAAATCGTTCTACTTAATTATTATGAATTTATGTCAATTTTTCATTTTTTTTCTGATTTTTACTTCTATTTTTTTCTCAAGCAACTAGTAACCCATTAATCCGCAACCATTATAAACTCAATTTTTCACCTCCTAAACCTGATCCACTCAAACCCGCCCCACTTCTGCCCCCCACTGAGCCACTTCACTTAAAATCAGCCACACTCACCCCCGCACCTACTTAAATTCCTAATTAAACTAAACCAGTTGAACACAACCCGTTTACATCTTCCTACATAAACCCCTAAACCAAATCCCCCCCCCCCCCCCCCCCCCCCCCCAAAAAAAAAAAAAAAAAAAAAAGAAAGAAAGAAAGAAATAAAAAAACAAACAAACAAAACAAAACAAAAACAAAAACAAAAACTAAAAAACACCCACGCACACCCACACAGACACCCTCCCCACTGTGACTCTCTCCCTTGTTCTCTTCCCATGCTCTCCTCTAACTCCTCTCCCCCACTCTGTCAAGTAATATATATAAACCCAAAAACCTCAATCTTTCGACTTCTCAGCCTCACTCTATTCATCAGTCTCGATCTCTCACTCTCCCCCGCTTCCTCACCCAGTCGGCCGCCGCCGTTCATCATCAACCTTGAGCCACCGTCAACTTCCTTTCCTCTCCCTCCCGACCTTTCGATTCTATATCTTGCTCTCTCAGTCTCGCTCTCCTACTTCCAGCTGTCGTTGCAGAGCCCAAGACCACTGTTACCGTCGAGACCCGTGAATGTAGACGACATTCAAACCGTCGCTGATCGTCGCAGAGGTAAACTTCCTTAGCTTGTATTTGTTTAAATATTAAATCTAAGAAACTGATGAATCATTGGGCAAAAATGGATGATTGGGTTAATTAAATCTAATGGGATGTTTTGAATTTTGGCATGATAATTGGTGTTGGAACAGTACACGCAGTGATACATGTTTAAACCTATAAAGTATTCATCTATACATTGTAGTCATAAGATTAACGTGCACAAACATTAGTAAAAGCTGACAAAGTGGACATTCATATGAAGATGGCAGTTAAATTGATCACATTACTAATGTTATGCATTATCGCAAATGTTGTAGATATTAAGGCTTGATAGCTTTGCGCTATCGTGTCAAAATGCTAATTAGAATGAATTACATTACTGTAATAGTTAAATATACAATAATAATATATACTACTTGTAATATTGAAATGGGTACCGTCAACAGTTAAACAATTAAAATCAAATCATAGTGATGAATAATGTTCTGTTAGAAAGTATAAAACCTAAGTTGTAGGATCGAAATGAGCCTAAAGTGGGGTAAATATGCTTTTTAAAATTTTATGTCGGTAAATTTACTGTGGTAAATTAATTCCTAGTTTACCACAGACCAATAAAAAATGTTATCACAATAATTATTTCTAATTTATCGTACACAATATTAAATAAGTTTTAACGTGGTAATTAATTCTAATCTATCACCGACAATAATAAATCACATGTGTAAATACAAAAAGTAAATAATACAATATTTACCTAGATTTGGCCCACTTGCCTATCCCTGCAACCAGAATTATTACTAGAATCAAAAGACAAACACCCTTACAACCCCTTACAACCTGTAAGATTGGCTACCCATCACTATTGCTCAATCCTTGAACAATATGATGGTTTATCGCCACTATACTATAATGATTCTATAAATAACTCAAGCCACTAATTACTATCCTTAGTAATCCACAACCACTGAAAAATAAAGTTTAAAGAAAAACAAAATTATACAATCACGATCAATCAACACAAGAAAATAAAAAGAGTATCATAGTTTAGAATTCGCAATATAGAAGCACATTGTGTTGATTTTTGAATGTAGTATCTACAAAAATGAGACTGTACATCTTTTCTGATCAGAACTGAAACTTTATGTACCGTCTTGAACTTTAAAAAAAGTGATACCACTTTTCTCACATAAGAATCGCTTTTTTTGAAAATATGCTCACTGTTTTTCTTAAATCTTCTATATTTTAAAATTGTATGCGACGCTCTATTTCTAGTTGAAAATTGAGAAGATGTCGCTTATAAGTCTCGTGGAATTCATCAAAAGATTTTGACGGTGAGCAAAAAAAACTTCTCGTTTTGTTTGTCGAGAAGACAAAGAAGCTTTGGTTTGGGCTATGGCTTTTCTTTGTAGGCAATGCTTGGTCGATAAAAGATGAATATTTCTCTTCTTTAGCTTGTCGACAGTCTGAATTATTTGCCAACATAATCCCCTTCCCACGTTTTGTTCGCACGTAGTCCCTTCTCAAATTCTTTTCTCAAATTCTTTGGTCAAAGCAAACATCTTTTTATATGATTAAATGTGCTCCCACAAAAGAGTGTCGATCGCACATTTCTTCTTTGCAGCAAAATGAATGCTGCAATTTGCATTCTGCATTTTGCTAAACATGCATCATTTATTTACCAAATTGTCATTCTCTTATAACTTAAGGTATATGTATATCAAAATGTTTGATGTGATTAGCATTTAGAAAAATATATGCACGCTTCTTTAAATATGGGCACTTAGTGCATGCATATTCTTCAGTGTCAATCAACTTTTTCTTTTTTAATAAATAAAAAAATCGTTAATAAATAAAAAAATCGTGTCGACCAAATAAATGTGGTCACTATAGAGTGTCACTTGACCACTTTTGTTTCTTATCTCTTTCAAAGAGATTGATGAAGAGATTGATGATCGCCACTGTTGCAACTATGTCATTTTGTTGTTTAATTTAGTTTAGTTTTTATTTTTAAAGGTTGTTTTAAGTTTATAATTAAAAATAAAAAGAAATAGTACTCAATAAAATCTGAAAAAATATGAAAAAATTAGAAATACATTTTCTCAACCTTTCTGTTTAAATATATATAATTTTTCTCAAATTTTTCGTCAAAATAAATTTTCTCCTCTATTCGAGTATTCGTTCGCACACACAATACGTATTTTGAATAAAAATTTCAAAATATTCAAAAAAAATCTATTATAAAAATATGTCGTTCGCTCTCATCAATGTTAAAATGTGAATTTTGAAGTTAAGTTTGCATGTTTGATTGAATTTATTGAATTGGCTAAATCTAAATTTTTGACAATTATCACATAATCAATCTCACTTGTAATCACTTCAACAAACATATCAGAAATATTCATACATGTTTGTTATCATCAAACATGGTATCATAGATTATTGGACTCAACAATCTCTCCCTCTTTTCATGATAACAAACCATGCATTTAAGATTATATACAAATGTCATGTGTAGTCAACATGCAAATTATGGAGTGTTTATCATATAAAAATCTGAAATGCATGATGGAACATATGAACCATCATTCTTACGTGAGTTTGTTTAATAATCCAATGCTAGACTCTTGTATCTCCATCTGACATCCTATTATCATATCACCTTCTTTCTTTACATATCTTGTATATATGTGATAGTATATGTTGACACGAAGATATGCTTCAGTGAAAAGTGCTATGATTATGGTGTATGGTATGATTACTTAGAAGATATGTCATGTCACACGCTATAAATAAAAAACAAAGCTAAATAAGAACAATGATGGAAAATAATTCATCAAAAGCTTCGCATGAAAAATGGATGAGTCTTATAAGGTGTGATATTACCTTAAAATATCCGGCATTTACTAAAGATACATATACTTTAGTGTCGGTATTTTTTATCATGTAATGCTACAACACATCTAAGAGACATGTATAGCAATGTTTGGATGTCGTATCTTGATTTCATTACGATGAATCGGGGACATACAATTATATTAAGTGCATATTGTTAATAAAAATTATATGGTTAAATTTCAAAAGTCATACATTCATGTTCCTTCAACACCATTACCATCCTCTTTTCTTCCCGGTTATTCTAAACATATGGAGATATTTGGATTAGTTATACATTATTTATTACCTGCATTATTCTTAATAGTTCATATGTTCCATCATGTATTTCAGATTTTTAATGCTAAAAATCCTTAGTGATATTTAATGTGTCTACTATATTTTTATTGACAGCAAAGGGGGAGAAAAAAGAACAAAATAAAAAACAAAAAAGTACAAGGAGAGGAATTCAAAATTTCAAATTTTCATCATGTTTTGTTCTAGGGGAGCATGTTGATAATGGGAGCATTGTAATCTTTTTGCGAGCTCCATATTTTACATGTCGATCGCACTCGACTTTTGTATATAATCTTACTGCATGGTTTGTTATCATCAGAAAAGAAGATTATTGAGTCTAATAATCTATGATGTCATGTTTGATGATAACAAACTCGTATGAATATTTCTGGCATGCTTGTTGAAATGATTACAAGTGAGATTGATTATGTGATGATTGTCGAAAATTCAGATTCAGTCAATTCAATAAATTCAATCAAATATGCAAATTTAACTTCAAAAGTTTACATTTTAACATTAATGAGAGAACGATTTATTTTTTATAATAGAATATTTATTTTGATTTTTTGAAATGTTTATTCAAAATACGTATTGTTCGCTAACGAATACTCGAATACATAAGAAAATTTATTTTGGAGAAAACTTTGAGAAAATTTATATATTTTTAAACAAAAAGATTGAGAAAATGTATTTCCAATTTCTTCATAATTTTTAGATTTTTTTGAGTACTATTTCTTTTTATTTTTAATTATAAACTTAAAACAACCCTTAAAATAAAATTTAATTTAATTTAATTTAAAAAATACAAAATAACATTGTAGCAATAGTACCGATCATCATTCTCTTCAAAAGAGAAGAAAAACAAGAAGAAAAAACAACATGGGTCAAATGGTGTTCAAATGGTGTTGTAGCACAGTGCCCACATTTATTTGGTCGGTACGATTTTTTTATTTATTAAAAAAGAAAAAATCGGATGGCACAATGCCATATATAAAGATATGTGTAGAGATTTTTGTGGATGCTAACATAACACATTTTGTGATACATATAATAAGTTTAGTTTTAAAATGTCAATTTTGAAAATAAATGATGCATGATTAGCAAAATACAAATGCAAATGGCAGCACTCGTTTTGCTGCAAATAATAAATGATCGACCAGCACTCTTTGGTGGGGTTAAATTTTAATCACACAAAGATGTTTGCTTTGACCAAAAGAATTTGAGAAGTGAGCAAGTGCTAACAAAACGTGAGATTGGGGTTATGTCGGCAAGCAATTCAGACTATGTTGGCAAGCTAAAAAGAGAAATTTTCTTCTTTTGTTGGCCAATCATTGCCTACAAACAAAAGCCAAAGCACAAATCAAATCTTCTTTCTCTTGTCGACAAAATAAACGACGAAGATTTTTCATTGACCGTCAAAACTTTTTGACGAATTTGACGATGCTTGAAAGCAACATCTTCTAGATTTTCAGCTATAATTATAGCATCACGGACAGTTTTAAAACACAGAAGATTTGAGAAAAACATTGTACATTTTCAAAGAGATTCTTTTGTGAGAAAAGTGGTACAGTAAACATATTTTAAACAGAGATTCTTTTGTGAGAAAATTGTTACCAAATTTTCAAAGTTAAAGACGATAATTTTAGTTCTGATCAAAAGAAGTGTACGGTCTCATTTTCATAGATAGTACAGTCAACAAATTAACACAACTGGCTTCTATATTGAGAATTCTAAATTCTGATACTTTTTTAATTTCATGTGGTGATTGGTCATGATTATATAATTTTATTTTTCTTTAAACTTCATTTTTTTGTATTTGTGTCTTATAGAGGATAGTAATTCGTGTTTTGAATTACTTGTAGAATCAGAATAGCATGGTAAACCATTATATTATTCAGGGGTTGAGCAATATTGATGGGTTGACAATCTTACGGGTTGTAAGATATTTGCTTTTTGATTCTAGTAAATAATTTTAATTGCGGAAGTATGCAAGGTGACCGAATCTGGATAAATCTTGTGTTCTTTTCTTTTTGTATTTACACATGTAATTTATCGGGGTCTGCGATAGCTTAGAATTAATTACCGTGATGAAACTTAGTTACAGTTATGTATGATAAATTAGAAATAATTATTACCAATGAGCAATTGCTCAGATGACATTCTCTCACATTTCCTCCTTGAAAGAGCGAGATCGAGACCCGGTCGGCGCGCGCTTTACTTTTTCCGATGTATCAAAAAAATAAATTAGAAATAATTATTGTGATAAAAAAATCTATTGATCTGTGGTAAACTAAGAATTAATTACCACAAAAAATTAATTTTAACGATAGTAAAATTTTAAAAAGACTATTCATCTCCCTATAGGCTCATTTTGATCCTACAATTAACATCAGAATTTAGATTTCTCAATGTAGAAGACGGTTGTGTTGATTTATTGACTGTAGTATCCATTAAAATAAGACCATACAACTCTTCTGATCAGGACTAAAATTATATGTACCGTCTTGAACTTCGAAAATTTAATACCATTTTTCTCAGAGAAGAATCTTTCTTTGAAAATATGCTCAGTGTTTTTCTCAAATCTTCTGTGTTTTGAAACTATCTGCGACGCTCTATTTATAGCTGAAAATTGATAAGGTGTCGCTTTCAAGCCTCACCAAATTCATCGAAAAAAATTGACGATCAGAGAATTGTTGTCTATCGGCAAGAGAAAGAAACTTTGATGCGTGCTTTCGTTTTTGTTTGTAGGCAATGCTTGGCCAACAAAAGATGAAGAATTCTCTTTTTTAGGTTGTCGACATAGTCTGAATTGCTTGCCGACATAATCTCCCTTCAATGTTTTGTTAGCACTTGCTCTGTCCTCAAATTCTTTTGGTCAAAGCAAACATCTCTTTGTATGTTAAAATTTACCCACACAAAAGAGTACTAATCGCACATTTATTCTTTACAGCAAAGCAAAATGAATGTTGTTATTTACAATTTGTACTTTGCACAAGCATCGTTTATTTACGAAATTGTCATTCTCTTATAACTAAAGTTATATGTATAACAAAATATTTGATGTGATTAGCATCCACAAAAATCTCTGTACACCTCTTTAAATATGAGCTACAGTGTTGGCTAATTGTTTCTTTTTTAAATAAATAAAAAAAATCTTGTCGACCAAAATAAAAGTAGGCATTATAGCATCATGTTTACTAGAGTGCCATTTGACCACTTTTGTTTTTTTTTCTTTCAAAGAGAATGATGATCGGCACTGTTGCTACAATGCTATTTTATATTTTGTATTTTATTTTATTTTATTTTTTAAAGGTTATTTTAAGTTTATAATTAAAATTAAAAAGAAATTTTACTCAAATAAATCTCAAAAAAATATGGAAAAATTAGAAATACATTTTTCTTAGCCTTTTGTTTAAAAATATATAAATTTTCTCAAATTTTTCTTCATAATAAATTTTCTCCGGTTTTCGAGTATTCATTAACGAATCATACATATTTTGAAGGAAAATTTCAAATAAATTCAAAATAAATACTCTATTATAAAAATAAGTCGTTCACTCTCATTAAAGTTAAAAATGTAAATTTTTTTGAAGTTAGATTTGCATGTTTGATTGAATTTGTTGAATGGGCTAAATATGAATTTTCAGCAATCGCAAGATCAATATCACATGTAATCATTTCAACAAACATGTCAGAAATATTCGTATGTGTTTGTTATCATCAAAATGACATCATAGATTATTAGACTCAACATAAGTGACACATCAACCGATTTTATGCTGAATGCAATTGTGATTCTGTTTGCCAACCAATAGCAATGTACATGACTATTAACTTATCCCGACAATTGATACAACTTGTGTGATAAGAGTATACATCATAATATAATCATATTAAACCATATCGTAGTGAGTTAACTATAGTCTAGCAATCCTTGTTTAAATTCGGCATATCAGTATGCTTCTTATTATCTTAAAAATTAAACCATGATTTTCCTTGATAATTTTCTAACTGATGAATAAGTTGGCTGGCCGATGTTACTTAATGTTAAATTTGATAATTAAATCATGATGACCCCTTATTAATAGAGAACTGATCTTGTCATTTTTATTTTCTTTTTTTTCGGTCATGTGGCAGATCTCTGATCATTAATTAAATCGCTAAAATGATCAATTACTAATTAAAAGGTTGATTACTGAAGTATACCGTCAGCCATATTCAATTAATTGAATTCTTACAAATTACATAATTGGTAAGTTATTTTCCGTACCAATTAGA
Organism: Scilla litardierei; assembly: GCA_030789695.1. Lineage (NCBI taxonomy): Eukaryota > Viridiplantae > Streptophyta > Magnoliopsida > Asparagales > Asparagaceae > Scilla > Scilla litardierei. The sequence continues at coordinate 602,465,772 of CM061142.1, read as the reverse complement.
AATTGCTTATATTGTTTCGTGAATGGGAGTATTGATTGGTTAATTGAATTGAAGTGACGTGCTATCAAAATGAAAACAAAAAAAAGGAAAGACTTATTGATTGACTGAATGCAGGGTGACAAATGTTACCTATTGACGGATTACATACCGATTGTCACCATCTTCTAGAAATGGAGTTGTGGTCTTATTAATTACTTACTAGACAGATGAGTAAAACTAAGATAAACCATGAATTATATGATCCTGTCATGAATCTAAAATATTAGAATAATAACATAACATGTAGGGTTGAGGTAGCTTAATGTCACGAAAGATGTGGGAAAAACGAGTCACTGTATTACCATTATCTGAAAATGGACATGGAAATGATGATATATTAAGGTATTCAGATAGGAAACGGAAAGGATTGAGACTATGATTATTACCCGCGGTTGTAGCCCGGATAACAACCTTGTCGGAAGGTTTATTACACATGATTGTAATCTGGATCTGTAATCATGGAGGTAGGTTTATTATTCACAGATGTAGTCCAAAGCTTCATAATATGGGAATGTGATTATTGACCATATTGATCGTTGTTTCAAGATGGATCGAACACCCAAGTTGCACACCATATCCTCGAATATGAGCTTTACGTTAGACTAGTGTAATTGAACATAACTGAGCAACTGAACAGTAACTGACATCGTACATCTAGTGATATTTTCTCTTAGTTGCCAAATGTAGACATTACCTGCCTAACTATCGCCCTGCTTATTGCTCATGCTACTTATTTATTCATTCATTACCACGCTTTTTAATAATCTTCTTCAATAATTTACCAATCAAATAGCATTTACATATTAGCAGTTAAGTTAAATTGAATATTTAAATGCTTAAATAAATTTCTGAATTGGAGAAACATGCAAGCAAATGTACAGACGGTTCATTTTTAATGATAGTTAGATCTAGAAAACCAATACATTAAGGAGACAGATCTTACAGAGTAGTATTTTGCTAGAGAGCAACTCAACATATGAGTTTCTTATCCTTTGTCATATCCATCTAAATTCAAATTAGCTTATTTCTTGATATCATTTTGGTGTAGCCTTCTATGTAGACTGTAAATGAATTATTATGGTTGTTCATTATTAATTTGTATGTAAAAACACCTGCAGAATGTTTGATTGACACTAACATATTTGTGTCAAGAGGGTTTTTCTTTTAAAATACATCGCATGCTTATCTTGTTCTGTTTCCTAGTATTTTGGAAAGCAGATATGCTGAGGTTCCAACTGAAGAAGTTTACAAGTTAGATCCTTTCAATTCAAGTAAAAGAAATGTAAATTTAATAATGCATTAGGTAAATGTTAGTAACCAATCTTCATTTTGTATGCACCTTATGATCGTTAAACAAAATTAATCTGTACATTTATTCTTATATGAGTTCAGCACAACATTAAGATTCGGTAACTGTTAGAAACCGTCATAACTTTGGTAGTACATATTAGTGAGTAATGTTCTTATTTGGCCTTTTTTGGTGTTTTTGTGTGTGCATGTGGGTGTGTTTTGGTTGGTGGGGAGGGGGGTTGCCCAATATCAATGCTCAAAGATTGTTAAGCTGTCAACATGAGGCTTTTGTACCTAATGAATCTACAAGCTACAAGCAACACTGAAGAGGTCGGAAGAGTTTAAAATTGTAATTCAACCGATCTATGTTACATTCCACTTTTAAGCTGGACTCTGAATCCACGTACTGTTAGTTAATATTTGAATAGTAAGTTGCCATAACACGGATTACTGAGTTGATTTAAGTTGATCTGACAACTAATTTGTTGAGTTGATAACAGTAACAGTATGGAATTCACAAACTAACTACTTTTTTGTTACTTTGGGTTTTTGTTGTTTTCCATATTTTAGGAATTTTCTCCTCCCCGTCTTGGGGGTTGGGGGATTCATTTGCTCACGTGTTAAGCTGGCCTGAACCCAATGGAGAAAACCTGTGAATAGACTTCTATGATGCCCACCCATCCTTCGACCTAAGTAACGCCTGGGATGAGCCTCTATAATTGACCCCCAGGAATAAAATATTACACATATATGAGAGCCAACTGTGATATGCCATGAAGTTCATGCATGTTATATAGTTCACAGTTATCGGTATGCAATTTCTAATTGAGACAGCAGTAAGATACTAAAAAGCATCTATGCGATAAAGAGCCCTAAAATACCGGTAAAAGATTGCATGTGAAGTTAAGTAACAGTGACCTGCTTTCCTGTCAGCTGTTCAACGATGCTATGAAGCTGTTTCTCCAACAACTTCTCCCTTTGAGCTGCATACAATGGAAATTTTTACTCAGGTTAAGCACAATAAAAGAAGAGCATCAAAAGAACAAATTATAGGTATAAACAGTACATTGTCATGTCATTACGGCTGGAAAAGCATAAAATTCAATAACGAAGAATAAAATCACAAGTGTAAACACTTCATTAGTAAGACATATCAATTGGAAAAGCATATAGTTCAATATCTCGAGATTAAAATATAGTTCAAATATGCTCCACCTTTTAATTTTCTTTCAACTTGATGCCGTAAGCATGGTACAGAACTTTTTTCAGTTCCAATTTCTTTTCCCTAAATTTTCCAGAACCTGATGCATTTTGGATGTTCATATCAATAGTACAAGACTTTAATAGACCAAATGCAAATGTGCTCATGCATTCATCTACCGTGATTGATAAGAGAATAATTCTATCGATGAGTGAATCACATGCTTTAGGATCATAATGTTAGATCTCCTAGCCGTACCAGCAGCCGCGCGCCAGGAAGGGGGCGTTTAGGCGTTTGACTATTTTTATAATTTTAAGTGCAAACTTGTAATTGCTTAGGAGTGGGGTTTATTCTTAAACTATGGCTAGCCGTTATTTTATTTTCGTATGCTTATTTTGATAATTGAGAGAGATTCTTCGAGAGTTCTTCGAGGAATATTAGGAGAGTGCGGACGTCCTCACTTACCGGCATCTTGGGAGGGTGGTTGCCCCTTTATTGTAACCATTTATCTTCTTTATTCGTTGTTTTAATCAAGTTTAGTTCAGATTTGGGGTGATTTCTATCAATTTGATATCAGAGCACGTGACGATCCATGGCGGCTTCGACAAGATCGCAAGACAAAATTGAGACTTTGGAGACGAAATTTACAAGCGAGATCGACGGGATCAAGAAATCGTTGACGGCAAACGATGAATCCATGGCAAAGTTGACGGCTTTCATTAACCAATTAACTGTGAATCAAGCGAAGCACGACGACCAATTCGCGCAATTGATGGGAACCCTAAATCAATTGGCGGCGAACGACAAGGAGAGTGGAACCCTAAATCAGCGGGAAAGACGCCACCTTTGGTCAAAGGGAAGGAAAAAAGTTGAGATTTTTGATGCGGAAAACGTTCTTGTAAAGGAGGAATTCGTCGAGGATGAGGAAGTGGGGTCGTGGAGGGTCGATTATCGCGAGGTGCGGCGGAAGGCGACGGAGGCGCAAAGGGGGGTCGACGGCCACAACCAGCCCCCCAGGGGTGTGGACGCACGCGGGGGAGCCGCTGGCACCCTCCAGGGCCCCGCCGCCTCCCAGGACCACCGCAAGGGAGGCGGCGGCCTCCCCTGGGTTCGCCCAGGGGCGGCAAAGCCCCCTGGGGCCGGCGACCCCCCGACCCACGGGGGGCGCTGGGGCCCTCGGGAACATCAGGCTGGGCCGACGGCCCTGCCCCAGGCAGGCCGTGGCCCCGCATGACAGAGAGGGCCTGGGCGGGTGTTTTTGGGGCGGGGCGGTGATTTCTAGCAGCTACACGACGACCAGCCCCATCGGGAGGTGCCGACGCGTGATTTTGAGAAGGAATTGGGTCCCGGGGGATTTCAGGAATACAGAGACTACGGCGAAGGTTATCGAGACCCTCCCAATCGTCGAATTGACGACGGTATGTGACAGACTCCACCCCACCTTCAGGAGGGACGCACAGTAGGCGGGGGAGGTGGTTACAAAGACTTTCGGGAGAGGCCAAGGGCATGTTTGGAGGCGACGAAGGGGTGGATAGGAGGACCGAGGAGGAGGATCACATGGGGGTACGAGCGACACCGTGAGAGATATCAGCACTACCTTCAGCCTAGACACTGTGGAGGTCGCGAAGACCAGGGGGGATTCAATATGGACCGACTGAGGAAATTGAAGATGACTATATTCGATGGAGCAGACCCGATCTCGTGGATCTACATGGCGGAGAGATTCTTTAGAGCCTCTCACATGACTGAGGAGCAGAAGCTGGAGGCAGCTGGCATATGTCTGGATGGAAAGGCTCTCACGTGGTTTTAGTGGAAGGACGCGAGGCGTCCTTTTCGCTCGTGGGAGATCAGGGATCAGATGATGGAAAGGTTTAGGGATCCCCATCTGGGGAACGTACGAGAGCAGCTGCTATCACTCAGGCAGGAGGGCACCGTGAGGGATTATCTAGAGATATTTAAGGCCATATCAGAACAGGTGCACGAGGTGTCAGATGAGACGATGGAGAGCACCTTCATAAAGGGGCTGAAGGCCACGGTTCGAGCAGTGGTTCGCATGCAGAAGCCTCAGAGCCAAATAGAGGCCATGGAGTACGCTCAGATGGCGGAGGACAGACAGATGGAGGAGAGAAAGGCAAGGGATGATTAGAGTGGGCCGGTCTCACGGAGTGTCCCGACCGTGACAGGAGAACAGAAGGCAGCTCCAACGGCAGATCAAGCAAGTATTGAGAAGATTGGAAAGCAGAGCAGCGCACCGCCAGCGGGAGGGTCAGTTTAGGAGGATGACTGACGCCGAGATGATGGAGAAGAGGCAGAAGGGGCTCTGTTTCAGATGCGATGAAAGGTTCACCCCAGGATACCACTGCGGGGGTCGCAAGCTGCAAGTACTGATAGCTGGGACAGACATGGAGGATGACGTGGAGGATGAAGAGATCGTAGGGGAAGACGACCCCACTCGTAGTAGCACCGCCAGTAACTTTATGCACCACCTTGAGGGCAAGGTGGATTTTCGGGGGTGGAGTAATATTAGATCTCCTAGCCGCACCAGCAACCGCGCCTAAGAAGAGCCGCACCAATAGCCGCGCGCAAGGAAGGGGGCGTTTTAGGCGTTTGACTATTTTTATAATTTTAAGTGCAAAATTATAAGTGCTTAGGAGGGAATTTATTCTTAAACTAGGGCTAGCCGTCGTTTTATTTTCTTATGCTTATTTTGATAATTGAGAGATTCTTCGAGAGTTCTTCAAGGGATATTAGGAGAGTGCAGACATCCTCGCTTACCGGCGTCTTGGGAGGGTGGTTGCCCCTTCATTGTAGCCATTTATCTTCTTTATTTGCTGTTTTAATCAAGTTTAGTTCAGATTTGGAGTGATTTATATCACATAACTGTAATGTAACAAAGCATCATATTCTTGACTTTCTCAATTTTATCATATTATTTATGATCATGATAACAAGAAGAAATGGTATGTAGAAAGTGGTTGATGATTGCAAGGGAAACGTATCCATCAAAATGATCGAATGCTTATGGCACCGTATATGATGCAGAAAGGATGATGGTAGAAACATGACATCTATACATATGTAACTGAGAGAAAATACCATGAAACTTACTATTACAAATTATAATTATGAACGATATTGTGTCACCAATTCACTCCATGATTAAAAAAATCAGAATGGATGTCCTTTTGTCAACTATTTTGACGGACATTGCCATGTCATTTCAGTTGGAAAAGCATAAAATTCAATAACAATGAACAAAATCATAAGTGTAAACACTTCATTAATTTACATTTCAATTGGAAATGCATAATGTTCAATATCTAGAGATTAAAATATAGTTCAAATATGATCCACCTTTTAATTGTCTTTCAAGTTATTGCAAGCAGCAAAGTACATGAAACATTTTTCAGTTCAATTTCTTTTCCCTAAATTTTCCAGAACCAAATGCATTTTAGAAATGCAACTGTGCTCGTGCATGCACCTACCATGAGTGCCAAGAAAACACTTCTATTGACAAGCGAATCACATGCTTTAGGACCAGACCATATTTATGATCGTGACAAGAATAATAAATGATACCTAGAAAATGGTTGCTGATTGCAAGGGAAACATATGCATCAAAATGATCTAATGCATATGGGACCATATATGATGCTGAAAGGATGAAGGTCATATAAAAATGTAAGAAATACCAAAAAACTTACAAGTACATATTGTAAATATGAACGATATTGTGTCACCAATTTATTCAAATGATTAAAGAATTCAGACTAGATGTCCATTTGTCAATAGTTTGAGGTGGTGAGAGGATTTTCTCGGGTTTTGGGGGGATAAAATAGGGTTTTTGGTGGATTTAGGGTGAAAGATGGGATGTTTATGATTAAAGGTGGGGTCTGAAGATGGAATTTCGGGGGAAAGGTGATATTTTTATTGATGAAATAAAGGGATACAATGATAGCTGGCCTCTTTCGAGAGGAAGACAACTCTCCTAGCCTTTAATTCGAGCGAAAAAATCTTACTCTCTCAAGATCTAAGTTTCCTACTCCTAATCTCTTCTATCTCAATTGTTGTCTTAAATTCAGCACAATCTCTACACAGCCTCTCTACACAACCTGATTTCCCCATATATAATAATCATATTTTGCAGTAATTACAAAAACGTCACTGGACCCCAAAATTGTAGTTTCGCCCTTTCGCTCCATTTCTTTAGTCGACGCATGCCCTACAATCGTAGCATTACTTTGCTCCCAAACAACCAGCTTGTCCTCAATATGGTATCATAAAATCCATAGGTATGTTACTCTAAATGGGGTGTTCGTACACTCCTGGATCTTCCTCTGCAGCTGTTGTGCCTTCATCTTCTTCGATGATCAATACATGTAAAGCATGATTCCGACAATGTCCCGGTCTGAACCTCTCGCCACATCGAAAGCATAACCCCTTAGCGTGCATGTCATGTATCTCTGTCTGTGTAAGACGCTTGCACCTGCTATCTGTTTGAAGCTCGCTACACTTCTCCTAAATTTTATGACTCGTCGCTGGCTGAGACTTTTGTACTTCAGTAGTGATACCGGTACGGGGAGACCCCGCTCATTGCCCCCTTGCAGCCCGCTCTGTGATGTTCATGTCCTTTATCATCTGGACTAACTTCATCGCTTCTCCAAGCCCCCTCAGCATTAATATACGTAACTCATCTTTGATGCTAGCTTTAAGGCCTTTCATAAAATTTTCCTCTAACACCACCTCGGGTATGTCCACCAACCAGCCCGAGAGAATCTCGAACCTCTCCCAGTAGTTTTTGACAGTGCCCTTTTATTTGAGGGCAAGGAGCTGCTCGTGTAAATTTTTCCCATACGTGTCTCGAAACCGATCCAGCAAGCAGTCCTTGATTTTCTCCCATGAGCTGGAAGGTGGTCTTTGATCCCGTCACTAGATTCAGGCCAGAGCATTTCTCTCCAAACAGATACCAGTCGCCATCGACTTTTCCTTCTCCGTCAAGCGGTTCACCGCAAAATATCTCTCTGTATGGTAAACCCAGGCATAAAGATCATCCTCCTCAAAATGGACATCTTCAACTTGCAGACCCTGCTAACCACTACAAAATTTTCCCAACCATCATCGTCCCAATCAGAGTCTCGCCCGTCCTCCCGGAACCCCCAGAAACCTTCCCCACCATCGTTGTTGCCCCCGAAAGGGCAACCGCCTCATGCGGGTCATCGTCGTCCTTCCTCTGGCTCCCCTCTGCTATCACATGGGCCGTCGCCCCTGTGTGGCCCTCCTGTAGACCAGTCGTAGCCTTGTGGGTCTCTTGAAGGTCGAACGTGCCTAAAGTGTTTTCATCGAGGCTCAGGTGGGCATCCCTCTACAAACCAGGGCAATCATTCCCCTGGAATCTTTCACGGGGTTCGCTGGGCCTTGGACGGCCTGTCCACAGGTCGTGGGCCCCTCAGCTCCCCTCCCACCAGTGGGCCTAGCCTATGCAGGCTGCCTGGAGGCTTCCGACCGAAAGCCTCCTGGCGACCCGCCCAAGGCTCGCTGCCTCCCCCATGCGTTTTGGGTAAGGTTTTGGCCACACCCATGGTTTGGCATCATTTGGATGTGGATTTGTCTCGAAGTTGATGATTTTTTGCCTTTCCTATTTTAAATGTGATGCCTTTTTGCCCAGATCTGCGTGGTAGTTATGTCGTTGACAAAATCTGATGTCGAACTACCATTCAGATAGATTTTTCCCTCTTTGTCAACCAAAAATCTTACATTTTGCCTCAGATGGACATCGTTCGGTGGTGGTTACTCTTCTGTAAAATTGTTGACTTTCTGCTTTTCCTTGGCTAAAGTTCGCGCCTTTCGTCCTAAATCTGAATTGTTGTCTTCGGTGTTGCCAAGATTTGCCTTCGTTCTCAAGTGGAGGGCTATTCATCTTTCCCAGATCTGCTTTATCAAGAGCTCCATCGATAACGCCTCTCTTCCGTTGATCGGTGACGTTCTTTCGATGCTTGATGTTCTTCCTCCATCTTTTTCTAGAGTACTCCCACCTCTCTTTCGAATCTCTCTTCACAAGCTTCCATCTTTCTTATCGCCGCCAACAGGATCTACACTTTGATACCAATTTAATAGGATTTTTGGGATTTTGGTTGATAAAAATAGGGTTTTTGTGTATTTAGGATGAAAGGAGAGATTTTTAGAGCTGAACAGAGAATTTAAGTTGAAAAGGTGATATTTTATTGATGAAATAAAGAGATATAATGATAGTTGGTCTCTTTCGAGAGGAGGACTGCTCTCTTATTTAAGAGTAAAGGCATAACTCTCTCAAGCAAGGTTTTAGGTATCGGTTTCGGAGAGGGTATCGCTCCGCCCAAAATTTAGGTTTTGGTATCGGTATCGTCCGTTTCGGCGGTATCGGAAGCAAGTTTCGGTATCGTCCGTATCGTCCGTATCGGTAGTTTCGTTTCGGTATCGTCCGTATCGGTAGTTTCGTTTCGGTATCGGTATCGGTATCGGAGATATTTTCTTGTATTTTCCTGTATTTTCCTGTATTTTTGTATTTTTTTGTATTGTATACTTTGCTGTATTTTGCTGTATTTTCTTGTATTTAACAGTATTTTCCCGTATTTTATATTTTGTTGTATTGTCCTGTATTTCGGTATCGGAGATACTTTGCTCTATTTTTCTGTATTTTATGCATTTTCTTTATTTTTCATGTATTTTCATGTATTTTTCATGTATTTTTCTGTTCACCTTACTCATTTGGAACAACAATTAACTAATTAATAGATATAAAAGAACAATAAATATTGATGAACCATAAATCTGCCTTCATAATACAAAATTTGAATAAAATACATCAAAAGATACAAAATGAAGAAAATAAATAAAAAGATACAAAAATCTCATTCGTAGTTCTCATCATCCGGCTGCTGTGCATGGTAGTATGGAGGATATGAATACTGCAACTGTTCCGGGCCTAAAAAAGATATCATCATGTTATCATATGCTGAGGGCCGGCTCTGCTCGATGAAAGGCGTGTCATGACTGCCTTGACTGCTGGACTGCTCAGTCACGTTCGGACCGTACCTGTATTGACTATCATAATCAGCATAGACATCAGAGTGTCTGTATGGTGCGCAATAATCGCCTTGGCTTCCTGAGTATCCACCGGAATAAGATTCATAACCTCCATAATAATCAGAAGCGCGTTGATACCCTTGATATTCAGAGTGTCTACCGTAGGCATCGTCCCCCCGTTCTTCACTGTGCTGCCTATCATGCTCTCTATACCCATGCGTATCATAAGTATGGTCTCCACGTCTCTCAGCAGGGCGAACGGATGCCGACGCACCACAACCTCCGTCTGTAGGACCTTGGTCATCGGGAGACGAACCATCATCGCTATCGTGTCGAGCCCGAGTGGTTGCCTTCTTTCGCTTGTACGTGATATTCGCGGGGGCGTGACTTGGCCGCGGCTGGTTGCTTCGTGTACGTTCTGCTTCCGCAAGCGCCTCGTCCAACCAAGGATTGTCTCTGTCATCGAGCACCATGTCTTCTGTCTCCCTGGTCCATTCCTCCAATGGATCATCCTCGTGAAAAATCTGATCCAAATCGATCAGCTGGTGATCGGCCTTCTCGCTCCTTCTCGCATGTCTATGTCGCAGTCTCATATTATAATGTACATAGACCAGCCTTTTAAGGTGTTCCATTGTTAGTATGTTCTTGGTCTTTGTGTGAATAAGGGAGAAAGTGGTCCAGTTTCGTTCACAGTTGGACGACGAAACAGTTTGGCTCAACACACGCACAGCTAATCGTGTAAGCGTTGGAGCTTGCTCTAACCCAACGCTTAGCCACCATTGAGCTGCAACAAGTTCCAGTGGTTAGAAAAGATGGACCGTTTTATGGGGAACATATAGAAATCTAAGATCCATATAGATACCTGGAGTGACCCTTGTTATCGCCATTTCCGCCTTAGCGGAGCCGAAATAACCAACTCTCATCTTATAGGCCTCCAGCTACAATTATCAATCATAATTTTAGAATGTGAACTGCTACATCAAATCATATATCAAAATAAAAATATCCGAATTTCATTTACCTCTCTGTCAATGTCAATTTGCTTCGAGATGTCTGGTTCAAGCCTCTCGATCACGCGTCTGAGTCCAACCAGCACCTCGTTGGCGTTTGTTGCATTGGAGGAGTATTAAAAGCGAGGATTCAGAAAATAACCTGTAACATGAATATCTTGATGTAGCTGCTTATCCCATCTCTTGTCTATCATGTCCCACCATTTTCTGTATCCCCTACCAACATTCTTCCGAATTTCCTCTTTGACACGGTCCATGGCCTCGTAGAGATACCACATCTCGGCCTTATCATCGCTGTCGACCATTCGAAGAACCTTCACTAGGGGCTCAAATACGGCGATGACATTAGAGATAGTCTGCCAGAATTCATCGTCGTGAATCAGATCATACACGTTGTTTCCAACCTCCCTATCTTTTGGTTTAAGCCTTGGAAAGTTATCGGACCAGTCCCTGGATGTGATCATTCTCCGCAGGTCATCTCGGTGAGCGTACAGAGAGTCCAAAGCAATGAAGTGGGTCGCAAATCTTGTTATCGCGGGCCGGATCAACTCTTTTCCACCCGTCTCTCTTCTCATCAAGCTGAGCACCCATCCTTTGTTGTATATGAATCCTGTTGCCATCTGACTTTGTGCGACGATATTTTTGACTACTTCTTTTTTTGCCATGTCAGAAAATATCAAGTCGATACAATGCGCCGCACACGGGGTCTAATACAGATGTTGTCTCTTTCGCATCAGCAGCTGCCCAGCTGACTTGTAGTTTGCCCCGCTGTCGGTAACTACCTGGACTACTCTATGCTCCCCAATTAGTTCTACATATTTGTCCATAAGATCAAATATGTAAGGACCGTTCTGAAATTGGTCGGTTGCATCCACAGAGTCCAGGAACACCGTCCCGTGGGTCGAATACACAAGGAAGTTAATTATCTTCCTTCTGGTTTGTGTTGTCCAGCCATCGCACATCAGTGTGCAACCGTACTCATCCCACTGAACACGAAAAGTTTCTACATAATCTTTGTACTCTTCATATTCCATGTCCAAGTATGTGTGTGCCAGCTCCCAAGCAGTGGGTGGAGCAACGCCACGTCCCGATTCCGCAATAGCATCCACCATGGGCATGTAATATGGGCTATTGGTCACATTGTATGGGATGTGGTTGAAGTAGAAAAATTTGGCCATAGCTCGGCCGACATAGGCCTTGGCATTCTTCATGAAGGTATTATTTATGGTTGATTGGGATTTACCCTTTTTCGTCTGAGAAAAAGGGTCGGCACCGGGTCTGAGAGCGCCGGCTGGTCTACCGGTTGGCTAAACATCACGAGCAGAACCGCACGCGAACATACCGGCCATTCGGCCGACACGACTACCCGATCTGGCTAGCCCAGGGGCTCCAGACCCAGACGATCTTGCTCACATCCTTCTGCCCTCACTTCTAATCTCTTCTTCGACAAGTTCTTCCCTACTTCTAAGATCTCTTCTAAGGTCCCTCGCCTCCTCGGTGTCATCCTCATCCTCATCTGAGTCATGATATTGCCTCCGTCTGCTTGCCCTTATCTCCTCCTCTATCCTCTTCTTCTCAAATCTGGCATGTACCTTTTCGGCCTTCTTCTGAAATATGCGCGCTCTCATCTCTTCACGCACTTCTTTAGGTACATCGGGGCATGTCAGCACATCCCCGGTAATTCCTGCCAAGTGATCCTTAAGGCGAGACACGCCTCCATGCATTTCTTTCCGGCAATAGTTGCACCTTACTTGTCTATGGTTTTCTGCGATCATTTTACAGTGAGCCCACCCAATATCCACCGTCTTCTCCTTTGGAGTTCTTCGAGACATGTTAATTACTGCACCATAAACCAAGGGTTACGATTAATCTTGAAAAGATTATTAACGTATTAGACTTACATATAGTCGACGATGTCACATAATCATGATTTGCGTCCTTGCGGTCCAGCGGAACACGGTCAGGGAATTGACTAAGCCAGGATCACTTATACCCAGTCTAGCTAGGTTGATCCAGCAAACTTAGCCAAGCACATTGAGCCGGATCATGGTCCATTGAAGGAAACTTATCATTCATATGTTTGCCATCAACTAAAAGGCTTTTATTAAAACTAGTTAATCCTATCAACTAGTTGAATCCTAAAATTCGAATTTATTATAATTCGTTAATAACTTTTATTAGAGTCCTTATCAACTATAAGGTTTTATTTGTTGCAACGTGTTATCCTAATCATGTACTTGGATTTTAATAGATTCACATTACAACAATTTAAAGTGTACACTTTTATCAAAATTATTATTAGAACGTTTAAAATAATAATTGTTAGAAAGGACTACCCCAATCATGAATTAGGTATTTAATAGTTGTAACAATTTACTAAACATAGCATGTCAATCTAAAATGTGTCTCATAAGTTTTAGAAAAATTTTAATGGCTAACCTAAGAGGCTTTCTTGAATTATCATATAATATGCAAGAAAATTCAAAATAAAATTACCATTAAAACATGTCAACTAAATTTTATCTCATAAAATTTAGCATGCAGATAAGTGACTTAACTATCACATAAAATTAAGTTTCTAACCTTTAAATAATTATCGCATAATTATTTACATGAACAACAGTTTAAGTGTTTAACAAATTATCCCTTAAATAATAACATGCAAGAATAATATTTTTAAGGAGTCCATATAGCATTTTAGGATTTATTATGTATTTTAAGTATTTTTCTATATTTGTTATGCATTTTCAGTATTTTTCCGTATTTATTTTCTATTTTAACTAATTTTTCTGTATTTATTATGTATTTTAAATAGTATTTTTAGGAGTCCATGTATTATTTTTAGGATTTTTATGTATTTTAAGTTATTTTTCTATATTTATTATGTGTTTCCTTAAATAATAAAATGCAAAAATAGTATTTTTTAAGGAGTCCATATAGCATTTTAGGATTTATTATGTATTTTAAGTATTTTTCTATAGTTGTTATGCGTTTTCCGTATTTTTCCGTATTTATTTTCTAGTTTAACTAATTTTTCTGTATTTATTATGTATTTTAAATAGTATTTTTAGGAGTCCATGTATTATTTTTAGGATTTTTATGTATTTTAAGTTATTTTTCTATATTTATTATGTGTTTTCCATATTTTCCGTATTTATTTTGTATTTTAAATAATTTTTCCTTATTTATTATGTATTTTAAAGTATTTTTCAATATTTATTATGTATTGTCCGTATTTTTACTTATTTTTCTGTATTTCTTACGTATTTTACAGTATTTTCCCTTATTTTTATATATTTATTTGTATCTGTTAAGTGTGTTCTCCATCCAGTATTTCCATTTATTTAACGTTAATTTCGTTTAAGTATTTTTTACTTTTTACTAATTTCATTGTTTATGACATTAATTTTTAGTATTTCCTTAGTAACTTTTATACTATTTATTAGATTCTTTAGTATGTTTTAGTATTTTAGTACCTACTATTTATTACTATTTATTGGTATTTTTATTAGTATCTATGTAGTATAAGGACTTAAGTACCTAGTATTTTCTGCCAATACTTCCTTAACTTCTATTAGTATTTATTAGTTTTTTTAAAATTAGCATTGTTAGAGCGTGCGACCCTAATCCGGTTTTTTGACCCGACCCGAAGAGCTTGCGGTGCGACATTTAATGAGGAAATTTTCAGGGCTCTGTGGCGACATTTAATGCAGCTTCTCTTTTATTTTAAGCTTCTATTTTATTTTAAGTATTTTTTCTTCTAACCACGTATTATATGGTAATTAAATTGATGTTAGCCATATAGTATTTTTAGGAGTCCATATAGTATTTTAAGATTTATTATGTATTTTAAGTATTTTTTCTATATTTATTATGTGGTTTTCGTATTTTCCGTATTTATTTTGTATTTTAAATAACTTTTTCGTATTTATTTTGTATTTTAAATAATTTTCCGTATTTATTTTGTATTTTAAATAATTTTTCCCCATGCATTTTGTATTTTACATAATTCTTCCGTATTTATTTTGTATTTTACATAATTTTTCCGTATTTATTTTGTATTTTAAACAATTTTTCCGTATTTATTATGTATTTTAAACAATTTTTCCGTATTTATTACATATTTTCCTTATTTTCGCGTATTTTTTACGTATTTTACATTATTTTACCGTATATATATTTATTTATTTGTATTTTAAAAAATCAAAACACGCATTAAGTCCCGTATTTCTATTTATTTACTAGTATGCCATTCTATCTCTGTTAAGTGTGTTCTCTATTAAGGGCAAACTTGTAATTATAATGCACATAAAGGGTAGATTGGTAATTGAACCAACCGCACTATCTCCACCAGTTTTAACATATCCCCCTAAAGTTCCGTTTATTTACAAATATGCCATTATACTTGCATTATTAGGTTTTTGCGTAATGGTAAACTTGTAAATACGCATGTTTAACATGGGTACGTTCGTAATTTTCTTAAAATTAGAGAAACTTACCTTTAATACGCGCGGAGATGAAATTTTTTTCGACAGCGCTTCGAAAATCTCTCCCGCAGCGAACCCCTCGACGGCGAAACCCTAGCGACGGCGAAAATTTCTCTCCCTGCTCCTCGCGGCGTCTTCTTCGGCCAGCGTCGACAGTCGATCTGCTCCTTTTGCTCCCTCCTCGAAGGCGAAGACTCGAAGGTGCTTTGATTTACTTGCTCTCTCCTCAAGTCGAAGGTGATTCGGCTCTTCTCTTCAAGCTGGGGACATGGGGTTCGAAGCTTCGTCACGTCGTTGGTGTTCGACCGTTAGGACAGCCGAGAGCAGCAATCTCTTCTTCTATTTAAGATAAGTTTTTTTAGAAAAATGTTCAATTGAAAAACCCTATGGATTTTTTTGTGATCTACTCTTCAGATTTATATTCATTTTACTGCGCTCTGTTCATTCACGAGATACTATGCTTTTGCTTTCGATTTTTGCTTTTGCTTTTGCTTTTGCTTTTGCTTTTGCTTTTGCTTTTCACTTTTGGCTGTTGCTTTCGCTTTCGCTTTCGGTTTTAGCCTTCACGTGGATGATCGCTTTTAGCTTTCACTGTGGATTCAAGGAGTGATGAACGGTGTTAATTTTCATCCCTAATTTTCTTCATCGTCGTCTGTTTCTTGCTGATACCATTGGGTTTCGTCCAGTTTCGTCGTGTATCGGCCGAAACTGGCCGA
Source organism: Scilla litardierei (assembly GCA_030789695.1). Taxonomy (NCBI): domain Eukaryota; kingdom Viridiplantae; phylum Streptophyta; class Magnoliopsida; order Asparagales; family Asparagaceae; genus Scilla; species Scilla litardierei. The sequence continues at coordinate 602,449,967 of CM061142.1, read as the reverse complement.
AACCCAATAGTATCGGGCGATACAGAGTTTTTTGTGCAGTATCGGACCGGTACTGGGCGGTACCGGTCTGATACGCCCAATACCAAGAGGTATCGGGCGATACCTCAATCCATGCTCTCAAGATCTACGTTTTCTACTCCTAAACTCTTCTCTATCTCTCAATTCTTTTCTCAAATTTAGCATAATCCTTACACAGCTTGATTTTTCCATATATATTGGTCAGATTATGCAATAATTACGAAAACACTGCTGGACCCCCAAAATGTAATTTTCGCCCTTCCGCTCTATTCCTTTAGCAGACACATGCCCTTACCGGTATCGGGGGTTGTGCAGCGAGGGTTGTTGAGCACAATAAAGGAATAGGATTAAAAGAACAAATCATAGGTATAAATACTTCATTGTCATGTCACTTCAGTTGAAAAGGCATAAATTCAATACCAAAGAACATAAGTGTTAACACTTCATTAATATGACATTTCGATTGGAAAAGCATAAAGTTCAATATCATGAGATATAGTTCATGTTGGCCTAGTTAGCCAACAAACTAGGTCACACTTTGATTTTGATGATGTCAAACAAATTCCATGGCTACTAATATATTTGTTAAGTGAGTTTTAGGTCAAAATTGTCTTCTCTTATTAATTTTAGCTGAAGAGGACGATCTCTTGGTTCCAACGGATATTTTTACGGATTTTTCTTAGCTCGGTGCTATTTTCTACATTTTTTAAAAGAAATAACAGCGGAGTTGGAAAAGTGACACGGCGATGTCAGTCAAGTAGAGATATTGCATAGCACAATGCACGACCGTGTCGGAGGTCGTGCCGATACGCAAGATACGAATTTTGAACTATTTTGAAGTCCGAATTGGTTGGGACTCTTTGGGATGTAAATACCAAGTTGTAAAGAGCAATTTTGTAATTTCGACGACATCATATTTTGCCCGATATATGCTCAAGATAAAATTATATGGTAAAATGAGATCAACATAATTTTTCTAAAGAGTCAACTCTAACCTAGGGTCCCTGTGGAAATTTCTAGGATCATGGCATGACGTAGGTTGCTCAAAGATGAAAGTTGAAGACTCGAGGGCATGATGGTCATTTTGCCAAATTTAGAGATTCGTCATATGAGCATAAAATTAAGATGATGATGATATGGGCAAATTGATAATTTTGGCTTGGTCAAAGTCACGTAGAAAGTCAAAAGCTTGATGGACAAGTCAAAGAGTCCAAGTTGGGATTGGCTACTCAAAAGGAGGAAGAAATTAACAAGAGTTCAAATTAAAGAAGAAGTCAAATCATGTTAACTATTAGAGTTCATGTCCAACACAATGTTAATACAAACTCAAAAGTTAATGTACAACTGGAATTAGTCAAAGAGTTCATGTTGGCTACAAAAGTTCATGAGCAATTGGAACTTCTTCCAGGGTTAAAGATTATCAACAAGAGTCATGTGCAAATACAATACAAATCCAAGCCAACTACAAGAGTTCATATTGCAACACAAAGTCGTGTGGCTACAAGAGTTCTTATTTAAAAAGGACTTGGGTTTCATAAGCTCTATAAATAATCGGCCATTCCATGCACATGAAAAATTGAGAGAGAAATAAGACAAAAGAAGCCGCGCCTTCAATATTCCAATCCTCTTCAAGCAAAGCATATAGCTTGGCCGGCCCTACATCCTTCAAAGCTTTAGTACATGGCCGGCTCCATCTCCTCATTGATCTAGCAAGTGGCCATCTCCTTATCTTCATCAAGCCTATATTCATCAAGCAAGGATGGCCACCTAAAACATCAAGCAACATCAACCCTAGATGGTCTCACTCTCCTAGCAAGAAGCAAGCATAGCCTAGCCTCCTTCAACATCACGCAAGCATCAGGAGCATTATCCTCATCAAACAAAGACCGGCCACAACCCTTCAATTCTCGGCTAGCAAGCTCAAAGCAAGGACCAATGCCAACATCACGCAACATCACGCAGGCACCTTGTCTGGATCTCAGGCGCAAGTCAACATCCAGGCCAGTATCAGCACCCAGGCCAGCAGCAAACCCATGCCAGGTCAACAGAGATCTTGTTCGTTTGCAGAAAAACCCCTGTAGAAATCAGAATTGCAGCAAAGCCCCAGAAACTTCCAAAAGCGATATCTTCCACCCCAGAGCTCCGATTGATGCACGGTTTTCGCCAAACACGATCACGATCTGACGATATACGCTACAATGATATCTATCTGATTTTTTTACTTCAGTATTAGATCTGTTAGTATCATTTTTATCGTAGGATTGTATTTTTGTGTAGCTTCACACGGAGGCTATGTTTGAGCGTTATATTCTTTGAACTGATTATTGTATCGATTAGATCACCACATGTAAGTGTGATCAGATATTGTAACGGTTCGATCACCACCAGCCAGTGTAATCAAGTTCTTTTTATGGTTTCAAACAGTGCTAAATTCCTCGAGGAGAGGTCAGAATATAGGTAGGGATCCTAGGCAGTTAGCCAACTCCGTGATCATGCGCGACTCTGATCATGCGCGACTCTGATCATGCGCCTGATTTTTATTTGTGCCACAAACCATATTTCCCCTAGGGTTTTTCAGTTCAAATATGCTTCACCTTTAAACTGTCTTTCTAGTAACTGCAGTAAGCAAAGTAGTGGTAACATTTTTTAGTTAAATTTCTTTTCCCTAAATATTCATGAACCTATCACATTTTAGATGTTCAAATAATAACAAAAGACTTATAGGAGACAAAATGCAAATGTGCTCCTCCATGGATCTACCATGATTGACAAGAAAACAATTCTATTGACAATTCATATGCTTAACATATGCTTTAGGAGCATAACAACAATATTGTAACATAACATCATATTCTAGACTTTCTCAATGTTATCATATTATTTATGATCATGATAACAAAAATAGCTGTTACATAGAAAGTGGTTGCTGATTGCAAGGGAAACGTATCCATCAAAATGATCTAATGCATATGACACCACATATGATGCGGAAAGATGAAGGTATAAACATAGTATTTATGCATATGGAACTGAGAGAAAATACCAAGAAACTTGCAATTACATATTATAATTATGAATGATATCGTGTCACCAATTCACTCCACAATTAAAAAAATTAGACTGGATATCTACTTGTCAACACTTTAAAGTATCTCGTTTTCATATAACAAGGCACCAAGAGAAGCAACACCTTTTTATCTCAATCCTTTAGGTAGACTATATGAATCATATTTATCATTCATACCCGGTAAGGGCCAATTTTTTTGGTACTACTATATATCGTTACATCCTCAATCCAAGGTTATCAATATGATAATTTTGCTCCAAATAAGGACAACAATCCACCTTTTCCGTGTCCAAAGTCCAAACAATCTCAACTGTTTCCCCTCATACAAGAGACAGTTGACCCTCATCTCTCATGATCATATGCATTTGTCAAGGACGAGAAATAATGCATTCACATTCGTAATTTATATTTTTGAAGCCTCATCAACCAAATATCATATAAGATTGTCATTACATTGTTGATCCATCTTTGATTACCAAAAAAGTAACATCAAATAATCAGAAGATATATTGCATTACAATGCCTACAAGTATATTTTGTTTGCTCGTTAGGGGTGAAAAAAGAGATAATGCCTTGGATCAAGACAATGTCTCCACCCATCTTAATCGTTTCTATTCATTACTTAGGGATGCAATTAATGGTTACTTACTAGTTACTACCCCTCTCTAGACATTACTTAGGGTGACAATCCAAACCTGACTGCGAACTCAGGTTGACTCAATCTAAACAGGTTCGGATATCTGAAGAGACCCGATTCATTGACCCTTTTTATTAAACAGGCCAGAAAGTTAGATTTCTCAACCCCATTTCAATGCCCCCTCTCTCCTCTTCTCTAATGCTTTAATCCATCCAGCTCTAAATTTTGAAGCAGCTGCTGCAAATTGTGATCCCCATAACACCTCCTCCCTTATCCCATCACTCACTACACCTCTGATGGATACATTGATGTTTCTTATCACTCATTCCACTATCCCGTGCCTATGGGAGCTCTATTGAGTTCATCACTTCTTTTGAGGTCCACCTCTCCTCTCATTTTTTTAAATATGACATGAGAATTGACTAAATTAGTTAAAATAAGAAGGATTTTCCTTCTTCTGCTTCATTTCATTGTTGTTGTTATCGGTAGGATGAAGTCACAGACCTAATATAAAATTAAAGGAGTTTGTGATGTCCATTAGATTTGAAATTAATTGGAGACACACTAAATGCTTCTTTATGATTCTAATCTGCAATCAATCTTGTATTGCTCTATTTTTCACCAAAACTATTGGTGCTTATAGATGTATACGTTAATTATCTGTTCTATCCTTTATTATAAGGAGATAATATTGTGTTTGATCTTGTTGATGGCTAGACTAGCATAAAGTTGTTCTTTCTTTAATTTCAGTTTAAGTTTTTAATGAACATTTCTTTGGGCAAGATTAATAGTAGTCGAATAAATATTAGTGAAAATGTTACTAGATTTATTGTCGGTTGATGAATCTTTTGTGCATTTAAATACTTAATTATGTGAAAGACCTCTCATTGATATTTATGTTTCCTATATGATGTTACTTGAACATTTTAAATTGTGATATATATTTTCTACTTTAGAGATATTATGGAATCTGATATTCCTATTGATGTTCAGGATAATGTCAATGTTGAAATGAATACTCAACAAAATGAAAAGGTGGTTGCACCAAGAGAATCTAGTGGTACTCATACTAAAAGTAAAGCCATAAATTTGGCCATAAGAAAAGAGAATTGACTTCAAAGGTGTGCACTTTTCTGAACCAATTAAAACCAAACCGAATGTAAAACCGTAAGACGAATGTAAAAGATGCTAGCAAAGAAACATTTGTGATAGTTTCCATGGGACTAAAAACATGCTAAGGCACATCAACACTTGCAAAAACACGAGTAAAAATATGTGGGGCAAATGCTTTTATCTCATTCACAAGGATCTTTTATTACGAACGCCTCTACTTAGAGAGTAAGCATGGTCATAGTAATGCATGATTTGCCTTTTAATTATGCATGGTATAAAGGTTTTCGAGCAGTTCACTGTTATCTAAATGAAGAAATGAAACATGTATAAAATACAACTAAGTCTGATGTCTTAAACATGTGCAAGAGTGGAGAAAAGATCATTTATGAAGGCTTTTCAATCAACTCCAAGAAGAATTAGTTTGGCATCCAATTTATGGACATCCAAGGCCTCTGATGGGTACATTTGTCTCCCTGCTCACTACGTTAGATTACGAATGAAATTAAGAACATAATGTTCTTAATTGTTGTTCATGCCACCTCCTCTTTCCGGTGTTACCATATGTGAAAAGGATAATAATTTGCTTGTTGGTTCAAAATTAGAAAGTTATTTTTATTCGCATTTGACAATGCCTCTTCTAATGATGTATTTATTGAGCTGTTGAATAAACAACTTCATATGAAATAAGATCTTATTGCCAATGGATAGCTTTTTCAGTTACATGTCATACACATATTCTTAACTTAAATGTATGAGATGACTTAAAAGAACTTGATGGTTGCATTCATAAAATAAGTGATAATATCAAGTACATACAGGCTCTCAAGTAAGGAAACAAAAGTTCAATGGATGTGTTGTGCATGAGTTTTGGGAAGCAAAGAAGGGCTTAATGATGTAAGATGTGCCAACCAAGTGAAAGTCTGTCGTTTTAATGCTTGAAAGTGCATTGTCCTATCAACATGCCTTCATTCATCCACAAAATAAGATATTATAAGTATTCAAAGTATTGTCCATCTCACGAACGGGACAAAGCCGAGAAGATTAAAAATTCAAGGATGTGTTCTAAAATGTGACACGTGTGTTTTCTAGCAGAAAATATCTTATGGCCAATCACTTTTTTCTTCACGTGTTTTTGGTACAACATGCTTTAAAGATGGGAATGGAATACAAGGATGGTATGTAAAATTCACGGCAACCAAAATAAGCAAAATGTTTGTAAGTATTGAAACATGTACAACTGGTTACGTGTTATTTGTAATGGTCCACGAATTTTTAAGGGGGTAGTGGTGCACAAATTTTTATGGGGGTAATGGAAATTTTCTATAATTTTCTAAAAGTTTCAATAAATAATACTCTCCCACTTTCCTTCTTTTCTCTTCTTTCTTTTCTCAGCCCAGCCCCACAGGCCCACTTTCCCATTTAGCCCAACCAAACTTTTCTTCTCCTCGTTTTCTTCCCTTCACTTGAGCCCAAGTCCACCTCCTTAATAACATCTCCCTTTCATTCTCATCCAGCCCATGCCCACTTCACAAATGGGAAAAAAACCTACCTCCCTTCTCTTCTACCTCACGCGCGATCCTTGGGGGATGACGCCGCCGCCCCATCTTTGATTTCAAAACCCTAACGAAGCGAAACCGATTCGACTCCGCCCCTCGCGTGCCTCCTTCGCGCGTAACAGCCGCACGTTCCTCTACCACGATCTCCTCTCTCTCCTCTCTCACGATCTCCTCTCTCCCCTCTTCTATTTAAATCCTACAATTTCTAGGGTTTAAGGATACAACTAATTTCCTCTTCTTCTTCAAATCTTGTTTAATTGTTTAGATTTCTTGGAAGCCTCAGATCTGTGAATCGCTTGGATCTCTTGGCCCATCCGGTGAACGGTAGATTATTTCCCTCTCTAATCCTTTGGTCGTGTTTAAAAATTTCCTCTTTTAATTTCGGAAATCATGTGAGTTTTAGAAATTGTTGGATTTTGTTGCATGATTGATTGTGGAAGGTTGGTTGGCTATAGGGAGAGGATGATTCACAAATCTCAAGGGGTTTTCCTAACCAAGAATTTCTCGGCGCCGTCATCATGATGGCAGTTCTCGCCATTGACAACGTTTGTTGGTCGGGTTAGTTCCACGATCGACTGCCGGAGGGAGGCTTTTGTTGCTGTCGTGGCTAAGCCATCTGTTGTTATGTTGACCGTGGTCATTGGGTGTTCTTTGCTTGCAGACGATCTTGGGTGCTTTGTTAGATGAATGTTGGGTCTTTTGGGCTTACGGTCGTATTTTTATGAACCTTATCCCTGCAAAAATATTTCATGTAGACTTTTGCCCTGCTACATTATTATGTGGTTTTTGGTTCTTTGGGCTTTGTCTTGTCACTGCCTTGCACTGCAATGGGTTTTGAGGGATTAGTTGACTGTGCCCACGGTTATCTACCGTACATATATGTTGTTATTGAGGTAAAACTTCTGTTATAGTGGTAGACTGTGGTAGTTAGGGTGCCGAGGATAGTGAATCTGATCACATGGTCGTCTATTTTCCTTGTGTTTAGTAATATTTTCATTTTTTTATTCTGTTTAATAGAATCGTGATTTTAATTCGTTGTTGGAAATAATTTGTAAAGTAAAGAATTTGCTAGAACTTCATTACCTCATGCAATAATGTAATTGTTAATTAAACGACTAGATTACATAGTGTAGAGGCTATGCAAAAATAGTGATCTTGATAAAAATTGTTTTATGACAAGACATGTTACATGATTAAACATTGTACTTTGACACATGACTTCCCAAGACTGTTGATAACGATTACACAGTCGTTACCTGGTGACAAATATTAAACACTGATAATTGAACAATATACATTGAATGCAAGCTCCTGATGTTCTATACGAACATGTTAGGAACTAAATGCTGCATGGGACAAGGTGCCACGGAACATCAGATGTCACTTCTTAAACCATGGGAGCCACCTCTAGAATCCTCTCCTCATGACAATACTTGCAACCATTACAATGTCAGACACAATAGTAGTCATAACACAAATACACGATATGAAATAAGTACAACAAGTCACAGTACTATGACACTACACTTGACTTACGAGTTTTGGGGTAACTCATATTAGAGATGGTGCAGTGGTAATTGGAGCCATGCTTTCGGTCCGTATCTAGGGGATCCTATCACATATCTGTTTAGTCGATGAGTTCCCTTTCATATATCTGTATGGACCGTTAAAGGGATCTAGAGCTCTTTTCCATTTCTATGTTGGACTCGGTTTGGAGTAGCTCCATGTGGTCCAAGATGGTCTTCGGGTTGCATATCGTGCTCTCCAGTATGAGTCACGGCCTAGGATTAGTTTAACTTTACGTTTACTTGACATAGAACATTTACATTACATTTATGAAAATGTAAACTCATGTATGCTTTGTCCAGCGTAGTGATACATTCTTAGCCTGTTACATCCCGGTTTAGTGGTTAAATTATTTAACTTCAAATGCTCGTAATATGTTCAACAGTTTTCTTGCCTATACATTAGCTGCTTAATGTGTTAGCCTGTTACGCTTTCGTACTTTTCTTTCCAACCTTTTGTTTGTATATAAACCGTTTGCTTGGGACTGAATATAGTCTATTTTTTAATCATGTGGAACATTTTCAGGTAAAATATGAGGCTACATAATTCTAGTATTGACTTTCATCCCTCTGAGTCGTGCACTGATTCGTGAGTCTACTCGTTCATGTATGTATTTACAGTATATTTTCTATTTTACCTGGTAAACAGCAGGACCTGCATAATCTTGTAATTTGTGATGACCCCTGAAAATCGGGTCGTTACAAATGGTGGTCCATGCAGGTCTGCTCTGACCACCTTGTGAACAATGTAGGTTGAGTAGGATGTACCGTAAGGTGTACCAGTAATATGAGATGGAACATGTATAACATTTTTGCAAGCATATTGAACCAACTTTATCCTATGAGTGCATGTGTATGAAAGTTTACATACGCAAAAGACGTAGAGCATCTAAGAAATTGACCAGGAAGGAAACGCTTCGGGATTGAGATTTAGGACGAGAACCAACTCTGAGTCGAACACGGTACATCAGATCTCAGACTAAGATTTTCGAGGAATGGTCCAGGCAATACAGAAGGAACCTAGGCAGGATGGAGGAGCGCAACAATTCTGGGCACTACACCCACCAACTTTTACTGGACGAGATGACCTGCTGGCTGCAGAGGAATGAATGTGTTCTACTGTCGATATGCTAAAGGCAGCACGGGCACCTGCAATTCATAGGTTGACATAGCAAAGCTGCAACTAAGTATAGTCTATTTTTTAATCATGTGGAACATTTTCGGGTAAAATAGGATGCTACAGAATTCTAGTATTGGCTTTCCTCGCTTTGAGTCGTGCAATGATTCGTGAGTCTACTCATTCGGGTATTTATTTACAGTATATTTTCTATTTCACCTACATTGATTTCACTGGTAAACAGCATGACCTGCAAAATCTTGTAATTTCTGATGACCCCCGAAAACCGGGTCATTACAAGTGGTGGACGCTGACCACCTCGTGAACAGTATAGGTTGAGTAAGATGTACTGTAAGGCGTACCTATAATATGAGATGGAACACGTATAACATTGTCGCAAGCATATTGAACCGACTGCATCCAACGAGTGCAGGTGCATGAAAGTTTACGTATGCAGAAGACGTAGAGCATCTAAGAAATCGACCATGGACAGAAATGCTTTGGGATTGGGATCTAGGACGGGCACCAACTCTGGGTCGAACACAGTGCATCAGATCTCGGGCCAAGATTTTCGAGGGATGGTTCAGGTAATACAGGAGGAACCCATGCAGGATGGAGGAACGCAACAGTTTTGGGCACTACGTCCACCGACTTTTACTGGACGAGATAACCCTCTGGTTGCAGTGGAATGGCTACGTTCTACTGTCGATATACTGAAGGCTGAAGGCAGCACGGGCACATGTATATTCATAGGTTGACATGGCGAAACTGTAACTAACTAGGGATGCCTAAATATGGTGGGATTCTGCAAAGAGCCGATTGGCGCAGCTGATCTCCTGGGTTACCTTTAAGGAGACGTTCAATGCACAGTACTTCTCACCAGAGGCACAAATGGAGTTGGAGGTGCAGTTCGTGGGTCTAAAACAAAGCTCTGTGATTGTAGATGAATACGACGCTGAGTTTTCTAAGCTCAACATGTGCGTATTTTTACGCATGACAATTAACTATACCAAAATTATGTTTTTAGTAATGAATTGGTATTCCAAGTTTGCCAAGGACATGGTGTCCGCCCCTCTAGCTCAAGCCAAACACTTTCAGCACGGCCTGAACATCGACATTCGGGAGAAGCTGGTTAGGTTCAACTTGAAAACCCATGCAGCCATACTCTCAACAGCTCGAGAGTACGAGTATGTTCAGAGTGAGCGTGGACGAGAGCGACAGACGACCGCACTTTCGATACATCCACCACCACCTACAGCTACAACAGAGCAGAGCCGACGACCCCCAGCGCCATCAGTAAATACTCGCTCCAGGAAACGAGAGAAGTCTACTCTACAGATGGAGCATACTATGCACTTCGAGAAGACCGGAATGGCAACCAGCACTCGATGCCATGTAGTTTACTACTGTCACCGATCCGGACACATGACGAGGGAGTGTCGTCGTTGAAAGAAGCTGTGCTTGATATGTGGCACATCAGATCATTCCATCGGTGACTGTCCAAGACGAGTTGAGCAGACGACAACTGCCGATGTCCATCAACAAGATCAGCATCCAACACAGCCTCAGAAGCCTGAGGCCTATATCATGACAGCGACAGAGACGAATGCCCCGGTTCTTAGATTGTGTTATTAGGTATCTAAATAGGTTTAGATTTTATTGGTCCTAGTCGTTTAAATAGATTTATTTTTGTGTTCTGTTAGTCGTATCTTGTTTTGGAAATTCCGAGGACAGAATTTTTTGTAAGCAGGATAGAATGCAATGGTCCACACTTTTTTAAGGGAGTAATGAAACTTTTCAATAATATTCTAAAAGTTTCAAAATTATTTTTTTAAATAATATTCTCTCCCACTTTCCTTCTTTTCTCTCCATTCTTTTCTCAGTCCAACCCCACCGGCCCACTTTCCCATTTAAACCCCAAAATCTGCAGGCCACGGCCCAACCAAACATTTCTTCTCTTCTCTTTTTCTTCCCTTCATTTAAGCCCAAGCCCACCCCCTTAATAACATCTCCCTTTCATCCACATCCCGCCCATACCCACTTCACAAATAGGAAAAAACATACCTCCCTTCTTCCTACCTCACGCGCGATCCTTTGGGGATGACGCCGCCGCCCCATCTTCGATTTCAAAACTCTAACGAAGCGAAACCAATTCGACTCCGCCCCTCTCGCACCTCCTTCGCGTGTAACGGCCGCACATGCCTCTCTCACGATCTCCTCTTTCCCCGCTTCTATTTACATCCTATGATTTCTAGGGTTTAAGGATACAACCAATTTCCTCTTCTTCTTCAAATCCTTTTTGATCGTTCAGATTTCTTGGCAGCCTCTGGATTGCTTGGATCTGTTGGCCCATCCGATGAACGGTAGAATATTTCCCTCTCTAATCCTTCAGTTGTGTTTAAAAAATTTCTCTATTAATTTCAGAAATTATTGGATTTTTGTTGCATGATTGATTGTGGAAGTTTGGTTGGCTATGGGAAGAGGATGATTCACAAATCTCAAGGGGTTTTTCCCTATGCGAGAATTTCTCGACGACGTCATCATGGTGACAGTTCTCGCCATTGACGACATTTGTTGGTTGGGTTAGTTCCACGGTCGGCTGCCAGAGGGAGGCTTCTGCTGCCGCCGTGGCTAAGCCATGTGTTGTTACTTTGGCCGTGGTCATTAGGTGTTCTTTGCTTGCAGACAATCTTGGGTGCTCTGTTAGATGAATGTTGGGTCTTTTGGGCTTACGGTCGTATTTTTATGAACCTTATCCCTGCAGAAATATTTCATGTGGACTTTTGCCCTACTACACTATTCTATGGTTTTTGGTTCTTTTGCTTTGTCTTGTCACTGCCTTGCACTGCGCTAGGTTTTGAGAGCATAGTTGACTGGGCCCATAGTTATCTACTGTACATATATGTTACTGAGGCAAAACTTCTGTTATAGTGGTAGAATGTGGTAGTTATGGTGCTGGGTATAGTGAATCTGATCCCATGGTCATCTCTTTACCTTGTGTTTAGTTATATTTTCAGTTTTTTTATTATGTTTAATTGAATCATGAATTTAATTCGTTGTTGGAAATAATTTGTTAAGTAAATAATTTGCTAGAACTTCATTACCTCATGCAATAATGTAATTGTTAATTAAACGACTAGATTACATAGTGTAGAGGATATGCAAAAATAGTGATCTTGATAAAACTGTTTTATGACTAGACATGTTACATGATTAGACATTGTCATGACTTGGCAGACTTGGCATGACTTGTCATGGCTGTTGATAACGATTACATAGCCGTTGCATGTTGACAAATACTAAACATTGTACAAGTCTGAACATTATGTCTAATAATTGAACAATATACATTGAATGCAAGCTCCTGATGTTGTATACAAACATGTTAGGAACTAAGTGATGCATGTAACAAAGTGCCACAATACATCGGATGTCACTTATTGAACCATGGAAGCCACCTCTAGAATCTCCTACTTATGACAATACTTGTAAACATTACAGAGATAATAGTAGTCATAACACAAACACATGATATGAAAACAGTATAACAAGTCACAGTACTATGACACTACACTTGACTTACGGGTTTTGAGATAACTCACATTAGATAGAGTGCGGGAGTAATTAGAGACATGCTTTAGGCCCGTATCTGGGAGATCCTATATATGTTTATCCGACGAGTTTCCATTCATATATTTGTATGGACCGTTAGAGGGATCCAGAGCCCCTTTCCATTTTTGTGTTGGACTCGGCCCGGAGTATCTCTTTGTGATCCAAGGTGGTCTTCGGGTAGCATAGCGTGCTCTCTAGTATGAGTCACAACCTAGGATTAGTATAACTTTACGTTTACTTGACATAAAACATTTACATTACCTTTATACAAATGCAAACTCATATGTATGATGTGTCTTGTGTAGTGTCTTGCGTAGTGATACATTCTTAGCATGTTACATTCTGGTTTAGTAGTTAAATTATTTATCTTTAGATGCTCGTAATATGTTCAACATTTTTCTTACATGTACATTAGTTTCTTATTGTGTTAGCCTGTTATGTTTTCGTACTTTTCTTTCCAACATTTTGTTTGTATATAAACCGTTTACTTGGGGCTGGATATAGTCTACTTTTTAATCGTGTGGAACATTTTCAGGTAAAATAGGATGCTACAGAATTCTAATATTGGCTTTCCTTACTCTGAGTCGTGCACTGATTTGTGAGTCTACTTATTCAGGTATGTCTTTACGGTATATTTTCTATTTTGGCTATATTAATTTCACTGGTAAACAGCAGAACCTGCATAATCTTGTAATTTGTGATGACCCCCGAAAACCGGGTCGTTATATTATTGCTTGCATATTGGTGATACAAGATACAAATTGTGGAATTTTGATACAACGGACAAAATTCTATATAATTTGAGAATGTAAAGCACAAGGTAAAATCTCAAGTCAACTGATAACCAACCAAAAGCTTTGGAGGAATTAATCAAGAGAACTACTAGTTCTCATGAGTACGATTGGATTTATGATCAAGAATGCATGGATGTCTTGAAAGTAATTATTTTCCTATGTATTAATGTTTCATAGTGTAGCATTTAGCCCTTTTGGTATCTACATATTCAATATACGTTTGTTTTCTTTCAGGCTTTATGTCGACATGAATGTAATTCATTCGAAAAATAAAGAATTTTTACTTCTCAAAAATCTCAATCGAAGCTATACTTAAATTAGCCTAAACTTGAATGGAATGTTGAATTAGACGTCCTTTCATTTTGGAAGACTAATCAATTTAGACAACCCAAACTCTACTTTATGACAAGAGATTTGTTATCGGTTCATATTTCAGTGGTAGCATCAGAAAGCACTTTTGGTGTAGGTTGATTAACATCGTAGTGCTCTCAAGCCAAAAAATATGGCGGTTTTAGTTTAGTGTGTACCCATAATTGGTTGTATGACAACATTTGTAATGAAGACATGTTTCCATTTTTTTTGTATATGCATATTGTTATTCTTTCTTTATGTACTTGATTGATTATTTTCTTTTTGTGTTGCTGATAGATAACATGGGAGCCAAATTCGATGAGAAAGCTGAGGATGTCATGCAAATGAATATCGAAAAGGCTTCATCAATGCATGGCTCTAATAATGTTGTTCTTGATAGATAAAGCTAATTTGATTTGAAGACTGCATTTTTTGTCAAACAAATGAATATAGAAAAGGTTTCATCCATTTTTTGTGTATGCATAGTGTTATTCTTTCTTTGTCTATGCAGACTTATGCTTGTTTTGTTTGTGTAGAAAAACATGAAACTATTTTATGTCTTCTCCATTGAAAGTTCTACAAATAAAAGAATGACATTGCCTCCATTTTAAAAATTCAGCTACATTTACAACTTGAAAGTAGACATACTTGTATGTGCTCGTAATTTGACAACATTGTTTGAAGTAGATCCAATGCCTATAAACTACATTCACTGATCCTATGTGTGATTTGTTTATTTGCATGCTCACATTTGCACGTCTCTGGGCAATCCCATCGCCATAAAGGATTCTGTCGTGTAGCTGCCATGATAGTCCAGTAGAACAGGCTTGCATTGACTAGTTCACTGAAATATGAACATATCAGCTGCATTACTTTGTTTGGAGAACTTCTTCAGCTCATGGTCTTAATTTAACAGCTCTAGTGCCTCAAATTTATTGTTTATCTAAAGCTACCCTAAGAGACAAGCGACAGCTTACTTTATTCCTTATGTACTACATAAAACTATCAAGTACTATTATCTTGTTTGTGTTCCTCGTGCTATTTATCTTACCTTTGATAGTTTGATAGTTGAAATTTCTTATACTTGAGAAGAAGGCACTGTCTCCATTTCAGTGTAGATACCAAGTATTGTGAGCAGAGAATCAAAAGGTGGGTCATTAGTTGCTATCACTTTTCATCGTTGCATGTGTTCATCGTAATATCTGTGCATACCTCTGGCTATGTGTAGTACTGATATTTTTTTGGGGCGGGGGGCGGGGGGTCTGACTTTGGACGGAGTCTTGGAAGGTGGCTGTTAGAATTGACTGGTTGGAGTTTAATGTTTTATAGTGGTTTTTCAGGTTGGTAGAGAAGCAGCACTGGGGGTTATTAGCGCTCACATGTAAAACGAGCACTTATGGGTTAACCCATGAGTTCACAGATCGGATAGGGATAGTTGTCGCCTGACTCAAGGATGAACGAATCAGGTACATGCAAATGGGTTGATAATGCGGACGCACCCACCCCTACGGCTACGGAGGATGCGGGACCACCAATCGTGACATACGTGAGGCGTAGGAGGCGCACGTAGTGTTAGTGGCTTCAGGGGTATTCTAGTCTTTTCAGGCTAGATTAGTAAATCCCCACTTTTCTATTTATTAGGGATAGCCGCCATTGTATTTTCTTATACTTGATTTGTGAAGAACTTGTTAGGTATCGTTGAGAGGGTTCTTAGGCTTTGATCCGACATTCAAAGCTAGGAGATAGGGTTTCATCTCGAAGGAAACCCAACTATTGTAGTTCTTCGCATTTCTTATCCATCAAAAATCCTCTTTTTATATTTTGCCTCTTTAAACTATATCGATTTGATTGATTCGATCCCCGGATCGTATCAAATTGGTATCAGAGCACTAAGATCCAATGGCGACAAGCAGTAGATCGAAGGTGGATTTGATCGATGAGAAGATTCAAGTGCTACGGGAGGATCTCAATCGGGAGATCGAAGAACGGTTCGAGGGATTGAAGAAAACGGTGGGGGATTCCATCAAGGATCACGCACATTCGCAAGAGGACATCCAGATCGAACTCCGGGGAATGAGGAAGGACGCCGTGCAACAAGACCGAGATCTCCAAGAATTGAAGGGGTCGAATTCAGATCTGAAAGAGGCGATAACGACGATGATGACAATGATGCAAGCCCTAACTGTGGCGAAAGAATGAGATCGGGGCAAGGAGATCCAAGAGGGGGGAGATTCTACCCTAGAATCAGCCTCCCTAGAGCAAGCGCGGAGACAGCGGAGCTTCCACCTCAAGGCGATGTCGCAGAAGAGACGAGGATGACGGCGCGGCCAACCCTAGACCCGCGCGGGCCTGTTTCACAAAAAACAGACCCTCGCGGATCTGTTCAGGCCACGGCAGGCCCAATAGGGCCTGCCAAGGGCCCGGCGGCCCAACCCAAGCCTCCCTAGGCCTGAGCGAGGCCGCCCGGCCATCCGGGGGCTTCAACGCCCCCGGCGAACCCACCCAGGCCTCCCCCGGCCTGGGCGGGTCCGCCGGGGCCTCCGGAGGCCTCGGCAAACCCTGGCGGGGGCTGGAGGCAGGCGGCACCCCCGCCTGGGGTGCAGGAGGTGCGGCGCCCCCATCCGGGGGTGCGGACCGGCTGCACGGCCATTTCGGGGGCCCCACGAGCTGGGCCGGGCCTTCCGAGGGTTCGGCGGGCTGGGTCGCCCCTCCTGGGGGCCCAGCGATCCCTTCACGACCCTTTGGGGGTGTGGCGGGTTTCGTACCCCACTCTGGTGAAACTTTGGGGACGGTCGGTGGCAGTTGGGCCTCGGGAGCAGCTATTGGGACCCCTGCGGGTCAATTTTGGAGGACGGAGGCCACCCCTCTTGGGCCGAGTCCCGTTTTGGCACGACCACCTGAGTTTCCAGGACACTACTACCAACCCGAGACATGGGAGAGGCCTGGGTGGCCTGAGGAGTTGTACGGCGTGACGGGGGAGGTCCGACGGAGAACCGAGGTGGTGGTTTCGGCTGGGGAGGCGACCGTAGCGGAGACAGGGGCAGCAGGGTGACAGTGGCGAAGATAGGTGTAGCAGGGTGACATCAATGCGGACCGACGGTTGATGAAGCTGAAGATGCCGACCTTTGATGGCATCGATCCAGACGGATGGATCTACCGGGCAGAGCGGTACTTTCAGGTGATGGGGATGACGGAGCAGGAGGTCCTGAAGGCCATCGGGATT